>BSBK01000331.1:0-682509 GCA_027943335.1 Chamaecyparis obtusa
CTATGATATATATATATATGTATACATAGATATATATATATGTATACATATATATATATACATATAGATATATATATATACATACATATATATATGTTTTCATATATCTATATATATATATATATATATATATATATATATATATATTATATATATACATATTATCCATATACATATATATACATATACCTATATATACATATAGGTATATATACATATATGTACATGTACATATATGTATATATAATACATACATATACATATATGTATATAGATATATATACATATATGTACATCTACATATATGTATATATATCTATATGTATATGTATATATATGTATATATGTATATATAACATATATGTATATATATATATGTATATGTATATATATATGTATGTATGTATCTATATATATATGTATGTATATGTATATATATATGTATGTATGTATCTAGATATATATATATAGATACATATATATATATATACATACATATAATATATATATATATATATATATATATATATATATATATATATATATATATATATGTATGTATATGTATGTATGTATGTATGTATGTATACACACATATATATATATACATATACATATACACACACATACACACACACATACACACACACACACACACACACACACATATATATATATATGGGAGAGTATAATAAACTAGGTAGATGCCAAAAAAACTATATGTTAAGGTAAAGTAATGTATGTTGTGGCCACAACTTTGTGCCTTCTCCAAGAAGATTTGTATGATGAATGAGTTGGAGAATAACAGGGAGCTCTTGGACTTCTTACACCAGGAGTAGCTTTGTGTTCTTAGTACTATCAAATGTAGGCCAAGGGCCTAGGTCTATAGTCTATTCTAATGTTTATCTTTTGTATATCGGTTACTTATTTTTTAACTATTTTCCTAATATCGATGTCTCAAGTCTCTTTTGTAATTGTTTAACCAGACGTACAACCTATTGGTTGTTGTTTTGTAAGGGTCAACACCCTTGTTATGCTACTTTCATTAATAAAAAACTATATGTTAAGGTATATAATAAAAGTGGAGACACATTCCATAATAGTATCAAAGAATTTTACGTAGTGACTACAAAATTAGAATCCTTTGACTTTCATTTACACATCAAATAATTAATGTTAACCTTATGAATTTCATGTAATGACTAAAAATTACAATCATTTACCTTATAATGACATTCATTTACACATAATATAATTATTTTCTAAATAATTTTCTATAAAGTTCACACAAACAATTCAACATTCTGCATATTAAAATTATTTTTATTTTACAAAGTAAAAAATATATAAAAATATATTAATTATAAAGTAAAATGAAAAACTACTTTAGATAAACAAAAATAAAACTAATGTAAATAAATAAAATAATTTTTAAAATAAAGAATACATTGTATAAATAAATAAATAATAGTTTCTAAGTAGGAGATATTTTCTACAATAAGTCAAACTGTGATATTATTATCAAGATTCAACTGTGTAGTTTGGGTGCTTCAACTCTCGGAGCATCACCTAGATGCAATGAGTGGTAAGTGTTCCATTAATTCTCATGAGAGATGTGTTCTTGTGAACCACTACTCATGAAACAATGTGCTGGGACTCGACTACTTTCTCACGATTTCCTATGGTTCCCTTAGCCCTCAACATTTACCTGCCTCAACCCCCTTCCGCTTGAAATGAATGGTTCACAAGAACACCTCTCATGAGAATGAATGGAACAATAAGCACTCATTGCATCCAGGTGATGCTCCTAGAGGTGAAGCACCCAGACTACATAGTTAAATCCTGATAGCAATATCACAATTTGACTTGTGGAAAATATCTCCTACTGATCAACTACTGATCAATCGATGAGCTTAAGTGGATTTTTAATGAATAGTTCATAAGGCACAAAATTTGTTAAAGGATTTTCAAATGTGGTTTCAAGAAAAGTGAGCTTAACCTTGGATAAAATTCAGTGGTTAAGTGTGCTCAAGCTAGAATAGTATTGGGATGCATGATCTCCTAGTAAGTCTGGATGCTTCACATCTGTTGAGCATAACCTAGATACAATGACTACTAATTATTTCATTCATTCTCATGAGAGATGGGTGCTTGTGATCCACTTCTCATGAAACATGGGGTCAATGAGTTTGAATAAAAAATAAAAAAACTACACAGTTGAATCCTGATAGCAATATCACAATTTGACATGTGGAAAATATCTGCTAGCTATCAATTGATAAACTTAAGGGGATTTCTAATGAATGTTTCATAAGGTACAACACTTGATGAAGGCTTTGCAAATGGGGTTGCAAGAAAATTTTCCTTAACCTTGGAGGAAAATTTAAAGTGCGCTTGAGCTAGAGTAATACTAGGATGGGTGACCTCCTGGGAAGTATTGGTGTGCCACCTCTGTGAGCATCACCTAGATGCAATAAGGGTTAAGTGTTCCATTCATCCTCGTGAGAAATGGGTTCTTGCGAACTACTTCTCATGAAACACATGCGTCAATAAGTTTGACTCAAAAACTGCACAGTTAAATCCTGATAGCATTATCACAATAGTTTTTAAATTTAAAAGTAAATAAGAAATAAAATAAAATAATTTTAAAATATAATTTTTTTTTAATAGGAAAAATAATCTTAATTTTTTATTTAAATTATAAGATTTATGTTTAATTAAATGTGTATAAGTATATGTTATTGTAGAAACCTAAAATTGTCTAACGTTGCTAGTGATTATTTAGATAAGCTAACATTATCTTCTAATTCAACTTTTTTATACTTAAAAAATAATGGCTCTGAGAAGGAAGAGGAGTGGGGGAGGTTTTTCAAAGACCAATGTTGTAAAGGGGAAGGGCGCTAAGGAAGATGATGATCCTGGTGGTTTTGGGCGGGTTTGTTTAGTGGTAGGGGTGCTCTATCCTAGTTGGGCCTCTATGAGTTGGTTGGTCATGTGTGGTTGGGGCTTTTGTGGTCTTGAGAAGATCTGGGGTTTCAGTTGTTGCAAAAAATCATGACATATTTTGTGTGTCAAATGGTTTTGTTTTGGCTATGGTAGTTTTGGTTGGGCTTCATCTGGAAGTCAACATATTTATAAGGAGAGTTTTAGGCTCCTTTTGTGTGCCCTTTCCACCTTTTGTAGTAATTTTGGTTATTGGAAATCCATCATCCATTGATGGAATCCCTATTCTATTTTTTTTTTGGTGTACTAGGGGGATGTATGTGTTGACACCCTTGTGCTTGTCACAATTCATCATGTGCCTAGATCTTATGGAGAGTATGTGTCTAATGTTTCTATGTGCTACTCTTATGGTTATAGGAACTCTCTCAAAGGGAGGCAAGACCCTATTCCCTGCCTTGGAAGATGCCTAATTTTTCTGCAAATCTTGGTGTTGATACATTTCCCTGTGTTTGTGGTGGGTTTTGCAACCATTTTTTAAGGGATTTTTGTTGCTTGTTTAGTTGAAGACACCGTACATGGCACAAGACCTGCTAGAATATATGTGGCCCAGTCAACATGGTTTGTTTATTACCTCTGTAGACTGTTTGGAACTTGTTTCTATTATAATACTTCATTATGTTGTGTTTTCTCCTTAGTCCACCTTGTCACATGTTGTTGAGTGCTCTTCATCGCCCATGATGAGTGTTCTTGGATGGTGGAATCTCAAGGAGGGTTCGGAGGGGCCTCCATTATGGGCGTCACTCAAAGAAAATGGTGATGAAAATGGTCAAATGGTTGCCTTGGTAACTAGGGGTTGGTTGTAGTTGGTTTTTTTTCTCAAGTGTTTAATTTCCCATTGCACCTGGTCCTACTAGTTCCTATGCTTGACTTATAATTTATCATATGGTTTTTTCATGGCCTCCTATGCTTGGAAGTTCTAGAAGTTTGTTTAAAGGAGTTTATTCCTCTTTTATGGTTATGTTTGTCTTTTGTTTTATTGATTCCATGTTCCCTAGTGTTGTAGAGGTGTTAAAGAATGTGATTCATTACTTTGGGCTTGGATGCATTGTGTATGATTCTGTGAGGGTTTTTCTCAAAGCACATAGGTAGTTTTCTTGCACTATTACAACTATCTTAAGGGTTGTTCTTGTTTCCAAAAGTTTGTCTTTCCTTTTTCTCAATGCTGACAAGTCAAGGTTGGTCATTGTGGGGGCCTTTTTTTTTGGCTTCCATATTCCTGTCCCTATTGAAGAACTCTAAATTATGGGCCTTTGTTTCTTTGGGGCTTGATGTTGTTGTGTTTGTTGGATAGATTCAATCATTTGAATGAGATATTTTTTGCTAATGGAAGCCTTCAATATGTGTGTGTGCTTGTCCCTTAGTCTATTTGGGTTTTGTAGTTTTAAGTGCTGGTACTTGATGGATTCACTTTGGCTCCTATCAAGGTCTGGTGTGATCTTGTGTCGGTCGAAAGAAGGCCCTTGTGGTGATTAGAGATGTGGTGGGATATGTTCTAGTTGAGGGTATGGTGATGATCCAAATCATTAAGGGGATAGGATATGTTTACTTGTCTTCTTCTCTGCTCCCTACCATGAGCTTGAAGATGGTACCTATTCTAGTTTTGGGGGTCAAGCTTTCTTTTCCCTTTGTAGTTAATTTTGGATGGTTACTACCGTTAATACCATTTTTATTCTTCTTTTTTGCATGTTTTGGTTCAGACTATCTATTTTAGTTGGCATGGATAGTGGTCATGTTTCTTTTGTTGGCTAGTCAGATGCTAATAGTTTTCAAGGGCCCATTCTAGTCTTTGATTGAGGTTTGTAGCTAAATCTGGGGCTATGATCTAAACCTTGTTGGGGGAGTGTTCTCTATTATACATGGTAAGGATTTGGTGCACTTATAGTGTTTATTCCTCTTTTTTGGTTCCTATAGAGATGGAATATTCTCCTATGGAGGTGGGGACTTTCTTTGTGAAGGAGGGAGTTTATTATTTTGGGCGGTCTTACCCTTTTGAAGGCTATTTGGATGTGAGATGGATTCATGATTGGCTCTCCATTCTAATAATCTCTTCCTTTTATACTCCTATTGAGGTGGGCTCCTTGTTTGTTTCTATGGAAATGAATGGTTTAGAAGGGGGTGGTTCTCTAGTTGGATGAGTGTTATTATTTAATTCAAGAGGCTTTTTGTTACCCATAGTGAAGGCTTGGGGAGCCTTTAAAAATCCCTCTATTATGTGGCCCACTTGCATGCATGTTGGTTGTCTACTATAAATGGTCTTCATTCGATACTATTTTATATGTGGTCAAACACCTATATGAGTGTTGGTTGTCCATTGTTAATAGCCTTTGTTTTCCACAACATTTTTTGTGGCTAGTCATGGTCATTCATTCTGTATTCATCCTTTTAAGGTGACTGGTTAACCAATGACAATGTGCCCTATGTAGCCATTTTTAGAGTAAATAATTTTTTTCCATTTCACTCTCGACTTAAGTTTACTTAGGTGAACTTATATATTAGGAGCAATTATTTATTTTGGATATTATTTTTTGGAGATATTTGGTGAGTCATAATTTGACTCTATCCTCTCCTTGGATAAAGATATGGATGAGTCATACCTTGACTCTATCCTCTCCTTGGATATGATTGAGTTCATCAAAAGTCTACTTCCTCCTAGTTGAGACACTTGTATTAACCATGTCCATGCCTCCTATGAGCTCTTTCCTATATAAACAGGCTATCTCACATGTAATAAGAATATATTAGAGATATATTGGGTATTGTATTCTCCATATTGGAGATATATTGGAAATGATAGAATAGCATAAAATAATTTTCCCTTGATGTTGTTATACCTCTGAGCATATACATCAAGATTATCTAAATTATTATTCTGCTGATTTCATTTCCAATTATTGATCTAATACTTTCAATTGGATTTTGGGTTATTTCTATTTTTAGCAGATTCTAACAGCCTTGACTAGTAACAACTAGCACCTTTTGTAATGTGTTGTTGATCTTTTGAGAGACCTCGTATAGTGGTTGTGTAAGGGTTAGTGTGTTTTATTTGTATGCCCTTGAGCTATGGAAATGTAAGGGGTCAATGCCCTTATTTTGGTTGCTTATAGATATTAGAAACATTATCTTCTAATTCAAAATCTTGTTCCAAATTTCCCTTCATCACACTTATATTTAAATACTTTTTAATTATTTTATTATTCTAATATCTTCTAAAATTGATTAAATAATTTTGTGTTTAAATAATGTATTCCTCCATAATAATTAAATAATCTCTATTATTTAATTATTTATAGTTTTCTCCTCTTTTCCCATTAATTAGATAATCCTTATTATTAGATTAAATCAATTTTATTCTTATTTCATATTTAAATAATTATTTTAATCATTCAATGAGTTAACCAATTTTTCTATAATTAAATAAATTCTTTAATTTATTTAATTATTCACTTTTCAAAAAAGAAATCTTTTCTACAAATAAATAAATAATTTTTTAATTATATTTATTAATCTTATGTACATAATTAAATGATTAAATAATTATTTAATATTAATTAAGTCTTTAATTTCACCTTTCATTAAATTAGTTAACTCTTCAATCAACTCAATCTATCTCAATCACTTAGCCAATTCCATGTTGTTATTATCTAAATTAGTCTATCTCATCGAATTTCAACTGTTGATAGTCTTTCTCCACCTCTTAATCTAGACCATCGATTGGAATCCTAAAATCTATAAAATCAGCCTTGATTTCTCATATTGGCTAGCCATAGTCTTTGAATCTTTGTGCGATTATAATGTGAATTAATGCTATGAATTTGAGAGCCAATATTACATCACAAAGAAGAGAAGAACAATGGAGGTTGCATATGGAATGAATGCAATTTCATTTGTTTACATTTGATTTATTGTTTTGTATTGATTTCATTATCTTTCTCCATTGGTTGAGTAGGTTAGGCTTAGATTTTATGTTTTTTGGTTACTCTTATATTGTATGTTGTACTTGTACTTCTCATTTCCTACCTCATACATGTATTCTTTATGAATGTGATGAGGGGTCCAACGATTAAGAGATTCAAAAATTGTTTATGGTTGAGGAGAAGAAAGAAGTGGATTCAATTGTTAATATTATTGGTACAAATAAATGGGTCAGAAAATATATATTCATGCTGTGGAAGTTTATGAGTTTTTCCTCACTTGTGTGGTTCAACTAATGCGTGTGTAGACATTGGGGTCCATATTTTCTCAAAAGCTAGTGACTAAATCCAATAAGGAAAATGTACTAAGGTCCACCCCTTCCATTGATAAATCACCCTAGTTTGAGTTGATCGTTGGAATGTTTTATGCTAATGTGGTCAACAAGATGAAAATTATGGAGAGGGTATTGCAACTATTGAGAGAAAGTATTGAATGAAAAAACATAGATATATTTAGTAACAATATTAGTATACTTGGAGACTTTTCTTTTTCCTTGACTACTAGAAAGGACCCATGTTTTTGAGGAATTGATGCATATCATGCACTATGTTTTGTACATTTTTATGATGTTTAATAGAAGGGAGTTGCCCCCTATGACAATATTTACTAAAAAAGTGTGTATAAGTATATGTCATTATATGTAAGAAAAGGTAATTATTCAAATGATTGGTTTTATTGTCATTTTAAAAGGAGTGAGATTATAAATAAATAAATAATTTATTTTAAAATAAATATAAAATTATTGAGATAAATGTTGTGATTAAGTAAAGTGGGAGGGCCCAAACCCATTAACAAAATAGTCATTAAGGCATAAGAGAGAGGTCTCACAAAGGATGAGACTTCTAAAAAAAGACAAAACCATCATAGAGGTTGAAGGATTGAGAATGTAGAACAAAAATAATACCTGAATAGTATATAACCAACAAGTAAGGTTGGAGAGAATCAAGCAGAACTAGATCTTGATCCCAACAAAGAAAACTTTGCACCCAAAGGCTTTGTGTGTGTGCGTGTGTGTGTGTGTGTGTGTGAGAGAGAGAGAGAGAGAGAGAGAGAGAGAGAGAGAGAGAGAGAGAGAGAGAGAGAGAGAGGCACACAAGACACCCCCCCCCAAAAAAAAATAAAAATTCACTCAATCAAAGAACCCCCCAAAATGATGCTTTTGGCAATTTATATATAAAGTAGGAGAGGGCCCAAACCCATTAACAAAATAGTCATTAAGACATAAGAGAGAGGTCTCACAAAGAGTGAGACTTCCAAAAAAAAGACAAAGCCATCATAGAGGTTGAAAGACAAAGAAAGAGTAGAACAAAAAAAATACATGAATAATATATAACCAACAATTGAAGAGAATCAAGTCGAACTAGAGCTTGATCCTAACCAAGAAAACTTCTCACCCAAAGGCTTTGTGTGTGTGTGTGTGTGTGTGTGTGTGTGTGTGTGAGAGAGAGAGAGAGAGAGAGAGAGATTTTGTAATAATCTATTTACATGATATTTTAGATATATTTCTATCTATATTTTAATTTTTCTAATATATCATTTTAAATAAAATGTCATGATAATTATAAGTGTAATATGATCTCATTATTGGCTTGGATCTCCTTTCGTTATTGTAGTAGCTTTTCCTTCGATTTGGTTGGATTTTTTTCTACGACTTGTTGCTTTGGACTTGAGTATGGTTTTTCTTCCTTGTGTTTGGGAAAAAGGTTGTTCCCTCTCCTACCTTAGACAAGGTTGTTCTTGCTCCACCTTCTCTTTTATTGGGTTTGTTTGTTTTGTTCAACATCGTGAGGGGGACTCTCTCTACTTTTGTCTAAATGATTTAGTTTTGGTTGATATCTATTCTTAGATAATGGTGCAAAGGAGGAATTGATGCATATCATGCGCTATGTTTTGTATATTTTTATGAAGTTTAATTGAAGGAAATTGCCCCCTATGACAATATTTACCAAAAAAGTGTGTATAAGTATATGTCATTATATGTAAGAAAAGGTAATTATTCAAATGATTGGTTTTATTATCATTTTAAAGGAGTGAGATTATAAATAAATAAACATAAAATTATTGAGATAAATGTTTTGATTAGGTAAAGTAGGAGAGGGCCCAAACCCATTAACAAAATAGTCATTAAGGCATAAGAGAGAGGTCTCACAAAGAGTGAGACTTCCAAAAAAAAGACAAAGCCATCATAGAGGTTGAAAGACAAAGAAAGAGTAGAACAAAAAAAATACATGAATAGTATATAACCAACAATTGGAGAGAATCAAATCGAACTAGAGCTTGATCTTAACCAAGAAAACTTCTCACCCAAAGGCTTTGTGTGTGTGTGTGTGTGTGTGTGTGTGAGAGAGAGAGAGAGAGAGAGAGAGAGAGAATTGAAACTAGTCAAAATTCCCCTATCATTGATGAAAAAGAGGAAGAACAAAAAGAGATGGGAGCTGTGTGTGTGAAAATTGTACCTGATCTGTAGACACAACACTCAGTAAAACATTAGAGGTTAGCTATAATCGAAATCGTGCAAAATTGAAAGCTATCTAACCAAGCGATTTACTGCCTTCTAATAGGTTTGAGATTAATGTTCTCAGATTATTATCGAGATCAGTGACCTAGACGACACCTAAATGAAGGATTTGAATGCAAAAGATGGATATGAAATATGAATGCAATTAAGCTATTTTTTTGATATTTTCTGTGCAATAATAATGAAAAACTTGATAAAAATCTATGCTAGTATGGAAATTGATATGCTATGAATGCTATTGAAAATTGATATGCAATGCTAATCTAACAATGATATGAAATATGAATGCAAAATAAGATTGATCTCACAAAGACGTCGATTCGCAAGAGCTTTGATTCTTCAATTCCAATTCTCTAGCGTGATTGTGCAAAATATGAGATGAGATATGAAGAGCTGAAGCCTTTAATTTATAGAAATCCAGGGCTTTGGAGGTGCATGGATAAAAGCCATAAATCACTCAAATTGACTCATCTTGATTTTTGAGTTATCTGATCATGAAAGATAGTTAATTCTCAAAATCATGCAAAAACAACTTTTTAACTCAAATTAGAGTTTAGATCAGCTTTTTGAACTCCAAAAGGATGTTGAGTTCCAAAAAGTCAATAACTTGCATTGATTTTCTGATTTGGAGTTTAACTGTTTCTTTTGAATATGCATAATAATTAAGAATTAAATAAATAAATAAAGTGATTTATCCTCAACTCAACTGATTTTTGAAAATAAATAATTAATTTATGAGTTAATTAACTATTTATTCAAACTTTTATTAAAAACTATATTATTAAATAATGACAACATGCTTTAATTAATTAAATAAGAATTTAATCAATTATTCATATGATATTAGATTTATTGTCAAAATTAAATAATACAATTAATAATAGATAGAATTAAATTTAATTAAACAATTAAGTGGCAAATATTAAATTTAATTAATTAAATATGAAAATATTCAATTAATCAAACTTTAGGATAAATGTGATTTATTGCCAAATAATAATAAAATTAAATTTAATTAAGATAATTAAGAATATTGCTAGGAATATTCCCCGATGCAGAATTTAAGATAATCAATTATGATTCCATGATGTTTAGATGTGCCTTAGGTTAGGACTTTGATGTCGATATCGTTCGATATGTAGATACAGGATATTAATGAACTTATAGCCCATTTTTGGGGTATTACATTTTGCCCCTCTTTGAATTACTGTGCGAAGCGCAGTGGTTCAAAGATAATCTGTGTTTGATAGAGATATGAAACTAATTCGAAATTGATAATTGATATGAGACAGAAGTTGATTGATATTGATTTGATATGGAGATAATAGGTCCTGAATGACCAAAGATAATGTTCACTATAGCAGCGATGAACCTATGATTGCGAAAAAGTGTCCAAAACGCCTGATTCTGAACCTTAGGATTAATAAGAAGTGAGTGACCCCTTCTAGACTCGATTGTCTTAGCAGAACTAGCAAGTATCACATCCAAACCCTTCAGTTGTCGAAGAACCAAGGAAAGAACACTATGATCTGATGGTTGCAAAAACTGATATAGTTTACAAGATTAGGAGAATACCAGATTGATATGGATCTTGATGAATTTGATATGCCCCAAGTGATGATAGATTTGCCCCGAGCGATGAGGACTTTTGATGAATCAACGACTAGACATGATTGTTCTCTTGATCACTGATGAAAGATATTGATAGATTTGATCGATAGAATTTTGATTTACAGACTTTGAATTGATGTGCAACACCATGCCCCCCTTCGGGATTAAAATTGAAATCTGACAAGAAAAGTCAATGTTATAGTTTAGAAGCATGTTAATTGATTTGAGAAGTGGTTAAACACGTCCGAGAACGCATTCTGCATCGTTTGGAGGTCCTGAGGACCAAATTTGACTAGGTTTGTCCATGAGTTCACCATGGTTGACCAAGTTGAAATTTTGATAGTTTGACGTAAGCTAATCAGTTAAGTTGAATACTAGATTTATGTGATGATTGAAGGTCGATTATGCAAGCAGTAGACCGTCCTGGGTCAAAAAATTTTAAATCGCGATTTTGACATAATAAACGATTTCAGATTTCAATTTTGATCCCAAAAATGGATTCAGAACGTCGAAATTAGCTAGAGGTGCAATTTTCATGGAAAACGAAGCACTTTTAAAAATTAGGTCAAAAGCTATATAAAGGCCGGAAGGGTCATTTTCAATTCATTTCAACCCTTTGACTTTAGAGATTCTGTGGAGCCCTCTGAGCGAGAAAAATGGCAGACCAGCGAGAACTGAAGGTACCTGTGAGTTCGCACTGTTTTGAGAGCAGCCGGAAACATGACAGACCTCGACAGTATGGACATCCGGTAGGTGGACCTTTGTTCCCCCCTGAAAATGCATGTTTTTGATGATTTATAGCATTTTAAATTTTTTCCATACGTGTTTTTAGTTTTTAAATTTCGCATGTGTAGAAACTCGTACGAGTCTCATCCCAGACTCGTACGACATTTCATTTCAGTTTAGAATGTCGTTTCGTCCATGCCCAAGTGTCGTATGATAGGGACCCTTGTGTCGTATGACATTTCGTCGGGTCCCTTAAAACTCGTATGAATCAGGGTGAAGTGTCGTATGACTATGAATTATCGTTTGGTATGTTGTGGAATGTCGTACGACATTTCACGTGAATCTGGAATGTCGTTTGAAAAACAGAGTGTGAAAAACTCATTTTTAGGTCAAAAATCAAACTTTGCTGACCCTCTTGCCTGATTTGGATACTTTGCCCCACCTCCTGAAACTTCAAAACTGTGTATTCTGATACTCTTGGCCTGATTTTGAACTGAATTTCTGACAAAACACCCTGTTTCTCTATGATTTAGGTCACCTATCCTGATGTACATGTTCGCCATTCTTATCCGGCCACCCAGAGATTGTGTGTCGCTTTGCCAGACCCGATGAGGGTTCATCTCGCTGCCTGTGGATTTGAGTACCTGATTCATTTACCCAATATTAGGGTAAATCATGGTTTATTGACTGCCCTGATTGAGAGGTTTCATTCTGAGACCCAGACTTTCCACCTTCCGACTAGGGAGATTACTGTGACCCCTGAGGATGTGTATAGGATTCTTCGCATTCCTTTTCATGCTCCGCGGCGTCCTGAGTATGTCAGTGGAGGATCGAGGGGACTGCATGTGTTCAGACGACTATTTGGTGATGAGACTCAGCTGACTGGGTCTATATCCTGGGAGACACTTGTGCAGAGATATGGTCAGACACATCGCCTAGAGTGTATCATTGCGGGGATGATCGGAGAGTTAATTATGCCTGGCCGTCAGCAGAACGGCTTCTTCATGGAATGGGCACCTATGGTAGCACTCTTGATGGCTACACCTACTAAGCTTGCCTGGGGTCAGTGTCTGTTGGCGCACTTGTATTCCAAGATGCACAAGGTCGTGTATCAGGAGTGCAAGACATTTGCTTCAGGAGCGGTGGTAATGCAGATATGGGCTTGGGAGCATATCCCAGTTTTGAGACCAGTTTTCCAGAGTCAGCGACAGCCACAGGAGCCGGTTATATATACGTATGCTGGTTATGTTACTCAGGTTCGCATGGGTCACACCGAGTATTTCTGCCGATGCTTGGATGACATGACCTTCGTGATTTGGAGACCATATGTATAGATAGAGGCCTGGCCGACTACGAGAGAGAGCAGTTTTCATTCATTTTTCAGAGCAGGATATTGATAGGACGGACCTCCACCATCATGGAGAGATTTTTGATTACCAGAGTCTGGCATCAGTATGGACGCATTCAGGATGTCCCGCAGGATTATACTGCTTATGCCCACATTGTGCGTGAGATAGGGCTTGGATGGGCACCACGTCTGAGTTATACTGTATGTGCTGAGGAGTATAGTCAAATTATTGGTAGGGATTGGGACTACCTTCCACAGGTGGTTGATGCAGGTGTGACAGATGCATATGCGGCATGGCTTGCTGATCACCGGATTCACCAATTTTCTGATCCGACAGAGCTGATACACTCCATGGAGGAGCCTATGGATGTTACAGGGGCTCCTATGAGAGCAGGACCGAGACCACAGATGGTACACCCTACTCCTCCGAGACAGAGAGCTATGGCTCCTTTACAGAGAGCACCAGGGCATGGGAGGCCTCCACGTCCTTCTACACCTACAGCGGGCACATCTTCCGGCACACAGAGACGGAGTCGAGGTGAGAGTGGCACACTGGGCGGAGTAGGATCTGCAGATGATGTTCTAGGAGCTGAGCAGTTTCTAGGTGGGACCAGTGGGGATGACACATTTGATTTGGGTGCTGAGGTTAGACGCTGTAAGGCGCACAGGGTGAGCATTCCTTCACATGCAGATCAGCCAGCACAGCCAGCACAGGACACAGATATGCCATCAGCTGATGCAGAGCCTGCAGTTCCTCTTACTTCAGCTGAGATTATCAGACGGCTTAGAGTTCAGGTCCGAGACCTGAATATAGAGCAGGCCAGATTAGAGGAGAGGCATCGAGAGGCAAATAGACAGTGTATAGACCAGTGCGCAAAGATACAGAGATTACAGGCAGGGGTGATTCATCAGACTATGCGGGCCTCATATTATGTATCTGCGTACTATGCAGTAGTCCCTGCGGCACAGAGAGTGCCTACCTATTCTCAGTATATGGCAGCATCAGAGGGAGCTAGGGCACCACGAGCGGAGCAGATACCAGATGCACCGCCTCCTCCTCCAGCAGATGCAGAGGAGCATGTTGACAGTTGATTTCCCTTCTCATCTGTTACTTTCTCACTGATACATTGTTGTGTCTGATAGCTCTACGGAGTTCATTCTTTTGTACCCTGTGCCAGTAGTGCACCCCTGACTATTTGACATTTTTGATATATATATGAGATCGATATTTTTGGTTGTGACATCATGTGTACTTGTCATTCTTGTTATGTATGATGATATCATGTGATGTTAATGCTATGAGTAGTGTAGAATGTATGTACGGATCAATGCAATGCAATGATTTCTTTCATATGTATGAATGTTATGCAGATGTAATGATTATGGAAATATGTATGTTTATGTAATGGATATAACATGTAATGTAATAAATGTTAATGATATGATATGTAAATGCAACGATACACATGATATGTTTTGCAGGTTGATGAAGACAAGTACTCAGTCTTATGTCAAAAAGATGGTTAACCCAGGAGGATTATTGCTTGCAATTCCGTGAAGAGACCTTCGAGTTAGGTTTAGCTCTTGTTAGATTTGAAGATGTGATTAATTAATCATTTACGCATTGAAGTTCGTTTAATCATTGTGAGATCATGCAAACATGAAAAATGCAAAGAGACATGCCAAATGAAATGCAACCTAAGACCTAGGACCTAGTCACTGATCATATGTCGATTTGTTATCATCATTGAACTTTTTGGTAACCGGATAAATCAATACAATGCCCACTAGCTATGAAACCATAGACATATGAATATCGATTTGTATGTGCAAGAATCAATACAACACCCACTGGTCAACAACCATGGATATATGAATATTGATTTTGTGTTCGGAATGTCGGATTAGATATAAGCACCAAGGCACAAGCTGCAGGATGACCCGAATATCATGTCCATTTTGATATAGCAATTTGTACAAGCATCAAAACATAAACGTTGTGATGACCTAAGTACGCCTTGCGTTGCAAACACATCAAACAATCAAGAGATCATTCTAAATCCAATGTGAATTACCCATAGTGACCCTTTATCGTTCACATCCTTAGGCAAGATTGTGTTCCACAGTAGGAGAAATAACTTACTCAAAAAGACAATAGTTAGAACAAACTTCCTTGAATTGTCTAGGTATCAATGGTCGAGGTACGCATGGCCATCCAATTCGAGATAGAGGCTCTTATAGTCGGACACCATTTCAATCCAGAATTTCCAAAGTTATAAGATTTCACATACAAGCAGAAAACCAAGAAAAGATTATGCCCCCAGTCATCACTCTCTAAATCCTATAAAGGACATCATCGAAGAGCTCGAAGGGACACAATATGCAAAAATCTCAATGCGAATCAGTAAGCATACAAGGACATAAAAGCATGAAGCACAGATTGTTTTCAGTTTGATTGTGTTGTTGTAGATGCAAAATCCTTTCTGGAGACAAGACTGACTGACTGACTCACATGAAGCTTTAAAGGATTCTGACTAGATATGATCCGTCTAAGATACATGGGAGACCATAGGATATGACATTGATTGCCCCCAAATTTGAACTTTGATAGGATACAGATGCTTGAGCTGATTGGTGTACAGACCGACTTATTGAAACCAGGATATGCAGAAACAAACCAGGAGATATGTAAAAACTAAAGCAAGACTGAAAGCTGGGAAAGACCAAGATTGTGCTGATAAATGGAGCGTTTGGAACAAGTGGCACCCGTTTGCCGGGTTTTCACCATCTTGGTAGAGATTCTATTTTTGCTACCAAGGCGCCTGTTTCCACGTTTTCACCAAGGCACTTTTTTCTTCTTTTTTTTTTCATTTTTTTGTATTTTTCATTTTTTCAATTTTTTTGAATTTTTGATATTTTTTGATTTTTTTGTACTTTTGATATTTTTTGATTTTTTTGTGAATCATCAAGGCGCCTATTGCTAGGTTTTTACCAAGATGTTCATTTTTTTCAGGACTTTTTCAATTTTTAAGATTTTTTTCAGGATATTTACCAAGCACTGAATGCCTTAGGCATAGAATTTCTTCAGATGGAGAACGTTGATTGGTTCTCAGAACTGTTCTCCTTCAGTCGTTGAGAGTTGATAAGCACCAGAGCCAAAAGTAGCAGTGATTACAAAGGGACCCAGCCAATTGGGTTCAAACTTCCCCTTGCATTCGCGATGGGATTGATTTTTAGGATTTTCTCTCAACACTAGATCACCAACCTGAAATTCTCTATGTCTGACTTTCTTGTTGTAGCCTCTAGACATTCTTTTCTGATACACTCTGAGATGATCATACGCTGCTTGCCTGCGCTCATCTAGTAATTCAAGTTCTTGTAACCTAGACACTCTATAGTCTTCATCAGTGACAAGTCCATGCATTCTGATTCTGAGTGATGGGATTTCAACCTCAATAGGTAGTACCGCTTCAGACCCATAAACTAAAGTGAAAGGTGTAGCCCCTGTAGGTGTTCTGATACTAGTTCTATAGGCCCAGAGAGCTGGATTGATCATGAGATGCCAGTCTCTTCCTGTTTTATTCACTGTTCTGTGCAAGATTTTCAAGAGCTTTTTGTTTGAAGCTTCAGCTTGTCCATTCCCTTGAGGATAGTAGATAGAAGACCAATGTTGAGTAATTTTGAACTTAGCACATAAGTCATCTAGGTCCTTGTTTTTGAATTGTCCCCCGTTATCTGTGATTATAGAGTGAGGGATCCCATATCTGCAAATGATGTAGTTCAGGATGAACATAGAGATCTGTTTCCCCATTGCTTGTGTTAGAGGAACTGCTTCTACCCATTTTGTAAAATAATATGTAGCTGTGATTATATGGGTATGTCCATTACAAGAGTGTGGATAGATAGCACCTATGAGATCAAATGCCCATTATTGAAAAGGCCATTGTGTAGTAAAGGGAATCAGATCTCTCCCTGGAGCATGAATCAAGTTGCCATGCACTTGACACTGTTGACAGTTTTTAGCAAATTTAATAGCTTCTTTTTCCATTTCAGGTCAATAATACCCAGCCCTAATAAGTTTTCGAGCTAACGTTAAACCGTTCGAGTGTGACCCACATATACCCTCGTGGACTTCCTATAATGCATGTTGAGACTCTTCTCGTTCTAAACATCTAAGCAGTGTACCATCTAGACCTCGTTTGTACAGATCATTACCAATGATGACATATCAGGATGCGGATCGGATAAGGTTTCATTTCTCAAAATGGTTAAAGGACTAAGGGATGATTTGGTCGTGGAGATAGGAGAATAGATTTTTGTAGCGAGATGAGTCATAACCTACAACAGTGCAGATCATGCGGGTTTCAGGGGAGTCATATGCAGGATAGGATAGGGCTTCCACCAGGAACTCGTAGCGTAGTTCATATTCGGGCTGCTGTAAAAGAGTAGATAATGTTGCCATTGCATCGACAGCCTTATTCTCCATTCTAGGTATTTGCTCAAATGTGATAGAGATGAAGTATTTCTTTAAATCATCTACCATTCTCTTGTAAGGAATGAGATTTTCATCTTTGGTTTGGTACACATCATTGACCTGGTGGATGACCAATTGTGAGTCTGCATGGATGTGCATCTCTGTAACTCTCCACTGTATTGCCATTTTCATACCATTGAGAAGTGCCTCATATTTAGCAATATTGTTTGTGCAAGGAAACTTTAATCTGAATGCTTTGGGTATCGAATATCCTTGAGGAGTGATGAACAATATGCCTGCTCCTGATCCATTCTGTGTGTAGGAGCCATCGAACAATAACCGCCATGTTCTAGAAGAGAGATGCATGATAGAAGAATCAGGAAATTCCATTTGCATGGGTGTATCATCAAACAGTGGTGCTTCAGCTAATTGATCAGCAATGACCTGTCCTTTGATAGCTTTTCTTTCAACATATTCAATGTCAAATTCGCTCAAGAGCATGACCCATTTAGCTAGTCTACCTGTGAGGGCAGCTTTGCTTAGGAGATATTTCAGTGGATCAATTTTAGCTACCAAATGAGTAGTATGAGCTAACATGTAGTGTCTCAATTTCTGCGATGCAAAGATCACAGCTAGACATGCCTTCTCTATCATTGAGTAGTTCTTCTCATAGGCCACTAAAGTTCTGCTGATATAGTAGATGGCTCTTTCTTTCTTGTTCTCATCATGCTGTGCTAGCAATGCCCCCAGTGATGAATATGTTGCGGAGACATATAATATTAATGGCTTCCCATGAATAGGAGGCATCAATATAAGTGGATTTGAAAGATACTTCTTGATATGTTTAAAGTTGTTCTCACATTCTTCATTCCATGCAAAGGTCACACCTTTATGTAATGTTTTTGTAAAAGGCTGTGATATGTCCGCTAGCTGTGATATGAATCTTCTGATAAATTGAACTCTGCCTTGCAACGTCCTCATTTGACTGTTATTTGTGGGATGTTGCATCTCTATTAAAGCCTTGACCTTAGCTGGATCAACTTCAATGCCTTTCTTGGAGACGATGTATCCTAGGAGCTTTCTAGAAGTGACTCCAAAAGCACACTTTTTAGGATTTAGTCGAAGACTAAATTTTTCCATTCTGTCGAGGATCATGCTCAAGTCTGTTAGATGTTCAGTTCTAATCATGGATTTTGCCAAGGTATCATCCACGTAATCCTCCATTGTTCTATGCATCATATCATGAAAAATAGATGTCATTGCTCTTTGATATGTAGCTCCAGCATTTTTGAGTCCGAATGGCATAACATTCCAACAGAAAGTTCCCCACTCACATGTGAAAGCTATTTTTTCTTCATCTTCTGGAGCAATTTTGATTTGGTTGTATCCAGAAAAGCCATCCATTAAGGAATACATTTCATAGCCCGCAGTCATGTCCACTATCATATCAATGTTAGGCAGTGGAAAATCATCCTTAGGGCATGCTCTGTTCACATCTCTAAAGTCCGTGCACACTCTGATTGAACCATCTGGTTTTGAAATAGGTACAATGTTAGAGATCCACTCAGCATAGTCTATGACACGAATGAATCCAGCTTTGAGGAGTTTTTCTAGCTCTGCTTTGACTAAGAGTGCAACATGAGGATGCATCTTTCTCAATTTTTGTTTGATTGGTTTTACTCCGGGAGCAATGGATAGATGGTGCATAATGAGATTGGGATCCAATCCTGGCATATCTGAATATTTCCATGCAAAGTTGATCATTTTCTCTGATAAGAAGGTAGTGAAGTTCTGTTTCTCTTCGTCTGATAGAGATTGTGCTACATGTACCAATTGTGGTTCCTCTGTTGTACCCAAATTGATGGATTGAGTTGGCTCAATCAGAACTGAAGATCTATCCTGTAAATGACTCGGAAGGACATCAAACATCTCATCCTTAGGCACCTCAGAGAGGTTTTCACCTTCAGATACGTCTTTTCTTTTTACTTTTGTCGGTTCTGAGACTACCACAAAGTGGTTTTCACCCTCAGAACTCTTTTTCTTTTTCTTTTTACTCTTGTTTTTCTGACTAAGATATTTGATGTCCGACTCGGTCATGCTGACGCTCGGTTCACTGATGGAAGTACTCATAGGCTCAACTGCATTGAGGTAGCAGGCAAGGGCATAGTCATTTGGGAAGGCATACATACCATGGTTTGGGTTTGTGGAAGTTTGGTCGATAAGATCATGGCGTTGGATAGTCAAAGTGGGAAAGGCTTGGGATATGGTGTTCACGGATGTGGATATGTCATCATTGGTCCTAACCCGACGCTCAAGTTCAAAGGTGATATTACAGCTCAAAATGTTCAATTCGTGAATAGGCTCAACATCATCATGGGAGTCCTCTTCAGCCATAGGTGGATCAGACAAGTTAAGGTCATTGTTTCGCTCTAGACCTACGTCGGGTTGAGATACATATTGGTGAATAACATCTATATATTTCTCCGTTATAAGCTCATCTTCTTCTGGAATGGCACCCCATTCATAGTCATTTGACTCAGCTTCTGATTCAGGATCTCTAGGAAATCTTAAAAAATGTGTGAAATCAGGATGAATACCCCAAGAAGGATTACCCTCAGTCTCTGACTTGAATTCATATTCATGGGAATCAGTGTCAGAATAACTACCCCCTTCTTCTTGATCAATTTGATTGCCTTCGAGATTAGCTGGTTCTTGTGGTGCAACCATCTCTTGCGCTACAGTAGGTTTTTGTGTGTCTACTACATTAATTCTTTTGATAGGATCATCTTTATCATCAAGAAGATCTTTGATCTCTTTAGGCAATTTTTCATAGGGGATAAGCTCAGAGCTATCTGAATCATCATCAGAGGGTTCTGTTTCTTCTTTCTTAAGAAGGGGTTCTCCTGGTGCAATTTGTTCTATGACATGAGAACAACCACCTCTGAGATGATAGGGTTTCTTCTGAAACCCTATGCCACCAGTGTCTTTTTTGTCTCTACCAATATGTGAAATGGGTGTCATAAGACCCTTTCCCCTGATTCCTAGAGGTCCCTGACCGGAATATCCCATCTTGGCTATCAATTTGTTTCTTGGACCATATGAATTAGAAGGGATTGTAGGTGCTATAGATTCACTAGGTTGAACAATTTTAGATTCAGAATCCTCTTTATATAGCCATGCAAGCACAGCTTCATCTTCTTCAAATTCTTGTTTGGATACTTGCTCCGCCACAAAATTTCTTTTGTATGCTTCCATAGGTTCTTTAGGTTCTGATTTAGATTGCTTCAAAGATTGTCCATATGACTTGGGCGAGATAGGGAGAGATGTCAGAGACAAGACTGGCTCTATAGTGTATTCTCCCATCCCATTTTCTTTGATATTGATCTCTTTAGCAATGTCATCCATCTTAGATGTGGAAGCAACATTTAGCTGCTTGATCGAAGATTCCCTATTATTGGGAACAAGCTTATCGAAACTTTCCTTCAATGTATTGCAAATTGTACTCAGATCTGCTGGGATAGTAACCTCCACTCCTTCATAGGGAAATTTCAAGCATTGATGGTACGTAGAAGGAATAGCTTGCATTTCATGTATCCAGGGTCTCCCTAGAAGGATATTGTAAGCCAATGGTAGATCAAGCACCTGACATGTGGTATCTTTGATGACCGGACCCACTCGGATGGGTAAGACAATAGTGCCTTCAGAAGCTCTTTCTTGTTCATCATAGGCTTTTATGGTGATCTTCTTTCGAGGATCAATAGCCATCTCTGAGAATCCCAACTGTGTGATTAAGTTGTAAGAACAAATGTTGAGGCCTGCGCCCCCATCTATCAACACACGTTTGACTCGACGGTTCTAGATCAAGACTTCTATGTGCAAGGGTTGATTATGTGGGTGACTTAGGGAGTTGTCATCCTCTTCTGAAAAGGAGATATATTGCGGAGACGTTAGATGACCAACCATAGTCTGGAACCTGTCTAGATCTAGATCATCAGGAACATTAGAGCCGAGAAAAGCCTTGTCTAGGATATCTCTATGAGCTGGAGATATTCAAAGTAACTCAAACATGGAGATTTTGGCATTGGTATGCTGGAGTTGTTGGACGATGCTGTAAGATGTAGGTCTTGTATCCTTGGGATTGGAAGATTTCAAGGCAACCTTCTGTCTAGAAACAGATGTGAGATTGAAAGGTATCTTAGGGACATTAGATGAACTTGGTGTTTGTCCTTTCAAATGAGTCTGAGCTTGTGATCTGGTAACCGCATTAGCTGAGGAATGATTTCTATCCCTTCGTACAATTGTAATGACATTGCAGCTCTCAGAGATACATGGTTCAACCATATTGATGACAGCATCATTTCCAAGGTAGGCATAGTTGACTTTCGCCCCCATGTTAGGCTGGGAAGTGGAAACTCCTTTGCCGTGTTGTGGAAATGGTTCTATAATGCTGTGTGATCATTATTGCTGGTAGGATTATCGATCGTGATGTCCCCTTGATCTATCAAGTCTTCAATGGTATGCTTCAAGTGGAAGCATCCATTAGTTCTGTGGCCTTTAGTCCAATGGAAAGCATAGTATTCATTATCTTTCCACCAATATGGTTTTGGATCCGGATCAAGTTTTCAGATTGGTGGTAAAGAGATCATGTTATCAGCTATCAGGGTTCTCAGGGCAGATTCCAAAGATTCTACCAGGGGAGTAAACTTTCATTTATTATCCCATTGTTTGAATGGCTTCTTTGGAGATGGTTCAGCAGATTTTTGCTCTGAAGCTTCAATGGCTTTGGTGGCAAGGGTGAGATTGTAGGCCGGTGCCTTTGATGGTGCGCAGATAGTGTCAACAACACCATCAGAGACGATACCTTTGTTTTTATTCTAGCTCTTGTTTTTATCTTTTGAGCTAGATCCAGATTCAGACTTGTCCTTTTGAAGTGTGATTTCTCCTTTCTTGACAAGTACTTTCTCAATCTTGATTGCATTATCCACCATTTTATCAAAAGATACATGATCTTGCATTTGTAATGGATAGTTGAGCTCTCGAACAAGGTTATTGATAAAGATTTCAAGTTTCTCCATTTCGGGAATTGGTCTAGCATATAGAGAAAACTTCTTTCGCCACGTCTTGAGAAAAGTTAGGAATGATTCCCATGGATATTGCTTGAGGTTACAGATATCGAACATGGTAATTGGATGTTGAATATTGTAGGAATATTGTTGATAAAATAATTTAATCAATTCCTCAAAAGTTTTGATCGTAGAAGGTAATCTTGAAAACCACTGAATGGAGGCTCCTCCCAAGGATCTAGGAAAAAGACGCATCAGATAAGTCGGTTCATGCATGAATTTCATGGATTGTGTACAGAACTCTCTAACATGATCTTGAGGATCAGAGTGTCCGTCATATTTGTCATACTTTGGTATCTCCACTCTTTTTGGGAATGGAGGCATATACAAGTCTTTGTCAAAAGGGAAAGGACAAAGTGCCTCCATGGAGAATTCCTTGGGTTCCTTCTCTTTCTCAATTTTATTCATTTTGACCTGCATAGCGTGCAGCTGGTTCATTATGGCCGTCATCGGAGTTTCTTCCTCATGCGTGATGATATCTTCGACATTGAAGTGAGGAGGAAGTTTAGCTCCTTCCTGGGCTAATTGCAAAAAGTATGCCTCTCTATCCATTTTCAAGAAATGCCTCATCATTCTTTCGAATTCATCGTCATTCTGACCCCGATGGATTTCAGAGGGTGTAGGGTCTTGGTCGGCATTATGTTGAGAATGGTGTCCTTGGGATCCTCCTCCTAGAGAACCGTGGTTTGTCCCTGATTGAGACATGGTAGGAGTTTTTGGGCTCCCTGGAATAGATTGAGGAATTTGCTGATTACCTCTGTGAGTTGATACAGGAGGTATGTAACCAGTTTTCAATAGAAAGTTACCGAGACCGTCATCTTCGTAGATACCTGACTTGATGAGTTGTTCAAGAGTTGGACCCGGGGTATTGGTCAAAAGTAAGTTCTGAGATGTTTATTCTGATTTCTTGTGTGAAGAAGCTCTAGTCTCCACCATTAACTTTGAATGAAAAGAAGAGAAGGACGAAGACAACTGAAGAACAATTTGATTCAAGAAAATCGGATGACGCAACCTTGTCAAGATTGTGATAGTTTTGAAGATCTGATGAGATGTGGGTGAAGGAAATTGTGCCCTGGATGTATGGGATAGATCGCCCAAAAGATAGCAGACACAAGTTCTCAACACTTAGTTTGTTTTTGAAGATTGATTGAAGATTGATAGTTATGACAAGGTTTTGACACGAGATAAAAAGGACCCAAATTGATCAAACAGAAGACTAGATCGGATTCAAAAGATCAAACTTGGAAAATGGTAGAATGCTCAATAGCTACTGCTCTGTTCCTGACACAATGATATTTTTTACAGATTCTGGAACTAGGCTGGAAACATTGGATATCTTGCAATTTGACAATTTCTGACAACTCTCAATTTTTTTCAAACGACACTCTGCAGACTCGTACGACACTGGGAAGGCTATGAAATGACAGTTGCGAAACTCGTATGACAGTTGGGTAGCAATGAAATGACAGTTGACAAAACTCGTACGATAGTTGCTAACAATTTTTTGGCTTTTGAATTTTGCTGGTTTGAAAACTCGTACGACACTGGGTTCTCAATCATACGACATATGGGCGATACTGAAATGACATTTGACAAAAAGTCGTACGACTTTTGACTTCTTGAAACGACTTTTGACTCTAGAAAGAATTTTACGTCAATTTTTGCAAAATTTAAGGTTTTCAGTTTTGGATTGTTTGCAAATTGTGCTGTCCAGATTTTGAAGGTTATACCAGATTTGATCGTTTTTAATAGCCAAGTAGATAAACAAGCACGCAGAACAACAAGCAACTAATTCCAAGCACGTCTGAAAACAATGAACAAGGGCAAAAGCAACCTTGCGCATGAACAATCCAATGACCAAATTGTGCTAATCCCTGAGAGTACTAATTGTGTATGTTCTGAAAAGTTTTGCAATAACACACATATACCTGAAAGTGAAAAATTGGCCTCTCTAGGGTTTTTAGTAATGGTTTGACAATGCAACTTTTATGATTCAAAGGGGTGAACTCCAATCCCAGCGCACCAGGGTTTTGACACAGTCTGAGAACTTAATCTTCAAGAGCTGCTAGGGAGATCTGACAACCCAACAATGAACCATACCCGTGGAGATTTCTTCCACAAGGAGATTTATATAGCGGCTGTCACTACCACGGCGAAAATGGCTATGACCGCTTGAGGTTCCGTCAACGCAGTTTGCCCTGTGAAGGGATTGTCTGCTACGGTTAACCCTCTCTAAAGATGACTCATATATTTATACCACAAGGGGACTTGACTCCAGATTCAAGGTTTTGACACCTCTTCACTTTTAACCCAAACAAAGCAAACAGATTAATCCAACACGCTGAGACAAAGTTTTGTTCCACCAAGACCTGTGATATCAACTCCACGTGATCTATCAACCTCTCCGGGGATAGAATGTATCAATCAATAAGAGAAAATGCACTAACCAATTTTGATTCACCAAAGCTCGTGATATCAACCCCACGTGATCTATCAACCTATCCGGAGAGAGAATGTGTCGATCAATAAGAGAAGACGCACTAACCAAGTTGAATGTGAAACGCACTAAGTATCCTCCCTACCTATAAGGATTCTGTCGTCAAGAAAGATTTCTCTAGGAATCCAATCTCTAAAGAATCACGAATAGTGTTCATAGGGCCTAATTACTATGTGAGCACAGATATATTCCTAAAAGAAAATCTACCAAAAGCATCCAAAAAGTAGAAAGAGGAACACTTAACGCTTAAAGCAAATATGAGATGAGTCTACAAGGTGGAACTCTTAACACCTCACACAAGCTAAAAATGAGTCCACAACTTAGAAAACAAGTGAGTTCCTAAAAGCACAAAAGGGTTGCCAAGTGGAACATTTAACGCTTCTGTCCTGTTGACCCCTCCCCTTTATGGCGCTGAGACTGCAACCACAGGGCGGAAATGAGGGGCCGGCGGATTAGCGAGTCCAATAACCCAAAATAGCAATCAAGATCAATCACAAGTATTCTAAGACTACTTAATGAATCCTTAATGGATCACAACCTAGTATCAATTATGCAAGTGTGTAAAATAAAAGTATGAAAAGAAGCACACAAGCTAGACACATGAGAGATTTATTTTAAGCCCAAATCAAAATGTTATTAGATGAAGGAGAATACCTGGTGATCCTCGCAACGCACTTAGTAGATTTTACCTGATTTTTAGCAATTCTTGTCCTTTTCCCAATCAAAACCAGCAAAGAGCAATCAAAAATAGAGAATTTCAATTGTCAAAATTAGTAGTCAGCCGAAATATAAAAATCAAATCTGATACTCTGCTGTGAAAAAAATGAAACGACAGTAAAAAATTGGTACGGAAACTCGTACGACAGTGGATATGCTCTCAGATGACAGTCCAGAAACTCGTACAACACTGGGTATGCTACCATACGACCGTTGAGCTCCCAAACGACAGTGGGTTTGTGATGAAACGAGCCTCGATCCGATAGACTATCGTACGACAGTGGGTCCAGTATCATACGACAGTGGGTATGCTCTCATACGACATTTGTCAGAAACTCGTACGACAGATGTACGGACAAAAATTAAAAATCACAGTTTTGCACAGATCCCGAGGAGAAAAAGATAGAAATTGATAGAATTGAATTGGAAACCCGTTTCAGGGCCCCACGGTGGGTGCCAGAAATGTGTGTGAAAATTGTACCTGATCTGTAGACACAACACTTAGTAAAACATTAGAGGTTAGCTATAATCGAAATCGTGCAAAATTGAAAGCTATCTAACCAAGCGATTTACTGCCTTCTAATAGGTGCGAGATTAATGTTCTCAGATTATTATCGAGATCAGTGACCTAGACGACACCTAAATGAAGGATTTGAATGCAAAAAATGGATATGAAATATGAATGCAATTAAGCTATTTTTTTGATATTTTCTGTGCAATAATAATGAAAAACTTGATAAAAATCTATGCTAGTATGGAAATTGATATGCTATGAATGCTATTGAAAATTGATATACAATGTTAATCTAACAATGATATGAAATATGAATGCAAAAATAAGATTGATCTCACAAAGACGTCGATTCGCAAGAGCTTTGATTCTTCAATTCCAATTCTCTAGCGTGATTGTGCAAAATATGAGATGAGATATGAAGAGCTGAAGCCTTTAATTTATAGAAATCCAGGGCTTTGGAGGTGCATGGATAAAAGCCATAAATCACTCAAATTGACTCATCTTGATTTTTGAGTTATCTGATCATGAAAGATAGTTAATTCTCAAAATCATGCAAAAACAACTTTTTAACTCAAATTAGAGTTTAGATCAGCTTTTTGAACTCCAAAAGGATGTTGAGTTCCAAAAAGTCAATAACTTGCATTGATTTTCTGATTTGGAGTTTAACTGTTTCTTTTGAATATGCATAATAATTAAGAATTAAATAAATAAATAAAGTGATTTATCCTCAACTCAACTGATTTTTGAAAATAAATAATTAATTTATGGGTTAATTAACTATTTATTCAAACTTTTATTAAAAACTATATTATTAAATAATGACAACATGCTTTAATTAATTAAATAAGAATTTAATCAATTATTCATATGATATTAGATTTATTGTCAAAATTAAATAATACAATTAATAATAGATAGAATTAAATTTAATTAAACAATTAAGTGGCAAATATTAAATTTAATTAATTAAATATGAAAATATTCAATTAATCAAACTTTAGGATAAATGTGATTTATTGCCAAATAATTATAAAATTAAATTTAATTAAGATAATTAAGAATATTGCTAGGAATATTCCCCGATGCAGAATTTAAGATAATCAATTATGATTCCATGATGTTTAGATGTGCCTTAGGTTAGGACTTTGATGTCGATATCGTTCGATATGTAGATACAGGATATTAATGAACTTATAGCCCATTTTTGGGGTATTACAGGAGCTAGTATTGAACAGAATGCCACTGAGGAGGAAAAAATTCAAAAAGATGATTTCACCGCTCCCTTGGAGGATGCTATGAACCTGGACAAGGTTAACAAAGAGGAAGGTAACAGTATTCCTCAAGATTGGATCAATCAAGAGATACAAGAGATTAAGCTCCACCTTCATTCTCTAGAGAAAACTACGAAAACCCTGAATATGAAGCTGGAGAACAATATTTTGGATAAGGTAAACAATAAAAGCTGGAAGGAGGAGATAACAACTAATATCAACAAAATCGTTGACAACAAGGTGAAGGAAATTAAGGTTAAAGTTAGCAACAATGGGAAAATGATTAATGAAGTCCTGAGCCACAACAATGAAGGACTCAATGCGGCTGTCATCAACCTGAATATGCTTCACAACTACTTGGAGAAAAACCAGCTGGAAAATATGACCATTACTATTGATGACAATGCTGGGAGTGCAGGTCCAGGTACTAGAACCAAAGGGCGTATTCAGAGAAAGATCCCTGAGAAGCCGAAGGACCTGAAGGAACTGAAAAAAGCAATCCAGAAGATGGAGGAGCTGAAGATGAAGGCGGACAAAATGATAAGCAATTAGTTTTGTCATGTTTGTTGCTGGGTGCTGCTGGTAGTGTTGCTAGATCTATTTTTTTTTCTTTTGTTGTCATTTCTAGTGTTTTGTTGCGTCCTGCTCTGTTCTTTCCAGCAGGCGTTTCATTTTGGAAAACTTTATTGCTTTATCTTTTTGCTAGGATGTAAATAGTTTCGGGTTCCATTCAAAACATGTTTTTACCTTATTCAAAAACATTGATATAATTATAAAATAAAAGATCATGAATATTACATAAAAATAAAATATCATTAAAGATATAGTATAGTGAGAAATGATTTTGAGTAGAGAATGTGAAATTAAAAATTATTAAGAATTCATAAGAATGTTCAAGAAACATATTAAATAATTTATAAAATATATTAAATTATTACGAGAAAGTTTAGATGACTAATCATTAAAAAATAGAAAAAAATAATTGAAGAAAATATACAAAAGATATAATTCTTAGTAAATTATAAATACTGAAAATAAAGATTTCAAATTAGATAGGAAAATAAATTATTGTTAATAGGAAAATATTTATAATAAGAAAAAATTGAGATATTATAATAAATAAAAAATGATATCGATTTTTTATAGGAATGAAGAGATTATATAATAATATGATAATGGTATTGTATTATAAAAATATAAAGAAATTTTAATGAAAGATATAAATTCATATGTGTGTGTGTGTGCGCGGGCGTGCAGACTTTAAAATTTTAAATTTAATAAAGTTATATTATTAAAGTGAAATAATGAAAAAAAAAGTCTTGATATTTCTCCACTACTTTATATATTATCTAGCATGTATGCTAGTAACATCTATAATCATGTGTGGAATATGTTAGCTAATTCAATAAACTAAGGACTCTATATTAGTTTCAAAAAAATATAAAGTGAAGGGGGGGTGGGGTGGTCTATTAATCTTGGTACTAACAGGTTGCCAAATGAGAAAAATCCAATGCTGACTAGCTCCATTATAGTTTATACTTTGGATTTGGAAAACCTACAAAAAGAGGTGGATACTCTGAAGCACATACTAGGTGAGGCAGAAAGAAAATGGGGAACTATTTCTAGATTTGGCCTTTGGGTGATGCACAACTCTTTGCAACTTCACTATTTATATTGCAACATAAGATGCTAGGTGATGATACACATGATGAATGAAACTATAAGGATTTGTTCAAATTCATTATTGAAGATTGGATGCATGTGCTGCATCAATCGAGTTGTGACATCAGACCCTCTTATAATGTTTAATTTTTGATTGGTTGGGGATGCAACCCCTACCCCGCAGGGGTTTTTGTGGATATTTTATTTGTTTCTCTATGGTTTAGGTTGTAGAAGTGGGTTTTTGGTTTTTTCTGTTAGTAATGGTACTACTCTATTCTAGGGCAGTGACTTTGATGTTTATAGGTTGTCTAACTATGATCTTTTTTATCTTCCTTAATAGCTCTACCATAAGCTACTTTTGATATTTTTCTATTATTAGTGTATTGTGTCTATACACTCTACGACGATAGTTTTGTAAGGGTCAACACCTAATTTTCGCTACTAATTAATATCAAAACATCCACAGCCACAACTCCAAATAAATTAAATATATTATTTAATAATATAAATAATTTTTATGTAGTAATTTAACATTAATTTATATATTTTCATAAATATTAATTAGTTTTGATTAATAAGTATATTTAATAATTTTAATTTAATAAAGGTAACATTAAAAATTTTAACGTTAATTTTTTTATTAAAATTAATTTGAATGTTTAATTAGGTTTAGGGTTATTTTTATTTTATCATAAGTTTGACAATTTATTTCTTATTAATAATTATACAATATTTTAGAAAATTAATACATTGAAATTTTACATATTTTAATTATAAATAAAATAATTTATTTTGTATTAATTATTCAAATATTTTCTACTTTCAATTAAAAAAATATATAATGTTTTCCACGTGCTACATTTGTTTTCTTCTATTTTTTCATTAATTAATGTTTAATGAATTTGATGGGTGTTTCATATTCATTGATACCTTACTTATAATGAGGCTATTTGCGTGACCAATCTAAACACATTTATATTGAGTGAAATTCAATATCCCCTGTGTAAAAGGATTTTGTTCCTTTGAAGATTGTGATTTCCTATGTTTTATTTATGGGCAAACGATCAAGTGAGGAATGGTTTTCTATGGCATTCTCTGGTATGGGGGAGTACATCTGGTAGTTACTTGCAATGCCAATCCGAGGTGAACAAAATATTTGCATTCAAAATTTGGTTAAAAAATTGGTAACTTGTATTTTATTATAATCAACAACCTTCTAACAAGAGGGCTAACCCTTACACAATTGCATCTTAAATGTGTCAAACGGAATAAAAACACTAAAATATGGGTGTTGGCTTTTGTAGGTCATTAATGACTTATTAACAACACATGAACATAACAAATGATATCAAAAATAAGATAAACAATACAATAGCACAAACGCTAGTAGGCCTCCTCAAGAGTGCAAGGGTCACTCACTCACTACATGTGGAGAAGAGTGTGAGTTTGAAGAACTATTTTTCCAAGTGATTTTGTCATTAGGATACCCACCACAAGGGGGAGCCACTAATGAAGCACCCTTTAGACTTATGTTAGCACAATGAACGAAGTGTTGAGGAATCTATACATTGTTAGCTAAACATTGTAGTAGAGTAGGAGCAAAAAGTGAAGAATGGTCCACATGGCCAAAGGGGGTCGCACCAATAGGACAAAAAGTGGTATCCATGTGGTTTATAGTAGGGGTATCACCCAAATTTGTAGCAGGAGCATGAATCGGATTTGCAACAAGAGCATGACCCAAATTTGCAAATACAAGAGCTTCATCCTCATTGTCAACCTATGAGGAGTCCTCAAAGGTAGAGTCAAAGAGAGAATCAAAAGCTCATACAATCAAATGATTATCATTTGTATTCTTCCACCAAGTGGGAGAACCTTTATGATGCAAAAGAGAATAATCTATAGCCAAATGTCTGGTAGAGAAGCATCGCCGACACTAAAAGGAAAGACCCTCATAATCTAGCAATTGAGTCCAAGGCCTATCCACAACCATGAGCACCACATCCCTCGACAGTGGTGTGGAGATATCCATGTCAACCAAAATACAAGTGATTGTAGAGCGGCCCAACAAAGTTGTAGCCTCATCCACCTTCAAGAAATGGCCAATAGAGTTTCCAATGGCCTCAAAGCAAGAAATCTCCCAAAAATAGAGTGGGAGCTTGGGGAAATGAATCCACATTGAACAGTTCAATGAGGGGGTTGAAAGAGATTGTTTAGGGTTTGGCAACAAGAGAGTGATTCTCCCAAACCCACAACTTTCTCAGCACCAAATCACAATCTCCAAAGGAAGAAAATACAACAATAAAAAACCCCTTTGCACAAGGGAAAAGTTCAATGTTACTAGAGACTAGGGGTTGCCACGAACTTGTTGCCCAAAAATGCAAATCCAAAAGAGAAGTTCAGAGACCAGTGAATATACAGACCAACCAACGACGTTGGTAGAACTTCACATTATCCACCACATCTGGGCCACATACCAGCATAGCGTAGGCCTTAGCACATACAATAGGTTGAGCTTTAACCTTTAGATAAATAGTAGTAGCAGAATTGGAAACATGAGCATAGCTTCGTCAACCATCAAAAGACTTTCGAGGGAGTGTATGAGAAACCCTTCTCATAGTAACAATAGAACCCCCTGAACAACCAACAACAACATTGTCAAGAATATCAAACGTCATCGCAACACAAAGAACTGCAATCACAACAACACCATGGAGAGTAATTGTTGTGCAAAAATTCATTGAAGCCTTTGTAGTGCACAAACCCTTTAGAGAAGGAGCCATTGCAGAGAGCAATGGATTGCCTTTCCCACATGAAACCCCAACACCCAACTCCCCCACAAGAGGCCAAGATATAGGTCCGCTCCAACATGTCGAGCATGTTGGACTGGAGAAAGTAACAGACAACATTTCGAATTTAGTAAGTAAAAGTATTGGGTCTAAAAAATGGTAACTTGTTCGTAATACATAGAGAAGGAATTTTTTTTGTATGAAATGTTAGCATTTTGATTGGCTGAAGAGATGTGAAGTAATCATCATTTAATGATAATTGCCTTTGCTATAGTTTCATGGAAAGAACTAAAAAAAATATATAGGACTTGCGAAGTGGTCCTAATGCACATCTTAGTTACTTTCACAAACAATTCAACCTTTTTACATTTGTTTGATAGGTCAATTCCTAGGTCAAGGGTTCAAAAATCTTTTGTTTAGAGGTGTAGAGATGCATTTAATCCTAAGAAGTTATAGGTGATTCCAAGGTATATTTTACATTAGTTTTTATTCCTTACTCTTCACACATTAAATATTCTTGAGTCTATCTACCAAGGCAAGTGTAGTTCAGGTATTTACAATAAATTATATTTAATTCAAGAGAAAGTAACATTTGATTATTACGAGGATCTCAAACTCAAAGATACGATTTGACGTTTATAGAATGAGAAAATTAAAAAATAAAAGAAAAAGAGAAACAAAGAAAATAAAAATATTTATTTAATTATAGACAATTCAAGTAATCTTTTTTGGGGCTATAAACACTTGATTAACTAGTAGTAAAGTATATCTAGAAAGGCATGTTGATGCTATGGATGCTTGGTTAAAAGTGGAGTTGTGTCTAGATAATAAAAACTGGGTCATCATTACAAAACCTCTAAGTAAGTAAAAATTATAATCATGATTGAGTTGTTGTTAGAGTTGTATTAGTTGAATCATATCAATCATCTCGCTTATTCATTTTATTAGCTTCACCGATATTATATGTCTTTTGTGTAATCTTATTTAACTTTATGCTATTCTTGCTCTTTCAAAGTCTCAAAAGATTCAAGTGAATGTCAATCTATCATTAGAAAATAAAAAATTGAAAAATGAATAATTCCCTAAACCAAAAGGTTAGGTCCATCTTTTAAAAGAAATTACATTATTAGTACTTGCCGATAAGGCATAATACTATTGTAATGAGTTTTGGATTCTATTAGTTAATTAGTTATTAAAAACAATCATATGAACCAATAATAAGTAAGTGGTTTTTTTATTTTTCAAATTCATTTTACTATTCTAAAGTTTACATGCATGTTATTTAAGTTTTCAAATTCTAAAAAATATTTTTCCTTATTATGATTGGTTAATAGATTTGAAGTGTTATACATGGATTTTTAGGAATGATTGTTTATTTCTCCACTTTTTATGCTAGACGTGCTCCATGTTGGAAATAAATGTCAAGTTGGAAACATTTCTTTTGGCCCATAATTGTTTTTGATTGCAGGAAAAAATAGGTTCTAAAGGGGACCCAAAACCCCTTACAAGTAAAGAAAAAAAGATATAACGATAAACATATTAAAGAGAAACAAGACTGGGGCCCAGTCCACTAGCACCAAAACCAGTAGAAAAAACCTCAAAACCAGACACCAACAAAAGAATGACAACCTGGGAAAACCAAAAAAGGACAGCACCAAGAGCCAAGAAAACTAAGCAAACTTCTTAAGAATTCCTGCTTCCTTCTTCACCTTAGAGATCTTTTTTATGGTAGCATTGAAGTCGGAAAGCTCCTGGATTCTATCTTGGATCTTTCTCCTTTTAGTCAATCGGGTACGTTTACTCGGACCTTCCTCTCCCATATACTCATTATTCTCCTCAGGTTTCTTACTGGAGAACCAGCATCCAGCTCCGCTTTGATGATCAGAAAACAATCCATGGCAGAACCCATGAACATGTTATTATTCTGCATATGTTTCTTTATTGCATTCTCCAGCGTATCCGCTCTAACTTGCATATCCCGCACCTTCCTGTCCCTCTCATTGTCCTTATTGCCATCCAAAGTATTCGGACCAGATTCAAACCTTTCCTCCAAGGAGTCAACCTTAGTAGAAATAGAGCGACATTTTAAATTCAAATTTTTTATTTCCTGAAAGACCCATTTCAATAAACGAAAAGAGTACATAGAAGCCACCTTTGCAATCTACAGAACCCCAAAAGGGAGGTCAATTTTGTCGTCCATATCTTCTTTGTGCAGTTGGCCCATAATTGTTATGATATAAATATTGAAATTAATTTTTTAAAATATTCTAATTGATTTTTTATAAATTAATTATAATTATATTAGTTTTCTTATTATAATTTTTTATTATTAAAATAATAGTTAATATCAAATTATATATTATTATTTTTTATTTTAATATTTTAATATCAAATATATAAAATTTAGTCAATTATATTACCTCTTTTTATTATTTAAAATCTAATAATAAGATTATATTTACGAATTCATTCATTTAGGGTATTTATATTTTAAACCAAAGTAAATATATATATTGAAATTTTAATTATTGGTGAGATCAATACAAATCAATATATGTCCATTCTATTTTGGATGGCTATCATCTAAACATTTAATATAAAATTACAATTATGACAAAACTAAAAAGATGAAAAAATTATTTTACATATAAATTGAATTAATTATAATTCTAATTGAACTTTAACATAACTATAAATTAAATATTTAACCTAACCTAATAATATATGAAATAAATTTACATAATTGTTTAGTTTAAATTTTTTAAAATTATATGCTAATTCAATTAAAACTACAATTAAAAGCGACATAATCACTGTGACACTTGTTATAATTTGACAGGAAACCTCAAATAATCAATAATAATAAAAATAAATCTGATCAACAGCACACGTTGCACCTCAAATAGCCTCTACCCGTCCATTGACCAAACATGCAAAGTGCATTTAAGTGCCAGTGTAAATGCATTTCAGACTTTTGTCTACAAAATCTTCAACACGATCTTCTCTCCAATAACTCCAAACTTCTATTTGCAGATTATATTCGAATCTTTGAAGGTCGAGGAGGGAGGACCACAATTTGCACGTGCGAGTTCTGAGCCCCTTTGGATTTCTTTATTTTGTCTTGTGCCATTCAAAGCTCTGTCTGTTTTCAAAGCCTTATTTATTTCTCATTACACTCTTTAGCGCTCTGCCATAAATTTTACCCATTGCATTTGCCAGTATTTTAGATTGTTCATCTCAGTGATTTAATTTTGCATACTCCATAGTATTAAAATAGCTTGTTCCCATTAAAATCCCAATTCTATTTATTCGATAAGGCTATCTGACTATCCTGGTGACAGAATGCACTGTAACCATGCCTCCACAAAAAGTGTTCTCAAAGGCTGCAAAGTTCGCAGTATATGCACACAATTGATTTGATGAAAAGGCTTTAGAAAATTTCAAGAACATGCGTAACCATCTTGTGAAACTCAAAAAAGTTAATTCAAATTCTTTTGAATTTATTTTAGTTTAGTGTCCTCTTTATGCTATCTGGGTTTTTCCTCACATTCTACTGCAGGTATACAATGTTGAACGAGGTGAAGGGAATTAGTGGATGTTGTATCAAAGTATTCTCTTCTTATATCATTCTATACCATATCAGTGACATTACATTATCACATAGAGGATTACTTATCAGAGTACATCAAGTAGTTGCATTCTATCAGAAGTGTACTTCCTATTGGGCAGGTGAGTATGTTGTTTATCAATGCAATTTTGCCTCATTTTGGTTGGATTTTTCATTGATGTTAACTAAATGTAGAGGAGGAGGACGAGGAGGACCGTAAAACTTTCAGAACAGCCTATTCGAGGAGGAGGACCGTAGAGCCTATTTGACATAATGAAAGTAAATGTAGAGTCACATCACGCATATATCAGTCTTTTGTATAATCTATTAGAGCATATCAAGGTTGATCTAATTGAGATTACGAGTCAATGAAAGAAAGGATATGAAGGAGATAAGAGACCATGGATAAACATGAGAGAGCATTGCAACAATTTCAAGTACACATTATTTTGAGTCTTTGATTGGATCACGGTGTTGGGAAGTCAGATTTATGAGTGCTACAAGTTGTATAAAAATCTACCTAGTCAAATCCTGACAAAAATTATGCACCGTAAAACTTTAATGATTCTAAATGAAACAAATTTATAATTTCAAATCCAAAAAATTTCAAGCTGTTATCATGGACTGAAAATTTAATGTCTTTAATTATATAATATAGCTGAACAATGATTAACAAAGTTTTGCATAATTTTATGTTCCCTATAGTTCCAATAATCAATCATGTTAGCATAATACCAACAAATTGCTAAGGCTCAGAACACTGAAAGATTTTCTATCAGAATTTTTAAACAAAGTTTGGCGCTACACATATGTGCTTCCATTATGAAATTAGGTAATAACGTTCCAAAAAGCTCATATGTAGACAGCAATTATCATTGCTGCTGTTAAATGTTATATTGTATGCAACTAGATATTACAATATTGCAGTCCCCTGTTTGCAAGTTTCCAACTGAAAATTATCATTACTTTTGTAGTTATGTCTTCATTGTTGCAGACAATCTTCCTTACAGAAAGTGCCGCAATGAATTTGTAATTATATGAAGAAAATCCTTTTCAAAGAATTTTATTACATCAAATACATCAAACTACAAATCTCCTTTTGGCTGAAAAGTTTTCCATTGTTAAATACAGCTGTTTCTTGAATGAATCTCACTCTATACATTTTCGTTATGATGAGAAGCACAAGGTTCTATTCGTTTCAGCTTTTTTATCCTTAATGATTGTAGACTACAAGCCATTGCTGACCTCATCAGAACCTTTCCTTTTCAACTGAGTCATACAAGTGTCCAGAGTCCCAGACCATTATATACAGATAAGGCTTGTAAAGGTAAGTGGAGATTCCAAAAAATCATGGTCTAAAATTTTACAGAATCAGTATGGTCAGCTAAAAGAGGATGTACATATCCGGCTGGTATAACGGTACAATACAATCATCGGGCATTCTACACACATAGAGCCAGCAAACAGTTGTAGCTGGAAGGATCCCACTGCAAAATATTACTGAATCTCCATGTGTTTCACTGATGGTTAAGCAATTTTCTTTAGATGAACAGAACAAAGAGCCTGTCTACAAAAAGTTTTAACCACAATTCCATTCTTAGATTGTTAAAATGATAAACTATAATAATGCTTAGACATATTAGATTTATAATGACATCTGCATACAGGATCTAATTTATGAGCACACTACAATGTCATGTCACATATACATAGATATCATATAAACATTGACCCATATTGCATATTTGAGTCAGTCGAATGTTATATCTAAGGATTTAACAGTTTTCATCCTCTAAAAGCACTTCAAGTTGGTCAAATTTCATAGCAAATGAAATCAGAGTCTTTTTATTGCATACAGTACTTTTGAGTACTTTCACAAATAATACTTCAATAAAACTGGTTAGATAACTTCAAGCCCTCTCTAACAGAGAAGTTCAAAAATTAGTAAGGGAAGGGTTCCTATATTGAAAGGCTGCCTAGAAAGAGAGAAGATTTTGAAGTTTCAAAAGGACAACAATAAACGCCCAGAAGTTTTCAGAATCTTGATCAGGACATGTGTACATGCATTAGCACTTTAACAGAGAGGCTTGAAGGCTATTACTAAAGACAAAATGATCGATGGATATTCAAGAACCTTTTGCAGAGTGGATGAAGCACATGTTGGTGCTTCATCCAGTGTGCAATCTTCCACTCAAGCATTACAACACAATTTGGCTACAAAGATGTCTTGGGCATCTTCATAGGCCTTGAACAAGCAATATGTTGGTTATCAAAACAAATCGACCATGAAGAGATCCTTCTCTAGGGGAAAAAATTTCTTTTTCAGAAACAGCACGGGAAGGAATACTTCCATTCTTCCCACATGAAGATATGTGGATTTATCCAGCTTTATGGTGCAGAACTATTTTGACTTCTAGGGGTATGTTTCAATATGTTTGGATTGTTAATTTGTTGAAACTCTCTCATGCTTGTATTCAACCAAGCAAAAAGCTTTATCTGAGCTACTTTCTGGAGGACATAACACTCAAGTGTGGTTTTTTGAGATTGCTTCAAACCGTGGAGTTCATCCAGGTAAATTCCTTAAAAAGTGAATTGGCCATATACTCCTATGGTTTGATTTTTGAAGTATTTGAATTCTCCAAATTCTAAAAGATTTTGGGATCTTGCAGCAATTCAAATGACTTTTGGTCATGCTTAGATGTTCTGGCTCAAGCGTTATTTGGTGTTTCCAAATCTCATTGAATGTTTAGCCAGCACTGGTATATTGAAGCTTGCATTTCATGTCCAGGGGTACATCTATTTGTCTTTTAGTTTGGGGATAGATTGAGGTATACTTGTTCAGCTTTGTGTTTGTCTATATGTTTTTTATTATGAGGTGCACAACAGATTTCCTTCCTAAGAGTCTGGACTCTGTGAATTGATTAATCTTACAAAGAAGAAGATATTTACATGGGTTTTTGGAAGCAGAGGTACTTGGTAAATCGCTATGAAACTACTATTTTTAATAATTAAGAGTACCATTGCTTATGGTAATCATTATATTCAACATTCATTTCCCTTAAACGGCGGGAGGAGGAGGAGGAGGAGGCCCACCACCGTGTTGCTTGCAGAGGACCCCCTAGTTACAGAGAAGTGACGCCACAGAGTTGTTTGGTAACACCATCATGCTTCTGCGGCACACTGTCGTCTACCGCCAACAATGGTTGGGTAACGAGATGAACATTGAGACTGCCTTCAAATACACCGCCATGGAGGAACATTTAATGCAAATACAACACCAAAGAAATCAAAGCGTGCAATGCCTCGAATCGAATCAGATGCACTCCAAGTCAGGTTTTCTCCTCTGATTCTTTTGTCGAATTATTCCTAAAACACAAGATTGTGCTTCTTTATTTTTTGTGATGCAAAATAAACAATGTTGGGTATTTTGGTTGGTAAGAATCTGTGGCTCACAATCTTGCATTCGCCATAGCATTGGCTTCGACGAATGATCTGTAGAGATCTTCATAGGTGTTCATAGGATATTCAACGCAAAGCACGTTCTTGGTATTTTAATTCCCCTATTTCTAAGCATCAAATTGCGTTGTGAAGCTTCTTTTCTTTTTTTTTTTAATTTTTTAAGGCCTAATTGTTTTGTGTTTTCTTTTAATAGGGCATCCTTCAATTGTTGAAAACTATGCTTTCGAGCTTACTTTGCCATAGGTATGAGTAGAACGAATCATGTTCCTTTTACAACATCTAGTTGATTCAGTTTATTAGTCTTTGTCTTGGAAAGTTAATTCATTATTTTCACTGTTCTATCAACATCACCACACTATTTTGCTTTGCTGCATGCAATCTTGCTTTGCTAGAGGAATACAGATTGATAGGTTGGATAATATTTTCTATCTCATTTACATTGTTTCTTGCAAAGGATTTCCAAAGAAACAATCAAAGACGACAATTCATTAGAGGTCGGGTCTACCAGATTGCTGCCAGAAGCGGTCCCTTGGAATTTTTTGGCTTCACTACCTATGCTAGAGGGAACCGTCCTCAGTTCCTCATAGGTAGCATACTGTACTAGGGTTTAAAATGCATTTTTTCAATGTTATGTAGAAGCTAGAGAACAGAAAGGAGACAAGGACGAAGAAGAAGAAGAGGGGAAAAGGAGGAGGAGAAACACCATTCTTCAACATTTTAAGAAAGTTACGTTAGCTTTTGGATTTTGTCACTTTTATGAGGGTTCAAATCCTATTATATTGAGACTGTTGCATAATAAAGAAGGTTGAAATATTTCTTTGCAGAATTGTACATCATGATTAAATTAATAAATTTATTATTTGAGGCTAACAATGCTGTTTGTTGGAACTTTGTTAGATGTTGGAGCTTCGGCTAGGGTTTTTCCTTCCATTGGAGCTTTGTAGTCGATTGGGAAGTTGTAGACTTTGCTGGATGGAGGAGCTTCTAGGGTCTCGCCGGCTACTGTAGCTTTGCTAGATGCTGGAGCTTCAGCTAGGGTTTTGCCTTCCATTGGAGCTTTGCAGTCAGCTCGGAAGTTGCAAACTTCACTGGATGTAGGAGCTTCTAGGCTCTCACCACCTACTAGAGCTTCGGCTAGGGTTTTTCCTTCCGCTAGAATTTTGCAGTTGGCTGGGAAGTTGCAGACCTTGCTGGATGTTGGAGCTTCTTGGGTTTTGTTGGCTGCTAGAGTTTCGTTGTCTACTAGTGTGTTGCCGTTGCTGGAGTTTCATTGTCTGATGGTGCGTTGATGGGTGATGGAGCTTCTAGGGTCTTGCTGACTACTCGTGCTTCGTTGTCTTCTGGTGCGTCGTTGGTAGTTGGTGCTTCATTGTCTATTGGTGCTTTGCCTTCTATGGGGTTGGAAAGGTCTTTTGCTGATGTTGTTTCCAAGACGGTTGTGGCTGCAAAGGGACGTAAGGTTTCCACTGACAATGGGGCTTCCATTGGCCCAGTTCCTGTTTGTGGGTCTTTATCTATGAAGCTGTCCTCTACTGCTGATAGAGATTTGATGAACACTAATGAAATTTTTAAATCCCACAGACTGATTTGTCGATTTCTAGGTTTTTGGCCTGGCCTTCCCAAACTGCACGATTGGGTCTCTCGAAGATGGGAACCAAAATTATCAAGTATTGTTAACATCTATCCAATGGCAAAAGGCTTTTTCATTGAAAAATTTGATAATGTTGTGGATAGAGCTACGATCCTATGTGATTATTTCTTTTGTTGGGAGGATGATAAATTTATGCTCATGGTAAAGCCGTGGCACCCTATTTTCAATCCTTCCACTGAAGTCTTTACTTCTATCCCTATATGGGTCAGGCTCCCCAATCTGCCCCTTCATCTGTGGCATGATTCCATCCTTGAGGAAGTGGGTGGGGCTTTGGGAGAATTCTTGTTGATTGATAATGAGTTTGATAATATGTATCATTCTACTTTTTCTCGTATCTTGGTAGAAATTGATACCTCGAAGGGCCTCCCAATTGAAATTAAAATTGAATCATCCTTGAGACATTGGATCCAGCAGCTTGACTTCAAAGACATTCCATTTAGATGTAGTAAATGTTTTAAGACTGGTTATATCATCCCAATGTGGCATCATTTCTAAGAACAAGAAATCTTCTTCTTCTTGGTGGAAGGGTGCTTGTACCCAACATTACACTGTCTTGAAAAGATCCTCCCACCCTGAGATGGAGGCTACTCTTGATATTGGCAATCCTGTGCCCGTTGGTGAGAAGATTGGTTTATGTCTCGATATTAAAAATTGTTGAGGGTCTGTTGGGGTTGCTGGCTTTGTCCCCATCCCGATTGATGGACCTAAACCTTCTCTTTCTACACTGGGTGATACCAGATTTTCTGCTGATTCGGTGGGTGTTGGCTTTGCTAGAAATGATGGTATTTTATTAGGTGTTCGATTTGACCTTACAACTCCATATCTTGATTGCCCTTTGGCTGAATCTAATGGCGGCCTTGCACTGGGTGTTTCTCTGGGTGACTCAACCGCACTTTTGGGGGCTGGATCTCAAGCTCTGGAATCATTGTGCTGGTAAGATAAGGCTGCTAGTGTTGAAGAAGGCTGGATTACAGTCAAAGGTAAAAATTCTAAGAAATCCTCCTTGTCTTTTGACACGACCTTGCGACCTCATGTGAAGGGGACAAAAAGATAGCTAGTTTATCTTTTGCTGCGGATTTCCAATGTTTTATCTTATGCAGCGGTGTGGGTCTTGCTTTGGCTGAGCTATTTTGGGTGGTTTCTTGGGGACGGTGGTCTTTTGTTATGGTTGATCTGTTGTGTATGGTGTACTCTTAATGCTCTATCTTAAGCTTTTTCTTTGTACAGGGTTTCAGGTCCTTTCAAAATCTATTTTTACCATTAATCAAAACAAAACAATGAGTGAGGATGTCACATCTATGATTTCTTTCAAAGCTAAAATTAGGCACGTAAATACATAGAAGTTGTGAGGCCAAGCTAATCAACATTATCAAACATGAGCCAATTCACAATCTACTCCCAAATTTTGTAATGATACTACTTTCAAACAATTCAATAGTCAAGATCTCATATAAATTCAATGAAGTCTTGAATTTTAAAATTGGAACACCTTTTTCAAAATAACAGGTATTTAGACTTTACTGAATTTTCAAAGGGGTTTTACTACCTTTATATAGAGTAGAAGAAGAATTAATGAAACAAGAAACAAAAGGATAGAGAAGTAAATTTTATTTATCCTTTAGTCAAAAAAACATAGCTCTTATTTAGGGCTAGAAATGTCTTCTGATTCTGCACAAATTTTACCCCACGACATCCACTGCTAACTTCAGTAGGAACAATCGTTTATTTCACATTTCACAACCGCTCTGGTTGTAGAGGAGTGAGGCCAAAAAGTTGTTTGGTAACATCATCCTGCTTCCATGGCACACAGTCGTCTACTGCCAACAACGGTTGTGTAACGAGATAAACATCGTGATCGCCTTCAAATACACTTCCATGGAGGATCGCTTAAAGAAAATACAAAACCAAAGAAATCAAAGTGTGCAATGCCTCAGATCAAATCAGACGCGCTCCAAGTGAGCTTTTTTTCTTGTTGATCCTTTTGTCGAATTGTTCCTACAATACGAGATTACACTTCTTTTCTTTTTGTTTTAATTTTTTAGGGCCTAATTATTGTGTGTTTTCTTTTAATAGGGCATCCTTCGATTGTTGAAAACTGTGCTTTCGAGTTTACTTTTCTATAGGTATGAGCATAAGGAATCGTATTCCTTTTACAATATATATTTGGTTCATTTTATCATTCTTTGTCATATTCATTAGGGTTTGGAAAGTTAATTCATTATTTTCACTGTTCTATCAACATTACCACATTGTTTTGCTTTGCTGCATTCAATCTTGCTTTGCCAGAGGAATACCGATTGATGGGTTGGATAATTTTTTCTATCTGATTTACATTGTTTCTTGCAGCGGATTTCTAAAGCAACAATCAAAAACGACAATTCATCAAAGGTCAAGTCCACTAGATTGCTGCCAGGAGCGCTCCCTTGGAATTTTTTGGCTTCACTACCTCTGTTAGAGGGAACCGTCCTCACTTCCTCATAGGTAACGTACTGAAGTAGGGTTTAAAATGCATTTTTCAATGTTATGTAGAAGCTAAAGAAGAGAAAGGAGATGAAGAGGAAGAAGAAGAGAGGGGAAAAGGAGGAGGAGAAATGCCATTTTTCAATAGAATAGAGGGCCACTCCCAATAATAAAGCCATAGAATTGTAGGCCAGTTGTAGGTAGACCAAACAAACAAGGAGGGCTCAGTCCGGGTATTGCCGGTTATTCAACATTTTAAGAAAGTTACGTTAGCTAATTGGATTTTGTAACTTTTTTGAGGGTTCAAATCCTTTTTTTTTTGAGACCGGTGCATACTAAATAAGGCTGAAATATTTATGTTGCAGAATTATACAACATGATTAAATCAATAGATTTATTATTAGCAACAAAACAATGAGTGAGGATGTCACATCTAAGATTTCTTTCAAAGCTAAAAGTAAGCACGTAAATACATAGAAGTTGTGAGGCAGGGCCAATCAACATTATCAAACATGAGTCAATTCACAATCTGCTGCCAGATTTTGCAATGATATTGATTTCAAACAATTCAACATTCAAGATCTCATTTAAATTCAATGAAGTTTTGAATTTGAAAATTGGAACATCTTTTTCAAAATAACAGGTATTTAGACTTTACTGAATTTTCAAAGGGGTTTTACTACCTTTATATAGAGTAGAAGAAGAATTAATGAAACAAGAAACAAAAGAATGGAGAAGTAAATTTTATTTATTCTAGAGTAAAAAATATAGCTCTATTTCGGGCCTAGAAATGTCTTTTGATTCTGCACAAGTTTTACCCCACGATGCTAACTTCAATAGGAACAATCATCTATTTCATATTTCAAACATGTGCCACCTCAGCCACATTAGGATGTATGTAGATTTCTTAATATCTATTTCAAGCAAACCTTAACTAAATGGTGGTATACGTGGTATATAGATGATTGTGCTCCCAAAGCTAGAAAACCAGCACTATATGTCAAACATATTTCCTCATTTGTAGAACATTTATTTTATCTCTTAATATTTGTTGATCCCTTAGATGTCAAAAGTGGCATGTATGGTGTACCAAACACAATAGATAAATTTAACCCTACCACAACAAAACTTGAAGAAATACCAATTAATATGGAGATTTTTAAAAATGTTGGTAAAAGCAAAGCAAGCTTGAGGCCAACATTATGGGCCTAGTCAGAACCCCTTTTTCTTTCGTAGCTAATTTTGTAACTAGAACCATAACGGAGAACTATATAAGTATGGGAATAAAAGACAGTAATCATTGGGATCCTCAACCTAAGAAGAACAATATTATTTCGTGGGAGAGATTGAAAAGTAGTCAGATCCAGAATCCTAGAGATAATGTAATGTGGACAGCTCCTCCTCTTGGATGGCTTAAAAGGAACTTTGATGGTTCGGCTAGGGGAAATCCTGGAAGGGCTGGAGGTGGAGGTCTTTTAAGAGATGCAGTTGGTAATTGTTTAGGAGCGATCGTTGTCCCGCTGGGTATCCAGACGAACCATGTGGCGGAGGCTGAAGCTACGCTTTTGCCGGTTATGATGGCGAAAGATATGAGCTGCTCAAAATTATGGCTGGAAGATGATTCCCTAAATATAATCAATAGTATTAAAGGGAAGTCTGTGAGCTCATGGACTATAGAACACATTATAAACAAAATAAAAATTATCATTAATTCTTTTGAAAAATGCCATGTCACTCACGTTTATCATCAAGGCAAAAAACTGGCGGACAAGCTAGCAAATGAAGGTACTTTGAGTGACATCAGCCAAAAGTGGAGAGGGGAAGTGAATCTAAAGGCTGAGATTACGAGTCTAATCAGCTATGACAAGATTAATCACCATGAAGGGAAAATCACCTAAAATAATGATGACAAGGACTAATCATTTACCGAGGAGGTCTGCATGTAAGGCGAAGTGTGGGATCATTATTCCGCAATTAATGAAGTACGGATACTGGGCTAATATAGATAACCAAAAAAGCAAAGATAAACAGAGAAGAAAGACGAAAATCACTGGTAAGGAGCCAAACCAGTATAGCAGAAATAAGCAAAAAATGGGAGGTGGTTTGAAGAGGGAGGAGCCATCCAACTGTGACAAATGGAGACAGGACAGAAAAGTTTCGAAGAAGCTGAAGAAAGGGGGGGTTACGCAATTCATGAAGAAGCTTCACGGACATGACAAACAGATCACTTCTTTGTTCACGGATGGCTGGGCTAATGGTAAAGTTCACCTTTGGGGCAAGTCCTTCACTCTTACTATGTCTATTATAGCTGAAATTACTGGTTTACCTTTGGAAGGAACCCATTTCCATAGGGGAAATCATAGGCTTGGAACTAAAGCTTTCACTATTTTCCCTAAAACTGACAATGAGAAAGCTTTCATGACCAAGGGTAATGGTGACTATGTGGACATAGCCAATATTGATGAATTATGGACCAAAATTTTGAAGGTTATGATTGAATATTTTACGATAGATGGGCATTATTCCAAAATTTGCAACTTGCATTTTGTTTCTGCAAACCATTTCAGGCATAATAGGAGGATTTATTTCCCTTATTATATTTTGAGCTCCCTAAACAATAGCATTACGGGACATAGGAAGAAAGCTAGTAACCTTGTGCTGCATGAGGGATTGATCCTTCTTATATCCGACTACACCAGGGACAATATTTCGGACCCTATCCCTAAAAGGATCACTGGTAAAACAAAGGAGAAAAATCAGGTACATACAAAGGTTGAGACTAGTAAGAAGAGGAAGAGAAACAAGAAGAAGGCCTCTGATAGTACTGGTGGTAAAGACACGGCCAACACTGAGGAAATTGTGAAAAAACCTCTCTCCCAGGGGAAGGGAAAAATTGAGGAAGGTAATGAGGAGGTTTCTGGTGAAGAAGAGAAAATCAATGAGAAAGAGGAAGGGAACAGTCAAGAAAATGAATAGGAAGAGGAAATGAACGAGTGCCTGGTACAGGAGAATAAAGAAGAGGAGGTGGGTATTCAAGAAGAAGAAGATGAAGAGGACGAAGCGGATGAGGAAGAGGAAGAGGCCCACGAAAACCCTACAAAAGACGACATGGAAGAAGACCTTGATCACAATGGAGGTGCTGATAAAGAGGAATAAGGCACTCAGGTGTTAACCACAGATGCTAAGATCACTAACCAGGAGGCCCCAGTGGAAGATGATCAGATCGAAGTTAACCCAGAAATTGGGGATGGTAAGAACAGGGTTGACGATGGTAATGATAATGAGGGGCTTACAGTGGGGATTACGGCTAGCTAAGAGTATGAAGGTAAGGAGACTGGTAAGACCCCATATGAAAATGAAAAATATGAAGACAACTAGAAAGTGAATAAGGAAGGTACGAACATGACCACCTTTGTGGAGAACAACAACAACAAAAAGAAAACTTTAGTCCTCTTGAGGGAAGCTACTATGCAGGAGGAGAGTAATGTTGAGAGTCAGGATAAGAACCTGGAACGGAAGAAGGAAATGCAGGAAATGGAAAAAACCATGAAAAATATGACTACTAAGCTGGCAAAGATGGAAAACAAGGTTTTTGATAAGGTGAAAAACAAGAATAAAAATCAGGATTTTACTGTCGAGATGAGAAAGATAGTTAATGACAAGGTAAAAGAATTAGAAGCCAAAATTAGCAACTACGACAACATGATAAAAGGTGTTCTAAGCCACAACAATGAGGGTCTGAAGGTGACTATTATGAACCTGAATATGCTGCATTACTATCTGGAAAGGAACCTCCTGGAAAGAACAACAATCAAAATTGAAGAGGATGCTGGAAACACTGGTCCGAGGATGAGAACTAGAGGGTGCATCCAGAGGAAGGTCCTTGAAAAACTGAAAGATCTGAAGGATCTGCAAGAGACTATCCAGAAGATGCAAGACCCTCAGAAGAAGGCTAAAGAAATGATAACAGATAATTAGTCCGGTCTTGTTGGTAGTTGTTTTGTTAATAGTTTCTTTTAGTTTCTACTTTCGAACTATGTTGTTGTTTGTTCCTGCTTTTGTTTTCTAGCAGGTTTTTCATTTTGAAAACTTTAACTCTTTATCTTTTTGCTTTATTGTAACTAGTTTCGGGTCCATGTAAAACCTTCTTTTACCTTAATCAAAAACATTATGGGCCCAGTCTGACAACAAGATTAGGAAGCCAACCATTTTTTGTGTCCTAATAAGAGCAAAAAGAAGCCATGTACTTGGAAGAAGAAAAGGATTTCACGTGGATCCTTTGCCATCATGAATATCACTCAAAGCCATCAAACCATAGTAAAGTCTTGTGTAACGGAAACTAACCTTAGCACCTTTTTTTCACATAATTGGCTAATCTTTGCAGTGTTATTCGTCAAAATGTTCGATTCTCCTTTGGCTGCTAAAACAGACTACTTTTCACTTAGGGCTAAGAGTTGCATCATCTTAAAGTAAATGCTTCCACAATAACCTATAAATTCACACCAAGTACTAATCTTCTGTAATTTGGTAGCATACTAATGTCAAGTTTCATTATTGTCATACTAATGTCAAGTTTCATTACTGTTCCATGATCTCTGTTGATCAAAATTGACATAAGCTTATGTAACTAAATTGAGTTTCTCTTAACCATACTCGTCCTCTATAAGAGAAATGCTAGAAAGTGGCCAATGATGTATAGCATATTGACATAAGCTTATGTAGCTAAATTGAGTTTCTTTTGACCATTCTTGTCCTCTATATGAGATATGTTGGCAAGTGGCCAAGGATGTATAGCATATATGTTGTCATTTATGGCAACACTACTTATTGGTATGGTCGCTTGGAGTACAATTCAGTTTTGGGTATCGAGTCTTGGAAAAATAACTAAGTCCACAAGCAGTCTGTTGGATACAATTGCACAGTTTTGCCTAGCAAGCATAGTATATGGCGAGTTAAGTCATGCATGTTTAGATGAAGGTAGTATGGAGTGTTGTATGGCTTTAGTTATGGTTGCTTGTATTTTGGCGCTGTCTGGCAACAATTACAATGTGTTTATGATATGCAAGTAGAGTATAGCAGCATAACAAGGTAGATGAAAGGTCGAGATGATTGAGGGAGTAACATGTAGATTCCAACAATGTTACTTTGGATTTAGGTCGGGTCCTATCTCATCTTAATAGATGTGTGATCACCTCTTGTGTATTTTCCCTTGGGTTATGTGTTGGACATGTTTGGTAATGCACTTGTGAGCCGACTGGACATATTATGAGATTGGGTATATAAGTAGATATGTTTTTGAGATACAAAGATCGTAGTTGTGTGTGAATGCATTGTGATGTCAAAATAATGCAGAGGGTACTATGAGTTATAACTATAACTACTTAAGCATAGTAGATGCTTGTATAGTTCATCATTTGTAATATTACATTGTAAAGAAACAATTTTGTATTGTAACAGCAGTGAGCTCCTTGTATTACCCCTAACTGGGTTTTCATCCTTTAACAGGGATTTGTACTAAATGTAACATTCAACTCCTAACAAGGCTAGGTCTCCTAACAGGGGCATTATTATCTTAGTGCATAATTTGTGGGTATCATCCAAGCCTTAGGGGGAGATTTGGAGAAACATAACAGTAAACTATCTAGCCCTTGCATGTGGAATACGCAGATTTGAGCTTATGGACAGACATAATAATGTATCTAGAGTATATATCTATGATCACATGGTTATACATGTTGCATTAGATGATCTCCTGGAAGTTCATGGTGGACTAGAGTATAGCAACTATGTGGTTTTGCATTGGGAACTATGTCAGTTTTGTGTACTGTGAGTTATAAGTGAAATATCTTAGTAGAGCAGAGCAACAAGTGAAGGAGCTAGGGAATTCTAGTGATCGCAAGTTGTGCTTACCTTAATTCTACGTGAAAAGGTATTTGATTCTATCTGTGAGCTTTGTTTATCAGGGATACTCCACATATTTTTTATGCAATTGAGAGGCCAAGGTATACATTCAAGAAACATCTGTACAAATCGATGGAGGATAACCCCAAGGGTGCATTCTCTCAGACCCCTCACGATGTTTTACACGTTGAAGACATTAGGGCATACATCCACTGCAAGTATGAGACAATTAGAGATTTTGGATTTCTCCAAGAAATGAAAGATATATTGAATGAAGATAAAACATGGAAACCTAAGTTCACACATCTGCAAAATCTAAACATCACGCAGATGACAAAACTTTATGAGTTTGATGAAGAAGAATGGATCAAAATTGTGTTGAGTAGAATTCACGACCAGTTTCTTTGGATTGGAGAGAAACCTATAAAGATCACAACTGAACTTATTCATGAAGTCACCAGATTGAACAATTCTGGCATTGTTCCTACTGTAGAGAAGAACATGAAGAAGCAAGGTGAAACACTAACGCAATCAAAGTGGGATAAGAGAGCAATGAGGATCCCAAACATCTTTCAACAGGATGTAAGGTTAGTTTCAATTGTTTTGGGATACAAATTGCATTATAGCAACTGACCAAATTCTATTTCTGCTAGAGTTATAATGATGGCATATAATAATGGTGAAAGAAAATGTTCACTATGATCTATGTAAAGTTTTGAAACTACAATTGCTAGAGAATGTGAGGCAAATCAAGAGAGACAACTCAAAAGCATTCAGATTTGGATCACTCATCCTACATATTTTCTTCCACATAATGCTTAATTTTTTTGTTATGCATCCTAGGGCATGGAATGACAATGAACCTATTGCTATTCAAGTAAGCAAAATTTATAAAAGACAAGATAGTAAATGGGTAGATGGAGAGCTCTTTGGTATGTTTAAAATAAATCAAAGAGAAATGAAGGAGAGAAAGATAATTCTCAAAGAAATAGTTGAAAAGACAAGGATAAAATTTGTTTTATGGTTGAGATTGACTGTGTATGCTTTAAAGTTGTTGAACCTAGAATGAGGTGGTGCCCTCCTATGGGGTATGAAGTTCGTGTTGAAGTTCTTACATTGCAAAACTAATACATCAATTTTTTCAAGCAAAAATATAAACTACCAAGTGTACACGCATGATCATCCCAATGATCAAATATCTCTATGTATTTGGCTATAAAAAGGTGGTATTGATTGCAACTGATTTCAATCCAACTATAAAATTGATATCTACTACTCAAGTGTAAAATGCACAAGTGACAAATGAGATTGATAAAACTACATTGACACTATATGTGATTTCATGGGCTTAGGCCTTAATAAAGAAGTTATGAATCATCAAATGAGGTTCTCCTTTCTATAATACTTGATAACATAAAAGCTACCACTACTAATGTAGACCAATAATTGAAGGCCATCAAAGGGTGATAATTGTTGTAGCTGAGAAACAACTTTTGGCCAACAAAATGACTTTTACAACAAATTCAAACACATGAAACTATTAGAAAAATAACAATATTTTCAGATTTTTTTCTTCTTTTTATTCAAATACAACATTTGATAAATGTCTCTAGTCTATAAGAAGCTACAGGAAAAGACACTCTTCAAACTAGCATCCACAACATCAAACTCTAAATATAAATATTCAAGCTACAAGAAAACATGAACAAATTTGTAACAATTCAGTCTAAATCCATTTCCTGCGCATATTTACAAATACATCTTAGATGAAATTCTCTAGCTACGTGGCATAGGCTTATTCTCTTCATTCATTCTAGTGTAATCTACATTGTTTTTCTTCAAATCCCTTTATCATTTTCCCCAATCCATTTATTGAATAACGTCCTTTTGATTTTTTATTTTCTCTATTTTTTATTCCTTCCTGGGTGTTTAAAAAACCCCATGAAAAAATCCTCTTCAATTTTTAACTTTGTGGAAATGCAACTCCCTAGCATTCACTTCACCTTCCTCTTTTCCACTTTCTCCAATTTTCAGCACCAAGGACATAACATCTCCCCAAAATGGGTGTCTAATTTTCGCCATGATGCAACATTCAATAAGAAACTCCCAACCCTTGATGTTGCAATTCTCTCCTCTAATTTGATGAAATTATTTTAAATTTGGAACCATTTGACATATTATAGTTGAAACAAAACTAACACCTCTTCAATAATATTAAAATTCAATTTTTAATCACTTGCAGATGTGTGGAGAGAGCTTAAAAATAATAAATGTAAAGACAAAAATGAAACCAAATCAAAATTACATAAAAGAGAAAACAAAATTTTTTGGGTTGTGCAAGATTTCTCATGCAAGTGGATGCTCCTACATCAAACACCCTTGGTAAGAAGAAATGTTTCATAAGTTAGACTCTTAAAAATTTGAAGATCTTGTGCTTGTTCTTAATCCACCATTCTTCCCGATGATCTTTCTCCTTCTTCTACTTCACCTTACTATGCTGTTGGGATAGGAAAAATAAAGTATTGAGGACGGGTGAATCAATACCCTCAAAAACTTTTAACTGAATTACTAAACTGCTATAGTAGTGTCAATCTCTCCAACTAATTCCATTGTTTGCAACATTCATTCAAATAACTTTGCCAATGTAAAGCACATGAAAACAAACAATAAATCATACATGAAATGTAGTCACATAACACAAGTATTTGATTACAAAAAAACCCTTCTTAGAAGGTAAAAACTACAGCAGGCATGACACCCACAAATTCTTCACTACTGCAGTAAATAAAGTATGTCGGTTAAGGCTAAAAGTGTGATCACTTCTGGTGATGTTACCCTGTTAGGAGTAACGACAAGATCGATTAGATCTACCTTGTGAGAGGATTTTAACAACACCAATTAAGTGTGCACTCGGTTAAGAGATTTTCAAGCAGACTATTAAGTCTACTCTATTAGGAGATTTATAACTCTGCTATAATGATTAGAGAATAACAGAAAATATCTGTAAATGATAACTCTACTTTGTTTCAATTAGATCTATGATGTACTGAATAAATATCACCCTGATGTGTAGTAATCTATTCTTTGTTCTACTCAATAGCATTGAATGTTTCTCATAAAGCTGAATATAATATCTGATAACTGCTCTATCATGTAAACCTTCTCTGAACTCAGATGTCTTGAAGGCAGCTACTACTTCATGATATCCTTCTTGATATTTGTCAAAATGACATCAATTACAATTATATAGAAAACTGCTATGACTGTTATGACCTAATTAGGTTTACAACATCTTAGAAAACCTAAGATCTAAGGTGTACAAAATTAACCTAGATCTAACAATTACATAGGAATCATCAAAACATTTAATGATTGCATCCATAATAAATATGCCTTGATCTTGGTAAAACATTTTATGGATTTGTGTAGACTGTTTGCATAGATAGATGTGTCATTACTGATTACTATGTCGTTTCCTAAATTGCTCGGTAAACACAACCTTCTCTGTTCAATGAATACACTAGTGCTCAGTGTGTAGACTGGTCGGTGTTTACTGACTCGGATCTCAGTATACCCTAATGTTCAGTAAACATACTCTGTACTCGATTAAGTCTGTATCCTTTTAGCTTTCAGTTCTACCTTGTGAATGCTTGGTATGAAGGCTTTGTAGGTTCAACTGACTGGCTTCTATAGCTTCTTATTTCAACCTTTAGTGAATGATCAACTTAGATAACTGACTGATCTAATTTCTGCTAATGACAACATCTAATGCTCAAATAGAGATAACAATCCCCACCTTTGGCATTACTATCAAAACTGTAACATATATAAGTTGAATTTCTCAAAAACTTTCTAACTCCATATATATACATATACATATACTAACTCTTCTATAAAACTCCCCCTACGTGCATGCTCCCGGTATGTAGTGTAGTACACTTGCCAATGTGCTTATGAGTTTTCTTCAATGAATCTAAGAGGTTTTCCCATTCCTCTTTCAAGTTGATAAGAAAAATGTGCTCATGAACAACTTGTGCATGCATACCAAAGAATTTTTCCAACACAGATACATCTGGTGTAGCAAGTACGGCTTGTGTCTTCACGATGTGTCTTTCCATTATCTTGAGGTTGGGAAGCAACCTGACTTACAACTCGGTAACTTGGGCACTTATATTATCTTTGTGCTTCCTCAGATCAGCTCTCAACCGCCTTAATTATTGTACTTTGAGAATATGCTTATGAAAAGAAGTTGGCTCAGTTAGAGACACATTAACACTTGCTAGAATATCTGCATCCCACTTCTATATTTTCTCACTGACCTCGGTAGTGAAAGTTTCCACAGTGCATAACTGAAACAAAATTTGAATTATTTTATGAGTAATAGATTGTACCTCGGTAATTACCTCAGAAAGCTTGACCTTGTTAATTTCCACTTCTTGGCTGAATTTCTCAGCTAATTTGTTCTGTATTTTTTCCTCTGCCCTTTCTTCAATTCTCTTCTCAACATCTATGTCTAGGGCATTGATTTGGTTGGAAAGAGTTGAAAGTTGGTCCAAAATGGGTGTTTCCTCATAGATTTGGATATCAAGTACAACTTTCTATAGAATGTCTCTCACATCCTCGAGAATCTACTTACTCTTACTTTCTTTCCTTAACTTCTCTTGTTCTACTTTTCTTGTGCACAATTCTCCATACTTCCTCAATTCCTCGGGGTCCAATGTCCCCGAGTCACAGATAGGAATTTCTATGACTTCATCAAGAGTGACTGGTCCTTTGCCATGTTTCTTCTTTTTCTTCTTGGAATCTTGAGGGGATGGTTTTGCAAATGGAACTATTCCCTTTACCTCAACACTTGCCTTATCTAGCTCGGTAGACACTGTTTCTTCCTTCCTCTACTCCTCGGTGACCTATGTCTCGGTCGATTGAGATGGTGCCTCTGATGTAGTGTCGGTTTGTCTAGTCTCAGTAGTCTTAGGGTCATCATGTGCCTGTGTATCAACCTCTTTTTCTTTAGGCAAATTTTTCTCTGCAGTATTTGAAGTACTTCTACCTTGTTTCCCTGTTGTATCTTTTCGTTGCTCGAGAACTGAGCCTTCAGGTTCCTTTTGTGTTATTATTTCTATTGCTTGAAGCAAAATAGGAAGGTCACCTGGTATGCTACTTACTACTGGCTCGGTGGGGGCTTGCTCTTCTTGTTGAGCTCCAACAACTGTAATATCCTCATCATCCTTCATGTCGTCAAGATCACCATTTGTGATGTCCTCAATGAGTACATGATTTGAATCATCAGTGATTCCTTGTATTTGTACCTACTCGGGTGCATCCTGGATTAAATCTTGGAACTCAATGGCACCTGTAGTATCAAGTACCTTGGTATATGATAGCTCAATTGTATTCTTCGGTGCCATATCAGCATCATTATAGTGGATGGCTTTAGCTTTCCTCTTTAGCTTCCTCTCGGGGATTATGGCGAAGGCCATCTTATCTACCTCAACTCGGGCTTGTAGTATGGAAGTCCAAAGTAATTGACCATTTTCATCAATATCTACCAAATTTTCATCAAGTATCTGCAGTACTCAGAACTTTACTAAAAATATCTTTGAATATATTTTCACTAAGTCGTCAACCTCTCGAACTGTCAATGTAGGCATTGCCATCGCTAGGGATTATTCACTCATTCTCTTTTCAGTGTTTAATGCATAAGTACATCTTGATTAAATTTTGTCATATAAAGCCTTAGGTACATACTTAGAAAATTCAATCAGTAACTTCTTAAACTTAACCATCATTTGAATTACAACTTCCTCAATTTTATTCTGATCCTCGGTTGACAGGTGTTCAAAACGACTGATTTGGGGATCACTTAGACCTCCAATGTCTATTATGTTGTCCACAACTTCATCAATAGAATGGTTCTTATTTACAATAACCTTGAATAGTTCAGTATCATCTTCATCATCATCAATACCATCTTTACCTCTTATTAATTTACTTCTTTTCTTTGGGGCCTCGATAATAACTTTTTGTACCTCTTTTCTTATAAGTCTTTGTCGGTGTTGGCCTTGATATTTTCACAAGTCCTTTCTTTAGTGGAGGTGAAGCTGCAATTGTTGATCTTGTGCATTCCCTAGTTTGCACTTCTGCCTTCTTCTTTGGAGTGGGAGTGGGCGAAACCAGTGTACAATCTACATCTCTATCAGACTCAGTTGCCTCATCATCATGTGCTTTGTCAGTAAGAAGTAACTGACCCTCGGTTGCTACCTCAACCGGTATGCTCTCAAATGCTTCAGCATCATCTCCAAATTTCTTTACCAAATTTGTCATCATTTTCTTGGATTTCTTTATTATTTTTCCAATTACTAGGCCTATCTTTATGCTTATTTTTGCTTCTTCATATGTGCCAAACCTAGCAGCTTTTGTATCCTTAGGCTCAGCTAATAAAGCTTTGATTGACCTAGAGGCTTGGTCAATATTAACTTCATAACCCATAGAAGCTAACCATTTGGTTTTCGGTTCCACTGCCTTTATCAAAGTGTAGTCTGTATCAACTACAAAGAAAATATCATGTTCATACTTTTCTACTAGTTGGCTCGGTATCTTGCTTCTTGAGCTCATTTTTTCCTTAAATTGTTCAAAATAAATGTCTACCATACTCACAAAATTGTCTCCCAAACTAATTATCATAACAGTGATCTGGAGTGTGACAGGCTTGTCAGTTGACCAATCTACATTAACGACCGAAGGGAAAAAAAACTTCACATAAAAGAATATGCAAAGTAGTAAAGATCCAAACTTACAAGTGTTGGACTTATCCGATCGAAAAGACTTCATATTCTCTTCTACTTGCCTCAACAAAAACTCAGCAAGGTCCAACTGGAATTCCTTTTTCACTATCTTATAAGCAATATCAACTGCACCACACGATACACTGTTTGGTCTACTTGATTGAAATATCTTGTACCCTATGACATATTCCCCAAACCTTGTCTCAGGATCTATGTTTGTTTTAACTTTCACTGCTTTGTCATCCCATTCTGGTCCAGTATCTTTCTCTAGCTCAGCGATGATAGTACTTACTCGTAATGCCGATGAACACACTCAAAATTCTTCAAATCTTTGGTCAAATGATTTAAAAATCCTTTGCTCAATTTCTCTCTGTAAACTCTTAGCTCTCCGTGATCGTAGTGTAAAAAATAAGCTAAATTCACCATGTATTTATAGCATTTTCAAATTCCCACTTAAAACTTTTTGCAATAAAAGCTCGACCTAACACAACCCGATGACAACTGTCAATCTCGATGTATACGACAAAATAACATAAGCTCAGTTAACACATGAAATTTGCACTCGGTTAATACTAGTGCTCGGTTAACCTTGTTAACAATTACCGACTAGTGACTTTCCACTCGGTCTACCATATACCGATTGTAAACACTTAAAGGTCAAAATTTATAAAACCAGAGTGTATCTTGATTCATGCAGATTTGGTATGTGAACATTTGATATAAGGAAACGTATGATAGATATAACCAATTGAATCATCAGTTCCATACATACCTATTTAGCTTAGGTGGAGGAGGTGATGTCACCCAATCCAATGGACGAGGTTTCACCGACTGCATTACTTGACTCAGCATTGTCACTTGATCCTTTTCTCCACATAGTATTTCTTATTCTCATGATATCTTCAATTGTATTTCCATTTTAAAAGATTTGTGTCTTTGGTGCTCGGTATCTGTAATCTTTACTTAAGTGATTGACTTTGTGACAGTGTAAGCATGCCATTCCAGTACTTGTACAGCTACGAGATTTGCCTCTCCAATTCTTTCTCATGCAGTTAGCTGCAATATGTCGATATCTTCCACATGTTGTGCAATTAACCCATGTATTAAAATCCCAAGTACAAGCATTACCTTGTCTTCTCGGTTGATAGGTCTTGTTTTGTCCTTTTAGTGTCCAGACTTGCTTCATCTTTGTTCTGCATTCTTGCGAAGTATGTCCATACATGTTGCAAGTGCGACAGTTTTTCTCCATGTAGGGTTTGTTAGGATTCCTATTCAATTTAGATCTACACTCATTTTCTTGATGTACATACTTGTTACAGCTATAACAATCACCATTTAACTTAGTACCAGTCTTAGGATTACCTTGTGCTTTACTCTTGGAAATATTTGATGTGTGGCCCGGTTTACCATAGTGATAGCATGATAGTTTCTTATGTCTTTGATTCTTGTAGGTGTTCACATGTTCAACTTGCTTAGATGATTCTCCTTTCTCCGTATAGTCTAATCCAACAGTAATTCCAAGTGCTCTTTGACTAATCAAAAAACCATCAATTTTCTTTGAACTATCTTCAGCCTTTTTCATCATCTCATTATGTTGTTGTTGTATTTTCACTTCATGATTCAATCTTTCATTCTCTTCTCTGAGTTCACAAATGTCTTCAAGTTTCCTTGCCAGCTCACTTTTCACTCGGTTGATCTCCTAATTAATAAAATCCATCCGATTCGATATCTCAAAGTGATGCTCAATTAGTCTCAATATTTCAGATTCCTTCTCTTGTAGTTTCTCAATCATTTCTCTTCTATCTTCAATAGCCAAATTTCTGTCTTTTTCAGCCTGTTTAAAATTATTCATTACATCAATCGTTTTTACCATTTGTGCTTCTTGACCGATCTTCAGGGCTTTAACTTGTTCAGTTAAATGAAGATTTTTCTTAGATAAATCAGAAATTACATTTTCAGATATGTCAAATATATTGCCTGAGGTGGATCCGAAAATCTCAAATGGGTAATCAATTTCTTCTTCATGATTGTCAATCTCACATTGCCAAATAGCCATATCTTTTCTCTGAACTAGTAACCTCTTCAACTCATCCTTTGCTTGCTTGTATTGCTCAATGCAGATTTGCATCTGAATCTTTTGATTCTCAATTGTCTTGTCCAACTTGTATCTTTCCATCCTGAGATCTTTCCTCTTAAGTGGTTAAACTTCCAAACAAGAGATCTATCTCTGATACCAATTGTTGGGAAAGGAAAGTTAAAGTACTAAGAAGGGAGGGGTGAATCAGTACCCTCAAAAACTTTTAACTGAATTACTAAACAACTCTAGTAGTTTCAATCTCTCCAACTAATTCCATTGTTTGCAACATTCATTCAAATAGATTTGCAAATGTTGAGTGCATGAAAATAAACAACAAATCATACATGAAATGTAGTCACATAACAAAAGTATTTTGTTTATGTAGAAACCCTTGTTAGAAGGTAAAAATTGCGGTGGGGATGACACCCACAAATTCTTCACTACTACAATAAATAAAGTATGTCGGTTAACGATACAAGTGTGATCACTTCTGGTGATCTTACTATGTTAAGAGCAATAAAAAGATCGATTAGATCTACCTTGTGAGAGGATTTTAATAACACCAATTAAGTGTGCACTTGGTTAAGAGATTTTCAATCAGACTGTTAAATCTACTCTGTTAGGAGATTTATAACTCTGCTATAATGATTGGAGAATAACAAAAAATATTTGTAAATGACAACTCTACTTTGTATGAATCAGATCTATGATATACTGAATAAGTATCACCTTGATATGTAGTAAACTATTCTCTGTTCTGCTCGGTAGCCTTGAATATTTATGATAAAACTAAATAGAATCTTTCATAACTGCTCTATCATGTAAACCTTGTTTGAACTTAGATGTCTTGAAGACGGCTACTAATTCATGATCTCATTCTTCATATTTGTCAATATTACATCAATTACAATTATATAGCAAATTTCTATGACTTCTATGACCTAATTAGGTTTACAACATCTTAGAAAACCTAAGATCTACGGTGTACAAATTAACCTAGATCTAAAAATTACATAGGAATCATCACAACATTTAATGATTACATCCATAATAAATATGCCTCGATCTTGGTAAAATGTTTAATGGAGTCGTGTAAACCATTTGCATAGATAGATGTGCCATTACTGATTACTATGTCATTTACTAAATTACTTGATAAACACAACCTTCTCTATTCAGCGAATACACTGGTACTCGGTGTGTAGACTTTTTCGTGTTTACTGAATCGGTGCTCGATATACCCTTATGTTCGGTAAACATACTCTGGTACTCGGTTAAGCCTGTATCTTTTTAGCTTTTGGTTCTGCCTTGTGAATGCTCGGTATGAAGGCTTTGTAGGTTCAAACGACTAGCTTCTATAGCTTCTTATTTCAACCTTTACCGACTGATCAGCTTAGATAACCGACTGATCCAATTTATACTAATGACAACATCTAATGCTCAAATAGAGATAACATATGCATCATTTTCTCTCCTCCTTCATCTTTCCTCTCTTTCTCTCTCATAAAAGTGATCTCACTATAATATGATTCATCCATTTACTTTATCTTATCACATTCATCACCTACATAGAAATTACCACTAACAAATTTATGGAAATAAATAAATTGTATGAACACATATTTCTCACCTCTTTCTCCTTAATTGTCTTCTTCCTATCGGTAACAAAAATCAATAAAATCTCATCATGACTTAGCTTGCAACTTGTTAAGTTGAACCTAACCACCCCTCTTTGTCAAAATGTTTTCATCATTTTTAACCAATAATCAACTTCAATACCAAACTCAACAAAATTTAGAAAATTGGCATTTACCTCTTAAATGCCATTTTCCCCTGCTACGGAGACGTCTCTTATAATATCTGCATATAATCCCTTTATATTCATATTATTTGCATTTAAATATTCTTCATTAAGATTTTGGAAAAATTAAATTTTACCTCATCATTCTCTACTATAACTTTACTATTCACCTTTTGCAACTTCAATTGTATCTCCTAGAGCAATATTGTCTTTTCATATTCCATATTGACAAATGTAATTTAATGCCTTTAAAATAACTAAAAATTAAATTAAGGTTTTGTGTAATAGGAAAAGGGAAGCAACACAAAGGTGTAGATTACGCGTTTTCAAATTTGAACATTTGAAAGGAAGATGTCCTTATAGGCTAAGGAAGGTCCCAACCATTGAATAGGTCAATGATCCTTCACTAAATATGTAAATTGTGAAATGGAAATAGGGAAATCAAAATGAAAATAAAATAAAGGAATAAAAATAGGAAAATATAGATAGATCTGGAAATTACATACTAATATCTAACTACCGGAAACTAGAACTGAACTAAATAAGGATCTAGACTACTATACTAACCCTTGGTTTCAATTTAGGCCAAAATTGTAGGGTGTACCTAGGTACAAAATGTCTTTTTTTCCTTATACCTAGTACTTCTAGGTGAAAATTGTCTAGTTTGTCTGACTCTTCCCAATCTTTTGGAAAAAGTTTTGGTATCTTTGTAACATATTCCTGCACATAGAAAAATGCGGAAGAAGGTCGAATAAAGGGATTTTCCTTAGTCAAACCCCTATTTAGGAATCAACCTTGAAATGAAATGAAAAAATAGAAGTGTGATGTCATGTAGTAGAGGCTAGATCTAAGAATGAAAAATATCATACCTTTGGCAACCCAAAAGAAGATTATGAAACACAAAATCTCATGTAATGAATGTTGTAATTCACCACATTGTTTAATAGAGAGAGGTGATGACGAAACAAATTGGTGCATCTTATCGCTTGATAGAAACCATTTCTTAGGCCTTCAAAGAGGCAAATAAGCTAGATCCATGCAGAAAAACACCTTTAATGCTTGAAAGAAGACTTGATTTGAATGCTTGGACTTGATTTTCTTGATATATCTTGAAGTTTATTTGCTTCGTTGTACTTGATAAATTTATTAGGAATGATTGATCTTGTAGAATGTGGTTTCATAGTTCTAGATACCAAAATGAGGAGAGATAGGGTGTTTATATACCTCTCACAACATCTCAATGGTTAAAACTCAAGACGATTGACTACGGGACCTAAATTCCTACCAAACCCCTGACACAAAGCTTCAATTTAATTTTGGGCCACTTTAGATACATACATAATGTTAATAATGTTATTTACCTAGTAAAAAGGGGGAAAAAAATGGACTAGGTGTCAAGATGACAAGGTAGATACAAGATTATTAGGTACAACCAATTTCGAGGTTAAGTTAGAACTCAAACACCACAAATACTGATATAGTTCCTAGGTGATGAACTGAATTATTGCATTAGATGAAAAGTAGAGGATCGCGGTTAAAATAAGGGCTCGCCTTGATTTTAAACAAGATTGAAATGAAGGAGGACCCAAATTTGAATTTAGATGTCTATTAAGTGTCATATGAGGTCTTGTTACAGAAAACACACGAAGTAGGGTGTAGAATAGTACTAAAATTATACACTAATTAGGTTCTTACAATTCAGGACGATACATTTAGCATTCATTTTAGCAGGAGTATGAGACAACCTCATGCTCATGATAAAGTAAAGGAGAGAGAACAAAAAGAAATGAGATAGAGATGATTATGAGAAAAATGTAAAGAGATAAGATATCATTAGGTTTAAGGACCCAAACCCCCAAAGAAACAATCTTAGCCTAGACATCCATGCACAAGGGAAGTAAAAAAAATAAGAAAAGACAACAATCAAAAGGAAAAGACGTAAATAAAAATGAATTACTACTGAAAACAAAACTCCAAACCAATTAGTAGAGGAGACCTTGATCAAGAAAATGTTTCAAGCACTAATATCATGCTCAAAAAGCTATTTCAAGAGCATAAATGATGATGTGGAAAGGGAAAAAGCATCCACCAAGGACAAAAATCCATGATCTAACTCACTAGAAACGTTATGAGAGAATGGAAAAAGAAGAGAGAGACCATGAATCCAACAAGATAGCAAATTGTGTTATGCTAGATGATTCATGAGAGGAGAAGAGGAGCAGAAGGAAAGGCTAGAAATTCGTGTTATGCTAGTTCCACACATCTTAAAGAGAAATGCAAGGATAATTGATGATCTAGAAAGTTACTTTATTCTAGTCAATTCTACCTTGGAAATTTTGTGCATAGAGATGGCTTGTAAAATTTTGCACTCAAGGGCAGCTTTGAAATTTTGGGCTCAAGGAAAGCTTGAAAAATTTTGCGCTTAGGGGTGGCTTATGGGATCAGTCTTAAGGAAAGCATTGTGTCTATATGCATCTATAAAAATGATCAATCCTAAGGAGGGCATTTTATCCAAAGCGATTAAAAAAACTATCATTCTTAAGGAAAGCATTGCCTCCTTAGGGATCAACAACATGATTAGTCCTAAGGAAAGCATTATCTCCTTAGGGATCAATAAGGTTTTATAATACACAAGGATTCAAAATATATGCCCCTTCCTTATGATGGTGACATGGGACAATGGTCACATCATATTCAAAAGATAACAATGATACCTACTTCCAACAACACGGAGATACTCTTAAAAAAATGTATGCTTGTACCCTTAGAAAACAGTGAATACTCTTGGTAGCCAAGGGAATAGATAATCTTAAAAGGATATCCGAAAGTGTGAAGAGACTCTTGAAAAGAAGAGATCTTGGTTACAAGACATCTACCCTTAAGATTTGTTCTTGAACAACGACAACATCTTCAAGAAAAAGAGGGGAAGAGAATAAGAATGCACCCTTTTAGCTCCATATTTCTAGGTCAAAAAGGGATTCTTGATGAAGGATGACACACTTTAATCCCCCAAGGAAGGAATTTTTTTTAGTATGGGCATAATTTTACAAGGAGAAAGAGGTTATGATCAAGGATACACACCTCTTGCATACAAGATGATACCAAATCAAAATGAAAAAATACCTTATAAGAAAAGAATGTCACATGATTAACAAGTGCCACTATACTAAGGAAACTGTATCCTTAGAAAGAAGACAAATGAGACCTTTCCCCTTAAGGGTTACAGAAAGGGAGAAGATAACGCATTATAAAACCTGAATGATAGATCTTCAATAATAGACATGCACTTTCAAACAAAAAGTTGTAAACAAGGATGTAATTCTCCTAAAAAAGAACCATCCTGATGTAAGAAAAATTAATGAAAGACATAATATCATGCTCAGAAAATGATGCATCCAAGGACAGGAGGGACCTCAAGGAAGTCAGTCCAATCTTTGCAACACGATTCACACAACGGAAGACACAAGAAACAATAGGGTAATAAGCAACATTCGCCTTTATTTATCATGAAATCAAGTACAATGAATCTGCAACATGCAGTCTTACATTCCAGGAATACACGCTTGTTTGGAGCCTTTAAGAGGTTATCTTTTTATACTATCTATTGCAAGCTGCCACTGAAACTATTTCTCTTTCTCAAGAGATACCACTACGGATTAGTTAAATCTACTTATTAAATCATTTTCAAGCACCAAGTCGACTTGAGAAAGATTACATTCTCCAAGAACATGAAAACATATTACAATATAGGTTAGGACCTAAATCATAAGAATCCATCACAACCAAATGTAACATAATGTGCAGACTAGTAAGAAGGTTGACCACAAGAAAAGAAACATCGAGATATGAGCCACAAAGCTTTGTCGATCAAGAAAATCCTTCATGAGATCGGATAAACATCGACTGACCATGAAACATGAAGAACAACGAAGTACCACCAAGAATCCAAGATAACTCAAACATGAAGGAACCAATACAAGTGCAAACCTAGGTGAAGGTAAAAGATCATGCCACGAACACTCCATGAGGTGGACAAAAGGATCTAATCCAGACTGAAAGAATTCTAAAAGAACCTCAATGAATGACAACTAAAGAACAATAAAATAAAGTATTTTTGGTTGATACAAGATTGGCAAGAACCCAAGATTCTCCTGCATTAGACACTCGAGTTTAAATAAAGTTGAGCCTCTCAATTTCCTAGTGCTAAAGGTCAACCTAAGCCTGATAAATCTATGAAATCTTCAACTATTCTATCTTTTCACTTCACAAGATACTCCTTACATTGTCTACCTCTAGTACTTATACCAATTTTCTTATCCAAAATTTCTTCTATCTCATCCAAATACTTTTTAGAATATTGTTGTTCAATATCTGACCCATCAGATTTATTAAAATTCGTCTCATGATACTCATACAAATATGCAACATTGAATATACATGATATATCCATGTCCTCTAGCAACTCTACTTCATAATCATTTCCTGTGTCAAATCTCCTCAAGACCTTACACGGTCTGAACTTCCTCATCTTCAACTTATTGTAAGTTCCAACTAGAAATCTACCCTTTTTCAAATAAACCATAACTTCATCTCCTACTGCAAACTCCTTAGGTCTTCTTTTCATATATGCTTTCTCCTTATACTTATGGTTCATTTCACAACTTCTGCAAATTCTTCTCCTTCTGCACTCCTCTTAACCTCCCGACTAATATCCCTTAACTCTGATACTCCCTTAGGTTTCATTGCTATAACTATCTCCAATGGTGTCTTCCATGAACTCCTATTCGCCAATTTCTTATATGCAAACTTTCCTTGTACTAAAACCAAATCACAGTTTCCAGATTACTCTCCAACAAAACACCTTGAAAATTTCCCAAGCTCCTATTTACCACCTCTATTTGCCCTTCTATTTGAGGATGAAATTTAGAACTAAACTTAAATTAAATATTCATATTCTTCCAATGTGTCCTCCAAAAGTAACCAATAAATTTACTATCTTGGTCTGAAACTATACTCTTAGGTGACCCATTCAATCTTACAACTTCTCTGGAAAAAAATCTACTACATGTACTGCATTTATAGTCGTGTTAAAAGGAATGAAATGTGACATATTAGAAAACCTATCCACAACCACAAATATTGAATCAATACCTCTTGGTGTCTTTGTTAACCCAAGTATAAAATCCATATTAATGTAATCCTATTGTCTAGTTGGCATTGTCAAAGGTGTATACAATCTAGTATTCTATCTACTTCCCTTATCAGCTTGAAAAACTCTACAACTCTCAGAAAAATTTCCTAACATCCTTAAGAGTTTGACGCCGAGAATAATTCTCACTCACCAAAGGTACTTTCTTGTTAATACCAAAGTGTCTAGATAATCCTCCACAATGCTTTTCCTTAATCAAACTTTACCTCATTGAACTCATAGGAATACACAACTAAGATCCTTTTAATAACATACCTTCCTGAATGAAATAATGCATCCATTGCATTTTTGCACTACAACAAGTTCTGTGCAAGATTTATAAGGTTCTGCAAAATCCGGGTCCTCATACAAGATCTTTAGATCATCAATTCCTACAACTCCAATCCTTATTTTCGTCAATAAATTACTTCTTCACTCAAGGTTGTATGTGCTTGAATGTGACCTCTAAATCAGGCACAACACAACATGGTCATTATTCACTTGATAGAATTTGGGAGAGAGTATGGAGAACTCAATCCAAATTCCATGGTGAGGCGACCTGTTGCCTCCTATGTGAATGGGGTGTTTGAATACTCTCAGAACGAGAGCCAACAGTCGGGAGACCAATTCAACAATGGAGGATTTCCAAGAAGCAATAAAGATGAGCAAGAATGCAATTAAGCTAGATCAAGTGCAATTTAATCTAAGAAAACTTTGAGAGAAATATGAAATGCAGATTTTTATTTGATTTTGAAATAAAGATGATATTAGACTAAGAAAAAGTAAGCAAATTTAATCTAAATGTGAAATGCAATTACACTAATATGAGAAATTAAACTAGATAATGCAATAAAAGACCTTTCAAAATAGTGAGATATGAGACTAAAAAATGCCTATAGTGTAGATGCTCTCAAAAATTGCCCTTTTTTCAATCAGAAAAAGAGGTTCATTAAATAGACCAAGCCAGAAGAGGAATGAAGAGTTTCTTGATTTGAAACGGTGGACTCTTCATTCCTAATTGAGACAAAAATGCAAGAATTACTTAATAAAAAAGAATGGAAAATGCCACACAGGTGACCTTTCGAATATCTTGAATTATCAATTCAAGAAAAGCTGTCCATTCAAATAACAAGCAATTAATTAATTCCCTTTTTATGGGTATTAGCCAAAGGGGGTGGTTTGATTTAATTTAATTTAAAGCACATAGGACTTTACAATTAAATTAATGTATCATAGAGATAATTTAGCTAATAAAGTCAAAGAGACTTAGGAATTAATTTTAGTGTTTGATTATTGCAATTTATGGTCTTTGCAATTGACATCAAGTCAAATTAAGTCAAGTAGGAGAGAGAAAATTGCCTAGGGAACTAGGACTTTGGTGATGTAAAATCAAGATAATGCACCAAAATTGATGAAATTAAATAGGTGCCAATTTTGGGCTATTACAAAGGCATCATTAACCTTATTTGTTTTTCCACTCCCACGATTCAACACAAATGTGTAGCTCTACAAGAATTTGACCCATCCCATATGTCTTTGACTCAACTTAACTTGACTGTTCAAATATTCCAATGCTTAATGATTAGTGTACAATACAAATTCGTTAGCCAACAATAACGTCTCCACTTGTTTAGATCTTGAACTATGGCATAAAATTCTTGATCATAAATTGAATATATTCTCTTGGCATCATTCAACGTCTCACTGAAATAAGAAATAGGTCCACTTGATTTCCTTTTGATCCCCTCTCATTATCTCATTCATAGGATTACAAACCAATCTGAAATTCCTAATGAAATTACAATACAAACTAGCCAATCCATGAAATGATCTTACCTCTCCAACACTGAAAATAAGAATGTCATCAAGGTAAACAATTACAAATTTATGCAATAATTTCTTCAATACCGCATTCATAAGCCTCATTAAAGTACTTGGTGCACTACTCAATCTAAAAGGTGTCACCAACCACTCATACAATCCTTCATTTTTCTTGAATATTGTCTTCCATTCATCACCTTCCCTGATCCTAATCTGATGATAACCACTCTTCAAATCAATCTTTGTGAAACAATTTTCTCCTCTCAACCAATCCATTATTTCTTACATCCTAGGTTCAGGAAACCTATATTTTACTGTAATCCTTCTAATAGATCTAAAATCAGTACACATCCTTCATTCCCCATTCTTCTTTGGTGCTAATACTACAAGTATCACACAAGGACTCAAACTTTATCTCATCATACATTTCCTTAGTAAATATTTCAATTTCCAATTCAATTCTTCATTCTCTATAGGTGTCATATGGTGTGTTTCTTTATCAGGAAAACTAGCTCCATGAATCATATCCATACAATGACTAATACCTCTCACAATTGGCAATCAATCAAGAACATTATATGAGATTATGTATCCATACTTTGTGAGCAACTCCTTTATTTCCTTATGTTGTTCCTCTTTTGAAACTTATTACGAATCAAATCATACCACATATTATCATTCTTCAAGCCATTCGAGAGTTTCCTTCCCTCTACCAAAAAAACTCTAAAACTAGTACAAATATCACTTACAGGACTCTCTATTAAAGGCAACAATACTTGTCTTTTCCCATTTCAAAAGATTTTATACATATTCCTTCTACCATCATGTAAATCTTGTATATCATATTGCCATGGTCTATCCAATAATATATGACACACATCCATAGGCATAACATCACAAATTACTTCATCCTGATAAGATCATATTTTTATTTTCACCAAACATTGTTCACTTACCAATATCTCATGATCATCCTTTATCCATGCTATCTAATAAAGTTTTAGATGAATCAACCTCTGTAACGGTAAATTGTTCACGAACTCCTATAAAGCTAAGCTATCTGAACTTTCATTGTCAATGATCACTTTGCAACATTTTTTTGCAACTTTTCATCTCGTCTTGAACAAACTCTTTCTTAGCAAATGCTCTTGTTCCCTCTCCTCATGACATAGGGCTCTCCTCAGCATCATTTTTTCTCCATATACTAGTTCATTCAAAGATTATATTAATTACTCCTCTGCATAAGCATATCTACCATTTCTCCCAGTCTTCTTGTTAGAATTTCCTTGGGTACAGTCAAAGACTTGGTGTCCCCCTCGACATATGAAACAAGTTCCTCTAAATTTTCTACTACGTCATCCTCCTCGATGGAAACTTATGTCATCTCTTCGGTATGAACTTTATTCCTTAAATTTTTCTTTACCTTTACTCATATTTGAATATGATCACCCTCCTCATCCAAATGTTCTTCCTTTTGACATATTCCACCAATTCCTCTTTGTCTTTTCTCTTTCCTTTTGTTCAAATTTTCTTTTGCTTTTACAGCATATTTGTAAGCCCATTCTCTACTCTGCCATTTAACCAAATTGATTTCATCCTGAGTTGAAACACTCAAACCATTCAAATATCTAACAACTCTTTCAACCTCATCATTTGTATGAAAAGACCTGATATCCAACATATTAAATTATTTGGTAATTAGCAGGTAAGAACTTGGCCTTCAATTTTTTTACCATTTGATCCTATTATTTGAGTTTTTCTTTTCCCCTTCTTTGTCTACTAGTCTGGAAATGTTTCCACCATTAAGATGCATGTCCTCTCAACTTTATGCATGCATACCTTACCTTCTTAGCATCATCAATGCCTTCATAGTCAATGTATTTCCGCACCTCTGTGATCCAATCAAGAAATTCTTCTTAATCCAATTTTTCATCATAATCAGGGGGATTGAAATGTGGTCTAGCATTAACGTTGGTTAAGGCTCTCAAGAATCTATCATCTCCCTGATCAAGTTCAAGTTTCTCTTCACATTCTTCTATGGCTTCTTTAGGTCTTTCTTCTTCTTCATCACTTACATCTTCAATATGTCGATCTCTTCTCTGAGCCATTTCCATAGCGTCCAACCTAGCTTTGGTTTATCTAAACATTTATAATACTATTGGATCTACATCTATCCTTCCTCCACCACTAGTATGTCTTTTGCGATCCATCTCAAATGAATCCTCTACAATTGTAGGTCAAATCCTTTCTCTTCCACCCCACAACAAATTGATTTAGGGCTTCACGAGATCTAGAAGAAAGATCTCACTACCATAAGGAACGCAACCTTCTCTAATACCAAATGATGTATCCAAGTATAGGAGGCATCTCAAGGAAGTAATTCCAATAATTGTACAAAGAGTCACACAATGGAAGTCGCAAGAAACATTACAGGAATATGCAAGATCCACCTTTCTGATGATGAAATCAAGTATAATCAATCTTCAACATGTACTCTTGCATTCCAGGCATACAAGCTTGTTTGGAGCCTTTAAGAGGATATATTTTTATATTATCTATTGCTAGTTGCCACTAAAACTATTTATCCTTCCTAAGAGCTACCACTGAGCATCAATTACATCACGTTACAAAGCCTTCACAAGCACAAAGTTGGTGTGAGAAATATTACATTCTACAAGAACATCAAAACGTATTAAGCTATAGGTCAAGGCCTAAATCATAATAATCCATCACAACTAGATGTAACATAACATACAAACCAAAAAGGTTGGCCACAAGAGAAGAAACATCAATATATGATCCACGAAGTTTTGTCGATTGAGAAAATCCTTTGTGATATCAGAAAACACAAATTGGTTGTGAAATGTGAAAAACAATGAAGTCCCACCAAGAATCCAAGATAACTCAAACATGAAAGAATAAATTGACGTGTAAACCTAGGTGAAGGTAAAACATTATGCCACGAACATTCTGTGAGGTTCGCAATAGCAACCAATCCAAACTAAAGAAACACTGAAAGAAACTCAACGAATGACAACTAAAGAATAGGAAAATAAAATATTTTTGGTTGATGCAGGATTTCCAAGAACCCAAGATTCTCCTACATCAATAAATGGAAAATGAATATATACATCCCTAAATCAAAGATCTTTTTATAATACACATTCCCTTTAAGGTATGAAATAGATTATTTAGCAAAGATGTAAATGTCTTCTGTGAAACAAAGAATCTCATGCCAGAAAGGATGTACAGCAATAAAATAATGAAAATCCATTTAGAGGCAATTAAGAGAGATGGAAGGATGTCACAAGATGCAAACTTAGGGGATAAAATCAATTATACAAGATATACACTTTCATGCAAGCAAGAGATTGTAAAACAAGGATATCAATCCCCTAAAGAGAGAGATAATTAACAATCAATTCCATGCATAGGACCACATAATAGTATAAATACACCATTAATAGGTTTTTGATTCTTTGGAAAATGTCAAAAAGGGAAACAAATTTTAGCTTCATATTTAACTGTCCAAAATATTTTCTTAGCTAAAGCCGAACAATCATCAAAAGGAGGTATGACAACAAAGTAAAATTTATCTTTTATCTTTTATCCTTATGTAAAAGGTTTCAAGTCCTTTCAAAACCTATTTTTACGTAATAAAAACAAAGTAAAATTTCACAAAAAGACTCAACTTATTTGATTTTATATAAAGATTATGAATCATCAAAATAAATATGCGAACAATAAAGTAGAAAGGTATTCTTATAAGTCATTAATCTATGTATGATTATTAAAATAGGGTATAAATTTGAATGTTTATTTCATTAACTTAAAAATATTGCAAATCATTCTTATAGGTTGATTGTTTTGTTTTTTTATGTATTATAAAATATTAAGAAGAGTGCGAGGTTACAAATAGGTAGTATTATACCTATCATTTAAATATTGCATATATTATCCATGATGTACAATATAGTAGGGCTTGTGAATTATTTTTGTTATTATTTTTTTGCTCCATAATAGGTCGAGGCCGTATATTTTTTATTGATTATAAATGAATTTTACACGTTCTTGGTTCAATGGGGCATACCAAAAGGAAAGCGCCATGAGAAGATCCCTAATTTACTAGTTTATTAAAACATTATACCAAGGTTGACCTTGTCTTACAAAAATAGGCTACAAATTTTAACCATGCTATCATGCTTGTGCAATCATTAGATTACAACTCTTTACTTCTAGATAAGATTCCGCTATCCAATCCTTCGTTCTGTTAACTCCCACCCCTGTCAAATATGTATATCTATATTATGCACACATGCATTCGCTAAGATCCTTGTTAGTCTTGATTATTATAAATCATATAAATATGAATATATCGATCAGTATAATAAGTTGTACAATGTATTTGAGCTAATTGATAAAATTTAGACTAGAGGTAGCTAGCTATGATTACAGGGATATCACCTTTCTAATTAATAGTTGGCCTCGATATGAATTTCCTGCAGGATTGATTAGTCCATCTGACCTTTATTAATTATTAAAAAAGTAACTTTAAGTCAATCCAACCATAAGGGAAAATGTATAATTGCCAAACAACTTAGGAAAATAACCAGATGGTAAATGGAGACATGGTGAATTTTCAATTAACAAATCTATATTGATAAGGAAATTCCTTATGTAGATAAATTAACCATGCACCAGGATAAGTTAATAAACTTAAATTGGGCCTATTTAACCATATTTTGATTTGCTAGACTTGAATTGAAAAAATATGTAAAAACAAATATAAAAATTTTGATTATTAGAAATTAACATCTCATCAACCCTTGAATGGCCGAGTACAAGACTGTTATTAATTCCTCTATTCAATGAGGACTATTGAAATTATAACAACAAGGGTTAGTGATTCAGAGGCCTTAAACCAACAAAGATTAGTGATTCTGGCGAAAGGACAAAGATGAAGAGATAGGTCCAAAGGCACACCTAACTATCCATCCACCTTGCAAAGTAAACACAACAGAAGCAACAACACAGAAAACAACACCAAGGATAAAAGGAACACAAACACTTTATTTATTCATCCAAATTTATGCATACATGCCTAGTTGCGAGGCCTTCAAGGTTATGAACAACAAAGATTTATCTATATCTATCTTTCTCGGTACCTCTTCTTACTACTTCTACTTACTAATCTGACTTCCCCCTAACTATATCTAAACACCCTTATTTATACCTTCCAAAATGGCTTACAAAAGATTCTAGATCATTACATAATAGAAGGACAACCAAAAAATGGTCTACACACATCCCAAGACAAGACCGCAATCATTATTTCATCACCTAAATTAAATACACAAGTTGAATCCAACTAAGAACCAAACACAGACAAACCTGGTCAAAGAAGAACCGAGCATCAACAAATAACAGGTTCACTTGGTACAGGAAGGAACGCTCGACCAACACTGGACAACTCAGCACACACAGGGATACTTGTCCAATAATGGACAACTCGACACACAAGAACGCTCGATAAAGACTATAACTAGGCAATGACTTCCACTTAGTAATTAATCGCAAAATGAACAAAATGAGCAAGATATAAAGGCAACCCAGGATGCTCTTGCATCAGATTCAAAGGCCTTAACCCAGTAGAGGTTAGTAATTTAGAAGTCTTAAACTAGAGGGAAACAGGAATGAAAGAATAAGGGAAGAGAAACTAGCATAAAATCCATATAATTAAGAACTATCATAAAAGAATGATCTTCAACGAGATCAACAAAAAAAATCATAGGAAATCGTTTACCTTTACCAAGGTTGGACTGTAGCATGTACTAAAATGGTTAGTATTTAAAATAGAAATCCAATACCAGGAGATATGTGTAATATTTAACATCTATATACATTGATCTATATAGTTTCCTATAGAGGAAGAATAAAGTTTAATTCCTACCACTTCCATAAAATACCGAACGATATATTATTGTTTCAAAATCTTACTATAAACTCTACCAAATAGTATTAAAATCGACAAAATTACTTAAAGAACTTAGGCTACATATTAAACTATTGTATTCACAAGAATGAGAATGATTGTATCAAAAAAATATTGCATCATAAAAATATTGTATCAATATACTATTGTAACTACAGAACAAAGCCTTCATTGTCAACGAATGAGAACAAATTTTTCATCGAAGCTTTTCTCAGAGTCGAACAAGAACACCACAACTGCGTAGAGGCTATTTCAAGTCCATTCCAATCAAGGTTTTTAAAGGATTCAAGGATTCAAGAACCTTGAATCACTCTGCCATTCCGTAGTCAAAAAACCATTATATGTTCACTGAAGGTATTGGGTTGAGCTAGTCAACAATTAAGGTAACATTCCTTCTCATATCATCCGAATGGTTTTCAAATAGGTCTTTGTCTCTCAAAGAAAGAATTGGCGTACGTGCAATACCATCGACCTCTGCAAGGTCACCAATGTCCATATTCATGTACAATTCCGGCCATGGTATTAGATTCATGTGACTAATATTGCAAACTACCCCTTAAGGATTCATTAAGTAGTCTCAGATACTTGTGATTGATCTTGATTGCTATCTTGGGTTATTGGACTCGCTAATCCGTCGGCCTCTCATTCCGCCCCGTGGTTGCAATCTCAGCTCCATAAAGGGGACGGGTCAACAGGACAGAAGCTTTAAGTGTTCCACTTGGCAACCCATTTGTGCTTTTAGGAACTCAGTTGTTTTCTAAATTGGGGACTCGTTTTCAGCTTGTGTGAGTTGTTGAGTGTTCCACCTTGTGAACTCATCTCATATTCGCTTTAAGTGTTAAGTGTTCCTCTTTTTGCTTTTTGGGTACTTTTGGTAGATTTGCTTTTGGAAACATACATCTGTGCTCACATAGTAAATAAGCCCTATGAACACTATTTGTGATTCTTGAGAGATTGGATTCCAAGCGAAATCCTTCTTGACGACAGAATCCTTGTAGGTAGGGAGGATACTTAGTGCGTTTCACATTCAACTCGGTTAGTGCATCTTCTCTTATTGATCGATACATTCTCTCCCAGGAGAGGTTGATAGATCACGTGGGCTTGACATCACGAGCTTTGGTGAATCAAAATTGGTTAGTGCACCTTCTCTTATTGATTGATACTTTCTCTCCCCGGAGAGGTTGACAGCTCACGTTGAGTTGACATCATACACCTTGGTGAAGCAAAACTTTGTCTTAGCGTGTCAGATTAATCTGTTTGCTTTGTTTGCGTTAAAACTCAAGAGGCATCAAAACCTTGGATCTGGAGCCAAATACCATTGTGGTATACTATTGTCAGTCACCTTTAGAGAGGGTTAGCTGTAGGGGACAATCCCTTCACAGGGTAAACTGCGTTGACGGAACCTAAAGCAGTAATAGCCATTTTCGCCGTGGTAGTGACAACCACTATATAAATGTAGTTGTGGAAGAAATATCCACGGGTATGGTTCATTGTTGGGTTGTCAGATCTCCCTAGCAAATCCTGAACATTAAGTTCTCGAACTGTGTCAAAACCCTGGTGCGCCGGAATTAGAGTTCACACCTTTGGATCATAAAAGTTGCAGAGTCAAACCATTACTAAAAACCCTAGCGAGGCCAAATTTTCATTTTATACGGTATATGTGCGTTATCGCAAAACATTTTTGGAACATACACAATTAGCACTTCTGAGGATTAGAAAGAATAAGTCACTTGATTGTTCATGCGCAAGGTTGCTTTTGCCCTTGTTCATTGTTTTCAGACATGCCTAAAATCACTTGCTTGCTGTTTTGCGTGCTTGTTTATCTATCTGGTTATTGAAAACAGACAAATCTGTTACAATCCTCAAATCTGGACATTGAAATTTGCAAACAATTCAAATCTGAAAACTCAAAATTTGCAAAATCTGAAGTAAAATATTTTTTTGGAGTCAAAAGTCGTCTCAGGAGGCCAGAAAGTCATACCAGTTACCATCAAGTGTCGTTTCATTACAACCCATATGTCGTATGATTGAGTACCCAGTGTCGTACGAGTTTCCATGCCAGCAAATTCTCATAGTCAAAATCTTGCAACTGTCGTATGAGATTTTCAACTATCGATTCATTGCTAACCAACTGTCGTATGAGATTTTCACCTGTCGTTTCATTCATACCCAACTGTCGTATGATAACCAACCCAGTGTCTAAGGAGTTTTGATGCCAGAAAATTCTAAGAGTCACAATCTTGCTTGCAATTGTCGTACAAGTTTTGAAACTATCGTTTCACAGCATACCCACTCTCGTACGACTCTGTAGAATGTCGCTTGGGAAATTTTTGAAAGTTGTCAGAAAATTGTCAGAATTGCCAGATATTTAGCTTTTTCAGCCTATTTCTAGAATCTGTCGAACAAATCACCTTGTCAAGAACAAAGCAATAGCTATTGAGAATCAGTACACATGTCTCAAAGAATCAGTACACAAGAGGAAGAAGCTCTAATCACAGCTATGATGAAACAGTTGCATGCTATGCAAGTCAAACTTGATAAACTTGAAAAAGAAAAGGAACCCAAGGAGTTCTCAATGGAGGCTCTATGTCCTTTTCCATTTCATAAAGACTTGTACATGTCACCATGCCCTAAGACAAAATGTGAGCAATGTGACAACCCTTATGATAACCCTTCTAATACCTCTTCCACGGAGAGTGACACATCGAGCTTTGGAGACTATGATGACTATGACGACAGACAATGTAATGATACCTATGACACCTCTGTTCCTAAGAGTCCTCGTCGTGTGTTCCTACTTACTACAAATGGGCCGTCACATTGTATAGATCGTGATCGTGGTCCATATGATTCTGATTTTGAAAGAGACTTTAATGGCTTTTGTGGACAATACGTTGATTATGATCCATCTAATATTGCTGAGGACTATAAAATGCATCGTGCTAGCTTGAAGCATCAATATTATAAAAATCCTTCTGTTAAGGACTCTCCTGCTGAAAATAAAGATTATCTTCTCAAGCAAGATCATGTTAATGTTGGACCTTTGTCCTGTGATGGTTCCCTTCCATCCCCTACTTCCTCCAATACCCATACATTTCCTAAAGTTTTCGAGTCTTTAAAATCTTTCACCATTTCTTCATCTGACACAAGCCTTGATACTTTTCATGCGGTTCCTTATAGTTATCCTCCAGGGCTACCTCTTAAAGAAACTCAAGCTAACCTTCACTTGGCTGCAAATACTTTCAATAATGATAAACCTAAAGAGCCTAAGCCTTCATATGTTATAATCCCTACTTCAGCTAGTCCTCCACCATCTCTTCCAAAATCATCCATACAATCCCAACATGCTTCCTTGTCTTTAGCAGTGGCTTCATGTCAAGAGGACTCTAAAAATCATAAAGAAAAGAACATAAAGAAAGATCAAGATCAAGAACCCTCCATGTCATCCAATCCTTTCCATGATGTCTCTCATCCGCTTCAGAGTTCTTTTGATCCTGCACATCCTTTTTCATGCATTCCACCATGTCTTAAGTCTTCTCCTAAACAACATCAAGCTACTACTTCCAATGTTAAGCCTATTGAAAATCAAAAGAAAAATTATGTGCTTGTGCTATCCAAAAATCCTTCTCAAGATCAAAGTCTTCCATCTTATTCTACCATTCCATGTTCATTTCCACTTCCTACTCTTCCTAAGTATTTGCAAGCTTTGAACAATCCTATCAAGGAAGGTGCTCATATTCAAGATGTACTTGATTCTATTGAAAATTCTAATGCTCACTCTAAAGATGTTGATATCCTTGTTTGTCATATACATGCTGATGACTTTGTTGCCATAATGACAACACTATATTAATTCATATACACCAGTAAGGGGTACAGTTAATAAATACCCCATCAGTCCTAAGGTTTGCCAGCTCAGCTGCTCTTTTATTCCCTTCTCTGTATATGTGATTGAAAGTTAATGAAGGAAATCTTTGGATGAGTGACAGTGCTAAGTCCAAAAAAGCCTTGAGTTTCCAATTAGCCGTAGATTATTTTATGAGGGCATTGATAGTGTTTGCAAAATCCCCTCGATATCAAGATTTGTGATACCCAGTTTAGAGCATAGTTTTAGGCCCTGTACCAGGGCTTCCAACTCTACAATGTTGTTGGTACCATAATTCCAAGGCGCTTATCAAGCATTGAAATATCCGAACCATTAGAGTTTTGGATGAGGCAACCTATTCCTGCCAGACCCGAGTTACCCCTAGATGCGCCATCGAAGATTAATTTCAATTGACCGAGATGAGTAGGTTTCGAAACACATTCCTTCTTTCTTTAGCTTTGTCGTAGTTTGAGGTATTGCAAAAGGGGATAATCTTGATGTCCATCCATTAGTGTCTCATCTGTCCATCCCATGGAGACATAGTTTTGTTGTTATTGGGTAGGTTCATAAGTCTATTATTTATTACTTCGATCAAGATTGCATTAATCTTATTTAACAGTTGGGCTTCTGGCATTTGTTTGTCTTTGAATAATCATTGATTCGTCTCCTTCCATTTATCCTAGATTAGTATAAAAGGGCTAACTTTCCATAGGATGTTATACATACTATCTTTATAGTAGTTTGGCCATGTTTTAAATAAGTCAAGAAGGTTGATGGGAATGATAGCTACTAAATTAAGTTGGTGACATAACCATTCCTAGTATTACCTTCAATAAGGGCAGTTAAGGAGTAGGTGGTCGACTGATTCCAACTCCTTTTCACAAAGGATGCATTCGGCACGTCCTTCATAACCAATCTTAGTGAAGCGATCCGCAATGAGGATCTTACCTTGGATAGAAAACCATGAAAAGAGGTCAACTTTGGTAGATAGTTCTTGTCTAGACATAAGTGGTTGGGTAAATCTGATTTATCACTAAGTAGGGTAGAAATAATGTGCTTGTAGTCATTCTTAGAAATATACCTCCTATTGTTGGATGCTACCCAAGTAAGTTGGTTTGAATTGTTAGTTAAAATAATTTTCCCATCTTTGAGAATGTTGATCAGAGTATTTTTGTGATGATCAGGTATGTTGATGTTTGAGAGCGGTTTTCATTTGTAGTTTCCACTAAGTCTATCCTTAGGAGGGATGATGTACTCTCTAACATGCTTGCCTCATTGGTCTTGGAGTATTAGGGTGGTATTACCCAAATCAACCAGGCTAGAAAGGGAGGAAGACCCTCCCATGAATCCTCCCAAAAACGAGCATGTGTGCCATTATTGACTTTCCATGTCAAATGCTTAGCTATAATGTTCCTACAATAAATCATCAAATTCCATATCCTGGAGCCCTTAGAAAGGTTATTGACTCTGAAGAAAGATGCAGGTTTCTACCATTAAGGTATTTATATTATAAAATCTTAGCCCATTTTAGATCAGGTTTTCTTAGGAGGTTCCATAAAAGTTTAACTCCAAGAGATTTTCTCTGACTCTTAATATTTTTGAATCCAACAGCTCCATGCTCAATTGCTGAACATATAGTATCCCAAGCTACCAAAGGTATTTTTTTTAAGATCATTGGCTCCTTGCCAAAATAAGTTCCCATGGAGTCTGTTGATTTCTTCACTTTTGTTTGATGGGAGTTGGCAGCAAGACATTTGGTGTATGGGTATGGACGAAAGAACAAACTTAAGGATTAAAATTTTTCCAACTAAAAAAAGCCATTTTCCTTTCCATGAGGCTGTCTTCTTTTTTATTTTCGAGATGGTGGAGTCCCATGAGTTAGTTGTCTTAGTTCTTTTCTTCAAGGTTAAGCCCAAATAGTTATAGGGCAGTTCACCTTTTCTAAATTAGGGATGTTACAAACATTTTTCTCGAGACATGGATCTGTATTGAGAAAAAAAAATTCAGATTTGGCTTGATTTATTTCCTGCCCTAATGTTCTAGAGTAGGCTTGAAGAATATATTTGAATTTATGGGCTTCAAGAATTGAACTTTTTCCAACAAGCATTGTGTTATCGACAAATTGTTGGTGCGTGATAGAGTCCACATTTGAGGTAACTTTAAACCCTCAATTTTATTGTCCAATCTAGCTTCAGTGATGCTCTATCCTAGAGCTTCAGCCATGATAATAAAAAAGAAGGGTGATAGTGGATCACCTTGTATGATACCTCTACAGATGTCAAAGAAGCCGTTAGGCGAACCATGAAGAAATATTGAGTATTTGGGAGTGGAGACACATTCAAAAATTAAATTGATCCATTTCTTATCAAAACCAAAATTTTCCAATACTTTGCATAAAAAATGCCAACCCACTTTGTCATAAGCCTTACTGACGTCCACTTTTATAAACATGCTAGGTTTTTTATTTATTTGGACCGAATGTATTGCTTCCTACGATATAATAAATCCATCATAAATGGATCGATCTTGGACAATACTGGTTTTTTCTTTACTAATGATAAAGAGTAGTAGTTTCTTCATTTTTTTAGCCAAGGTTTTGGAAAGCAGCTTGGAGATAGTGGTTCATAAAGCAATAGGTCTGCAGTCATTGTTAATTTCTTTTAGGTAATTGCCAGAGTTTATGACTCCCTCTAATGCGTCTATCACTTCATTGCCTTTAAAGTACCAACATTTCTAGAAGAACATAGCTGAGAAAATGTCAGGGTTGGGCGCTTGTTCGGATTGATTTGTTTTAGCACTCCTTCAATCTCTTCTTTGGAGAATTTGGTATTTAAGATTTTATTTATTTCTTTCTTAATAACTCTTGGAATTTTTTTAATACATAAATCTTGATTTGTAAGATCTGAGGTTTCAATATTGTTAAGGGTATTCTGGAAATTATTAACGGCTTCCTCAACTAATGCTTTTGGCTACTTAATTTGGTTTTCGAATGAGTTAACAATTTTTGTTATAGTGTTTGTGTTTACTCTTATGTTGGTGTTTTTGTGGAAGAATTTTGTGTTTTTATCAACAGGATTTAGTCATGTCTCCCATTCTTTTTGCCTCCAAAAAAGATGATCTTTAGCTAAAATGTCTTCAAGTTCTATTTTCAGTAGCTTTTCATTTTGGTAGGTATCTTGATTCATTCCTTTATCAATAATTAGTTTATTAACGGTTGCAAGTTCTCTTTCAATTTGAGCTTTTATTTCAAAGATGTTGCCAAACAATTCATTCTTCCACTTTATAAGTTTTCTCTTAAATTTTTGAAGTTTATTGATCAGACAAAAGAGTTTGGATCTCTTGAAGTGTAAGTTCTCCCTCCATTGTTGCATAAGTGAAATTAATCTTTCATCCTTCAACCACGTGTTCAGATTCGAATGAAGAATTGATGAAGTTTCTCAATGATATTCTCGTTGCCCTATCTCTTATTAGTCCAACTAAAGGTTCCTTCAGCTATGTTTAACTCTATACGATAGATGTGTTGAATCCATTCACCAAAATCTTCCATAGATCTAGGGTTGGCATTCCTTCCACCCAATTTTTTTGATGGCTGTAAGACAATATTAAAGTCACCCCCTATAAGGAAAGTTTGATCAGGATAGTGTTTGATGAAGGACTTGATTCCATACCATACCAACCTTCTATCCATTTGCTAGATTGATACAGAGATATTAATAATGAACAAGTTTAGATTGGATTTAATACTTTTGATATTCCCACACATTCAATGTTTGTTATGGGAAATGGGAGTGTATGCCAATTTCCTAGGGTCATCCATGATGGCCAAACCTCTCGAGGCCCCCTTAGCAGGTACACCATAGAATTCCCATATACAATATTTCCTTTTGGCAACCTCCAAATCATCCCCATTGAGTTTGGTTTCTTGTATTAATAGCAGTTTAGGTTTATATATATTAATACATCCTTTCAAAAAATGTTGTTTGTTAGGGGAATTCCAACCACTAATATTCCATGATAAAATATTAATTGATCCTTTGGGGTACTTCCCCCTGCATAAAATAGATCAGTTATTTTAGTTTGATTTTCAAAGCTCCCATCTCTTAACCTTAGTTTAGAGAGATATTTACGACCCCTTTTTTGGGGAATTTTTGCACAATTCAGGGCATCCAGACATTCATCATTGGTTGTAATACCCAACTCTTGGTTATTTTTAATGGAATCTAGCTCTACTAACTCATTCTAAAGTCTGCTAGTCATTTTCTTGAGTATCTAGCTCTAGGATTTTATTAATTAGAAATTCCCTTTCTGCACTACTGATATCCATATCGATGAAGTCCTCAACAGTGTTATTCAAAGTGTCATCCAAAATTACGTCAAAAATATTATCGGATTGTACTTGTGATATGGTATTGGATGGCTCAATAGAATTGGTTAGGCGGATAATTTGACCAATAGGGATTTGGCTAAAGGATGGATTGCAAGAGGGTACCAATTCCATGAGGGATGGAGGTTCAGTAGCAATGGGGTTATGTTGGGGTTCAATAAAGGGATGTGTGGTGGGTTATACTAGATTGAGATCAATGAGAGGCTCCATCTCATGGGTACTGGGCGTAGAGAGTGGAAAAGCATGCGTTGGGACCACTATGGAGAATGGTTGATACTGACAGTGGCAAATTTATCAAAGGCTTCCTTAGGGGTTTCTATAATTTTCCCTACCTTGATCAACTGGATAGGAGCTTCAACTTCTTGGATATATGAAGGCGGGTCAGAGCAACTGGTTGAGATCTTCACTATTAACTACTGGCTTCATATTCATTTGATTTGGAAACTATAAAAACATTTTTTTATAATATTGTTGATTGATGTCTTGGTTATCAACAAAAATAGAATATAGAGAATTATTTGATCATAGATTTGTCAATAGGAGGAACATTGTTTCCACTTGTTCCACAGGAATTTCTATTTCAAATTTGTCATATTCTAAAGTCATATAAATACAAATGGTTGTACATACTTCCAAAAATACTAATACAACAAATAAATACATCCTTTTTAAATTAGCCTAATGAAATATACATACTTGAATGTGGCAACTTGAATTTATGAGTATTTTGAAGCTACATGATGATATAACCTACAACAATATTAGTATAGCCTAACTAGCTTTGACGAATTTCCTTTAAAATCATTAAATAGACACACCACATGCATTGTGAAAGTGGTCTTGGGTATATGTTGATTGGGCATAAAGTGGTTTTCCATCACATTCTATGTAAATTCTAGTATCACCTATAAAAATTATTAGTATACCTCAACATAATCTAATACACATTACACACCATATACATGAGGAAACCCTTTGGGATAATAGAATCCCACATAACATCATTTAATTAAAACACTTACAAAAATAAACTAAGCTTGGGAAAACTCCTCTAAATACTTACACGTAGACAATAATCCTTCATGTGCATAGTGCTATAATTTACTATAAGTATTCAAATTCTTACACTCTCAAATGAGAGGGTACCTCCTTAAATATAGGATAATGGTCAAAAAACATCTTAAGGAGTATTGGTCACACCAATTGAAAGAAATCATTTATAAATCTAATAGCTATTAGACCATAATTATTTTAAATGACATATGCTTAATAAAACATATAATTATAAAATTTTATAACCTTATATTATAAAAATGTATGAATGTTATAGGGCATGACCCCTAAATTTTCTTCTTAAGAGAACTAATAGACCTAGTTTCTTCAAACAAAACTACCAAGTGTACACAGAGGATCATCTTAATGATCAGAGACATCTATGCATTTTACTATAAAAAAAAAAGTGGTATCAATTGCAATTGGTTCAAATCCAACTTTAAAATTCATCTATACTACATAAGTGTCAAATGAATAAGTGAGAACTAAGATTGATAAAAATACATTGACACTATGAAATTTAATGGGCTTATGCCTTAATAAAGGAGCCATAACTCATCAAATGAGCTTCTCGTTTCTATAAGAGTTGATAACATAGGAGTCACCACTACTGATGTAGACCAACAATTAAGAATCGTCAATGGGTGACAATTGTTGCAACTAAGAAACAACTTTTGGCCAACAAAATGACTTTTACAACAAATTCCAACAAATAAAACTATTATAAAAAATAACAATATTTTGAGATTTTTTCTTCTTTTTATTCAAATATAACATTTGTTAAATGCCTCCAATCTATAAGAGGCTACAGGAAAAGACACTCTTCAAACTAGCATCTGCAACATCAAACACTAACTATAAATATTCAAGCTATAAGAAAACATGAGCAAATTTGCAATAATTAAGTCTAAATCCATTCCCTACACCCATTTACAAATACATCTTAGATAAAATTCTCTAATTATGTTCCATAAGTTTTTCTCTTCATTCATTCTATATGAATCTACACTATTTGCCTCAAATCTTTTATCATTTTCCCCAATCCATGTATTAAATAGCATGCATTTGATTTTATATTTTCTCTATTTGTTTATCCCTCTTGGGTGTTAAAAAAATCCTTGGAAATCATCCTCTTCGCTTTTTAACTTTCTAGAAATGTAACTTCCTAGTATTCACTTCACCTTCCACTTTTCACTTCCTCCAATTCTTAGCACCTGGGATATAACACCTCCCCAAAATGTTTGTCAAATTCTGGGCATTATGCAACATTCAATAACAAACTCCCAAGCCTTCATGTTGCACATTTCTTTCATCTAATTTGACGAAGTTTTTTCAATTTTGGAACCATTTAACATATGATAGTTGAAACAAAACAAACACCTAATCAATGAATATTAAAATTCAATTTTCAATCACTTGGAGATATGTGGAGAGAGCCTAAAAAATATACATGTAAAGACACAAATGAGACCAAAACAAAATTAGATAAAAGAAAAAATAAACCTTTTCAGTTGTGCAAGCTTTCCCATGCAGGTGGATGCTGATACATCAAACACCCTTCATAACAAGAAATGTTTTACAAGTTACACTACTAAAAATTTGAAGATCTCAAACTTGTTCTTCACCCGTCATTCTTCCTTATCATCTTTCTATTTGTTCTTCTTCACCTTTCTATGCATCATTTTCTCTCTTCCTTCATCTTTCCTCACTTTCTCTCTCATAAAATTTACCTCACTATTATATGATTAATCCGTTTAATTTATCTTATCATATTCATCACCTACATACAAACTAGCACTCACAAATACATTGAAATCAATAAATTGTATCAATACATCTTTCTCACATCTTTCTAATTAATTCTCTTATTCTTGTAGGTCAACAAAGTGAATAAAATATCATCATCGCTCAAATTGTAACTTGTTTAAGTAAACCTAACCACCCATATTTCTCAACATTCTTTCACCATTTTAAACCAATAGTCAACTTCAATACTAAACTCAACAAACTTTAGAAAATTAGCATTTACTTCAAAAATATCATTTTCCCTATTAAGGAAAAATTTCTTATAATATCTTCATATAATCCATGTATAGTCATATTATTAGCATTTTAATATTCTTCATCAAAAATTTGGAAATTTTGAATTTTACCTCATCATTCTTTACTATAACTTCACTATTCTTCACCATTTGGCTCTTCAATCTTATCTCCTAGAGAAAAATTGTCTTTTCATATTCTATGTCCAAAAATGTAATTTTATCGCTTTAAAGTAACTTAAAATCAAATTATGTTTATGCATAATGGGAAAAGCGAAGCAACACAAAGAGGTATAACATATGTTACCGGAAAATTCAGATTGGAGTTAAACCAATGGCCCATGAACATATTGATATATGTCACACAGCGAATGTTTTACTACCGTTTCTAAGTTTCAATGGCGTCATCATGTGTATGGGAAAGTGGTTTCCATAGGACGGTTTATGATATCTTGATGCATATAGCATAGAAAACATATCCCACATTGGTGATGCATAATGATATATTTTTTATTTTATATGTCAATGCTAACTTATTCACTTGTACAAGGCATAGCGCCTTTTGGCGAAGGGCACACGTGCACGGGGCTAAGTCGATGTGGAGCCGATTATTCATTTTAGTACGCCTAGAAGCAGATGAAGACAAATTTTGGATAGCCATGGCTGAAGTGGATTGTCGATGTGGCACAAGAACATAAATCAGAGGGTGACACGTGGCACTTGCTAATGAGTTGGTTGATGACCAATTTGGCGTGACAGTATGGATAACTTTCGTGGTCTAAAAGGCAGTTAGAGCTGGTGATCTTGAAGGTACGCAATGATCAAGTTAACGGTTAGTGTAACTTCCGTGGCCTAAAAGAAGGGTTGATGTTGGCGGTTCTGAAAATACAAACTAGTTTGGATGACAGTTAGCATTCATCTTGTGTCATCCTCTTGCAATCTTGTCTCATCACTTCACCATCATATGATTCCTTCAATTGATTATTTCTCCACTTTATGGATACTTGGTGTCCAGTTGTTGTGAAACTGAAGGCAAGAGAGAGTCCTTATATAGAGGTTTCAAGGTAAGGTTGATCGGGCAATGTAAGGGCCCATAATTCAGAATTCACATTAAATTATGGTCCAATCACAATAACCAACTAAGGAGGGAAAATAATTAAATTAATCTCAACTTAAAACCCTTCGGCATTCGAATTCAAAAACGTGGTTTTGATTTTGGGGTCCTTTGGTAAATATTTTTGAAAAGGGGGATCAGATCCCGACAAAGGTCAAGAACAACCTCGACTTTAACCTAGGTCAAATTCGACCTTGACCTTGATCTAGGGGTCCAGATCCAGTCAGTGTACCGAACATGAGGTCCCGAGAATGCCCACAGACATGCAAGTGACGACAGAATAAGTCAGCGTACCACAAAAGGACACACAGGCCTATGATGAACATGATGAAGGCTAGGAGGACTTATTCCTAGATCCTACCTAGAAAATAGAGATGTAGAGAAAGGAAATCGATCAGAATCCTTGGGATCCTAACCCTAATTTCACCTAGAATGAAGGAATCAAGTGCAAATGCATCCTAAATGCAAGTCTATCATCATAAATGCATTAAAAGAGGGTGCTAAACCTATCAAGATGGAAGTGCTTCCATTTTAAGGTGATACATTTAAACCCCACTTAATCTTAGATATGACACTAAGATTATGTGACTATGCAAGCTAAAGTAAGAAAACATCATAGAAAATAAAAAGGATATAGCCAAGTCCTCGATGTAGAAATGTCACAAAAAACCTTTACCACATGCAACACACAAGGTTAATGAATGTCCATAAATCATATAGCACTTACCAAATGAAAACTGAGAAGTTCATAAAGCCCCTTATGCCCCCCTGTTTCGGCTTTATACTTCAGAAGGATGAAACGGGGGGATAAGGATAACCTTATACACTGGATATGCAATTTGTTGAAAAGTCCTTTCCTAAACCAATTAGAAGGAGTCTTATCCTTCCAACGCCATTGACGACAGTGAAAGCAGAGTTACAGAACTCAAGTTATGATGAAAAGAGTGAATGTCTATCCAAATGCATTTAAAGGAAAATTCGAATTTAACATGAGTAGACCCTAAGAAAAACCCTACCAAAACGCTTATTTTGACTATAAATAAGGAAAAACAAGTCATACATACTCATTCTTACCATTTTCATATTCGAAGAGAGAAAATAAGATGTCAAGAAGAGAACTCCAAGGGACACGCATGGAGCACCTGAGTCAGCGCCTAGCTACCTGATGACAGCTTCCTAAGGTTAGTTTCTATATTTTTATTTCTTTACTTCACAAATTCATAATTTCCATAGGCAGATCACATCACTTTATTAGCCATACTGGCAGGCCCTACACCTTTTGTACGGAGAGTGATGCTATGTATACTATCCTTTGTTGTGGTACCCAACACAAAGGGTACAAACTTTTCTACAGTTTTCACCCATCTTGTACCGCAAATGGAGAGTGATAGGATTGTTTTCTCGTCATGTCACAGCATGTTAGCCTAGCTATACCACGAGCTATGTGAGTTAGTGAGATATTAGAGAGAGCCTCACAGTATGCACGCTTTTTTAGATTTAGTTATTTCAGCATTCTAAATGTACACGACCACAAAATGTTCCAGTCATGGTAGATGCCAGCACACCAAGAGGCTTTGCTTATCCTCTGAGAGACGTCTCCCAATTCACAGATATCATCTACTGGAAGGTATATCTACACCGTATTTCGGGCATAGATGTGATATGGAGAACCTACTCCCAAATGATAGTGCGGCCAAATACCCGAAACCAGACGAGACATTCACAGCAGTGCAAGCTGCTAGAGGATCATCATAGTCAAACAACGATGCTATACTACTAGGACCGAGTGATGAGACATCTGGACCTTTTACAAGGAATCCCCGGACGGGTACCTCGTTATGCACATTCGACGAGGTACTATTACAGACCCAACACCATACATCGACCATTAGTAGCAGACATAGTAGAAAGTAATGCAGAGGAGACAGAGGATATAGAGATACCATCAAATGTGGCCTACTCATGCATGAGCCCAGACTACACTAGATACTAGAGTCTGAACGAAACCCACCCCATCTTCCCTTAGGATTATCCCACAGGTGATCCAGGCCTTTCAGAAAGGACACACTGGGATAGTGGCATAGCAAAGAAGGATGAGGATCACAGAGATGAGGAGCCCACATCCTAAGGAGACCCATGGAGGAGAGAGTAGAGGAGAGAGCAAATCAGATGCCCCTAGCCTGTGATACTGGTACGAATGTGCATGTTTTGCACACATCACCACTGACATCACGATGTCCTGCATGCGCCCATACAAAGACCACTACCAACACCTAAACAAAGCCAGCATGTAGAGAGTAGTCACTCCATGCCCCCACCATCTAGATCCTTTGGTGACACCCAGGAGAGAGATCTAGGTATGGAATATGAATTTGACGCAAAGGATAAGAAGGTAAATGCAGAATCAGGGTCAATTGAGACTGCTTAAACCCACAAAAAAGCCGTGTGAAATGTTACATAATGGAAGCAATGTAATTATCACACGAAATCATAAAAAAAAACAGAGAATATGAGACAAACAACTAGCGCAACAACACTAGTGCAATTATCTTATATCTTTCAACATGCCCGATTATGAGGCATTCAATGTTTCAACCTTATACAATGAGAATTATGAATTCACAATCATAGCTCGCATATCATCTTCTGTGTTACTTCTACTACTATCCTTCTACCATCTAGAACCACCCTACAAAACAACCTAAACTCGAAATATATAGGCAGCAATGCCAAAAGTCGACCATTCAAGCATTTAATTATAATATAGGTCCACTTAGGAGGAGAAACCAAAACTAAAGCTAGAAACAACATAACACGATGTGACGATAGATTTAGGTCCATATATGATCCAAGAACAGATCCCCAACCACACACGATCCAATTCCTCTGCACGGAACCGCGCAAGATGAAATACCACACCTTTCATGAGCGAAACTAGGAGAAAATCAATGCCTAACAAGAATTGCGCTCACTCCTAGATCCAAATGAATTAGGATGTGCGCTCTTAGGAGAATTCTCACAATTAGGTCCAAATCACCGTATTAACTTTGCAAGGCAAGAAACCAACAGAAACATTCGAGCTAAAACAAACATCAGACTGGTACAAGAAACATGAAATATTTTTAGTGATGCAAGATTGCTCAAGACCAAATATACTCCTGCATCAGGCACTGCTCAATTTCTGACCTGAATCATAAAGATCCAATTCAACTTGTGTAATCCATGAACTGTCTTCAACTGGCTTGTCTTTACACTGAGCTAGCTATTCCCTGTAGTCTTTTCCTCTTGTACTCTTGCTTACTCTGTTATTCAAGATCTTTTCAATGTTGTCTTTATTCTTCTTAGGATAATCTAGATCATTTTTAGTCTAATCATTTGATTCAAAGTACTCAAAGATATCTGCAATGTTGAATAGAGGTGATATGTCCATGTCCTCTGGTAATTCCACGCATTTCCACTTTCAAATTTCTTCAGAATCTTACAAGGTCCAAACTTTTTCATTTTTCAGCTTGTTATAGGTACCCACTGGAAATCTATTCTTTTTCAAATGAATCATCACCTCATCTCCCACTTAAAAATATTTGTCTATTTCTCTTATCTGCTGTGTGTTTATATTTCAGATTATTGTCCTCCAAATTCCTTTTAACTTCATCATAAAAAGTTCTCATGTATGCTGCAAAATCCTTAGCTTCAGCACTTCTTGTCTCAGTAGGTAAATCTCTCATCTTTCTGGTTCCCTTAGGATGAAATCCAGTAACAATCTCAAACCATGACCTCTTAGTGCTTCTATTCACAGAATTATTATATGCAAACTCTCCTTGCGCCAAAACCAAATGCATATTAGTAGGTTTATCTCCAACTGAATATCTCAATAAGTTTCCCAACCTTCTGTTCACAACTTCACTCTGTCCATCTCTCTGAAGGGTGTAATGTACAACTAAACTTCAACTCAGTATTAATCTTTTTCCAAAGTGTTCTCCAAAAGTAGCCATTAAACCTAGTATCTCTATTTGAAACTGATGCAGGAGCATCCTGGGTGTAAGAGCAATCTTGCATCACCCAAAAATATTTATGTTTTTATATTCAATAAGGGTTATTTTGTGCACAGCTGCTATTTGTGGAAAGTTACTATTTTTGTTAATTTTTGTATGTGCTCAGAATGATCTGATTTCTTTCTTGGAGGTTCATTTTGGTCATATAAGTCTGCCAGTAAAGTTTCATTGCCAGATCAAATGTATATTGGAAGATATTGAAGATTTTCGGTATTGGCAGCAGGGTACAGAAACTTTGAACTCAGTTCTGAAGGCTTTAGAGGCCCCGGATGAGGTCGAAAATTTGGGTGACGGTCGCTTGCGCGAGTCAAGCCTGTAGAGCGCTTCCTGGCGTTTCTGAAATGGGGTTATAATAGCCGATCGGGTCAACTGGTGATGACTTATGGTCTTCGGAAGTTGGGCCACCTGAAATGGCGAAAAATAATTTTCTTCAAAATTTCTGTTCGGGTTTCAAAGGTTATCTTGAGCCGACTATGATGTAATGAAATGTAAAATAAAATAATTCTAAGTTTGGTCGGCCTTATTGGCTAAAATTTTGGAACCTTCCCAGGCGGTAGAAAATTGCCTATATAAGGAAGGTTGTATTATTGTCTTAGGCAGTTCAGAATAGTTCTGGGTAGTAGATCTGGGTATTGATTCGAGGCTTTGTCCTACAGAATATTGTAAGGGATTGCCCATGTGGCTTTGCATATTGTAATTCTAAAAGTTTGTAATTCCACATTTGTGGAGATAATAAGAAGCCAATTTTCTGTTCTTGCATATTGTTGTGGTTTCTCTGTTTCTGTTATGTGTTTGTGGTATTAAGGGGAGCACACTTCATCAAGTGGTATCAGAGCAGGTTTTCTTGAGTGTGTAAACAGATCGCCGACTGTGAGACAATTTGCACCAGGACCGTGGTTAGGGTTTCAGCGCACATCGCGAAAATGCCTCCACGAAGAGAACGTGGCGGAAGAGCTAGGGCTGTGACACCTGAGGTTAGAGAGCTGCAAAGACAAGTGCGAGCATTGCAAGAAGAGATTCGCAGAGGAATGAATCTTAATGTCAGAGACGAAAGCGAGGATGAAGCCGAAGAAGTATATCAAGAAGGAGAAGTTGAAATTGTGAACCAGGAGGAAGAAAAACTTTTTCGGGTGATTTTTAAGATTGGGAAAAGACCTAAGATTGATGTTCCTACATTTTCTGGAAATCTTAACCCAGAGGAATTGATCAACTGGATCAATGAATGTGAAGAATATTTTGAGTATGAAGATGTTGAGGATCCTGATAGGGTCAAATTTGCGAAGGCCAGACTGAAAGGTCATGCGAAGATATGGTGGCAAGAGATTCAATTGGAGCGAAATAGAAGCGGAAAGGAGAAAATCACGAGATGGGATCGGATGGTGCATAAATTGAAGCGACAGTTCATTCCTATTGATTATGAGCTTGACCTACTGAAGAGAATGCAGAGTTTGAAGCAAGCAAGAAGATCTGTTCAGGAGTATACAGAGGAGTTCTATCGACTTCTCATCAGAACAGGCCATGCAGAAGCTGATAAAGAGAAAGTTGTCCGATACCTTAATGGGTTAAGGCCAAGCATTCAGGAGGAGCTGAATCTGGTTCGAATGAACAGTATTGAAGAAGCATACCAGTTTGCCCTAAAAGTAGAGGAAAAGCTGAACAAAAAGTTTGAGAGCAGACAAAACGGAAGAGGTCGCGGTGGACGATCTGGTGGACGGTCATATGGTGGCCTAAATGAAGATCCGAAAAAGAAGCATGAGGCCAGTAGTAGTCATCATCAGCGAGGAAATAATTTCAATCGCTTCAAAGATCAGAATAATAAAGATCAAAGAGGAAGAGGAAGAGGACAAGGATCTGGAAGAGGTGGCTTCCGTGGAACATGTTTTCACTGTGGAGAAGAAGGTCATAGGGCATTTGAATGTCCTCAGCGCCAAGGCAGAACAGATAGGAGAAATGAAGGCCAGGCCAGAGTTGCACATGTAGATGAAGATGTCAGATCATCAAATTCTGAAGATGCTGAAAGAGGAGAAACATTGATTAATAGAAAAGTCCTGTTGAGTGGTGAGAATGAACCTGAGCAAAGAATGAGCCTGTTTCGCACCAGGTGCAAGTGCGAAGGTAAATGCTGTGATGTGATTATCGATAGTGGAAGCACTGACAATTTGGTGTCAGAAGAGATGGTGACAAAGTTGAAGCTCAAGAGACAAAAACACCCACATCCATATCGAATTGCCTGGGTACAGGATGACCACAAGGTCATGGTCAATGAACAATGCCTAGTGAAGTTCAAAATCGGCGGATACCAAGATGAGGTATTGTGTGATATTATATCTATGGATGCATGTCATATGTTGTTGGGTAGACCATGGCAGTTCGACAGATGTGTTGTACATGATGGTCGTGCGAATACCTATTCCCTGACAAAGGATGGAGTGCGACATAAGCTAAAACCATTGAAGGAGACTGAAGAAAAGGTACGTGGTAAAGAGGAAGTAGAAGATGTTCCTGTAGAAGTTGCAAATTTGTTGAATAAGTTTCAGGATATTGTATCCGATAACGTGCCTCATGGATTACCACCAGTCAGGAAGATCAGTCATCAGATGGACTTGATCCCAGGAGCGAGTTTTCCGAACAAGGCAGCACACAGAATGACACCTGACAAAAGTGAGGAGTTGAACAGACAAGTACATGAGTTGTTACAGAAAGGATTGATCCGTGAGAGTCTGAGTCCCTGTGCTGTACCAGCGGTATTAGCACCAAAGAAGAATGGAGAATGAAGGATGTGTACAGATTCTAGGGCAATAAACAAGATCACAATTAAGTACAGGTTTCCATTGCCACGAATGGATGATATTATGGACTGTTTGAGTGGAGCTGTGTATTTTTCAAAGATAGATCTAAAAAGTGGATATCATCAGATTCGGATCAGAGAAGGAGATGAATGGAAGACTGCCTTCAAGACAAAGGAAGGACTGTATGAGTGGTTAGTCATGCCTTTTGGACTAACCAATGCACCGAGCACTTTCATGCGGCTCATGAACGAGGTTCTAAAAGAATTTCTGGGTAAGTTTGTCATTGTTTACCTAGATGATATTTTGATCTTTAGTAAGACATTGGAGGAGCATATGATGCATATTCGTATGGTATTTGAGAAGCTGAGAGAAGAGAAATTGTTGATTAATTTGAAGAAGTGCAGTTTTGTGAAGAAAGAGTTAGTGTATTTGAGATTTGTAGTTTCAGCAGAAGGTCTAAAAATGGACTCAGAGAAGGTAGAGGCTATCCTTGAATGGCCTACTCCAAGGAGTGCTACTGAGGTAAGATCTTTTCATGGTTTGGCTAGCTTTTATAGAAAGTTTATCCGAAATTTTAGCAGTATTTGTGGACCCTTGACTGAAACAATGAAAGGGGATAGAAAAGAGTTTAAGTGAACTAATGGGGGCAGAAAAGAGTTTTCAATTATTGAAACAAAAAGTTACAGAACAACATGTTTTAGCACTTCCAGATTTTAATAAGGTGTTTCAGGTAGATTGTGATGCTAGTGGTACTGCAATAGGAGCTGTTATGAGCCAAGAAAGTAAACCTATTGCGTATTTCAGTGAGAAGTTAAATGATGCCAAGAGGAAGTATTCTGTTTATGATCAGGAATTTTATGTTATAGTTCAGGCATTAAAGAAGTGGAGACATTATCTGCTTCCTAAGGAGGTTGTTTTGTATACTGATCATCAAGCTTTGCAATATTTGAATAGTCAAGGAAAATTGAATCAAAAGCATTTGAAATGGGTTGAGTTTTTCAGAGTTATACATTTGTTTTGAAACACAGGAGTGGAAAGTCTAATAGAGTTGCAGATGCTCTTAGCAAAAGGCAACTATTGCTGACAGAGATGCAGATTGAGGTGGTTGGGTTCAAGGAACTCAAGAATTTGTATCCAGAGGATCCTGATTTTGGTGAAGCTTGGAAAGCTTGTACAGAACCTATTACTCTAGACAGGACGAAATGGCTGGATTTTATCATCCAAGATGATATGCTATTCAGAGGGAGCCAGTTGTGCATTCCACGAAGTTCCATGAGGGAGAATCTCATCAAGGAGAAGCATAGTGGAGGATTGGCTGGACATTTTGGTCGTGATAAAACCCTTGCTTTGGTTGGTGAGAATTATTATTGGCCACAATTGCAGCAGGATGTGAATAAGTTTGTACAGAGTTGCAGAGTATGTCAGATGGCGAAAGGAGTGAAGCAGAATACAGAATTGTATCAGCCATTACCTGTACCAGAGAAGCCTTGGGAGGATATCAGCATGGACTTTGTTCTTGGTTTACCGAGGACTCAGCGGGGGCATGATTCAATTTTTGTGGTGGTTGACAGATTTTCAAACATGGCACATTTCATTCCCTGCAAGAAGACTAATGATGCTGTTCATGTAGCAGAATTATTTTTCAGAGAAGTAGTGAGACTTCATGGTTTGCCAAAGACCATAGTTTCAGATCGAGACACTAAGTTTGTTGGATATTTCTGGCGTACATTGTGGAAGAAGTTAAAGATAGATTTGAAGTTCAGTTCATCACATCATCCACAGACTGATGGACAAATAGAGGTGGTGAATAGGAGTTTGGGAAATTTGCTGAGATGTTTGGTTGGAGATAAGCCAACAGGATGGGATTTGATTTTACCACAGGCAGAATTTGCATACAATAATTCTGTCAACATGAGCACTGGTAAATCACCATTCCAGATTATATATGGAAGTAGTCCAAGAAATGCATCTGAATTGAGAAAGATAGATAAAGGAGAAATAAGTAGTGCTGAAGCTGAGGATTATCCAGAACACTTGAAGAACATCCATGAGGAGGTGAGGAAACATATTAACAAGATGAATGCACAGTATAAGGCTAAGGCAGATGAGAAAAGGAGGTATAAGGAATTTCAGGTTGGTGATGAAGTCATGGTTCATTTGCGGAAAGAGCGGTTTCCAGTTGGTACATATAACAAGCTGAAAATGAAGAAGTTTGGACCATGCAAGATATTGAAGAAACATGATTCAGGAAATGCATATGAGGTAGAATTGCCTACTGAGCTAAATATTTCACCAGTGTTTAACATTTCAGATCTGACAGAGTATCATGAGGGAGGTGTTGAAGATGAGATCACAGCAGCACAGTGGAGTATTCCAGCAACTAGTTCAGACACTAAGGAGATTGAAGATATACTGGATAGTCGTGTTGGCAGAAGCACAAGGAACAGGACATATGAAGAATATCTGGTCAAGTGGAAAGGACAACCTGTTGAAGATTCATCATGGCTAACAAAGGAGGAGGTTAACCGTCTTGGTTTTCCTCTGCACACGTGAGTCGTGACAGCGTCACTTTTCAAATTACCCCGGGTGTCTGATGCAGGAGCATCCTGGGTGTAAGAGCAATCTCGCATCACCCAAAAATATTTATGTTTTTATATTCAATAAAGGTTATTTTGTGCAGAGCTGCTATTTGTGGAAAGTTACTATTTTTGGTAATTTTCGTATGTGCTCAGAATGATCTGATTTCTTTCTTGGAGGTTCATTTTGGTCATATAAGTCTGCCAGTAAAGTTTCATTGCCAGATCAAGTGTATATTGGAAGATATTGAAGATTTTCGGTATTGGCAGCAGGGTACAGAAACTTTGAACTCAGTTTTGAAGGCTTTAGAGGCCCCGGATGAGGTCGAAAATTCGGTTGACTGCCGCTCTCGCAGGTCAAGCCTGTAGAGCGCTTCGTGGCGTTTTCCAAATGGGGTTATAATAGCCGATCGGGTCAACTGGTGATGACTTATGGTCTTCGAAAGTTGGGCCACCTGAAATGGCGAAAAATAATTTTCTTCAAAATTTCTATTCGGGTTTCAAAGGTCATCTTGAGCCGACTATGATGTAATGAAATGTAAAATAAAATAATTCTAAGTTTGGTCGGCCTTATTGGCTAAAATTCTGGAACCTTCCCAGGCGGTGGAAAATTGTCTATATAAGAAAGGTTGTATTATTGTCTTAGGCAGTTCAGAATAGTTCTGGGTAGTAGATCTGGGTATTGATTCGATGCTTTGTCCTACAGAATATTGTAAGGGAATGCCGATGTGGCTTTGCATATTGTAATTCTAAAAGTTTGTAATTCCACATTTGTGGAGATAATAAGAAGCCAATTTTCTGTTCTTGCATATTGTTGTGGTTTCTCTGTTTCTGTTATGTGTTTGTGGTATTAAGGGGAGCACCCTTCATCAAAAACAATAGACTTAGGCAAACCATCCAATTTTACCACTTCCTTTAAAAATAATTCAACTACATGCAATGCATCAGATGCCTTCTTGCAAGGTATGAAATGAGTCATCTTAGAAAATCTTTCAACCACCACTAAAATAGAATCATTACCTCTCTAAATTATAGGCAATCCAAGAACAAAGTCCTAACTCACATCTTCCCAAGGTCTATCAAATACAAGCAAAGGTGTATACAATCCCAAATTTTGACTAGTTCCTTATTCTATTTGGCAAATTTTCCAACCTCTAACCATTCTTTCTACATCTCTATAAATCTGTGCCCAAATGTATCTTTCCAAAACCAATTTCACAGTCTTATCAATCCCAAAATGTCCAGCAAGTCCACCACTACGCTTCTCCTTTATCATGTTCTCTCTTGTAGATCCTCTAGGTATGCACAAATGAACTCCTTTAAACAACATGCCTTCTTGAAGAAATAATCAGTACACTTATCAATCACAGTTTGTTCTTTACAAGCTTTCCAACGCTCCGCAAAATCAATGTCAGTCACATACATAAACTTCAAATCAACAAAACCAAATACCTGAATTCTCATTTCTGTCAGCAAACTTATTCTTTGGCTAAAGGCATCAGCAACATTATTTAACTATCCACTCTTATGCTTCAATGAAAAAGAAAAATTCTGCAAGAACTCAACCCACTTCATATGTCTCTGATTCAACTTATTCTGACTTCCCAAATACTACAAAGCTTTATGGTCAATATACAACACAAAATATTTAGGCATAAAATAATGTCTCTATTTATTCAAAGCTTGAACAATAGCATAGAATTCCTAGTCATAAACTGAATATTTTCTCTTAATATCATTCAACTTCTCACTAAAGAAAGCTACAGGTCTTCATTCTTGACTCAAAACAACTCCAAATGCACTACCACTAGCATCACATTCAACTTCAAAAACTTTACTAATATCAGGCAAAGCAAGTGTAGGTAATTCTCCAATTCTTTGTTTCAATGTTTCAAAACTTTTTTGTGCTCCATGTGTCCATCTGAAATCCCTTTTATCTCCTCTCATAGTTTCAGTCATAGCATTACAAACAGAACTCAAATTTTTAATGAACTTCCCATACACACTTGTCAATCCACGAAATGATCCTACCTCTCCAACATTAACTTGTGTAGGCCAATCAAGTATAGCTCTTACTTTATCAGAATCTATAATACCCCGCAAGGGAACCCATCAGAACTTAACCTAAACATGCATCTAACTTTGCGGAATAATTTGTTTTTAAAGTGTTAACATTCAAAAACATCAAAATTTTACAATACAGAAGTAATACAATGAAATGAACTCACATAAGTTACAAATCTCAAGGATTCCATGAGAAAGATTACGTGAATATAAAATTTATTAATTTAGACTAAACATAATTAAAAACTCATATATACAAATGAAAGACAAATGCAACATCACAAAAAAGATAACATCGATACAACTTGTACCATAAGGTAACCATAATAACCTACATTCACTGCACATGTCAGAGGGTATGTGAATACAATAACCGAAAAAAGTATGACTTGATAACTCTCCAAAGATGATACAAGATCACAAAAAGGAAGAAGTAGAAGATCACATCTCCACCAAAGAAGACCAATAAGAATCAACTACCACAGAGATCATCCAGCACTGGTACACGAACGTCGGAATCTCAATTGGTAAAAGAATCACTACCACCCGACCTCGTGAACCTAAATGGTCCACTCCCACCATACTGAGGAGATAACAGCAGATCCCACTTGGATAACAAACAACATGAAAACAAGCTAAGGAAGAGATCCTGAAGGCTTGAACTCAAAAGGTACAACATACTCATCTCGAGGCAACCAACACACGTAGGAAACCTAAGAATGCATAAAAGAAGTGTCATCACACGAGCCAACTCTAAGGTTATCCTCCTAGTCTCTTCAAACCCCGACGCTCTAGTGACTCAATGTGGTATCAGTAACCCATCGTGTAGACAAGGTACTAAGTATGTCATATCCAGTCCACGTAGGCGCCAAGCATCTTCTCACTCCCATCCTAGTAAAAAATAAATCAGAAACTCAAGCATGGGCGAGGAATATAATATCTTATTAGGTTGATTTTAAACTCTCAATATTATTAATAATCTTATTAAGCTACTTGTAATAGTATATCCTGGTAGCCACTTCTGGACTCCGACACCAATTACAAGCCACTTCCAACAATACACTCAGATATCCTACCCTAAGGCTTCACAAGATCAAGTGTAGCTTTGAGTTAACACAACTCATAAATATCAATAACTAGATCCAACGAAGGTAGAAACATGCAAAGCCAGAATCATCATAAAACAAGTTAACCGACACAACACAATATGCAAGGCAAACAAACATGATACTTAAACATCTAAAACCCCACCTTTGGAATTACATCTCCTAAAAGCAAAATTAATGCTTCCCATAATAGTAATCATGAAAAGAAACAAAACACTCCAATAATAAACACATCATTATAAAATTCTCATCTAATAATATTTACTTATATAGCATTATTGTTCTTTTGATTTTTCTTATTCTAAAAGAATTCTTATGTACGAATTTTATTTATTTCTAAAAATAGAATTTCTAAAAGTAGAATACCACTACATGCAACTGAATATATCTTCCTTAAATAAGATGCACTGAATATATCTTTCCTAAATAACATACAACTAAATATATCCTTCATAAATAACATACAGCTCAATATATCTTCATTAAATAACATGCAACTAAAAATATCTTCATTAAATAAGATGCAACTGAAAATATATTTTCTAAATAACATGCAACTAAATATATCTTTCATAAATAATATGCAACTGAATATATCTTTCATAAATAACATACAACTGAAAATATATTTTCTAAATAACATGCAACTGAATATATCTTTCATAAATAACATGCAACCAAATATGTCTTTCATAAATAACATGCAATTAAATACGTCTTCATTAAATAACATACAACTAAATCTATCTTCATTAAATAACATACAACTGAAAATATCTTTTCTAAATAACATGCAACTAAATATATCTTCCATAAATAACATGCAACCAAATATGTCTTTCATAAATAACATGCAATTAAATACATCTTCATTAAATAACATACAACTAAATCTATCTTCATTACATAATATGCAAGTGAAAATATCTTTTCTAAATAACATGCAACTGAATATATCTATTTCTAAAGTATGCATTTTCTCTCAAAACTAACTCTTTCAAAACCCTCAAAATTATAGAAGTTCATAATTGAGAATAATTCAAAAAAAACTCTTAAAAAAAACTTTAATCAAATTTTCCTTCCAAATGATTCCCTAGCATTCATGATTATCACATAAACACATCTTTTCAACAAACACTCATCTACACACAGGATCTAATCAAACAGGAACAAGACAATAATTTTAATAGAAAATTTTTAAAGATTTTAAAATCATACCTTAATACACAAAGCTAAATCAAAAATCAATTCCCAATCTTGAATACCCAGAGCTTTCAAAAACACCAAAATTTTAATCCTCCAAAAATCTTCCAAGAGAGAATCTTTCAAAACCTGATTGAATTATCTCTTTCTAAATGGTCTCTTAGCTCCCTTATATAGAAAACCCAAATACCAAATAATGCAACTCTAAAAAATAAGACGAACTCAAGTTTAAAAATAATTAAAAAATTACTTAACTCAATATCCAAAAAAGGATTGCATGAATCTAGATTTTCATTTGCAGTTTGATTTCAGTTGAACTCAAGTCTATTTTCACTTTACTTTTGTTGAGAACACTTAAGCAAAATTAACTATTACCTTTAATAAAATTTACTCAATTTCAATTCAAATAAAACATTTAATTCAAAAATAATTTCCACATGCACAATTAATCTCAAATTAATAAATACATTTAAATTGACTATAGGTTAAACTTAAAATTAAATAGTTTTAGGCTGAAGATATTTAATTAATTCTCATTAAATAAATATTTCAACCACACTCAATAATTGCATTTAATTAATTTTCATATAAATAAATAAATAATCTCTCATGGCTTAAAATAGCAAAGATCCAATTTATTAAAATTGCACTATTTAATCAAATTAAATAATCTAATTATAGAAAACACGCCAAGCACCAAAATCGAAAGCATCACAACGACCTAAGGACCCACATTCAAACACAAGGACAGGGTTATAAACTCACATCCACTGGATGAGTTTAGGAAGGATAGAAATAATTGAATCTTGTCCGCTATTTCAAAACAATAATACAGCTTAGCTTAGGATTTGGACCCATGTTATCTCCCATGTCTTACCATTTGAGATATTGCGATAGGGCACGCTCATCCTGACAATTCAGCAAAGTCGATGTCCGGTACTTGCAATCTTGCATATAACACCCGCATGTACATACATATATAAATATATAACAAACAATGGCGAGAATCGATCGATCGTGTGGATTTCGCAAGCAAGTAACTACAACTCCGGCCATCAGCCACATCAGGCACGTCAAACAGAAATATAAAACAAACACATCAACCATACACATGCAACTATGGGGTCAATATCAATGATTTCCTAACATATAATCTTTCATTCTAAAATAATCATAACATTTATAAAATTCGACTAGGAGCGGGGTACTCGAGGATCCATCTCCAATCCATTAGCTGAAATTAAAAAACCAAGGTACACAATATTTTATTTCATAAATGAACATTTCTTCAAATTAATCAGCCACTTTTCTTCCTTCAATCTCCACAATATTTGCGTAACATGCTCAAGATGTTCTTCCTTAGTCTTGTTGAATATCAAAATGTCATCAAGATATGCAATCACAAACTTACCCAAGAATCTTTTCAGAACTTGATTCATCAGCCTCATGAAAGTACTAGGTGCATTAGTCAAACCAAAAGGCATAACCAACCATTCATACAAACATTCATTAGTCTTAAAAGCAATTTTACATTCATCCCCTTCTCTAATCCTAATCTGATGATATCCACTCTTCAAATCAATCTTTGTGAAATACTTCGCTCCACTCAAACTATCCATTATGTCATCCATCCTAGGCAAAGGAACTTTGTCCTTTACTCTTATCCTGTTAATAGCTCTAGAATCAGTGCACATTCTCCATTCTTCATTCTTTTTAGGTGCTAACACAGCAAGTAGTGCACAACGACTCAAACTTTCCCTAATCAAACCTCTTTCAAGTAATTCTTGCACTTGTCTATTCAACTCAGTCTTATCATCAGCTATCAATCTATGTGGTGCTTTATTAGGCAAACTAGCTCCAGGTATCAAATCCATACAATGAGTTATACTTGCCATAGGCGGTAAACCACCAGGTTCATTATCAAAAATAATGTCATGAAATTCAGTCAACAAAAGCTTAACCTCCGGTGCATGTTCTAACTCATCTTCTTTCTCAGTTTTCCTCGGAAATAAACAAAAACAAATATTATGTCCTTTGATTTCTCTTACAAAAATTTTACCATCAACCAAACATACTATAACTGTAGGACAATGACCTTCATCAAACTTCTCTACCAAAGGAAATAACACTTGTTTCTTTCCATCCATCCAAATAGTATATTGATTCAATCCACCATCATGAAAAGCTTTCCTATCATACTGGCAAGCTCTACCCAAAAGAATGTGACAACAATCCATAGGCATAATATCACACAAGACTTCATCATCATGTCTCAATCTCTCCAACTGCAATTTGTTAACCAGCTCTTCGAATGCCAAATTATCAAAACTTCAATTATCAATGATTACCTTGCAAAATTTCTCAACGATCTTACATCTGGTTGTGAACAAACGTTTCGTCATAACATGTTCCTAATCAGCTTCTTCATTTCTCAAGATCCTTCTTAACATCAAGTTCTCACCATGTTCAAGGTCATTAGACATTTCCTCAACTTCTTCACAACCCAAATTGTTTTTCCCATTACCTCTAGTCTTCTATCCAAAGTTAGTACATTCAAAAGCTATATGTCCTTCTTCACCACATTTGTAACAAGTACCTTTAAACCAAGATTTATGTTCTCTTTTCCCACTATTCTTATTCCTAGAGTAACCAGTACAGTTACCTCTACAGTAATTACCTCCTCTACTAGTAGGTTCATCTTTCCATCCCTTATCTTGTACTGCATTGTCAAATCTTCTACTTTCTCTACAAGATCTGCCTCTACTTCTCTGAAATCTGCCACCTCTTCCTCTTTGTCTTTGTTCATGTCTCTTTGTCAATCTTTCTTCTGCCTTCAAAGCAAATTAATATACTTCTTCCACACTTTCTTTCTTAACATAACTGATCTCATCTTGAATATATGTCCTTAGGTCATTCAGTTATGTAGCCACTTTCTCAATTTCATCATCCACATGTCCAGATCTGATATCCAATTTGTAAACTTCCTTAGTATATTATTTCATTACACTCAAGTCCTTTGGTCTCAAATTTTGCATTTTGCTTATCAAACCAACTTGGTAGTCAACTAGAAGAAACTTCCTCTTCATCTTACCAAGCATCTTCATCCATGTCTTGATCTTTTCTTTTCCTCTCTCCTGCCTCTCAGTTTCCAAATGATCTCACCAAAGAGATGCATGACCTTTCAATTATGTAACTGTTATCTTAACCTTCGTGTTATCAGGAGTACCCTCATACTCAAAGTATTTATCCATCTCAGAGATCCAATCCAAAAGTGCATCGGTTTCAAGTCTTCCATCATACCAAGCAACGTCAACTGTCAGTCCGGAGTTAGCCTTAGACAAAACTCTCAAGAGTTGTTCCTCATCTTGTTCAACTTCAGATTCAAGACTAGGTGTCGCTTCTTCTTCATCATTAACATCTTCAAGATGTGCGCCTCTTCTTTGGGTGGTCTCTATAGCTTCAAGCCTAGTTGCAATCTACCTGAACATATCCATGATGGCATTATCATTTCCTCTACCTCGAACCATCTTGATAATTAGGTTCCAGAAAGATTGTAACCTGCTAAGACTAATAGGTCAGATCTCATATCTGCCACCCTACAACCAATCGAATAAGGTTCTCCACGATCCAATCCACAAGAAAGAACTTGCTCTGATACCACCTGACGCAAGGGCCAGGAAGGTGAAGGCAGAATCAGGGTTAATTGAGACTGCTTAAACCCACAAACAAGCCCTGCAAAAAGTTACACAATGGAAGCAATGTAATTATCAGATGAAATCATAAAAAAAAACACAATGGATATGAGGACACACCATGATAGTGGAATAGTAGAGGAGGATGAGGATCACAGAGATGAAGAGAAGCCCATCTCCGAGGGAGAGCCCATGGAGGAGGACAGAGCAGAGGAGAGAGCAAAGGAGATGCCCTGAGCCGGTGATACTAGTACGGTTGTGCACGTTTTTAATGCATCACCACTCAGATCACGACGACCTTCATGCACCCATACAGAGACAACACTGCCGACACCCAGACAGAGCAAGCGTGGAGAGAGTAGTCACTCCATGCCCACACCACATAGATCCTTTGGTGACGCCCAAGAGGGAGATCCAAGTATGTAATATGAAATTGACGCAAGAGCCAAGAAAGTGAAGGCACAATCAAGGTTAATTGAGACTGCTTCAACCCACAAAACAGCATTGTGAAGTGTTACATAATGGAAGCAATGTAATTATCACATGAAATCATTAAAAAAAAAATGGATATCAGACAAGCATCTAGCGCAACAACACTTGTGCAATTATATTATATCTGTCAACATCCTGGATGTGAGGCCTTCCGGGTTCCGGCCTTATACAATTAGAATTATAAATTCAGAATCACAGCTCGCATATCATCTTCTGTGTTACTTCTACTACTCTCCTTATACCATTTACAACTTCCCTACAAAACAACCTAAGCTCCAAATATATAACCAGAAAAAGCCGCAAGTCGGCCAGTCAAGCATTTAATTACAATATCGGTGCACTTAGGAGGAGAAACCAAAACTAAAGCTAAAAACAACATAACACAATGAGAAGATAGATTTAGGTCCACACATGATCCAAGAATAGATCCCTAACCGCGCAAGATGAAATACCACATGTTTCATGAGTGAAAATAAAGAAAAATCGATGCCCGACGAGAATTGTAAAAACCTCCAGATCCAACTGAATTAGGACGTGCACCCTTAGGAGTATGCTCACAATTATAAGGTCCACATCACTGCTTTAACTTCACACGGCAAGAAACAAACAGAAACATTGGAGTTAAAACAAACATTAGACTGGTACAAGAAACAAGAAATATTTTTGTTGATACAAGATTGCTCAAGACCCAAGATGTTGCTGCATCAGAAATTGATCGAAAATGTAGCTTAACTTGTGAGGAAAGAGTACTAAATTGATAAATGTGTTTTCATTCTACAGCTAGCGTAGCGGAGTGGAGGAGTTTTCTATCCAAGGTTCTAAAGGATACATGTATATCCTACGGCCTACCAGTCGTCGACTGAGAGTCTTCCATTGGTCACACGGATCCCGGGAGGAATGTCGATATCTTTGCATGTGTCCAATGAGAGCTAAGATTATGCAAAGAAAGAAAACATAAACTGATGGACAAGTTACAGAGGGCCCAGGACCGCATGTACCAGTCATAGATCTACAGCTTCTCATCATAGATCAGAGAGATTTAGGAGTCATCAACCATCAGAGCATAGCGATAGATAGAGTGATAGATAGGGCCGTGGGCCACATATGTATAAAAACTGAAAACATTTTATAAATGGAAAACTTTCTCTAATAATTAGTTCTATGTTTGATTACTATATTTTTATCAATATAAAACTTAGTACAAAGAAAGAAGTTGCATAAATGTATTCAAATGTCATTTTACTGAAACTACATAACCTATAAAACAAACACGATTATTTTATAAGGAATACATAAATACACAAAGAAAGAAAAAAGAAATTAAGCATAATAACGTTTAAGACGCATAATATTCATAGGTTCCTTAAGAGAAACACCATCCATATCAGCAAGTTTATAACCACCTGAACCAAAGTCTTCTATCACAATAAAAGCTCTAAGCCAATTAGGGCTAAACTTTCCTTTTTCGCCCGGTAAAGAATTCACATTTCGTTGATTCTCATATAATACTAAATTACCTATTAAAAATGATCGTTCGATTACTTTATTACTATACTGCTTCTGAAGAGATTGATGATCAGCTTTTATATGTTCCAAAGCATGTATTCATTGTTCATCCAACATTTCCAATTCTTATAAGCGTTGTTCGTGAAATGTATCCTTGTCGATTATCCCATGAAATGAGAAGAAGTACCTGTAGCAGTACAAACACTAGTCCTATAAGCCCATAAAGCATAAGTCAATTGGTTATGCCAATCTTTTGCATGCTTGTTAACTGTTTTGATCAAAATTTGTTCAATAATTTTATTCGATCCTTCAGCTTGACCATTAGATTGAGGATAATAAGGAGTTGAAAATCTATGTTCAATATGATATTTCACGAAAAGTCTTGTGACTTCTTTGTTCTTAAAAGAGCTACCATTCTCTGAAACTATCCTAGAAGGGATAACAAATCGTGTTATAATATTGTTAAGGATGAAATCACAAATAATATCCGCGGTTTTTGAACGAATAGCGACAACTTCTACCCACTTCATAAAGTAATTTCTAGCAGTCAGGATGTACATATGTCCTTGAGAAGAAGCTGGTTAGATTTTTCCAATAAGGTCAAAAGCCCAAATACTAATAGGCCATGGAGAAACTTTAATACGAAGCTCACGAGCAGAAGCATGAATCAAATTACTATGTTGTCGACATTGAAGACATTTCTTAACAAACATTGCAGAATCTTGTTCCATTGTTTCCCAATAATATCCAATTCTAAGAAGTTTATTCACCAGAGATTTTCCACCAAGATGTCCCCCACAAGAACTAGAATGAGCTTCTACCAGCCAAAGCTACCGGAATTTTAATTCTATTAAGACATCTTAATAGTAAACCCTCATAAGAACGTTTGTAAAGCATCTCCTAAAATGATGTAACACGTTGCAAGCTTCCTAATACAATTACATGTAGTCCTTGTTGTTCATTCAGGAAAAGTACCATCTTTCAAAAAATGACAGATATGAGAGTACCATTCATCCAAATGCAAATTAAAACAATCAGAGGTAACCTTATTAGAAATTGCAAGTTTTTAAAAAGTTTGTATAGTAAATTAAAAAAATTTCACCATTTTTCTCAAGACAAACCAAAGAAGCCGCGCTTGCCATAGCGTCTGCATGTCGATTATCTTTCCTTGGTAAAGTTTGAATTGTATAAGAAGAGAATTGTGAAAGCACATCAAGAGCCAAATCTCTATATTGTGTTATTTTATTGTTTTTAGTCTGATAAGCTCCTTTAATTTGTTCAACAATCAATTGTCAATCTCCATATATTTACAAGTGTTTGATGTTAACGGATGAAGCTGCTCGCAGGCTAGCTATAAGAGCTTCATACTCCGCAATGTTATTAGTACAACGATAGGTTAATTTGTACGATAAAGAGATTAGTTTTTTTGTAGGAGGGATCAAGATAGTACCGACACCACAACCTTTCTTACATCTAGACCCATCAAAATATAATTATCAAACATCATCATGTTGAATAGCTACAATATTTTCATCAAGGAATTCTATTGAAGTAAAGCTTGTCCCTTAATTGACTTCTGAGAAACGAAATTAAGATCAAATTTTGTAAGTAAGATCACCCACTTTGCCAATTGGCCAGAGAGATCACTATCATACTTAGCTAACAACACACTTACCCCTTTCAGAGTTGCTGAAGTATACAATTGAAAGGGTTTATAAAATTTAGTCGATTGCAAGATAGGAGAATTGGCAAGATACTCCTTACATTGCTCAAAGGATTGTTTACATTCATCATTCCAAGAGAAAGTGGTATCCTTTCTCAGAAAGGAAGTAAAAGGAACTGTTCTATCAGCTAAGTTGAAAACAAAGCGACAAATAGTTTGAATTTTTCATTGTAAACTTCGTAACTGAGAAATATTCTTAGAAGGAAGCATATTAACCATAGCTTCAATATTTTCAGTATCTAATTATATGCCTCACTTATAGATTATAAATCCTAATAATGTACCAGAATTAACTCCAAAGACACATTTCCTAGGATTCAACCTCATGTTGTAACTTCTAATCCCTCAAAAAATCTATTGTAAAATCCTAATATGATATTCTCTTTGCATAGATTTTGCCAATATATCATCCACATAATCCTCAAGAATCTTATGAATGTAATCATGAAAAATCAAGGTAATAGCTCATTGATAAGTTGCTCCCGCATTTTTTAATCCAAAAGGCATCATGACCCAACAAAATTTTCCCCACGGTGTTATAAATGCGGTTTTAAATTGATCTTTGGGAGGAATAAAGATTTGATTATAGCAAGAAAAAACATCCATAAAAGATAATAAAGCATGGCCCGTTGTCGAATCCACAATCATATCAATATTAGGTAGTTCAGAGAATCATCTTTTAAGCATGCTTTGTTTAAGTCCCTAAATTTAGTACACATCCTTATCTTATTTTCTCCTTTTGAAACGGGTACAATATTTGAAATCAATTCTCTATAATCAATAGAACAGATAAATCCAGAATCCAATAATCTTTCAATTTCAACCTTAACTAATAAAGTAACTTGTGGATTCATCTTTTGAATTTTCTGCTTCACAGGTTTCACACTTCGTTTGAGAACAATGTTGTGAGTAACAATCTTAGAATATATTCCCGACATATCCAAATATGTCCAAGCAAAAATGTCCTTGAATTCAAGTAAAAGAAAAACCAACTAATCACGTTTATCCTGATTCAAACATTTCCTAATTTTTATCGTCTTTTCAAAGTCAATTTCATCCATTTCAATATCAATAGTCTCAGTTATTAGCAAATCACTTTGTATCAGAGAATCCCTTGGTAAAGGAAAAATATTATGTTCATGTTCTCCAAAATAAGCATCGGTCGTTTGTGATGAAACTTAGGTTAGTCCTTATCAACCCCTAAAACATCTGCTAAGGCTTCATCTTCGGGAAAGATATCCAAAGTAGGTTTTTGATTCATGTTAAGGAGGAGTGGGTTAACCAACTTCAACTGTCCCCAACAGATATAATTAACATTAAGAGGAAAAACTGATGGATGTCTATAAGGATTGAATCCTAATCCATATGTATGATCATAAATTTCATTATCCAAAGGCACTTCTAGACCTTGCTCATATTTACCACATCCTTTCCCATTACATCCTGACTTCTTGAGCAGATGATAACCAGAACCATATCGATCAACCATATCAGATGGAGTCCAAGGAGCAGCGTATGTCATCATATCATAGAAATCAGGATTTATTATTTCAATTTTTTCTTCCGTCTAGGCGGAAACAAAGTTACTTTTTATTCCTTAGAAAGCAGGGAAGGAGTAAAAACTTGTTTTTCAAATTCACTTTAGTATTTTAAAAATTCCAAATCAGGGAGCTTATATTCTCCAATGAAAGTAGGATTAAAGTCCAATGTTTGCCAATCATCCTCAGTCAAAGAAGTTGGAGCTTCAGGTTGCTTTATCTTGGCTTGTTTTTCTATCTCTTTGCTTGGCTGAATAAGCTCAGAAATTTTTACATAGTCTAGATTTAAGCAAGGATTCAGCGCATCATCGGCATGTAATGTATACATTAATTTGTTATAAATAAACCTAACCTTGCGATGAAGAGTGGAAAGAACTGCATACATAGTATGTAACCAAGGTCTACCTAAAAGAAGGTTATAATTGACAGGTCCAACCATAAGGTGAATAAGTGTATTTAGAATAACTGGACAAACTTTAAAAGGTAAGGTAATAATGCCCAAAGTTCTTTTTGCAATATTTTCAAATCCACGTATAGGGATATTATCAGGTTGAATAGTTGTGAGGTCAACCTTGATTGGCTTAAGCAAATCTACGCTACAAACATTAAGCCCTGGTCTGTTATCAATTAACATTCTACGAATAATACTTTCATTAATAGAAACAAGCAGCATCAAAGCATCATATTGATTCTCCACCTAAGGAGAAGGTAGATCTTCATCAGAAAACACAATAGCAGGTACACAAGGCATAGTATGCAGGCATTCCAAAAAAGAATGAATGTTCTCTTGATTAGGAGGAGAAGCAGGAAGAGTAGATAAAGCCTTTTGCAATGCCTTGTCATATGTCGAAGAAGTTTGAAGCAATTCCCATAAAGATATCTTAGCAGCAGTTGCACGTAATTGGTCAACTAAGTCATTCTCCTTAAAGGTAGAAGGAAACCTAGGAGCTTGAGCAAGCACAGGTTGAGAAGGCGGTAAAGAAATCGGAACAAAAGGCTGCGGGTTATTCCCTGTGCGATAAGCAAGTGAAACTGAATCTGTGTTATCAAAGAAATCCAAAGGATCCCTAGTTTTACCCTTAATTGTTATTTGAGGACATCCTTTTACCATCAACAAAGGTTTAGGATATATCATTTTAGGTTTATCAATGCTGAAAATAGTGGAATATGAAGGTAACCATGCACACACCCTATGGTAAAGGTCAATTGAAAAGGTTGTGGTGGAGAGTGAAATACGAATAGGATCAATGGAGATCTCATTAGAACAACTTTCATCATCACTTCCATGTACCTCATTAAGGGATCTATCCTTTTGTACAATAAAAGCCTCATCAAAGTATTCAAAACAAAAATCATACATGTTGAACACAAATTACCACCACAAGCATGAAAATGTAAATATTTCTGTATTTTTAAAGTAATTTTGCACTTTTTTTGTATTTTTGAAATATAAATGCAAGAGCATAAAAGAAATCTACTTTTATAAGCATACAAGATCTAACACAAGATGTAAATCTAACACCAAAAAGAAAGAGTTGTCATAAACGAGTTGTCCCTAATAACGAACCCCAAACCAATATTCCCCACAATACATATTAATTTATAACAATGTAAATCTAGAAATGATTGAAATTAGATAAGATAAAATGCATACCTCATGATAAAATTGATCTAGAAATACCTTTTTTTTGGTGTCGGTGTTCAGTTTTGGGAAATTTTGCAACCGGATCTCGCACAAGAAAACAAAGGCGAAGTAAATCCAAAAAACTTTTTCAATTCTAAGGAAGGTCGACCTTGACCCAAGGACAGGGGTAAGATCCTACCTCGGGGTACAATCTTACCCCTAAAAGTCGACCTTGACCCACACTACTCTGACGAAAATTATGTTCATGAATCCCGAAAGATTGGCGAAAACGGTACTCACATCTGCTCTGCAACTCCCGAAACGACGACTGTAGATATCTTAAAATGGTGTTTTGGGGTGACTATTTAGGGTTTTTCCTTAGTCAAACCCCCATTTTGGTGATCTCCACCTCCATGAGTAGCCGGATGTAATAGAATATGTGTGTATTGAATGTGTAATGCCAAGATCTAATCCTCTATATTAAAAACCCTACAATGAATTGATATGAGAAAACAATGCATAGATTTGAATGTGATAAGAAAGCATACCAAGCCCCCAAGCCTAAAGTACTCTCACAAAACTCACAATCCGTAATTTCTACCCAATGATTCTATCTTTGAATGCTTGAATATTGAAAATGGTAGATCAAGGAAGAAAAAATGCTTGATATCAACAAGAACTTGATCTTCTATGTCATCCCCTTCCAATCTTGCCTCATCATTTCACCATCATATGCTTGCTTCAATTTGATTATGTCTCTACTTTATGGATACTTGGTGTCCAGTTGTCGTGAAAATGAAGGCAAGAGAGAGTCCTTATATAGAGGTTTCAAGGTATGGCTCCTTGGGAAATGTAAGGGCCCATAAATCAAATTTCACGTCCAATAATGGTCCAATCACAATAACCAACTAAGAAGAGAAAAGAATTAAATGAATCTCAAATTAAAACCCTTTTGCATTCAGATCTGAAAACCTAACATCGATTTTGGGGTCCTCAAGGACCATAATTTGAAGATGGGGATCAGATCCCCACGAAGATGAAGGACGACCTCGACCTTGACCTAGGTTGAAATCGACCTCAACGTTGACCTAGACGTCAAGATATAGTCAGTGTAGACAAAATGAGGTCTCGGGGATGCCCAGAGACTTGGCAATGATGACAAAATAGGTCAGAGTGCCAAAAAAGGACAGAGAGGCCTATGATGAACATAATGAAAGCTAGGAGGAATTATGCCTAGATCCTACCTAGAAAATAGAGCCATAGAGAAGGGAAATCAAGTAGAATCCTCGGGATCCCAACCCTAATTTCACCTAGAATGAAGGAATCAACTGCAAATGCATCCTAAATGCAAGTCTACCATGATAAATGCACTAAAAGAGGGTGCTAAACACATCAGGATGGAAGTTCTTCGATTTTCAGATGATACATTTATCCCCTAATTATCTTAGCTATGACACTATGTGAATATGCAAGCTAAGAAAGAAAACATCATAGTAAATAAAAAGGATATAACCAAGTCCTCGACGTAGAGATCTTGTAGAAAATTATTATAACCCGCAACACACAAGGTTAATGAAATTCCATAAATCACCTAGAACTTACTAAATGAAAACTGAGAAGTGCATAAAGCCCCTTATGCCCCCCAAGTTTCAGCTTTCTACTTCAGAAGGGTGAAACAGGGTGATAAGGATAACATTATACAATCGATATGCAATTTGTTCAAAAGCCCTTTAATAAACCAATTAGAAGGATTGATATCCTTCCTAAACTGATTCAACGAGTTAGGTATCTAAATCACGATTCCAACGCCACTGACAACACTGAAAACGGAGTTGTCGAACTCAAGTTATGATGAAAAGAGTGAATGTCTATCTAAATGCATATAAATAGAAATTCAAATTTAACATGAGCAGACCCGAAGAAAAATCCTAACAAAACCCTAATTCCGACTATAAATATGGCAAAAGAACTCATACTTACTCATTCTTACTATTTGCAGATTCGAACAGGGAAAGCAAGATGTCGAGGTTAGAAGAACTTCGAACGACACACATGGAGCTCTTGAGACAGTGCCTAGCTACCGAACGACCGCTTCCTGAGCTGAGTTTCTATTTTTTTTATTTCTATACTTCACAAATTCATGATTTCTATAGGCCAGGTTGACACTCATCCTTAAAGGTCGACCCTGACCCAATTATGTCGAACTTAACACAAAAAGTTCAACATAAACTGGAAGGTCTTCACCTTGTCTACGGTGAGGGCAACCTTGTTCCACAAACGTCGATCCTGACCCGGGAATATCGACCTTCACCCAGGAAGGTCAACTTTGACCTAGTCATGTTGGATTTACAGATTTGATGTTGTAGAATGCTGATATGATGCTTGTTTGCGCTTACACGACCTGGTTCATCTTCGAGAGCATCCCTTTGGAGGGTTAATAGGAGAGACATAGGGATGTACTCGGTAAAAGTCCTACCACAGATCAGAGTTCACTAAGCCATGTTATTGGCTCTGATAGAGAGGTGAAATGAGGATACATCCTCCTTTCATCTTGCCTCAAGTGAGATCACTATGACATTAGAGGATGTCTACAGAATCTTGCAACTTCTAGTTCGAGGTGGGCCTGTCAAAATGAAAGCACAACGAGGTTTTTAGGAAATTCATGCAGATACAGAGTATTGTTTAGGACAGGTTCCACATATGCGAACCCGGGCAGATCAGATCACTTTATCATCCATATTGGCATTGCATATACCTTTGGTACAGAGAGTGATGCTATGTATATTGTCCTTGGTTGTGGTACCGAACATAAAGTGATAGGATTGCTTTGCTCATGGGGTCGAAGTATGTTAGCCCAGCTATACCACGAGCTATGTGAGTTAGTGAGATATCAGAGAGCGAGCCTCACAATATGCAAGATTTTGCAGATTTGGTTGTTTGACCATTCCGCATGTCAACGACCACAAGGTGTTCCAGTGATGGTAGATGCTAGCACAAAGAGAGGATTTTCCTATCCTCTGACAGACGTCGAGCAATAAGAAAATAGCATCTATTGGAGGGTATCTCTAGACTGTATTCTAGGCATAGATGTGATATGGAAACCCTAATGCCAAATGACAGAGTGACCAAATACACGACACCAGATGAGACATTCACAACAGTGCAAGCTACTAGAAGGTCATCAAAGTCACGCAGTAATGTCATACTACTATGATTGAGTGATGGGATAGTTTGGCCTTTTACTGGGAGTCCCCGGAGTGGTACCTCGTTATGCACGTCCAAGGAGGTACAATCAGAAACCCAGTGCCATACGTCGACTGTCAATAGAAAACATAGTAGACATGTACATGAGAAAGAGGATAGAGAGATACCACCAGTTGTGGCCTACTCAGGCATGAGCCGAGACTACATCAAGTACTGCAGTCTAAAGGGAACCCACCCCATCTTCCCTGAGGATTATCCCACATGTGATCCAGACCTTTCAGAGAGGACACACTGGGATACTGACATAGCAGGGGAGGATGAGGATCATTGAGATGAGGAGGAGCCCATCTCCAAGGGAGACCCCATGGAGGAGGAGACCCCACTGAGATCACGACGACCTCCACGCACCTATACAGAGACACCACCGCGGAGACCTAGACACAGTGAGCGTGGAGAGAGTAGTCACTCCATGCCCCCACCATCTAGACCCTTTGCTAACGCCCAGGAGGGACGTCCAAGTATGGAGTATGTAATTCATTGAAAATATAACTAATCCAACTACGCACACAACATAATCATTACTCACACAATTGAATTACGGAAGAGAGTATTGATTTCCTCTCAGAACGAGTGCCCAACAGCCATTAGACCAGTACTAAAATGGAGGATTCGAAAGCTCATGAAGATACACAAATTGAAATTAATCTAGCATGAAGTGCAATTAATCTAAGACCTTGAAAGAAATATGAAGATTGAAGTTTACTCTAAAGAACTTGAAAGAAATATTAGATTAAACTGTGAGCAAGTAAGCAAACTCATTACAATGAAGGTGCAAAATTAAACTAGATGAAATTAATCTAATTATGCAATTAAAGCTTGAAATTTTGGAATTGAGAAAAAAAAATGCTATAGTTTAGTTAATCTCAAACTTCCTCCCTTTCGAATGAAGAATGAGGTTCAACATATAGAGAAGCTTGAAACAGGTACGAAGAGTGTCTTGATTCGAAACGGTGGACTCTCCATTTCCAACTGAGGAGAAAGAGACAAATATTAGAGAATTACTTAATTAAAGAAATGGATTATTGCCACACGGGTGACTCTTTGAATATTTGATTTATTAAATACAAACGTGATAATCCATTCGAATAACCAAGTAATCTATTAATTCTTTTTATGGGTATTTAGCTAAAGGCGTGAGTTTAATTTAATATAAAGCACTTATGACACTAGAATTAAATTGATTTATCATAGGGGTGATTTAGCTAATAAGAGTCGAAGACTTTAGGAATCAATTATAATATTTGAGTAATGTAATTAGGGTTTTTATAATTGACCTCAAGTCGAATAAACTCAGGTAGGAGAGAGAAAATTGCCTAGCAAAGTAGGAATTTGAAGATGTAAAATTTGAAGAAAATGCACCAAAATTGATTGAATTTATTACGTGCCAATTTTGGGGTATTACATTTCCCTCGCTTTGAATTGATGTGCGAACAGCACGTTGATTCAAAGAATAGTCTGACGTGACAGATGACAAGAATTTCGAAAGTCTAGGATAGATTGCCAAGACACCGATCAAAAAGAAGCATGATTTTCCGAAGTCTAAGTTAGATTGCGAAGACAATAGTCTAAAAGAAAACCAGAATAAGGGTTAGATTGCCCCAATACCAATCGATGACATATGCAAATTTAGGACTGTCTCGACAATTATGGTTAAATTGCCCCAATACGAAGCTTAGCCCTTTGAGACCCGAGTCAGATTGCCCAAATAACGGTCTAAAAGAGATTTCGACAGCAATCTCCAAAATGAAGCTGGACTCCCAAGAATTAGGGTTAGATTGTCCCAGTAACTAAAAGATTTCGAGAACCATCTCTAGAACGAAGCTTGATCCTCGACGATCCGAGTTAGATTGCTCAAATACCTAAAAGATAGATGATAAGATGACCAGATGTGAGGCACCAAGATGCGCCTAGCAATGACAACTGATGATTCAGATCAGACTAATTCAAGAATTGATTCGACAAGATTCAAATGATGCAATCAACCTACCCCATCAGGAGCGAAATTGAAAGATGACATATCAAAAGGACGATTGACAACGAAAGGTTGCAAACTAGAAACAATCTGACTAGATTCGAGAAGCTGCAGAAGCAAATCGAGGCAATGCAGAGGTCTCGTTGACCAAGTTTGACCACAGTTGACCATGGTTTACCAGATTTGAATTTGATGAAAAGAGCTAAGATCTCGAGAACATGATGCAAATATGAGGGTCTGGGAGGAAGATGACGCCAGAAGGCTGACTGCACAAGCTTCTAATCCCAAAGGGTCCTGGAATTCAAAAGACGATCTAGGAATTTTAGATTTCGATTTCAATCCCGAAAATGGATTCAGAGCAGTCGATTTAGCCAAGGGTGCAATTTTCAGACAAAACGAAGCACTTTTGAAAATTCGGTCAAAAGCCATATAAGGCCCGAAGGGGTCATTTTCAAGTCATTATTCACTTTTTTCTTCTTGCTCATTTTGAGCTCTGAGAGAGAAATGAAGGATCTTCCACTACATATGCATCGTTCATAGCGCTCCCGACGACACGCCCGGCCACCGGAGTATGGCACACTTGTAAGTAGTTGATAAACCTCTTCGAATTTCGATTCGTACCGCTTTCTAGGTCAATTTAGGATAGATCTAGCAGGTCTACGACATGTTCTTCAAATTTTGCACATGGAAGTAGTTTCCTCAGGCCGGCCTAGATAGCCTTTCACGCGAGGAAGTGGTTTCCTTGCATCAGTTAGGGTACCTCCACATGGTGTCTGTGTGTAAGTTCGCGGGAGCTGAAAGTCGCTCTCGCCCGAAGATTCGCATGCTCGAGCAAGAACAAGTCTTGTCTCGCACGAGGAAACAGTTTCCTCACGCAAAAAGTAGTTGTAGTGTTGAGATGTCTTTTCTTGAATTTGCCAAATTCGCATAAAATCAACCAAGTACAGCATCTTAGAGTTATGTCTAGGATAGATGCCTTCTTGTATTAGTTGTTCTTTTGAAAACCATCATATCGAGATATGGATCAATCTCATCGCTTGCTTTGCAGGTTGATATCCCCGACATCGTCTTTAGGTCACACCATCCAATGATCACCACATTAGTTAAGAGACTGACAGAGTCCTCAGATTGAGCGACTTGGTCTAGCATGCCTCCCTGATCTATGCGATATTAGGGCCCGTTTGGACGCAGGCATACGGAATGCCGGATATAGTCAATTCTGGAATATGCTGCAATTCTGGAATATCATATCCTCAAAATGATATCCGGAATATGTGTTCGACCCGTTTGGACGCACCTCGAAGATGACCGAGAAGATGTATTTTCCGCGTTTGGGTGCCACATTTTGGAATTGGAATATGCACTGAATGAGAATTTGTTTTTAATTTCTTTATAACAATTTGTGATTTTTTCAAATGTTATGATACTTTTCACATTTTGTTCGTGTTTTTGAATATTTATTTTATTTTTGTAATAAAATAATATTATATTATTTTATTTTGTTTTTGAATATTTATTTTATTTTTGCAATAAAATAATATAATAATATTTTATTTTGTTTTTGAATACTTATTTTATTTCACTTATATGCGATTTTGAATATTTATAATATTTTGAAATAAAATTATATTTATAAGTTTATAAAATTTTTAACATTCTGTATAACTTTTTTATTAAAAAAAAAATCCTATACAAATTTATAAAATATGTAGACCCAAAATACACAAATTTATAAACAAGTCATTTATTTTATTATTTATTTTTTACAAAATGTTGCCAACCCAGCTCAATAGGAGCACCGGTAGGAAAGAGCTGGGTGAAGAAAACCTCCGGTCTAGCCCCACAAAGTCATGACCTGATATAAAATTACAACTTGAATGAGGCATTCCTCATTTTACATAATGCAGATACAGTGGAGACATTCCTCATTTTACATAATGCAGATACAGTGTTACAACTTGAATGAGGCATTCCTCATTTTACATAATGCAGATACAATGTTATAATTTAGTCTGATGAGTCTTTGACAATCTTATTAATTATTATTACCTTCTATGACCCCCTTTGATTCTTACCTCAATGATCCACGCTTGTCAAGATAAAAACACGACCAATTAAATGAGTTTATACATGATATATCTATGTTAACCTCAAAATTCCTCTACAAACCTGGGTTAGAATTCTACAAAACAATAACCACGAAAACAACGTTAAATCATGTGACTAATACCAGATTGGGGCTCACCTAAGCCATAAACATGAAAAATTATTGTGAAAAAAACTATGTGGACCATATATATGCGCACTTGGGGCGAAGACGAGTTATGCCATATCCATATTATAATATTTAGTTATAATATCAAAATACAAAATTGAATAATTCCTCAGCTCATATCCGTATATTACAATATCAAAATACAAAATTCACTAGTTCCTGAACTCATCTCCACATATTACAATATCAAAATACAAAACTGAATACTTCTTGAGCTCATCTACGCATATGGTCGCACAAAAGATATGCAATTACAATACAGAGAAGGCATCGTAAAACTTTAATTTCGTTTGTCCTAGCTTGACAACTCTTGCACTCAAATCCTGGATTGTGGATGAATGGAGATGGGCGGATGTCTGGATCGTGGATAACTGGAGATGGGCGAATAGATGTACATGCGATAACCCACAATCATGATAGCCCTGCGATGCCCAATCTACATTAGTATTGAATACTATTTACATTACAAACATTAAATATAATAAATAGTAGTTACATTAATAACATTAAATATATACACATTAGAAACCTTTTTTTCGTTTGGACAACACCAATATTGTCGTCCAGGGTTCTCCACTGACCGTGAAATCTTCAACTAGCACTGCCCACCACCACATCGACAACTTGGCACATTGATAAGAGCCATCAAACCGATTTCAATAATGCACCTATATCAACAATCCCAAAATTAAACAATAGCAATAGCAATAAGACACTCAATATTCAGACACTCTGACGGCGCATGCTTATAATCCACACACATGAAGTAGGCTCACACACATGAACCAAACACTTTACAAACTATTTCTAGAATTAAACTAGAAACTTCTATGCTAAATATGTGTGGAGAAACTATACAAAATAGGAATGGCTTTTGTGTTATATTTGGTTTTGAATTAAATAGGGACTTTGTGGTAGAAGATGAATTTGCCTCACATACCATACATCTTTTCACTTTCTCTCCCATGGCAAACCAAAATGTCAACACCTTGTTATCTATCACTAGTGTATCCATTTCATCTTTTTCCTTGCTCCAAGCATTCAATATTGTATGTATTCCTAAACACCCTTGTTATATAGCTCTTCGAAAGAGATATATAATGGTTTAGTTGAAGCCACAATTTGTTTTCCTTATCTAGTGGGCTATGCAAATGAGAATAATTATGCTCTTTCTTCTGGGTCAGACATTGTAAAACTAGTGATCCTTTCTCCAAAAGTGGATAGGGTTTGTGAATGCTTCAGAAGTGGATTGGTGGAAAAGTTATCTCATGGAGGAAGGGTGTGTTCCTTTTCAAATGGAGTTTGTAGGAAATGAAGAAAAAGATGAACATGACAAGCCTGATACTTCTAATTTGTAATAAAACAAATCATATTTGAAATGGTATTATAAAATCTTATATTTGTTGTTTTACCCTTTAAAGGCATCTCTGTTGTCCTCCTCATTGTACTAAATTCACTCTTTTTCATATTATTCCCATCCCCTTGTGCTACATACTGCTCCCCTTGATTTGGGTGTTGTTTTGGACAGTATCCAAAAAATGGCAGTAGGTCTCTTGAGCATATCCTAAACAACAGTGAAGGAAGTGGCCAATAATCAGCACTTTCATTATATAGTGCGGTGACCCAAAAGCAGAGCAGGTGGGACCTCATTCAAAGAGGATTGAGTTCCATCACTCTCTTTTTTTATGGTCAAGATTCTGTAAAAGGATCAGTTTATGGGCCTCAAAACAGAGAGTTTTCAATAGTTAGCACAGTGCTCAAATGCTTTTTCAAAACTAAGAGAAAGTGCACAATTCCTAGAGACCAAATTGATGCTTGACAGGCAAACACCCAATTCATGATTGAGAAACACATATGTACGTGTCAAGATATATATATATATATATATGCAACATGTATTTCAACGAGGACAAAGGTAATTTTGCTCTGATTCATTAGCACAAGCAGTTCTAGTAAAAGCATGTTCAATACTGATACTAGTTACAGTTCCCTATCTTCACCCAAAGGCAACGTAAAATGCATCAAGTCATGAAGCCTAGCATGGACTCTCTGTCAGATAGAGCCATTGTCTTGCATGAAATTAGTCATTCTGTAGACATTGGTCAAGTGTTGTCAACAGACCCAAATAGTTCAAAGATACTCTAACCAATCAGATGTTTTATGGGGTGCATTTTTGTATTAAGTAGAAAGGATTCTTCATACAGCTGAAAGTGTCGAACCTTTCCCCACCCCAAAAAAAATATCACTTGTACTGTCATGAGCAGTCATGAGGACTAGATAGATACATTATAATATTTGTAATTTCCACTTGAATGTATTGCTATTCAACCACATTTATGGGCCTGTTTGGACCACGGCACACAGTAGCATCTACAGAGAAGAATATCCCAGGTGTAACAAGTTCTAAGAATATACCAACAATCTTAAGAATTTCCCTAGCACACAGTAGCATCTACAGAGAAGAATATACAACATGAGGGCAGTCACTGTAAAGACAACATGATAATGTACATTCATTGTATGCGTACATTATCATGTTGTCTTTACAGTGACTGTCCTCATTCAAGTGGCAATTACACAAGGGACAGTCACTGTGAGATGTCCTCATTTGTGTCATGGATAAATCTGCAAATCAAATACATAAAGAGTACATAAAATGAATAGCTGTAGAGTAATTTTACTGTTTACATGATTATCCTAGCATGATCTTGGCTCTAATACCAATAATAATGCAAAGGAAGGAGTGCTTCAACCTAACATACAAGATCCTGATCAATTTTCAACCGTCGAAACTCTGGTTATGAATTTATTACTCTCGCTGGAAATCCTAGTTAGGGTCAGGACAGTGAACATGAAAAATACCATAACTTAATCAAAATCCAATGAAATTTCATGAAACCAACTGTCTTTGAAAGGTAAAAGACAATATCAACATTATCAATCATGTGCAGGTTTGTACCAGACTGTACAGAGCCATAGCATGCCTATTTTCAAATTGTAACTTTTAGAAAAAACAAACTTTCAGGGCAGCCAATGGTATTTTTATCATATCTTGCTCAAAACTTAACAAAATTACATGAAACCAATTGCATTTGAAATCTAAAAGACAACATCAACTTTTCCAAGCACAACCCTTCAACACAACTCTCAACACTTGAAAATGGATTAGTAGTTCAACTTAAACCAATGACATTCCATTCATTCTATCAAATATCTTCGTACTGCATTACATAGTCTTAATGGAGAGAAACGTTAGTTAGTTTTGATTTTAAACAGAAGACCTCATAAACATCGATCAACTAAAGTCCAAACTTCAATTTCATATATTGGATTATCTCCCCTTCATCCATTGTCAAGAACAATGTGGCTGATTGTGGATCATGCATTAACTTTTCGTATGCTTCAATTATAGTAGAGTCGCGAAGGCCAGGGATTGCTTTAAGTGCTTTATGCAACTCCGCTGCCTCATTTCTCAAACTAGATGATTTATCCACTTTCAGAGGCAATGCAAGGCCTGATGTAATGCCTGCAGACAGATCTTTGATCACTTCACAAATCGAATCCAACGAACTTGCCAACGTTCCCCTCCTCCTCTTTTGCCTCCTTGACGATGTTGAAGGGTTATCTTTCCCGCTTGCAGTAGATTGGTTCGATGTAGGTGTATCAATAGATTCGTTATCATCATTAGACAAATCAGCAGCAGTCTCAAAACATGCATTATCCATACCATGATAACTGAAATATTCATCATCAATGAAATCCTCCTCCGTCTCTTGAGCTGTTGCAGCTACAGTGCCCTCAGCTATGTCATTCCGAACAATACAGGATAATTCATTGTAGTATTGAAATGGCTGCCTCTTATACATTCTGGCATTTTTAAATTCCTTTCTCTGTATCATGGCATAACAATTGAATTCATTATTGGTCCTTCATTACTTAGAAAGATATATTCAACTTAAAAGGAGATTTGAAGACCATGTTACCTTCAACAACTCGTCCCAAACACTATCATCAGCATCCACAGTTTGGGTAGTCTCATTCCAAGCTAAGCCACTTGTATTCCTCAAGTCTTTCATAACTCTATACCCTTGTTTACAAGTTTTCAGCTTGTTCTCGAAGTTTTCCTTCGATAGCTTCATTTTCATCTCATTATTGAACCTCCTTTCGATGGTTGTCCAAGCCTCTTTCTTGAAACCCCCTTCAGCTTTCTTTCCCAGCTGCACTTGCTCCTGTAGCAAGTCTAGCAACTTGTGTTCCATCTCTTTTGTCCAGAACACCTTCTTGGAAGAAGAAGTTGCTTGGATAACTTGAACGTCACCATCCATAGACATATCTAATGCACACACAACATGATAATGTACACTCACTGTAAGGACACTCACAAATGAGGAGAGTCACTCTAAAGACAACATGATAAATGTACACTCACTGTAAGGATAGTCACAAATGAGGACAGTCACTCTAAAGACAACATGATAATGTACACTCACTGTAAGGACAGTCACAAATGAGGACAGTCACTCTCAAGACAACATGATAATGTACACTCACTGTAAGGACAGTCACTCTAAAGACAACATGATAATGTGCACTCACTGTAAGGACAGTCACAAATGAGGACATCTTACAGTGAGTGCACATTATCATGTTGTCTTTACAGTGACTGTCCTCATGTGTGACTGTCCTTGTCATATAATATAGCAACATTAAACATAACATGACAATATTAAATATAACATGACTTACCATTAAATATAAAATATAGCAACATTAAACATAACATGAGAATATTAAATATAATATGACAACATTAAATATAACAACATTGAATATAACATGACAACACTAAATATGGCATAACGGCTTTTATTAATGTATAGTATCAATTTGTGAAATTTATGAAATCTGACATTAGTTTAAACATTGCCATAATAGTTATTCAACCGACTAAGATCGAGATCTATAGTCTTCCCACATCCTTCTTGCTATTTCATCTCGAACATTGGCCCAATCATCTCTTTCACGCTGGCTCAACCCATATGTCTCAAGCACTCGTCCATCTATCCCATCACGACCATCTTCCTCTTCAAATTCTACCTCAGATGGAAGGCCATCCTCTATCGTAATGAAGTTGTGAAGTATGCAACATGCCAAAACAATATGTGTTTGTGTCTTGATTTGATCAGATGTTGCATGCTTCAATATAGGAAAACGCTGCTTCAATATCCCAAATGTACGCTCTATTACATTCCTAAGCGAGGAGTGTCGATGATTAAACAACTTGTATGAGGTGTTTATTGGGTTTGCTCTTGAAAACTCCTTTAGGTGGTAGCGTGTGCACCGATCAGGCGCGAGAAATCCTGGTACGTTAGGATATCCAGCATCGACCAAATAATATTTACCTAATCAAAACAAAATGTCATTGTCATAACGTTGTCTTATTTTTCGTATGCTTCAATAATATAATCATATTTTACAAACTTGGGGGAACTACCAATGGATCAGCTCTAGATAGAGCTGAAGCTAGAACACGGCTATCTGCAGCAGACCCTTCCCAACCAGCAAGGATGTATTGAAACTTATAATCAAATGAACACACTCCCATAACATTTTGTGACAAGTTGCCTTTTCTATCACGATATTTAGCTTGCAGGTTGACATCGATAGTGACTGGTATATGCGATCCATCCATTGCTCCCACACCGTCCTGTAGTCAAATAAATCATAGGTCTAATGAACACGCAATAATAGGATTACAATTCTACACAAAATTAAACCACTGGGAGATATACCTTGAAGAATGGATCAAAATGGATCTTCCCACTGATTTCTCGAGGAGTGTTTGGACCAGGGGGTATAAAATAATCCGAATGGAGCGCCAAGATAGCCCTCAAGACCTTGTGGAAGTATCGGCTTACCCTCTCTCCAGAGTGCCCAAAGTTATGGGCAATCTTACGATTCCTCAAATTGTGGCCAAGAGTATGGAGGAACATGACTAATTGTTCTTCTATCGTGATGAATTCTGTATCTCTGATGCTTCCTTTTTGCCTTAAAATATTGGCTAGTTTAAAGAAGGATCGTCTAGTCATGCGTATTTGGTCATGGCAATCCGTCTCATTGGAGTTGATAATACGCTTATAAAAAGGAATTGCATCTTTTGTGCGTTTACGCATATTTCGACTACCCTCTTTTATACACTCCGCTATGGACACGACAAGGGTGGCAAGAACAATTACAACAACAGGCAAGACTCTTGTCCTCCTCATAATCTCTCCTTCTATTTCAATATTATCTTCATCATCAATATCATCAATGAGATCCATTGATTTACCTAAAAATACCAACAAAACAACATAAGAAAACACCCAACTATAATGCATCAGAATAGAGTTGCAGGTTGAGTATACAACATATGTAGACAAGAAAGTACCTTGTTTAATTTCACAAAATGAGAAGTTCTCACAGTGACTATCCCTTGTGTAATTGCCACTTGAATGAGGAGAGTCACTGTAAAGACAACGTGATAATGTACACTCACTAGAAGGGCAGTCACAAATGAGGACAGTCACTCTAAAGACAACATGATAATGTACAAATACATTCAAATGGTAATTACACAAGGGATAGTCACTGTGAGATGTTCTCATTTGTGACTGTCCTTGTCACAAATGAGGACATCTCACAGTGACTGTCCCTTGTGTAATTGTCACTTGAACCATGCGAATTCTTTTCTTCTTGAACAAATGAGGACATTATCAAGAAGAAAAGCATTAATGTGGTTCAATACCAATAGGCAATACATTAAAGTGGCAATTACACAATGGACAGTCACTGTCAGATGTCCTCATTTGTGACTGTCCTTACAGTGAGTGTACATTATCATGTTGTCTTTAGACTGACTGTCCTCATTTGTTGAAGAAGAAAAGAATTAATGTGGCAATTACACAATGGACAGTCACTGTGACATGTCCTCATTTGTGACTGTCCTTACAGTGAGTGTACATTATCATGTTGTCTTTAGAGTGACTGTCCTCATTTGTTGAAGAATAAAAGCATTAAAGTGGCAATTACACAATGGACAGTCACTGTGAGATGTCCTCATTTGTGACTGTCCTTACAATGAGTGTACATTATCATGTTGTCTTTACAGTGACTGTCCTCATTTGTTGAAGAAGAAAAGCATTAATGTGGTTACACAAGGACAATCACAAATGAGGACATCTCACAGTGACTATCCCTTGTGTAATTTCCATTTGAATGTATTTGTACATTATCATGTTGTCTTTAGAGTGGCTGTCCTCATTTGTGACTGCCCTAGAAAGAGGCAGATATCGTCTTTCTAAGTATCATGAGGGAACTAGTCTAGATTCAAGGCACTTTTTGATCAAAAAGGTTTTGAAGGCTACAAGACTATGAATCCAAGTAATACGAGAATTTCAAACTACTATTAATGTTATTTCTCTTTAATGATTTTTAAAATGTTGATATTAAATCTTTCAAGTCATGGCAAAAGAATTGGAAATGCCATCATGGCACCATTTCATGATTAGAATCCTAATAAAACATATTTATAGCCTTATCCTTATCTTTAGATAATTTGTCAAGTAAACCATTATATTTTTCAACAAAAGTGGATGGGTTTGCACTTGATATATTAAATAAGAGTCATTACATTTTGAGAAACTTGAAAACATTCATAAGGCTGCTAACAACACTGGATAACCATACTTATTATAGTGATTAAAATAAAGCACATTTTGACAAACCATACTTATTAAAGTGATAATGTGGTTCAATAGCAATACATTCAAGTGGCAATTACACAAGGGACAGTCACTGTGAGATGTCCTCATCTGTGATTGTCCTTGTCACAAATGAGGACATCTCAAGTGACTGTCACTATAAAGACAACATGATAATGTACACTCACTGTAAGGACAGTCACAAATGAGGACATCTCACAGTGACTGTCAATTGTGTAATTGCCACATTAATGCATTTCTTCTTCAACAAATGAGGACAGTCACTCTAAAGACAACATGATAATGTACACTCACTGTAAGGACAATCACAACTGAGGACATCTCACAGTGACTGTCCCTCTTGTAATTGCCACTTTAATGTATTGCCTATTGGTATTGAACCACATTAATGCTTTTTTTCTTGAACAAATGATAACATTATCAAGAAGAAAAGCATTAATGTGGTTCAATACCAATACATTAAAGTGGCAATTACACAAGGGACAGTCACTGTGAAGGTATTTCAATCCCTCCAACACTTGTCTGGAAACCTTAGCAATTAAAGGACTCTATCATCTTTGTCTTGTGCTTCAACAAATCGGCAAGGGAGCCTCCATCCATGTTCTCCAGAACATAATTAATGTTTCCTCCCTCATGGAAAATACCCTGACATTTGACAACATAGGGAGAATCGATTTTCCTGAGGATGTCCATCTCCCTTGTTATGAGGGGTGAATCATGGTCGAGGCGGATGACTTTGAGGGTGTAGAAGGAAGATGATTTGCGCTGGAGGGCTTTGTACACAATGCCTTGGCTGCCATTGCCCAGAATCCCAACTCTTTCCAAATCAGAGATCTTCTGTATGCCGTGAATGGGAGGAAGGGGTAGGGGAGCCCTCTGGTTTTGTAGAGGGATGGAAGCTGCAATCCCAAACGTTTCTTGGACTCCATTATCAGGTATCACTGCTTGGGGAAAAGTATTTGGCATACATTTGGGGAAATTAAGATGGGTGAAAGGGTATATAAAGAGGCATCCAATCCAAATCATACAGAGAGAGAAGTACCTACAAGCCTGTGGCTCATGGCTGACGGAAGGTAGGAGATTTTTTATTATAGAGTTAACTGTCCATGGATGTACAATCTGCATAATTTTCCTATTCTGTAGCTGGTTCTCCTACGGAAACAAGGTGCCATTAAAACAATTATGGGCATTGCACCATTTTAACTAGTTATGGGCATTGGGGATCCATGAATGTACCATTTACACAAGTTATGGGCATTGGGAATCCATGAATGTACCATTTACACCAGCTATGGGCATTGGAATCCATGAATAAACTATTTAAAAACAGTTACGGGAACTGGGTATCCATGAATGTACCATTTTAACCACTTATTGGCACTGGGAATCTGTTATGTACCAATTTAATCACAGCTACGGAAATTGGGTATCCATGTATGTAACATTTTAACCAGTTAGGCACTGGGTGTCCATGAATGTACCATTTACACTAGTTACCCATAAAAATAAACGGACGAATACAAATGCAGAAACGAATACAAATGCAGATAAATGGCTGAGGGAGTATACATACAACAGATAAACGGATGAGGAAGATGCAGCTTCGAACCAGATGCAGGAAGATGAAGCTTTGAAGAAGATGCAGGAAGATGCAGCTCGAACCAGAGAGGGCTTCCAACGAACACGCGATGTAATAATAACAGTTGCAGATGTCAAAACAAGGTAATAAAGCAGATGTCAAAAATCATAAAACCCATGCGGACCTGACGACATTTTCAAAATTGGCATTTGGAAACCGGAATGCGAGCCCGATATTCCAATTCCACCTTTTCAAGTGGAAGACGATATGCCCGTTTTTTGGGTAAAATTGGAATATCAGAATTCCAATTCCATCCTTCGATGTCGCACACAAACAATGGATATCGTCTTCGGAATTTGATATTCCGGTATATCGGTCGATATGCTTGCCTCCAAACGGGCCCTTAGGGTAGATTACGATCATCTTGGTGCACTTGTCAAGCATTTCCATTCGGAGACGAACACCTTCCATTTGCCGATGGGGGAGATGACTGTGACTCCCTAGGACATATATAGGATCTTGCGGATACCTATCCATGGTACTCGAGTAGAGTACGATACACAATCGAGGCAGGGCACAGTAGCCTTGAGAACTATCTTCCGAGATGATCTAGTGATGGGTCGGGCCATCTCCTAGGATGATTTGATCAATAGGTACAGCGGTACTCATCCATTTGTCGTTGTTCTTGGTATGTTTCTGAGCTGCTTCCTTGGTATGTTTCGATGCCGGAGAGGCCACTCATCAGATTCGGATGGGACGAGTGCATCTGAGCCCACATGTACCATGAGATGCATGAGATAATATATCGCAGTCCGAGGACCAGGGCGGCAGGTGTCTTTGTCTTCAAGATCTAGGCCTAGCAGTGGCGAGGACAACTAGATGACATGGCAGTTGTAGTCTGGAAACCTTCGGTGCCCACTCAGCCCTGGGATGATGCTCATCAAGAGCTTTCTTTCATGTTTGTGTCGCGTCCAACAATTGGACGTACTGTTACTACTATTGAGCGCTTGCTTGTCAAACGTGTTTTGCGCCAATTTGGTACGCAGGAGGATATTTCACATCAGTACTGCCCCTATGCCCTCTTAGATAGATTCATTGGGTTATTGGAACTAAACCAACAAGCAGAAAGCAAAAAAAAGATCATGCCCCCAGTCTTCACATTTCTCAGTCAAGAAAGATGTCTTAGATTCGCTCGAGGGGTAATGATAAAGCAAACAAACAAACAAGCACCCAAATGAAAAGCTCGGCATAATCCAAAGGAACACAAATTCAGTTTTAGTTTTAGTTGACGTTTGTGTTCAAGCGAATTGAAGTCGAATCAGAAGCGCACAACGTTCGAAGTCTCAACGAGACAGCGACAGCAGGAAGACGCAGTGGAACCCATTGGGGACCGTCGGGAGAGACAAAGTCTCAAGAAGATATAGAAGTGTGAACCAAGTATCACCGAGCGGACGCAGTGAGAACCATTGGTGACCGATACAAGGAAGATTCTCAAAAGAGAGAATAAAGCACTAAGAAAACATCAGTAGGAAGACGTACTGAGAACCACTGGTGACTGATGTAAGGAAAAGATGCCAAAAGAGAGAGGTCGAATGAAAGCTACGTATCAGTTGGCAAGCACAATGGGATACATGTGAGATCCTCAAGGAGAGAAATCTCAAAAGTAGCTAGGCATCAGCACGCAGATGCGGCGATAATCGTTGATGACTAATTCACGAACAAAACTTCTGAAAGCGATAGGACAAAGCACCCAAGTGTGATCCAGTTCCAATCTATAAACAGTCGAAGAAAATCTCGAAAAAAACTGAAGGCAAGTGCATGAGCTAGAAGGAAACAGACTAAACAACAAAACAAACGAAAGCACGAGAGCACGAAAGCAAACTAAAGCAGGAATACAAGGAAATTAAAGCATGAAACTAAGAGTCAAGCAACGTTGCTGACTAATTCACGAACAAAACTTCTGAAAGCGATAGGACAAAGCACCCAAGTGTGATCCAGTTCCAATCTATAAACAGTCGAAGAAAATCTCGAAGACAACTGAAGGAAAAGTGCATGAGCTAGAAGGAAACAGACTAAAGAACGAAACAAACGAAAGCAGGAGAGCACGAAAGCAAACTAAAGCAGGAATACAAGGAAATTAAAGCATGAAACTAAGAGTCAAGCGACGCTGAGATGAAATATAGCTTGAGGAAACAAGAGGCACCTGTTTACCAAGTTTTCACCATCTTGGGAGAGATTTTATTTTTGCTACAATGACGCCTGTTTACCATGTTTTCATGAATGGCATATTTTTATTCTTTTTCAATTTTTTTTGTTATTTTCTCTTTTTCTATTTTTTCTTATTTTTGAATATCTCATTTTTTGTATTTTTCACTATCTCATTTTTTTGGTTTTTTTATGTTTTCACTTTTTTTGTATTTTTTTCAAATTTTCTATTTTTTTTATTATAATCATGGACCCTGTTTACGAGGTTTTCACTAAGATGGTCATTTTTTAGGACATTTTGCAATTTTTAGGATTTTTGCCAATATACCATTTTTTTGGATTTTTTCAAGACCAATAAGTATGTACATGAGCACAGAGAGAATGCCTCAGCTGTAGAATTTCTTCAAGTGAAGAGCTTTGATAGGCTCTTTGAGTTGTTCCTCTTCAGTGGTGGAGAGTCGATAAGCACCAAACCCAAACGCTATAGTAATAATGTATGGACCAACCAATTTGGTTCAGATTTCCCTTTCTGGGCTCGCTGCTAATGATTCTTGGGGTTCTCTCTCAGGACGAGATCACCCACTTGGAATTCTCTTTCTATGACTTTCTTATTGTAGGCTTTACACATCCTCTTTTCGTATGCTCTTAGATGATCGAACGCCACCTTCCAACGTTCATCCAGTAATGCAAGGTCTTCAAGCCGGGATATTCTATTTTCTTCATCAGTGATGAGGCTCCTCAAAGAGATTCGCAATGTAGGAATCTCGACCTGAATAGGTAACACTACATCTACTCCATAAACCAAGGCAAAGGGCGTAGCACCTGTTGGCGTTCGGAGACTTGTTATCTAGGCCCACAAAGTTGGATTAATCTGGAGATGCCAATCGCTACCAAATTTATGAACTGTTCGGTGAAAGATTTTGAGACTTGTCTTATTAGAAGCCTCTGCTTGTCCAGTACCATGAGGATAATAGATAGAGGGCGAATGTTGAATGATTCTAAATTTGGTGAATAAGTCTATAAGGTCCAAATTTCTTAATTGTCCCCCATTGTCAATGATAATGGATGAGGCTACAGCATATATACAAATAACATTATTCAATATAAGCATAGCCACAGACTAACCATCAGCTATAGCTAGAGGCACTCCCTCAACCCACTTTTTAAAATTATCAGTAGATGTGATGATAAACTTATTTCCTCTTCAAGAAGAAGGATGTATCTAACCCACCAAGTAAAAGGCCCATTGCTGAAATGGCCAGAAACTGATCAGAGGACTAAGCTCTTTAGCAGGAGCATGGATCAAGTTCTCGTGAAATTGGCATTGTTTGCAAGTCTTGGCATATTGAATAGCTTCTTTTTCCATGTTCGGCCAGTCGTAACCAGCTCTAATAAGTTTCTGACCTAACGTCAGACCACTTGCATGAGACCCACAGATACCTTCATGTACCTCACCTAGGGAACGTTTGGACTCATCGGGTTCTAGACACCTAAGGAGGGTACCTTCTACACCCTGTCTATAAAAGTCGTTTGCTATGAGGACATACTGTGAAGCAGTACGAATTAGGCGACGCTTTTCATTCCGGGTATAAGTGTCGCCAATGATCTGGTCACGAAGGTAGGAATAGATATTTTTGTACAAGCAAGAATCATGTCCAATGACTGAACAGATCATCCCAGATTCAGGAATATCATAGGTAGGGTAGTGTAATGCCTCCACTAGGAATTCTTGTCTGAAGTCATTTTCTGGCATTTGTAACATTGAAGCAAGAGTGGCCATAGCATCAGCTACTTTATTGTCTACCCTTGGAATTTGCTGAAAAGAAATATGTGCAAAATACTGTTTGAGATCATCCACCATTCTTTTTTAAGGTACTAGCTTGTCATCTTTGGTTTGGTAAACATCATTGACTTGGTTGATGATTAACTAAAAGTCTCCAAAGACATTGAGCTCATCCACACGCCATTCAATGGCTATATTCATACCGTTAACGAGAGCTTCATATTTCGTAATGTTGTTTCTGCAAGGAAACAAAAATTTATAAGCTTTTGGCAATGAGTATCTTTGAGGTGTTATAAATAGAATGTCTGCACCTGATCCTTGCTGAGTGAATGATCCATCAAAGAACGTGCTCCTAGATTGGTGTGTGAGTAATATCATGGATTCATCTGGAAATTCAATATTCAAAGGCTGGTGATATTTCAGAGGAGCTTTTGCCAGCTGATCAGCAATTGTTTGTCCTTTAATAGCTTTTCTTTCCACATAATCAATGTCAAATTCACTAAGTATCATCACCCATTTCGTTAATCTACCTGTGAGGGCAGCCTTCCTCAATAAGTAATTTAATGGATCGATTTTTACAATAAGCCTTGTAGTCTGACCTAGCATTTAATGCCGCAACATCTGAGAAACAAATACCACTGCTAAACAAGCCTTCTCAATGACAGAATAGTTCATTTCATAGGAAACCAATGTTCTGCTGATATAATATATGGCTCTCTCTTTGTTGTTCTGATCTTCTTGAGCTAGGAGAGCACCCAAACATATATTCATGTACAAGATGTACAGTATAAGGGGATTCCCATGAATACGAGGCATCAATATAGGTGGATTAGCAAGATACTTTTTAATCTGAGTGAGTCCCCTGTCTTATTCTTCATTCCATTCATAGGTCACCCCCTTATGCAAGGTTTTAGTGAACAGTTGTGACTTGTCGGCTAACTGTGAAATGAAGCGCCGGATAGATTGTAGCCTTCCCTGTAATAATCCCATTTGCCTGATATTTTTGGGTGGAGGCATGTCCATAATAGCTTGCACTTTTTAGGGATCAACTTCTATGCCTTTAGCTGCAATGATGTAACCCAAGAGTTTTCTAGGAGTGACACTGAATGCACACTTCTTGTGATTAAGTCTGAGAATAAATTGTTCCATGCTGTCAAGTATGGGACCCAAATCTGTAAGATGAGTTCTTCACTGCATGCTTTTGGCGAAAGTATCATCCACATAATCCTCCATTGTTTTATGTATCATATCATGGAAAATAGTAGTGACAGCTCTCTGATATGTTGCTCCAGCATTCTTAAGCCCAAAAGGCACGACATTCCAGCAAAAGGTGCCCCAGGCACACGTGAAAGCAGTCTTTTCTTGATCTTGTGACCCAATTTTTATTTGATTATAGCTACAAAAGCCATCCATCAAGGAACACATCTCATATCCTGTTGTCATGTCTACTATCATATCAATATCAGCCAATGGGAAGTCGTCTTTTGGACATGCCTTATTTCAATCCTGGAAATATGTACAAACACGAATGGATTTATCATGTTTAGTGACTAGAACAATGATTGAAATGCATTCTGCATAGTCAATAGTTCTTATGAAACCAGCCGTAAGAAGCTTTTCTACATCTGTTTTCAGCAAAAGTGTTACGTGTGGATGCATCTTTCGTAGCTTTTGTTTAACAGGTTTAATACCTGGTGCAATGGACCAAATGGTGCATGATTAGATTGGGGTCTAATCTAGGCATGTAAGAATAGGCCCATGCAAAGTTTATTTTCTTGCTTATAGCCGAAGCGCTACATGGTCTTGAAGGCCTCGCCGTATTGTTCTTGCTCTAAATCTGGAGGTCGAGTAGTTGTTTCACCTATCTCTTTTCCTTTATAGATCTAGCTCTGATAGCTCTTTCTTCATCCTCATATTCTAAAGGTATAGAGGCCACTACAAAGGCGCCATCATAAACTATTTGAGGACAAGCATTAGAAAGTTTGTTATTATTGGAAGGTCTCCTATAAGAGCATGGAGACAGAGGAAGGGAAGCTAGCGATAGCACAAGTTCAATTCGGTATGCTCCCATGCCCGTATTCTTGAGTTTCAAAGTTTGTTCCATTTCCTTAGGCTTAGCATCATAACACGCAGTGGATTCTCTATTTGCCGGAACAAAGCTATATGCAGATTGCGCAAGAGTGTTGCACGAGTAATTCATATTAGCAGGCACAGTGACTTCCGCCCCATGAAATGGGAACTTAATGCATTGATGGTATGTGGACGAAACAACCTGCATTTCATGAATCCAAGGCCTACCCAAAAAGATATTGTAGGCAAGAGGAATCTCAAGAACTTGAAAAGTAACATCTCTCTCAACAGGTCCCACGTCGTTAGGTAGCACAACTAAGCCTTGGGACTTGTGTTCTTCCTCATCATAAGCTTTGATTGTAATATTTTTGTGGAAGTCTACACAATTCTCGTCATAACATAGCTAAGTAAGCAACTTATCAGAACAGGTATTAAGACAAGCACCATTGTCTATGAGCACTCGGTGGACACGCTTAGGACCTATCATGACCTCTATATGGAAGGGAGCATTATGCAGATGACTCAAAGAGTGATCATCTTCTTCAAAGAAAGATAGATAGTGAGGCGAGGTCAAATGACCCACAATGGATTGCAACCGGTTGAGATCGAGATCCTTGGGAACGTTTGCCTCGCCAAGGGCTTTATCCAAAATCTACAGTAGTCTCCTCCACAGTTATCTTCGGAGTCATCAGTTTGTCATAGATCTAATACTTGTCATCATAGATCAGAGAGATCTGGGAGTCATCGACCATCAAAGCATAGAGACGGACATTGTGATAGATAGGGCCATGGGCCACATATGTATAAAAACTAAAAAGATTTTAGAAATGGAAAAAAATTTCCACTAATTAGTTCTATGTTTGATTACTATATTTTCATCGATATAAAACTTAACAGAAAGAAGGAAGGTGCATAAAGATATTCAAAATCATAGAGATACCCAATGCGACCTGAGGACTTTGGAACCCGAGGAATTAAAGAAATATGGGGAATTGTCCATGAGGCAACTAACAGAAGAAAAAATGATGAAAGAGAGCAAGAGAAAGCAGATCCTAGAAGATGTTAAACACATCCTCTAGTAGGTTTTTCCTGAGATCACAATAAATGACGACACAGACTATATTGGATCAACTTGCATCTCTAACAATCCATATAAACACCTCTGACATAGATGTAAAGAAGAGAATCTAAGAAAGGGAAGAACCTAAAATACAGACAAAATTTGCAGAGAAAATTAGTCAATAAGTGGCTATAAGTAAAGTGAAACTTTCTGAGGTAATTAGCAAGTTACAATATGCTACACAGAAAATAATACAATTTTTCTTCAAGTTATGCACAGTAGACACTTTCACTACTTAGATCACTGAAAATATAAAGAAAATACATCAGGAAATTTGGGTAAGTGAAAATGCATCTGTAACCGAACATAATGCTTCTCACAACCATACATTGAAAGTTCAAGAACTAAGGCGATTGAGATCGGACTTAAGGAAGTAGAAAGACAACATAAGTTACCAGATTACCGAACTCCAAGACGAGTTGCTTCCTCACTTGAAAATCATGGAAAGACATATTGAAATGGCTAAGGTATTAGTAGCCACCCCGAAAATACCAGTTTTGGAAAATATTTTAGATATGCATGCACAATTCGCTCTAGAGAAGATTGCTCTTGACAACTTCAAAGAGGAATGTGAAAACCTCTTGGCTTCATTGCAGAAAACCCACCGGCACATCTTTGACTAGCTATAAGTAAATTTTGTGTTTTGGCATTAATATAAAAAAGGGGGAAATCATGTATATGCCAATGTACCTCACTACATACCGAGAGCATGCAAAAAGTGGGAGTTTGTAAAGAGTTAGTAGATTTTGGACAGTATGTATATATTTTGTATTCATATGGAGTTAGAAACTTTTTGAAAATTATTCGATAAATATACATAAAGGTTTTGATACTAGCGCCAAAAGGGGAGATTCTTATCTCTATTTGAGCATTGAGTATTGTCATTAGTTTCAAACAAGTTCAGTCCACGGTAATCTAAGTTATTCAAGTCAGTAAAGGTTGGAAAAAGGAGTTAAATAAGTCAATCAGTTAACTTTATAAAGTCTTCACACCGAGCAGTCACAAGGCAGACCATCAAGCTATCAGTATACATGTTTAACCGAGCATGTTTACTGATCATCAAGACTTACCGAGAAATGAGCTAGTGAATACGAAGCATTCTACACACCGAGTAACAGTTTAATCACTAAACAGTGAATGCAGTGTTTGCTGAGTTATTCAAGAAACTACATAGTAATCAACAAGGATAGTTATCTCTATACAAACGGTTTACAAGGATCTACAAAAGTTTTACCAAGATCGAAACACATTTTTTATGGATGTAATCATTTAATTTTGTGATGATTCCTATGTAACAGTTAGATCTAGGTTATTTTTGCACCCCGTAGATCTTATGCTTTCACAGATGTTGCAAACCTAAATAGGTCAAAGCAGTTTATTATATAATTCTAATAGAGGTCATTTTGACATATGCATGATAAGGAGATCATGAAGCAGTAGCTCCACAGAGCACATTAGTAATCAAGAAAAGGTTTGCATGAATGAAAAACCAGAGAAAGTATCAGTTTATCAGAAACATACAAGGCTACCGAGTAGGACAAAGAGTTATATTCTACACATTCAGGTGATATCTATTCGTTATTTCACAAATCTTATTCAGAAAACCATAAGTTGTCATTTAACATATATTCTACTATTATCAATTTAACCATTGTAGCAGGATTGTAAATCTCTTAACAGGGTAGACTTAACCGTCTTTGGTAAATCTCCTAACCAAGTGCACACTTATTTGGTGTTGTTAAAATCCTTTAACAAGGTAGATCTAATCAATCTTATGTTACTCCTAAAAGGATAAGATCACCAGAAGTGATCACAATTGTAGCCTTAACCAGAATGCTTTATTTACTGCAATAATGAAGAATTTGTGGGTGTCATCCCTACCGCACTTTTTACCTTCTAACAAGGGTTTCTGCCTAACCAAAATACTTGAGTCATGAGTTAACATTTTCATCAATGTTTTATTGTTTTCTTTACATGCACTTTACATTTACAAGTTATTTGAATGTATGTTACAAACAACGGAATCAGTAGGTTAGATAAGCACTACAATTGCAAATTGTCTATTGTTCAAAATTTTTGAGGGTACTGATTCGCCCCTCCCCTCTGAGTACTATATCTTTCTTATCCCAACACTAACAAAATGATTCAGAGTGAAACCATAAAGGTTAATGAATACCCTGAGAAATATGATGATTCAAGCAAGAAAGTGGTATAGGCTGAATGATAGATTGTGTATATTGAAACAGAATGGAATGAACAAGAAGAAAGGAACAATGGTAAAGAATATATACCTGAATATGTGAAGTTAAATAGCTCTAGTGATTAGATTATAGGTGATTACAATGCAGGTTTTCTAACTAGAAAAAATCTCAGAGAAAGTAGTTGTTTGATTTCCAAGCATGAGCCTAAGATAGTGAGGGAAGAAATCAAGGATGAAGATTGGGTAAAATATATGCAGGAAGAACTTGGTCAAATTGAAAAGAATCATACTTGGACACTTGTTCCTAGACCTGTTGATAGAAATGTGATTGGTACGAAATGGGTTTTCATGAAAAAAATTTATAAAGATGGAGATGCATGGTCATAAATAAACCAAGGCTTGTGTGCAAGGGTTATACACAAGAAGGATTGGACTATGGAGATACTTTTTCTCTAGTGGAAATATGGGAAGGGGTAACAATTCTAGTTTCTTATGCTACTTATAAAAGGTTCAAAGTTTTTCAAATGCATGTCAAGTTGGTGTTCTTCAATAGAAATATTCAAGAAGTGGGCTACATAGAACAACCCAATAGCTTTGCATTGACAAACCACAAGGACATGGTATGCAAGCTACAAAAGGTACTATATGGACTAAAAAAATCACCAAGATCATGCTCTGAAAGGTTACATTATGATCTTATTCAGATTGGTTTTAATACAACAACTGATGACAGTAATGTGTACCTAAAAGTTGAAGGAGCTAAGTTGTTGATAGTTGAAGTATTTTTTCATGATATAATATTTGGACGAAATGATGAGATGAATTTAGCATTTAGCGAAGAGATGAAGGAGTTTGACATGTCAATGATTGGGGAGATCAAATTCTTTATTGGATTGTAGGTTTCACAACTAAAGAATGGTATATATATCAGGAAATCTAAATATGTGAAAGAAGTTCTCAAGACATTTGATATGGATGACTCAAAACGAGTTGGAACCCCCATGGTGACACGATGTAAATTATCCCAGGATGATGAAATTGATTCAATGGATTCTACCTTGTACAGGTCTATAATCCGTAAGTTAATGTATATTGTTCATAGCAGACTAGATATTGCTCAACCAATTGGAATAGTGGTGAGATTGCAAGGAAATCCCAAGGAATCTCATATGGTTGCAGTTAAAAGCATATTATTGAAAGGGACAGTTGATTATGGTATATGGTATGCTCATGATGCTGATTTCTCTCAGTGTGTTTACTTATGTTGATTGGGCGTGAAAGGTTTATGATAGAAAGACCACCAGAGGTTGTGAGTTCTTTCTAGGTAAAAGGCTTGTATCTTGGACAAGAAAGAAGCAAAATTGTATCTCACAATATACAAAAGAAGCCGAGTATGTAGAAGAAGCTACAAATTGTACATAAAATATATGTATGAAGTAGATTATTAAAGGTGTCAAAGAAAAGGTGACTGACGCGGTAACTATTCTTTGTAAAAATATAAGTGTTATAAATATTCTCAAGAATCTTGTAAAGGAGAAACTACCAGATATTCTCATAAAGCCAATACCTAAGGATACTTTTGAGGTCATAAAAGATAAGCTAGGGGTTGTGCCCCTACCTGAAAAGAACTAATATGTTGTTGATGAATAAATCCAATGGATTTATTTCCATATGTTTCACTATGGATTGAGGTTCAGGGGACTACTCCATACCGGGATTAGTCAAAAAGAGATGAAGACAATTACAAACGTTGAAGACATGAGAAAATATTTGTGACTTTGGAATTATTGTCAAAGGGGGAGAACAGACCATAAAGAGAAAGGGAGAATAATCTATAAAGGGAGAGAGAAGCTATGATATACAAAGGAGAGACAAATATATAAACATATGTATCAACTAAGAGAGAATTTATTTTTATGCTATTGTTAGTGTTTCCATTAATGCCAAAGGGGAAGAATGTTGGCATAACTGATGCAAAGATAAGTTGAGTATGTTATGTTAAGAGTTTGATGAATATCTTATGTTAGGTTAATCAATTATGATGTTTTCATTCATGTAAACATAATGTTTTTTGCTTAAAAGTTCACTTGTTATGTTGATCTATGGTCAAGAGATTGGATCTAGAGCTGTGTTAGGAGTTGCAGTGTGTGATCCTAATATAAGATTAATTGATATCTCTAGTTGCTATACCTATTACCACATAGGTTTATCATATCTATATTGTGACTTATGATCATTTGAAGGATGACAGGTCAATAAGAATAACATGATGTAGACAAGGAGGAATGATTTCATGATTGTGTCAAAATTGTTTGGATTTAGGTGTTGAGATTTAGGATATGTTATCTTGACTATGTTATGGGATTTCTATTGTGAATGTATGATGATTAGAGACAAAAAGACAAAGTTTGAATAAATAGAACATCACTCAATGAAAAGTAAAAGAAGTTCTTACAATAGTCTGTTGGGTCCTTAACCGATGATGTGGCATCATGTTGTGATAAGTGGTTATGTCTTTAAAAGATCGCAGTGACGTGCACTAAAGAGTTGGAATCTTCATGATCATTATGATTGACTTTATCAAATTTACGCATGAACATTGGAAACTGTGTTGTGGTTTAACTTTTATTTGTCGAATTGATTGTGCGATTGATCTGGAGGCCGACATGAACTTGAAATTGTAGTCGATAACCGGTAACACATTTTAAGGATAAAGGATTGAGTGGAAATAAATTATAATGTTGAAATTTAAATGTGATTAATGATGTGTTGCCACCTTAATTTCAAAAGCATTTTATATGTACCATTTTTCATGTATTATGAGAAGTGTGTGGAAGAGAAAGATCAGAAATACAATTGTGCGATTGTAGGGTTTGGATGTTATGCATGTGAAGCAGAGATAGGGATTGAACTAGATCTGTATTGGTAGAGGAGAAGTTCTATTTTCTAAGATAATTGAAGTTATTGATTCCCAATAGTTTCTCTAGGGTTTGAAACCCCTTAATAAGCTTAATCCTAATACGGTAAAGCGCTTAACAGGGCTAGAGTTAAATACATTAATCCAGTGGCTCGTAATAGGGTCTGTCTCTTAACTGGGCATTTTGTAATCTCCTAACAAGACTAACGTCTTAACCATGCGTACTTCAAAAGAGTGAAAAATTATTTATTGGTGCCATCCTCATACGTGGTGTTTCTGAGTTGGGTTACCAAAACAAAAGTACTGGTGTTATTGTGTTGCATGACTATGGATGTTTATCTTTATTGGTTTGTTAATTGATGCAACTTGTTGAATGGTTTATCAAAAGTTTGAATTGTTAGATTATTTATTCACTCCCCCTCTCAATAATCTTTGACTCGATAATAATAACATGGAGTACCTATAAATATTTTCATTGAATCACTGGTTGATAAAGAATGTATGATAGGTGAAGTTCCCAATATTCAAATGACTATAATATAAGATGAATATGTTCTTGATGACAAGGAAAAAGAAGACACTACAACTGATAATTAGAATACTGATTAGTCAAATATCTCAGGTCTCGAACCAGATAAAGGAGAAGTTGAGGAAGAGAAAACATGTCATGAAAATATAAAGTAAGATGAGCGAGAGATTGAGGAAAAATGGGAAAAGAAAGTAAGTAAAGAAAAAGGGGGAAGAATCAATAAAGCAAGATAAAATATGATAGATAAAAGGAGAGATCGAGATTTACAAATATGTATCAGCTAAGAGAGCATTTATTTTCTTGGTACCATTGGTGTTTCCATCAATCCCAAAGGGGGAGATTAATGGCATTACGGATACAGAGATAAGTTCAGTATGTTATGGCATGAGTTTGATGAATATCTGATGTTAGGTTGATCAGTTATGATATTTTCATTGATGAAAACTTAGTGTTTCTAGGTTGACCGTGTGCCTATTATGGTCATTTATATGTTTAAAGGATTTTAGTGATATGGTAGGTGGACATGGAGTGATGAGTTGGCATTTCCATGATTGTTACGATCAAATTTCATGAGGTAATGCAAGAAATCAGAAATTGTTATGTCGTTTGACTTTTATTTGTCAAATCAATTGTTCGATGCAACTGGAGGCTGACATGAACTTCAAGTTATAATTGATAATTAGTAACATGTTTTAGGGTTCTAGGATTGAGAAAGAATGAATTATAATAATGAAATTCAAATGTGATTTTAGGTTTTTGATGTTTCATATGAGAAGCAGAGATAGAGCTTGAATTGGATCTGTACTAGTAGACAAGTTTTATTTTCTTAGAAAATTATACTTATTGATTCCCAAAACATTTTGTAAGAAAATAACTTAACCAGGTAGATCCTAATACGTCTAATTTCTGAGTCTTTTAACCAGTTGACTCTTTAACTAGGGTTTGAAGTCACTTAAGAGGGCTACTCCTAATAGGGTAAAGCTCCTAATAGGGCTAGAGGTAAATACCTTAATTGAGTTGCTCGTTGTTCGAATTATGGAAAGGTGGGTACCGAAAGGGGAGGGTTGAATCAATACCCTTAAAAACTTTTCAAACTAAATAGGATCGTAAATATCTACTTCAGTAACCGACTATATCAATTGCATTCACCATACACTTAATAAAATAACTGAAATCAAATCAATTAATCATACATGAAACTTCATACACATGAAACATGTATTTTGGTATCACAGAAACCCTTGTTATAAGGTAAAAATTGTGGTGCGGATGGAACCCACAAAGCTTCACTACTGCAGAAATAAAGTTGTCGGTTAAGGCTTACAAAGATTGATCACTTCTGGTATTCTTACCCTATTAAGAGTAGCAAAAATATCAACTATATCTACCCGTTTAAAGGATTTTCTCTTCAAGTGTGCACTTGGTTAAGCGATTTTACAAAAGACTATTAAGTCTACTCTGTTAGGAGATTTTAAATGTGCTACAATTGTTAGAGAGTAACAGTGATGTGTGACATGTATGAAATACAACTTACATTGTTGATATTAGATCCGTTAATTACAATAATGAAATCACCTTATTGTGATGAATATGTCTTTATGAACTGCTTAGTTACCTTATATATGTTTCTGATAAACTTAATTCTCTGTCAATGCTTTGACATAACCTTATCTGATCATCACATATCCTTGAGTGCAGCTACTTCTTGATGATACATATCGAAACGACATCTTTACAATACTTATATCAAATTGATTAGACCTAATTACGGTTTAGACACTATCTTAGAGAACCTAAGATCAACGGTTCAAAAGATTAATCTAGATCATCTTTACATAGGAATCATCATTCATTAGATGATTACATCCATAATAAATGTTCACCTCGATCTTGGTAAACCATTTTCTTACTCAACCAAAACTTGTTCACCTTGAACTATGTTCCATTAAAAAAATTTATGTGAACTCTCGATTACTCGGTAAATGTTGTCTCTCGGTCTCGCTAATCCTCTGTACTCGGTAATCTCTCTGCTCGGTAACTACTGCATACTTATGACCGACTGAACTGTCCTGCTCTTTTTACCGACGATACATATGAAACTAATGACAACTCTTTAATCCATTTAACAGTAACATTCTCCATCTTTGGCATTAGTATCAAAAACCTATATGTTTACGTCAACTATAAAAGTTTGAACTTCAAAAATTTATAAAATAAAAAAATAAAAACTCAATGAAGCCACCCTTTGAACATTCTCTCCGTATATATACATATGTATCCATGAGGTTTTCCCATTCCTCCTTGAGATTTTCTAGAGAAAGTTGCTCTAAACTCACTCGTGCATGCATGCATCTCAGAAATATTTTTTGTGACTGAGATCTTGGGGGTGGAAATCAATTTCTTATCATTTGAAACATATTTCCACATTACTACTAAATGCAGTAGTAACTTAGCATGTACCTAGTTTACCCATTCTCTTATGCGGTCCTCTTCCTTTCTCAATTCTAGTCTTAATGATTGCATGTGGTTAACCTTTGAATAATACACTTCAAATGCATGTTGCTCGATTGTTAGACGACTTGGACTACCTTGGAGATCTTCATCTAATTTCTTTATGTTTTCACTAACCTCAGTAGTGAAATAATCTATAGCGCATAATTGTTTTAAAATTGTAATGATCTTTTGTATAATACTTTCTAATTCTGATACTACCTCTGAAAGTTTCACCTTATTCACTACCACTACTTGGTTGATCTTTTCACTTAGCTTGTACTAAATCTATTATTCTGGTCTTTCTTTAGTCATATACTCGACATCCGTAGTTGGGCCATTGATGGTCTATGTGAGAAGTGCAAGTTGGTCAATGATGGCGGCAAAGTCATCTACATTGACATATGGAGAAACTTGCATTAGTATTTCCTTGACATCCTCAAGCACATTTGTGTTCTCGTGTTCTTGCCTAAACTTTTCTTGAGCTAATTTTCAGGATCATAACTCTCCATATTTATTGAGAGGTTCAGGGTCAAGTATCCTTGGATCACATGCTAGTATTTCTATTATCTCATCAAGTGTGACTGGACCCTTACTTCCTCTCTTACTCTTCTTCTTTTTATCTTACAGACTAGATGTGGAGGATTATACAATAGAAATATGAGCCTTGTTCTCAAGATTTGTCTTTGGTGGCTCGGTGGATTGTTCTGCTTCTTTATTCTTCCATGTAGCTGATTTTTCAATCTGTGGTGTAGGGTCTTGTGGTGACTTGGTGTCTATGCTACAGGTTTCTATAGTTGTCTCTGTTTATGTTCCTTGAACATTTTCTACATCATCAGTGGTCTCGGTGGGTACTTCACCTTGTATATCTTCACCACTGTGCTCAGTCTCCTTACCAATCTCCTCACCCTTGTATTCAATATTATTTGTTCCTTGCTTGCGTGGAGCTTCCTCGGCTTGTTGTTGAATTGCTATGTCAATAGCTTGTTCCAGTATAAGCACATTACCTGGTACAATTTCTCGGGCTACCTTGACTTATACTTCTTTGCCAAGGTTCTCGGTAGTATCGGAAATTATTTCATGTTCTTTAGCCTCGTTGTCGTGGTCGCCTTCTATTACATCTTAAATTAATCTTTTTTTAATTCCCTTATGTGGTCAACATCTCTAGAATTCCTTCCATAACATTGTCAGCAACTATTATCAATTCTTCTGCATTAGTTTCCTCCTTGGGTTGCTCAGTATCTGAGATATGAATTGAATCATCCTCAACATTTATTAGTTCTCCTGCTTGTATGCTTGGTTGAGGTTGCTCGGTATCAACTGCGGATTCAATTGCCTCACTTTTCTCTTATGGATTTAGGAGTTTAGTGCATATATTTCTACTTTCATCATCTACTTCTTATAGTTTTCCTTGAAGGATTTTAAATGCCCCATTCTGCATAAAAAAAAGGTTTGCATATTGTTTCAAAGCTTCATCAATCTTAGGAACATAGTAGACAGATAATACCAAAATTAGTGTCCTTTGTCATCCTTTTCTCGGTTGTAAGTGCACACGTCCATCTAGAAGATACTTTATCATATAGTTCTTTTGGTATGTTGCTTGAAAAGTCAATTGGAACTCTTTTTAAGGTTATCATTATGCCTATAATAGCGTCCTCCATCTTATCTCGATCCTCGGTGCTCAGGTTTGAATATCTGTTCAGCTTAGCAATACCCTACCTGTGTTCCTAATTCCTTCTGCTACTTCATCTATTGTTTGAGGTCCTTTATTCACTAAAACATTAGATTGTTCAATCTCCTCTTCTAAATCATTATCATATTTTGCTCTAATTTGTTTTCATGTCCTCTTTGGTTCTACAGCTCGGTGGTGGCATTTATTTATTTTTTTATAGGTTTGTGTCGATGTAGGCCTTGTAATCTTTGCAACACCTTTCTTCAAAGGTGGTGAACTACCAGTTTTCGTCCTTGTCCTTGTCCGGGTTGAAGTATCAACCTGTTTACCTTTACCTTTGTAGCCTTAGGTGGCTCTTTCTGTTCATGTTCCTCGGAAACAGTGGCCTCATCTTTTACATTTTCACTTACTGGTGCATTTTCCTCAGTTTCCTCTTCAACTGATTTGTCACCATCTTCATCAATTACACCAAATTGTTTCTTTAGAGTTCTCACCATTTTTCAACTTCAAGTCCCATCTTTTTTATAGACTTGGCAAGTAAAGCCCTAATTGCTTTTGTAGCTTCGTCAATGTTTGTCTCCTATTTCATGGGAGGTAGCCAAGCTATCATTGACTCTACTGCTTTGATCAAGGTGGTGTCGGTGTCCACCAGAAATAAAATGTCATCCTTGTATTTCTTAACCAACTCTATTGGTACATTGAAATTTCTACACTATATTTTAAAAAAGTCAAATTTTTATTTCCTTCTCAAATGAAATATAGGAAATTATGAAACGAATTTTTATTTTTATTTACAATTCAGTTAATGAATAACTATACTTCTTAATTTCTTGGAAGAATACTAAATTCTACTTCATATGAATCCTTTAAAACATGAAGACTTTCATAACATATTTCTTACTATGACTACAATAATTATTGCTAAAGTGAAACAATGGACAATTAAGTTTTCAAGATCAACTCATGTCCATGTCATTTACATAATCTTTTGAAGAAATAAACTCGTGAACTTTTACAAGGAGGTATATTACACCAAAGTCTGCCTAAAACAACTAAATAAGTTCCTTTAAAAACAACTTAAATATCTTCAAAGCTTCAAGAATTCTCCACCACTTTCTTCTTACAAACCTGTCAAACAATTCTTCCATGACCATGGAGGCTCACCTACCAGCAAAGGCCATTACATCGCCACCCCCGAGGTAGGGGAAACAAAGATACATAGGAAACAATCACTCCACACACAATCAACAACATGAACATAGAACAACACGTTTTCACTCTCATTCCCAAGTTTGCACATAGCATGATAATTGATCCAAAAATGGGTGAAGGTGGAATCATCCTTATGCAGATGTCATACTCAAACCAAATCACGTACTTAGAAATCAATATTACATGCCTTCAAAAGGCCCATTCCCAACATATTATCCCATATCATGCAATCAGTTGCTATATGTCCATATCTACCACATATTATGCAATTAACCCACGTGTTGTAATCACATGTGTATGCATTACCTTATCTTCTCAATTGATATGTCTTGTTTTGTCCTTTCAGTTTCCAGACTTGCTTCATATTTTCCATGCATTCCTATGATGTGTTCATGCATATTGCAAGTATGACATTTATTTTCCATATATTTCTTCTTAGGCGACTTATTGAGCTTTTATCTACACTGGTGTGCTCGATGTCCATACTTGTTGCAATTATAAAAATAACCATCAAATTTAGGAATAGATTTAGAAATACCTTTTTCTTTGCTTCTAAAAACATTTGAGAGATTATTTAGCATTCGATTTGTATAGGAACTCTTTTGTTTATCCCTTTTTGATGATTTTCCCTGCTTGGTATAACCTAAACCAGTAGCATTGTCAAGTCTTCTTTTGTTTATCCATTCTTTTAGTACTTTCCTCAACTTTCTTTATCATCTCATTATGTTGTTTAATTTCATTTCATTCTTCAGTCTTTCATTCTCTTCCCTCAATTCACCAATGTCTTCCAATTTTCTAGTAAGTTCACTATTTACTCAGTTGACTTCACGACTCATGACTCATGACAACCATCTGATTGGATATTTTAAAGTGATGCTCGATAAGTCTCAGTATTTCAAATTCATTTTATTCCACCGTATCAATCATTTATCTTCTATCTTCAATAGCCAAATTCCTTTCTTATTCAGCCTATCTTTCATTGTTCATGACATCAATCATTCTTACCATTTGAGTCTCTTAGCCGATTTGCAGTGCTTTCACTTCTTCAGTAAGATGTTGATTCTTTTCAGATACATCTAATATAGTTCGTTCAAATGCATCAGATATAATTCCAGATCTAGATCCTGATACTTCCAATGCATCATCTATCCCTTCTTCCTGATAATCAGTCTCATTGCCTTCGTTTCCTTCCTTTTGACTAGCAACTCTCAATTTTTCTTTGGCTTCCTTGAATAGTGTTATGAAGATCTACATCTACAATTTATAATTTTCAATAGTCTTGTCAAGCACTCCACAACGAAATGGTGTTCCAAGGAGAAAGAACAAAACTATAGTGGATGTTGCAAGGACAATGTTTTGATTACGTAAAAGTAGTTTTTGAAAGGACCTGAAACCTTTTACATCAAGATTACAACTTAGGCTGTAAAATTCCAGCAGAAACCGTGCATCAGCACCAAAAAGAGAGAAAAAAACGAACAAGTCCTTAAACAGAAAGTTGCAAGCACAATGTTGATTCAAGGAAATGTACCAAAAATTTACTTGGAAGAAGAAATTACTACTGGTTTTTACACGCTAAACTTAATGCAAGTAAAGAAATGAATCCATAAGACACCTTATGAGCTATGGTACGGTCACTCACCTAGTGTTAAATATTTCAAGGTCTTTGACAGTAGATGTTACATTAAGACGAATGATTACAGAGGCAAGTTTGATAAAAAAAATGATGAAGTTGTTTTCTTGGGTTATTCTACTAAAAGTAAAGAATATAAGTATTTCAATAGGAGATCTAACTAAATGATTGAGAGTGCAAATGTAAAGGTTGCTGAATACCCTGAGAAATATGATGATTCAAGCAAGAAAGTGACAGAGGATGACTAAGTGATTGTGTATATTTGACTAGAATTGAATGAACAAGAACAACAAGATAATGTGGAAGAAGTGATTCAATCGTCAAAAGAAGAAGCTGTTATAGCTGAAACAATGATACCTAGGTATGCGAAGTTAAATAACTCTAGTAATCAAATTATAGATGATAAGAACGCAGGTGTTCTAACTGTTGGCAACTTGCATGAGATGATTACATAGATGTTGTCATTATGGCAATATATGATCGACATGAAGATCACACAGATCAGAGAGCAAGTATGACATAGCGCATTGCAAATTTGTCCAAGTGAGACTATGTTTTTACCAGTGAACCTAGACACAGTTTTTGTTTGTGATGTTGATTGGAGTAAGTTCAGTGCTTGCGCTCTTGAACATAGACTCTATGATGACTATTGATCACTCATCTATGAGCGCAAGCCAGTACGGCATGTACGGAAGAAGTGATGACAATTTTACCGAAGACAGTGTGAAGCCGACACGACAAAATATGAAGACAGAGTAAAGAGTAAAGGGATTATTTTGTTTACCAAAATAATGAGTTAACAATATAAAGGGTCGACATCCTAGATGTTAACACTTCGATAAAGTAATTTGTATAAACGTAATTCTAATTGTAAGAAAAAGATAGTCGACAAATACATGTATAGTGAAGTGATCTCATGCGAAAGATATCATGCATATGTAATAGCGATAGTGAAAGAGCAGTAAAGAGATATTGATGCAAGCAGTATAAAGTTATGTACCTTAACCTATTTTTCTAATCAATGTATATTGTACATCACTTGTTTGGGCAGTGGGCTCATCTGATAATCACATTTTACATACTACCAACTCCTAAGAAGGTTGAGGCTTCTAACAAAGCCTATAGTCCCTTAATCAGGACTAATACACTATATGTTTGTAATAGACTCCTAACAGGGTCAACATCCTTAACAGGATACTTTTGATTAGTGGATCTTTGTGGGTACCATCCCCACCGACGTTTTACCATGGCAAGGGTTTCGTCAAGAACAAATAATGTGTTATCAGTTCTTTGGTATTATTCCTATGCATGTTGTTTAGCTTCTTATGTTATGCATGTATAAAGATAATCTATTATATCCATAATTGGGCAAAAAATAAAATTTGTAGAATACTGATTCAAACCACCCCCCCTCTTAGTATTCCCTATTTCTAACACTAACTAAAAGAAATCTCAGAGAAAGTACTTGTTTAATTTCCAAGTATGAGCCTAAGATACTGAAGGAACCAATCAAGGATGAAGTTTGGGTAAAAGATATGGAGGAAGAACTTAATCAAATTGTAAAGAATGATACATGGACACTTGTTCCCCGAACTGTTAATAAAAATGTGATTCGTACCAAATGGGTTTTCAACAACAAATTGAATGAAGATGGAGATGTAGTCATCAATAAGGCAACCCTTGTGTGTAAGGGCTATGGACAAGAAGGACTAGACCATGGACATAATTTTTCTCCAGTGGCAAGATGGGAAGGGGTAAAAATTCTACTTGCATATGCTACTTATAAAAATTTAATTTTTTTTCAAATGGATGTCAAGTCAGCATTCTTAAATGGAAATCTTGAACAAGAGAGCTACATAGAACAACCCAGTGGCTTTGCATTGACAAAGGAAAAGGACATCATATGCAAGCTACAAAAGGAACTATATCGACTAAAACAACTACCAAGATCATGGTTTGAAAGTTTACATTCTTATCTTATTCAAATTGCTTTTAATAGAACAAGTGATGATAGTAATGTGTACCTAAAAGTTGAAGGAGATAAGTTGTTAATAATTGGATTTTTTTTTCATCATATAATCTTTCAAGGAAATAATGACATGAGTTTATCATTTGCTGAAGAGATGAACACTAAGTTGGAAATGTCAATGATTAGGGAGATCAAATTCTTTATTGGATTGTATGTTTCACAACTAAAGAATGGTATATATATCAAGGAATCCAAATATGTGAAAGAACTACTGAATAATTTTGGTATGGATCAGTCCAAACTAGTTAGAAACCCCATAGTGACAAGAGGTAAATTATCCAAGGATGTAAATTATAGAAGGATGATGAATTTGATTCAATGGATTCTACCTTGTACAAGTCTATGATCGATAAGTTGTTGTTTTTTTCATTACAGACCAAATATTGCTGAAGCAGTTGGAATAGTGGCTAAATTCCAAGAAACTCACAAGGAATCTCGTATGGTTGCAATTAAAAGCATACTTAGGTATTTGAAAGGGATATTTGACTATAGTATATGATATGCTCATGATCATGATTTCTCTTTGAGTGTGTTTACTGATGTCGATTGAGCGTGAAAGGTTTATAATAGAAAGAGCACAAGAGGTGCATTATTTCTAAGTAAAAGGGTTCTATCTTGGACAAGAAAGAAGAAAAATTGCATCGAAAAATTTACAACATAAGTCGAGTATGTATAACCACCTATAAGTTGTACACAAATTGCATGAATGAAACAAATTATTGAAGCTATAAAATAAAAGGTGACTGACACAATAATTATTTTTTGTAATAATACAAGTGCAATAAATATTTTCAAGAATCCTCTAATGCATTCCAAGACTAAGAACATTGCAATTAAGTATCACTTTCAACGAGAGAATCCGTAGGAGAAAGAGGTGAAGTTTAAATATGTACCAAAAAAGGAGAAAATACCAGATATTTTCATAATGCCAGTACCTAAGGATACTTTTGAGTACCTTAGAGCCAAGGTAGGGACATCCTAAAATTCTACGGTGGCGATGGAACCCACAAACCTTCACTACTGCAAAAATAAAGTTGTCAGTTAAGGATTACAAAGATTGATCACTTATGGTAATCTCACCGTGTTAGGACTAGCAAAAAGATCAATTAGATCTACCCGGTTAAAGGATTTAAACAACACTCTTGAAGTGTGCACTCAATTAAGAGATTTTACAAAACACTATTAAGTGTACTCCATTGGGGGATTTTTAATCCACTACAATTATTAGAGAGTACCCGTGATGTGTGATCTAAATAAAATAAAACTTACATTACTTATATCAGATCCATGAAGTATAATAATGAAATTAAATTCATGTGATGAATATGTCTTTATGAACTGCTCGGTAGCCTTATATTTGTTTCTGATAAACTAAATGCTCTATCAATGATTTAACATAACCTTGTTTGAACATCAAATCTCCTCGAGTGTGGCTACTTCTTGATGATTCACATCAAAATGACATCTATACAATAATTATATCAAACTAATTTCACCTAATTAGGTTTTAGACACTATCTTAGAAAACCTAAGATCAACGGTTCATAAGATTAACCTAGATCATCTTTACAGAGGAATCATCGTTCATTAGATGATTACATCCGCAATAAATATTCACCTTAATCTTGCTAAACTAATTTATTTCTCGGTAAAAAGTTGTTCACCTTGAACCATGTGCCATTACAAAATTTGATGTCAACTCTACACTACTTACTAAATGTTCTCTCTCGGTCTTGGTATATACCGGTGCTTGGTCATCCTATGTACTCGGTGACTGTTGTACTTCGTAATGTTTGTGCTCGGGGACTGCGGTGTAGTTATGACGAACTGAACTGTCTTCCTCCGTTTACCGAATGTACATATGAATTGTAATGACAACTCTTTAATCCATTTGGGAGTAACACTCGTAACAAGGTCTTCCTCTAAACTGGGCATTTCGTAAGCTTCTCGAAGGGCTAAGCCCTGAACCAATATATACTGGCGCTTGGTAATCCTATCTACTCGATGACTGTTGTACTTGGTAATGTTTGTACTAGTGTATGTTGTGAGGACAATGTTTTGATTACGTAAATGCAGGTTTTGAAAGGACCCGAAACCTTTTACGTCAAGATTACAAGATAGGCTATAAAATTCCAGCAGACACCGTGCATCAGCACCAAAAACAAACAAAAAAATGAACAAGTCCTTAAACAGAAAGATGCAAGCAGAATGTTGATTCAAGGAGATGTACCAAAAATTTACTTGGAAGAAGAAATTAGTACTATTTTTTACACCCTAAACTGGATGCAAGTAAATAAATCAATCGATAAGACACCTTATGACTTATCGTATGTTCACTCACCTAATGTTAAATATTTCAAGGTCTTCGACAGTAGATGTTACATTAAGACAGATGATTACAGAGGCAAGTTTGATTCAAAAAATGATGAAGTTCTTTTCTTGGCTTATTCTACTAAAAGTAAAGAATATAAGTATTCCAATAAGAGAACTAACAAAATGATTGACAGTGCAAATGTAAAGGTTGATTAATACCCTAAGAAGTATGATGATTCAAGCAAGAAAGTGACAGAGGATGACTAAGTGATTGTGTATATTTGACTACAATCCAATGAAAAAGAAGAACAAGATAATGTGGAAGAAGTGATTCTATCGACAAAAGAAGAAGCTATTATAGCTAAACCAGTGATACCTAGGTATTTGAAGTTAAATAACTCTAGTGATCAAATTATAGATGATAAGAATGCAGGTGTTCTAACTAGAAGAAATCTTAAAGAAAGTACTTGTTTAATTTCCAAGAATGAGCCTAAGATAGTGAAGGAACCAATCAAGGATGAACTTTGGGTAAAAGTTATGGAGGAAGAAATTGATCAAATTCTAAAGAATGATACATCGACATGTGTTCCTAGAACTATTGATAAAAATGTGATTGGTACCAAATGAGTTTTCATGAACAAATTGAATGAAGATAGAGATGTACTCATAAATAAAAAAATGCTTGTGTGTAAGGGCTATGCACCAGAAGAAGGACTAGGCTATGCAGATACTTTCTCTCCAGCGGCAAGATGGGAAGGGGTAAAAATTCTACTTGCTTACGCTACCTATAAAAATTTCAATTTTTTTCAAATGGATGTCAAGTCACCATTCTTGAATTGAATTTTTGAAGAAGAGAGCTACATACAACAACCCAATGGCTTTGCATTGACAAAGGAAAAGGACATCGTATGCAAGCTACAAAAGGAACTATATCGACTAAAACAACTACCAAGATCATGGTATGAAGGTTTACATTCTTATCTTATTCAAATTGCTTTTAATAGAACAAGTGATGATAGTAATGTGTACCTAAAAGTTCAAGGAGATAAGTTGTTAATAATTTAAGTATTTTTTCATGGTATAATCTTTGAAGGAAATGATGAGATGAGTTTATCATTTGCTGAACAGATGAAGACGAAGTTTGAAATGTCAATGATTAGGGAGATCAAATTCTTTAGTGGACTACAGGTTTCACAACTAAAGAATGGTATATATATCAACGAATCCAAATATGTGGAAGAAGTACTCAATAATTTTGGTATCGATGACTCCAAACCAGTTATAACCCCCATGGTGACAAGAAGAAAATTATCCACGGATGTAAATTATACAACAATGATGAATTTGATTCAATGGATTCTATCTTGTATAGGTCTATGATCAGTAAGCTCTTGTTTTTTTCATCACAAACCAGATATTGCTCAAGCAGTTGGAATAATGGCTATACTCGAAGAAAATCACAAGGAATCTCGTATGGTTGCAATTAAATGCATATTTAGGTATTTGAAAGGGATATTTGACTATGGTCTATGCTATGCTCATGATGGTGATTTCTCTTTGATTCTGTTTACTAATGTCAACTGGGCGTGAAAGGTTTATAATAGAAAGAGCACAAGAGGTGCATTCTTTCTAAGTAAAAGGCTTGTATCTTGGAAAATAAAGAAGAAAAATTGGATCGAACAATTTACAACAGAAGTCAAGTATGTATAAGGACATATAAATTGTACGCAAATTGCTTGGATGAAACAGATTATTGAAGGTATCGAATAAAAGGTGTCTGACACAATAACTATTTTTTGTAATAATACAAGTGCAATAAATATTTTCAAGAATTTTCTCATGAATTCCAAGACTAAGAACATTGCAACTAAGTATCACTTTCAAAAAGAGAATACGTAGGAGATAGAGGTGAAGTTGAAATGTGTACCAAAAATGGAGAAAATACCAGATATTTTCATAATGACACTACATAAGGATACTTTTGAGTACCCTACAGCCAATGTAGGGGTTCTGCCCCTACCTAAGAAGAACAAAGATGTTGATCCATCAACCCAGTGGATTTATTTTCATATATTTCACTATGGATTGATTTTCAGAGAACTACTCCTTAGGGCGAGCAGTTGAAAAGAGATAAAGAAAGTTCCAACAAATGAAGACTTTAGCAAAGATTTGTGCCGTTGGAATTGTTTCCAAAGTGGGAGAAGAGTCCCTAAAGAGATCAAAGAGAGAAGAATCTATAAAGGGAGAGAGAGGATATGATATAGGAAGGAGACACACAAATATACAAATATGTATCATCTAAGAAAGAACATTTATTTTCTTGGTATTGTTGGTGTTTCCATCAATGCCAAAGGAGGGGATTGTTGGCATAATTGTTGCAGAGATAAGTTGAGTATGTTATGATATGAGTTTGATGAAGCTCTAATCTTAGGTTGATCTATTATGATGTTTTTATTGATGTAAACATAGTGTTTGTTGGTTAAAAGTGTACTTGTTATGCTGATGTATGTTCAAGAGGTTGTATCTAGAGATGTGTTAAGAGTTGGAGTGTGTGATCATAATAGAAGATTAATTCATGATCGTGGAGAAGTAGCCGCACACTGGACATCACAGATCATGGAGCAGTAGCCGCACACTAGATATCACATATCAGATAAAGGTTTACATGACAAAAAGTTATATCAGAGACAGTATCAGTTTATCAAAAACATGCGAGGCTACTGAGAAGGACAAAAGGTTATATTCTATACATTGAGGTGATATCTATTTGATATTTCATGGATCTGATCCAAACAAGCAGAAGTTGTCATTTCAAAATATTCTAATGTTATCAATTTAACCATTGTACAACATTGTAAATCTCTTAATATTGTAGACTTAACCATCTTATGTAAATCTCTTAACCAAGTGCACACATAATTTGTGTTGACAAAATCCTTTAACAGGCATACTTTATTTAATGTAGTAATAAAGAATTTGTGGGTGTCATCCCCACCATAGTTTTTACCATCTAGCAAGGGTTTCTACGTAACCAAAATACTTGAGTCATGAGTTAAGATTTTCATGAATGTTTTATTGTTCTATTTACATGCATTATACATTTAAAAGTTATATGAATGGTTGTTACAAACAATTGACTCAGTTGGTTACTTCAGCACTAATATTGCAGAATGTTAATTGTCGAAAATTTTGGAGGATACTGATTCACCCCTTCCCGGTCAATACTATATCTTTCCTATCCCAATAATTAGTATCAAAGCTAGATCTCTTATTTGGACGTTTAACCAATGAAGAGGAAAGCTCAAAGAATGGAGAGATATAGGTTGGACAACACTATTGAAAATCAGAAGATATAGATGCAAATCTTCATTGAATAATTTCAACAAGCAAGAGATCAATTGAGGAAGTTAATGATTCAGACAAAGGATATGGCTATGTGGTACAATGACACTGATTATCAAGAAAAAGATATTGATGACCCATTTGAGATTTCTGGATCTAGATCTGGCAGTATATCTCACATATCTGAAGGAGCAATTTCTGATTTATCTAAAAGATGACTCTACATCTTACTGAACTAATCAAAGCCTTGCAGTTCGGACAAGAAGCACAAATGTTGAGAATGATTGATGTCATGAACAATGTTAGCCATGTCGAATAGCAAAGAACCTTGGTTGTCGAAGATAGAAGACAGATGACTGAGAAGCTACAAGAGGAAGAATCTGAAATACTGAGACTTACCGAGCATCAATTCGAAATTTATAACCAGATGGTTATCGTAAGTCATGAAGTTAACCGAGTAAACAGTGAGCTTACAAGGAAACTACAAGACATCGATGAACTCAGATAAGAAAATGAGGGATTGAAAAATGAAGTCAAGATGCAATAACAAAATTAAATCATGTAGAAAGCTGAAGACAATTTTTAAGAAAATCAATGAATTTTTTATCAGTCAAACAGGACTTTGACGTACTACTAGATTAGGCTACACCGAGCAAGCAGAATCATCAAGACAAGCTGAACAAATGAATGCCTACACAAATCAAAGAACAAGTAAGCTATCTTGTTATCATTGTGGAAAATTAGGCCACAAAAAATGTTTGGAGGAGAAAAGCTAAAGGTTTTCCTAGATCCACTCCTAAGTTTAAATGGCCATTGTTATAATTGTAACAAGTTTTGACATCAGTTGTTGTAAGTGGTTATGTCTCCAAAGGATTGTAGTGACGTGGAGTGATGACTTGGCATTTTCACGATTATTATGATTGAAAGTATCCACATTATGCACAAACATTGGAAAGTGTGATGTGCTTTGACTTTTCTTTGTCAAATTGATTCTATGATGAATCTGGAGGTCGACATGAACTTGGAATTGTAATTGATAATTGGTAACACATTTTACGATGCAAGGATTGGGTGGGAATAAATTGTAATGATAAAATTCAAATGTGATTAAGGATGTTTTCCCACCTTAAGTTGGCAAACACTTTATATACCATTTTTATGTATTATGAGAAGTGTGTGTGGAAACGAAAGATCACAAATGCAATTGTGTGATTGTAGGATTTGGATGTTCTGCATGTGAAGCAGACATATAGCTTGAACTAGATTTGTAATAGTAAAGGAGAAGTTCTATTTTCTAAGATCATTATACTTGTTCATTACCAATTATTTCTCTAAGAAAATCCCTTAATCAGGTAGATCTATAGTGGTCTCATTTATAAATCCTTTAACCTCATGACATTTTAAAAACGGTTTGAAACCCCTTAATAGGATTACTCCTAACAAGATAAAACTCCTAAAAGGGCTACAAGTAATTCCATTCACCAGGTGGCTCCTAATAGGGTCTTTCTCTTAACTAGATTTTTTGTAAGCTCCCAACAAGGTTAATCTCTTAAACATGTGTACTCCAGAAGAGTGAAAAATTATTTGTGGATGCCATCCTCATACGTGGTTTTTCCGAGTTGGGTTTCCACGAGAAAAGTATTGGTATTATGTTGCATGACTATGGACGTTTATCTTTATTAGTTTGTTAATTCACACAATTAATTTTAATTCATGCAATTTGTTGAATGGTTTATGAAAATTTTCAATTGTTAGATTATTGATTCACTCCCCCTCTCAATATTCTTTGACTTGATAATACTAACATGTAGTACCAATATTCAAATGATTACAATATAAGATGAATATGTTCTTGATGACAAGGAAAAGGAAGACACTACAACTGATAATTACAATACTCATTAGTCAACGATCTCAAATGTGGAGCCAGATAAAGGAGAATTTGAGGAAGAGAAGAAAAAATGTGATGAAAATATAATGGAAGATGAGGTGAGAGAAGAAAAGCAAGATCAAACTGTTAAGGGAGTTCAAAAGATAGTTCTTGAGGTGATAATAGAGCATGAAGTGGAGGGAAGAGACACTTGGAAAGCACTGGCTGAATTATTTAAATAGGATAACAAAGACATGGAGACTCTGTAGTTTACAAATGGTCCAATTTAGTTGGACACTCTCAGTTTAGTTTAGTAGACATGAATTGATTTGCTAGCTCATACTAAAGCAATTAAGAAGATTATATAGACCCATAGGAAACATATTTAATTGCTCACACTTGCATCCAAAGTCTTGAGAAGGACCATGCTAACCTAGCCAATAGATCAAAATGAGTCCGCATCAAGACAACCTGAAGGTAATGTTGAATGCAATAAACACTCAGTTGAACAAAATGACTAATAAGGATAGAATGTCATTGGGAGTTTCTATTTAGATATTGAAGGATTAAATTTATCGGAAACTGGAAATATATATAGAGCATGTATATAAACTTCTAATTGAGTTGCATATATCAAGGGAAGACAGTCAACAAGCGTCAGAATAAGTTATTTGACTTATATAGATCATCATATGATCCCTTGACAACTTTTGCATCTAGTCATGCATCTTAGGTTATATCTTTAAATGACAAGATTGAGACCATGGTGACAGGGAAGGACAAGATGAAACTTAGAATTGTCGCTCGTTATGAAATCAACTCACATCTAAACTATAAATTCTACCAAGATTTTTGAAGCAGGTAGAAGGAGCACATGATTTTATTGATGCACCTAGCCTAGTTAAAGTAGATAAACTGTCCTATTCCATTTTTGGTTAGATAGATATTAAAGATACTTAAGAAGAGTTTGTATACATATTTTGCAACTCTAAGGAATAATTTCTCAGATGTATTCAAGATTTTGTAGGTATTTTTTCATGGTTGTATCTAGGCGGAGTTAAATAGGATTTTGGCAGTACATTCTATGGTGCACCCTAGCATTTTCCATTGATGTAAAAGGGAGGAAGATACGGAGTGAAAAATGAGTTGAGGAGAGAGTTATTCAGCTCAGGGAACCATGAGATTTTGGTATTTGAGGAGCAATATGGAGTTTGGCATTTTGTTTGGACACTTGGTCATTTTTCACTAAGTGTTGCCATAAATTCCAAAGGGGGGGATCATTGGCAAGAGACACTTGTCTTGATGGATAGATGGATTGTTTGTGATCATTAATGGTAACTATACACATTCTAAATGATCACTTCTCATATTTTGTCGATACTGAAAGTTAGATTGCTAAATTCGCTAAGTATGACAAAAAAAAATAGATAGTTTACAAGGTTTTTATAGTGATCGGTATATACAATTGACTTTGACTTTTGTCATACAAAGCTAGTATAAGATTATCTAGGCTATATAATACCTTAATCTATGTTCTTTATGGTTTAGCTTATCACATGTTTGAGTTATGAGACACTAAATATTAGTTACACAGTGAATTGTAAGGAATAGCGATAGTCAGCTATTGCCCCCATAAGCGATCCTAACAGGTTGATGATTTGATCAATTTCAGATATTCAGATGATACAGCTAATATATTTGATGATATCTATGCATTTGAATGAGGTTAGCATACAATTCTGTTAATGGATTTTGTCGTCACTCCACACGCTAAATTTCATGTTCTTGAAGTCGACTAGTTAAAATTTTATTTTTTATAATTGGGTATATAAAATCAATTTTTTATGATGATTAAACAAAAATAACATTAAAAATGATATGGAAAGATGTCGTATTTGCAAACGATCTATAATTAGATGTTAGATTACCAGTTGTTCAAAGATATTGAACTGTACTTATTGCATGTTATTTAAGAAAGATATATTCAATCTCATATTATTTAAGAAATGTATCTTCACTTGCATGTTATTTAAGGAAGATATCTTTACTTGCATGTTATTTAGGAAATATATCTTCACTTGCATGTTATTTAAGGAACATATATTCAGTTGCATGTTATTTAGGAAAGATATATTCACTTGCATGTTATTTAACGAAGATATATTCAATTGCATGTTATTTATGAAAGATGTATTCACTTACATGTAGTGGTATTCTATTTTTAGAAATTCTATTTTTGGGAAAAAATTAATTAAAAAATATTGTCTGGAAATTGTGTTCTGGTATTCTATTTTTCCAAAGAAAAATAAAATAAAATAATAACAACTTTATTTGAAGGGAGTTTAATTGTCGATGTGTTTTATAGTTGGGGTTTTGTTTTGTTTTCATTTGGGAATACTTGTTGGTTATGGGTTAAGTAATGCCCTAAGAGAGGATCCTTACTTTTGAAACTTGAATTATTTTATGGTTTTATATTTATTACTCTTGATGTTTATAATCTAGAAAGATCATAACCATTTTCATGTCACAATTATGTATGTATGGTTTTCAATGCATCTATGATGTTATGTCGTGGGTTATTGAGTCTCAATCATTATGTCTTTTTTACCACAAAAACGCCACGACCATTATTATGTTGAAATTTTCCTTGGCCACCTTGTTTCTGCTATTGTGACTATTTTGTGATCTAAAACATGATATTGAACTAATTTACGGTTTATTCGTGTTGGAGAAAAATATTATTAATGGTTTTGATGATCATTCGTCTTGTGTTATCAAATTTGGTAATTTTTTATTCAGGTGTCCATTATGTGATGGACAGTTTGAATGCTTTTATAGGATGTGATATTTTTTTTATGCACCAACACTTACTGTTGATAATTTTCCTGACTTGACGACTTATGATAAGTCTTTTATGGTTTTAGTTCTACTTCTCATTGGTTCTTTTCATTGGAGCATTATGGTTGGTCATCTACAAGAATAGAGGGGAAGTGGCTTGCAATGTGGGTAAGAGCCTTAAAGTGGTTGCAAGGATAGCTCATTGTAAGATGAGTAATAAGCGATATTTTTTTTTCATCTATGTTGCCATCAATGCCAATGAAGGAGATTGTTAGGAATGAATGCTAAATGTTTGGCAGGCATTCTATAGCAGTTGTTCTTGCATTCATGACTATGATTGTCATTTATGTCAACACAGTGATCTTCTGGAGAGTTGTAGAGAAGCAAACAGAGTTTGGATTAGCACACGTGGGATATTGCAGTTGGAGCTATGCAATGTTGAGTATATATTCTTTGATATCGTATGTATATGGCTAAGAGCACAGACAGTAATTCATTTATTCATGGAAGTTATCAGCATTTTGGTGGAAACAATATTCAAGCAGGGTACTTGATTTTTGGTTCGTGGAAATCAGATGATATCTCCTAATCGGGATGGAATCTGGTTTTGCGCAGTTAAAGAGAAGTTGAAGACACATTGATAGTGAGGTGGATGACAGCGCAGACTTCGAGGTCACACAAGTGAAGAATTATTGTAGTTGGAAGCCTACAATTTTGTATAATTTTGATGTAGCGTGTGGAGACATTTATGTTGTAATTGTATGCCGACTCATTTGTAATTATTTGAATGTGGTATAAAGGAAGGAACGTGTTTCCTTCCTGTCATATGGTTGGATGTGATGTTGTGTGCTTGAACTGAAGAAAAGAGCTAAACGTGAAAGCGAATTGTGAAGGAAGACATGCGAGGTACAAAGATCTGAAATTGAGATCTAGTGTAACAGTGAGTGCGGTTTGGCACAGTCAGAGAAGTGGTAACATATTATTCTGTTGAGCAATACAAAGATTATTTGGACAGTGTGTTCAATGATCTTACCTTGAAGTTGTTTCGCCAGTGCGTCCTTCTGTCTTCCATAACTCTTAACATGGTTAGAATCTTTTAACAGGGATTCATATGTACTAAATGTATTTCAAAAAGACTCCTAACAAAGTCCATCCTTTCACAAGGAATATTCATATTAGTGCACATTTTCTGGGCATCATTCCCACCAGGGTTTACTCTTTAATCAAGAGGTTCCCTAGTCAACATATCTTGTGTCATTGTGTTATTGTGTAAAAATATCTTTCTATGGTTGGTAATTATATTGCTTACATGGCTTAATGGTGTTGAAGTTGATAAAAGTTATAATTATCTGATAACTAATTCACCCCTCCCCCTCCCCCCCCGCCCCCCTCTTAGTTATCTTTGTGGACTTTACCTTCTAACAATTGGTATCACAACGATAGGTCCTTGAATCAAAAGTTTAACAGCTTAAAGAGATCCATGGCGAATTTCACCAGAGAAAGCACTATGTTTGATGGAGTAAATGTTAGCCCACTCAATTGCGAGATATAAAATTGCTCTTTATATATGTTATAAAGCTTCCGAAAGGGTATCTTCAATGGTGATTATTTTAGTCATATGGTCACAAGTTTGCACGATATTGCAAATTTACTCATTGGTTAGAGCTATAAGGAACAAGTTAATCTATGTCTTTGTCATGCTTTTGTTTCCCTACTTCCTAAACCCTAATTTGGTCAAGTTAAAGGGCATTGCTTGAAAGGGAAGAACTTTGGTTTAACGTCGAAATTGTCTTAGAGTCCAAAAGTGCGAGACATATAGGAGCTTTTGAGCCTTTCAAGCTCCTTTGTTTAAGTCACATTGTTCTTAATTGGTCATAAGGGAATTCACCAAGTGAATAACATGTTGAGCTACAAGGTGTTCTGATGAAATCCATTCAAGAGTATTGACCAAACAGAAAGAGGGGCCTTTGGGTCTCAGAGTTTGGGTTGTTGTTTAGTGAGTCTTTCCCTCTACATCGCAACCTTTGTATCTTTGACCTCATCAATATTTGAGACCACTGAACTAGGGAAAAGCATAAGTTTTACGTGAAAATTGGGTTTTTTCATGCAATTGCACTTTGGATTGCAAGTGTAGTTGCATATGTACTTCAACTTGCAATCGGGTATAAAATCCCTAAATGCACTTGTATCTCTAATTCTCAAAAGCATAATCTTGGGTATTATCGAAGTATAACTAGTATTGAGATTTTAAGGGTAGTAACACTTCAAGTTACATGTAGAAGTACATCTAATGGGCACCAAAAATGTTCATTCCTTAAATAACATACACCTGAATATACCATTCATAAAAAACATGCAATTGAATATATCTTCCTTCAATAACATTCAACTAAATATATCATTCCTAACTCATATGCAACTGAATATATCTTTTACATGCACATATTTTATTTCAAAAGCATGCATTTTTTCTAAAAACTAACTCTTTCAAAACCCTCAAAACTATATAATGCTATAATTGAAAATAAATCAAAGAAACACCTTTAAAGAAAACTCTAATCATATTTTCCTTCTCAATGATTCCCTAAGATTCCTAATTATCAAGTAAACACATCCTATTAATAAAACAGTCCTTACTTCCCTTTCTCTTGGCAAGGTTTTATTATCCAATGGAAATCTGGGTGCTTGGAGTGGTCGTGGAATTCTGAGAGATTGGAATGGTAACTGTGTTGGAGCTATAGTAGCCCCCATGGGAACCCAGTCGATTCATAGAGGTGAGGCTAATGCTGCCCTTAACGTTATAATGTTGGCAAAAGACATTGGCTACAAAAAATTTTGGTTGGAGTGAGATTCTCTAAACACTGTTAATAATATCAAAGACATTAGCATCTTTTCCTCGATTATAGAGCATATCATTGAGAAAATAAAAAAATATAACCGTTAGTCTTGATTCTTCTCATCTTACCCATAACTACCGCAAAACTAACAAGGTCACGGATAGGTTCGCTAATCTAGGGGTTACAAGTGACATCATTCATAAATGGCATGGTTCATCTAAATTGAGTAACGATATTAACTCACGTATCAATTATGACAGAGTTAATCAAAACGAAGCAATTATTTGTAATGATTATACAACATGACATTTTTCTACTTTCGAGCAAGCTGAAGGTGATGTGGCATGTGGAGAAGTACCTGCTTAATTTAATGATCACACATCAAAATTTATTTCTGAACCGAACAGATTTTATGGTGAAGTGCCAAGTTGTGATTATATACTGTCACATTTCTCTGAATTCGCGCACGATTTGGCCTAATAAAAAAAAGTTCTATTGTAAACTCCATAACTCAAAGCTTATTGGCATTAAACGAAGTGACTGGAGAAACCAAGATCAGGATGCTAAGTAGAGTAATACCTTTGAGCTTTGTCTCAACGAGAAGTAGGCTAATATGGTAGGGCATCTCAAGAGAGAGGAACATACACACTGCAAATGGAGGCAAGACAAAGATGTCTATAGGAAGCTCAAAAAGGGTAAAGTGCACCATTACCTGAGTCGGTTACATGGGAACAATAAGGACATCTGTAGAGCATTTGTGGCAGGCTGGGATAAATGTCAAATTAACTTGACGAGGAAGTATTTTACTCTATCTATGGAACTCTTGGCGGAAATTATTGGACTCCTGCTTGAGGGTATGCATTCTTCTAAGGATAAGAGATTGGGGAACAAAGCTTATAAAAAATTTCCATAAACCGAATAAGTATGTGCCCTCCTAGTTAAACGTGAGTATGATTATGTCAATCTGGCCACAATCAAGGCTATTTCGGATCGGTTATAAGGGTTATAATGGAGTACTTTACTCTTGAGGGTAGATACTCTCGAGTTTACAATTACCATTTCATGTTGGTTAACCATTTCATGCATTACACTAGGGTTTCCGTGCCTTTTTTCCTATTTAGTGCATTTAACCAAAGTATCATAGACCATAGGGTGAGGGATACCCTATCTTTTTTGAGCGCTTAATTTTACTCATTGTCGAGTATGCCAGGGATCATGTTCCTAACCCGATTCGCTTCCAGATCACCTACCAAAAATTCAAAAATCAAGTTGCGTCCAGTTCCAGGAAGAAAGTTTCCTATAACAACAAGGCCCCAAATTCCTTGACCCCTGCTTATGTCCCTTCTCCCTTCGTTGAAAGCTCTGAATCTAAGTTTGGCACGTGGAAGAGGTGGTGTCCTCGAGGAATGCTGATAATAGGAAAGAGGAAGATTGTATCAGTGAGAGCTCTGGAAGGGGTAAATCGACCATCTCCGTTTCTGCAACGCACAAGGAATCCCACCAGCAAGATCACTTCATCATTTTGAGGAATTCCTCAGATTTCCTCTTCTATAATCGTCAAAACCTCATTACCGATGTCTTCCTCTGCAGTATAGATAGTAGTAATTTAGTTGGAGTTTTTATTTTCTTCGTAGTTGACAACTTCATCATTGTAGTTAACATCCTCTTTCTCCACCTTCTCCTCTTCATTTTTATAACGTTTAGCTTCCTCAATGTTATCTGTATTTTCCTTAAGACTGTTCTCACTAATCTTCTCCTTTCATCTTCATTGACATTGTTGTTTGCTTCGAGAGTATCATTTGGATTCTGGTGATCAATATCAAAATAAACTTCCTTAATCACATTGATTTTATTAGAAACATCCTTCGGGCTCACCTTAACCAGGTCTTGCTTAATATCGGGCACAGGGTTACTCACAGCGTCCTTGTCCATGTCAAGTTCAAAGATAGTCACGTTATCCTTCCCGGAGATATCAATGTTACCTTCTTCCTCTTTCACAGTTTCATCATTCTCTGAAGACTTCGCCCCTTCCTCCTGGTCATCCTTTGATTTCATACGTTCAACCAAGTCGAGAATCGAAGCAACATCATTTTTTATAAAGATTTTTAGGGCTTTTTTGTTTGAAAAGGCTTTCATCCTAGCAGACACAACTAGGTTCTTCCTTTTTTTGTAGGCCACCTATTTAGGAATCGGCACAAGGATCTGATGCCTGCCATAATCAACAATAATCAAAATAAGGCCCTCGTGCAAAATAGGGGAATCCCTCACTCTATGATCTACAAAGCTCTGGGTTAGGGGATCTAAGCAAGAAAAACGGGAAAGAGACCCTAATTTCATCCCTAAAGTGATTAACCAACACAGAATGATAATTATAGATGAAGGTGAGACCCTATCTATTGAAAAGTGCATGCATTCGAGAGGGAGACCAGTAATCTTCGCGAGAAGGTCCAAGATGAGAGTGAAAGATTTCCCCGCCAAGTTAACCATTCCTTTTTCCCAACCTGCCACAAAAACTCTCGAGATATCGTTATCATTCCCATAAAGTCGGTTGAAATAATGGTGCACTTTGCCCTTCTTAGGCTTACTCCAAACTTCTTTTTCATGGCTCCGCTTACATTCTTTCGGTTCCTCCCACTTAAGATCCCCACACATGTTAAAATTCTCCTCCATTAAGCAAGACTCAGAGGAAAAACTGAACTTTGTTTTAAGACCTTGTTTCCCCAATCTCTCAAACTAAAGCCAAAAAGCTTCGTACAATCCAAATTATGCCAAAGTTGTTTTCTAATGACCCAGAAAGCATGCAAAGTCAAATAAACATGACGAAAATTAATTACAGCTTAACAATTCACCTTCAACACACTTCAGTACAGAATTAAATTATGATGTGTGGTCATTAAATTTAATAACTCCAGCTTTGCAAATTGGAAAATCAAATTCAAATCACTGTGATTCGCAATTAAATCATGTTGTATAAATATTAAATATAACTCCTTCCATTTGGTTAACTCTATCATAATTAATACACGAATTAATCTCATCATTGATCTTAGAGGATCCATACCATTTATGTATGACATCACTTCTAACCCCAAGGTTAGCCAATCCATCCACGACCTGGTTATTTCAAGGATAGCTGTGGGAAACATGAAAAGATTCAAGGCGTATAGTTATATTTTTTAGTTTATCAATGATGTGCTACAAAAATAAGAACTCAACTCCAACATTGTTTTCATCAACTTTAATTAATTAAAAGATTTATTTATTTAATTTTCTCAACTTTAAGTCTCTTTAACTCAACTTGATTTTAATACGTTAAGTTCTAATTTTATAACAAACTACTTTTTAAGTTGCATTATTTAATTTTAATTAATTTAAAATATGCAACTCAACTAATAACCACATAACATGCAACGATGAAAATAAACCAAGTAAACCAAAATACAACAATCAAGCCGCTCACGAATTTACATCATTTTCACAAACCCAGATAGGTAGAGAATCAGATACTTGTCCACTATTTCAAAACAATTTATAATGGTTTAGCTTGGGATAGGATTTGTATGTTATCTCCTCTCTTACCATTGAGTTATTGAAATAGAGCACACTCATCAACGTATATCTAGTATGGAGATTTTAGGGGTAATAACACTTCAGGTTACATGTAGAAGTACATCTAATGAGCACGAAAAATCCCGAATTGAGAACTTGGAAGAAATAAAACAAAATACTATCACCTTTACATGTGGTAACATATTACATTGCATGTAAAGTGACATATAACGGTAGTGAAAATCTCCGATTTTGGAAAATATGTAGATGTGCAACGAGAATTTTGAGGAAGAGTTGCAATTTGAACTTCATAAAAGACTACATGTGATAGTACTTGAAATCAAGATCAAAACCCCTGATTTCGGATGATCATTAAAACATACAACATATGCAATCATGATTTTTTTGAAAACCGCTATATATGAAGACATGTATCTTACACGCATGTTGCAACTACATCCGGTATTCATTGTGAAGAAAATTAGCATTTTCAATTGCAAATTGAATTTCTTCAAACATAAGAAATCAAGAAAATTGTCGAGACTTCTAGCAATCATTGTGATATTAATCACAAAACAAGAGAGACCAAAACAAAACCTTCAAAAATAACCTATACATACAAAAACAAAAGAAACAACCATTCGTTTTCACAAAAACAACACCTATAATCCCTGGCCAAACAGAAACATGGAGATAAATGGCTAAAACAGCTATGATTCTTCTAAAAATAACCATGAAAAACTCAACAAAACCACCTTTTGATTATATATAACGACCGGTATCAGTACACATAAAGTCATATACAGAGAATGAGTGTGAAAATTTCCCATCTGTCAGCAATGTGCGGAGGAATTATAAACCACACGAGATACGTTCGCCTGACACTCTAATTGGTAGGGAAGGAAAGCCCAATCAGCATTTGCTTCAACAGCGGGTACTCAAATAACTTACATAACATAAAAAAATATTAAATCTTCAGCAATTAATTTCTTTATAGAATAAAACATGGTAAAATGTCCTTTGGTTATAGACTCTATTTTGAACACACCAGCAGCATAAATGTTTTTGGTGTTGTTTCCTGTTATTGTTGACGAGCAAAATAGACTTATTTTAATCCTGTACTGCAAACACAAAAAATTCCAATTCAATTTAGGTGCACCCTTACAGGAAAATTTGCACCCCTCAAACTTCTACAACACCTGTCTTTTAATTTACACACAGTTCTCTCTTACGTTGAGTGAACTTCTTCCAACGTCTATGTTTGGCTGGCATCTGTGAAGCAAATCACACCGCCTCACTAAGTTCAGTTACAGAGCTATTTTCCAGCTGTAAAGTATTCTACCTTTTTTCAACTACAAGGTATTGTAGCTGTCACTATTTAACACGACGTTCTTAAGCTTGTAAGAACTGTGAACTGTATGTATGCATCAAGTGTTGACTCAGAAAGGTAGCTCTTTAAATTAGAATCCTGTATGTATCTGCAGTACCGCTTTTTAAAAAAAATGTTAGAGATGGACAAAGCAGAAAGTGATTAGACCATTGTTTAGATGATTTCCCTGTAGTTTATATGGTTACCTTATTGGTTTTATCTTGTAATGTTGAACTCATCAAACTTGATTGGTGTGAAAGTAGTTGTAGTCGTACTTCTTCCCCTTTTTAATGGCATAGAAGATTATACCATAACATTCGACTAGCAATTGACAATCCATTTCAGCACAATATTTGCTTGAATTCTTTCTTACACATTAAATTAAATATGTACACGAAATTGTAAATTTTAGACAACGGTCATAAAGGAATTGTTGAGAGTTGTATCGTCTTAAATTGTAACCACCTATAATTAGATGCTAAAATAGGCTCCATTTTCGCATCTATGGCCTCTGCATTCATTTCCAGAACTCCAGCTACTCATTGCCTACATTTCTGGCTTTTTCTTCATATTCTCGACTTCAAAATTAAATTTCACCTCCTTTGAGACTGAAGAGTTCACCTAGGCTGACCATGCCCGTGATTTTTTCCCTGAGATTTAAATGGGTGGCTCATCTTGTTGGTTAAGTGGGATATCCAAATTCCCATTAGCCTCTTTCAAATTTTGAACCCTGAAATGTTCTGAGAGGTATAAAACCAACCTATTTCTCCTCATTTTCATATATTCAATCAAAATTTCAAGCATATAGCACAATCAAGATTTCAAGAGTTCTCCAACAAATCCGCAGCCAAAGCATTCTAAGGAATTTTCAAGGCAATGTTTCATGGATAAGGCAGGAGGCCAACCTCAAGGAAGAAGATCACACTTTCAGCCATCCATATTCATTAAAGCATTCAAATCTTCATGTCATCCTTTGCTCACTCCTACCAAACATTGCAACAAACCACAACATCCATTCGCATTTACTGACGAAAACCTCTCCCTAAAATTCATTTTCCTTGTTTTCCTATATGCAGTTATAAGTGGTGTTCCCACCGCCTTGAATCTGGAGAGTTTAGGACCCAACAAACAGTCTACAACAGAGTTATGTCAAAAAGTGTCAAAAACATGATGCCACAACCAACCTCTTCCCAGGAACGGCACACCCTAGACGACCACTTCCTTCCAGATTTGCATGTAACTACAACCACAAGTTAGTGACATCTTCTAGTTGATGTTCTCGATACGCGTACGCAGCTGTATGATTACTGCCAATCTATGTGCATAAAAAATTTGATCATTCCCTCTATTTTGTCTCATTTCTTGTATCTCCCTATCATTTTTCCTTATTAGTGAAGGAAACTAGATACCCATTCAGCGCTTGGATCTCTCTGAGCCTATTGAGTTATCTCTCTTTCCTAATGTACAATAGGAAGTATGATCACATCCCCCCTTTCAGTTTTCTTATTGTACATTTTGTTAACCTGACACACGACATTTCCATTTGCATATGGTGTCTAGAAGTCATTAATTATATTCTTCGATCTGATTTGGGTAGGTATTCATTTTCATCATGGACTGTACCAAATTAGATCGATGTGTGATATCTCATGTTGTTACATTTCTTCTTACTTCTCTTCATCAATCATATGGAGTAGATACTACTTTCTTACATTTAAAGGTGTTTCTATTCCTTCATAGTGTTCTTGCATATGGTATTATCAGTCATTCAAATATTCTTCCAACTTACAAAGGATCTTTCAAAACTTTTATCCATATTGCATGTAATTTTCTCATTAGGTTTTGATCAAAATGCATGGATTATGGAACACAAAGATAGCATGGCAATAAATCACCTTAATCCCTCTCCTAGCGTGTTCTATTAATCATGAAGATATAGATCATGCTACTAACAATTTCATATTGGTAAGACCTAGATCCCCTCCTCCTAAACCCACCTTAGTGGATGAAATTAAGGAATCTGGTTTATACACTTGTTTTGATGATCTAAAAAATAACTCTTTCCACCGAACTAGTTTTCATAATTCTGTTGTTAGGCCTCTCCTCAATAATTTATCCCCTAAAATGTCCCTTTTCTCAGACATTTGAAGTCAATTAAATAATCAAGTTCAAGTTGTGAAATTAAATAAAATTATAAGACAACTTAATTTAATTATTTAATAAAGTTTTTAAATCACTTTACAAAAGAAAATTAATAATTTTATGTTAAAGACACAAAATAAGGGGGTAAACAAAAAGAATATGAAGAGATAGCTGAAGAAAAAAGAAGAGTCACAAGGATGTGCTACAAAAGAACATCGAGAGACTTATCCTCGTACACTTGGTTTATGTTTGATTATTTTTTCTCTCGGAGAATTCTGGGAAGCTTTGGCTTTTAGTATTGAAAGTTGAGGACAAACACCATCAAGATTTCTTGGTAGACTGGACAGAAACCCAATTTGTCAAGTTTCAATCTAAAGACAAAATTGAAGTAACAAAGTTCACAATTGGGGAAATTTACGAACGCACAAACAATTGGGCGTGATCATATAATAGTAATTCAGCACAATTTCGTGGAACTGTTATTTCTATATTGGGTGAGAATATTTCTTTGTTTGAAGCAGAGTATCATAACTCGCGGGGAGTCAGGCGAGTTTTAATACCTCACGGGCCGAGCAATAGCTCCAGGGTTTTCATGACCCGGTCGAGTCAACCCGCGGGTAATGGTCACGACCCGCGTGACTCGCCGAGTCAATAGGTCATGCCATGACTCGCCGAGTCAATAGGTCATGTCATGACTCGCCGAGTCCATGGTCTATGACCTGGCTGCCCATTAAAAAAACACAATAAAACATTGACTTTTTAAGACTTTTTTTTTGCATTAGTCCTATGATTGTGAGTTTCCAATCTCGCAGGGCGGAGGCGGGGAGCATTTACACAAATATAACATTTAACTATAAGTTTGATTTATTTAATTTCTTATACTTCAAGTTATATTTGTATAAATTGTAAAATATAAGTACTTCAGGATGTTTGAGATAGGTTCCAGCTTCATAGGAGTTAAGATGCAAATTCTAGATTTTGGTGGTATTCGAAAAATTCCAGACTTAGCCAAATTTCTGGATTCAGCAAGCCTTCAGCACGGTTACCTCCTACAATCCATCCTGGCTTTCTAAGGTCAAACAAATCACTTGGTTTCGACCCCAACTCTATAACAGACAGATTAGCTCTCGCCCAAATCTCAAACACACATGAATATGACTTCCCGACAGGCCAAAATCACTCAAACCTCATTTGTCGGACGTTTGGTAATTGATGTCATGGATTTCATAGATTTCTTATACATTTGACAACATTTATATTTTATAATTCTGCATATCTATGTTTTCTATTTGCTTCACCTACAATTTACGTTTGTACTTATGTGATGGATGTATGTTTATGTATGTGATCAAATTAGACTCTATTTGATGATGTTATAGTGTTTTTCAGCTTTATTCAATAATAGGTGCGTGAAAACAACTTTAAAACTTTCAAAAATCTCTGATACTTTTTTTTTGCCAAGTCATAGCGGAGTCCGAGTTTTGATTCTTTCGTCTGAAGTGTCATGAGTTCTATGCGAATGATGGGTCCCCCAATAATAGAGCAATATCTTTTCTCTTGGCTCAAGGTCAGTAGCTAACAGATGAACTTTTGAGACAAGATTCATGTGGATTATGCAAATTGACGGTAACAAACGTGTGCATGCCTAAAGTAAAGAAATTAATATTTATCATTTTTGAAAATAGCAAGTGGATACTCCATTCCAATAAATAAGTTCTAAGGACCAGCTCATAAATAGTCTCTCCAGTGAATGCAGGCAGCAATTTGACAATAATAATTAAGAAACGATACTACAAATAAAGCCAATATCCAGCATGGGTTCTTCTAGTGGTGTTGGTCACAAGTTTTAATTATAATCCTCTATATGGCATGAATAGTTAATTCTGATTGGATTCTGAACTTATTACTGGAATGCTATTATCACTATTGCAAATAGAGAAGGAAAGTCTATTTCGAAGTGTACACTCAAAATCATTTCCATACAAGGGAGGTCTTTGAAATATAAGCTCTATGGGAGAATCAAAGAGTCATCACAAGATAGTAACAGCAGTAGACACATCTCATATATGGGCATGAGAATTCTTCTTGTTATAAGCAACATTCTGAGTTAACAAACTAATTCTTAAGGATTCATCATTCTGGGTCATATTGTTGGAGCTATGTGAAGACCACAAAGTTTATTCATAGCCCTCGTCATTTTTAGTGCAGATATGTCCTTAAAATTGTAGCCAATAAAAGTTTTTGCTAATGGCTCGATTTGAGAAGATTGTTGTTTATTAAGTACATTACTGTGGTGAGTGTTTATAGTCAGTTGCACGTTTAATTCTGAATGTCTGAACAATATTTGCATGTCTAAAAACCAAACCTTTAAAACCATATGCCAACTATTTTACAAATATCTTAGAAGGGAAACAAGGTTAAAAGTTTTAATGGCAAAAAAGGCCGTAGAATATTTTACAACCTACAGAGTTTTGGTTTAAATGTGTATTACATTTTTTCAAATTCACAAATTTTATCAGAAAATAAAATGAAGACAATAGCAGATCAAAAAACTCATCTTTTCTCAAAAAAATTCAATGACAAATTTAATGGTGATCAGCTAAAGGATTTGCTCAAACAAAAGGAAACAGGAAATTGGATGTATGTAACTGGATTACAATTGAAATCCATTAACCTTTCTAATGTTCTATCCAAATATGAAGAATTCGACATGTGTCCAGATTAGCCAAGTAAGATAAGAGGCTTTTGAATTGGGTTTTGCATCCTTCAATGCTTGCTATGATCCACCTCAAATTCATGAAGCATCCTTATGAAGAGTTTAGACATGCAGTTGCTAGTTCTTTCAGTGAGATCATACGAATAAAAACTCTTGTAGCACCCTATAGTAATGACATATGTAACAAGGTACAAAAACCGACTGTGGAGAGACTACATGTGTTACACGATGTCAAACCCCCTACTTTTGGTAACAGAGCTACGATTTTAGAAATTATGGAAGGAACCAGATCATTTGTCATTATGTTGCATCTCAAATGTGATAAATTGATTCTCCAAATGTTTCAATGCCTTTTTATTGAAATCAAGAAGAACCATGTAGACAATGTGAGAGATTGTAGCAAACTATAGTGTCCCTAATAGCAGATGAGGATTATGATTTTTGTAAGCACTTCCAATCAGACTTGAGGGCCATTTGGAGAAAGGACCTCAAAATCTCACAAATAGCTTATCATCTCTAAAAGGAGTTGCTTGAGCATAAACTTGAAAGTTTCATGGAGCTCAGAACTGAAAAAGAACCAAATCAGAATGGAGCTGATTTGTTACAGCTATCAAGACACTTGGACACTCAGTCAGAATTGTGGGGTGGGTAAACAAGATAACACAGCCAAACAGATTCGGACCAACGATGAAGAAGATACGAATCTCACAGTTTTGTTTTAAATGAATAACTCAAATGCTTGCAAAAAAGATAAGTCACTTGTTATAAATAAGGGATACAAATCTCTATATTGCTGACTTAGAAGTTGTTATTGACATAACAGAAGCCTTAACTTTGCATGTAGATTAATCAAACAAGGAGTTTAAGCTCTATAATGATGTTGACAACATCTTTGAAAGGTATGATGAGTCATAAGTACTTTATAGCAGCAGTACACTTATGCATCATAGTGCCTTGAAGGACGAATCAAACAATAAATACCAAGATGATGGTGTTGTGACACATACTTAAAAAAATCAGTTCAAATTCACCAGTGATATGATAGTTTCAGCCTTACCACATTCTGATGACACTCAAAATATCATTGAAGATCTTAACAAGAAGGTTCAAATTGAAATCAAGCAAAAGGTCATGGGAAGTGATTCTTATTTTGGAGAGTTTTTTCAAGGAGCTCATTAAGTAATATGATAGTTCCAACCTTACTACATTTTGATGACACTCAAAAGATCATTGAAGATCTTCACAAGAAGGTTCAAATTAAAAAAAGGCAAAAGGTCATGGGCAGTGATTCCTATTTTCCAGAGCTTTTTCAAGGAGGTCATTAAGCAACTTGAAACCATACAAGAAACTTATCAGTTGGAGAACTGTCCTAAAACAACTAATAATTTTTTTTTAAACCTTCCAAAACATTTATGAGTTTGAAGTAAGAGACAATCATCGGTAATTTGAAAATTATTTGTTTGAGGTGGATACTGATTGGACATTTGATAATCCGCTCCTTTAGATAAGAAAGGGGGTTATTTATGACTTCAGCAATGAGAATGTGATTAATTACAAGATTTTAGACCCCGATGCAACTTCTAGTGATGAATTTTGGGCTCAGGATTGCTACAGTAGATCGATTTCTATAGTTGGTAGTACTGCCCACTTTTGCAGCACCTTACACATGGGTTCAGATTTTAATCTACAGATGATTTGGATGAATTCAATCGTTCAGCAGTTTAGTAGTCCTTGGTTGAGAACTGATGGTAGATATAATTAGGGCATAGCAGATAAATATTCAGCTACTTCCTTACTCATGATTCTTATGTATTCAATGTTATATCAAATTGATTACTGTTGTATTAGTTCCTTCATACCATTGGCGTTGATCTCAGCCTTTCAGCACTTTCATTTTTACGTCAGCAACTCAAGATGGGTTGATATATTTTATTATGTGCCTATAATGTGTGTTGTGCAATTCCATGGTAGATCATTCACCGATGGAGACTTGTTCCATATTGATAGATCTGTGAGTTACTACTATGTCCTCATATTTGAGAGTTGTGGACGCATGATAATTTGGGATACTTGCATTGGCATCTACGGTGCATTACTTCTGTGATATTTTTATGAGTGGTTTCACAATTCCGTGCACGTTGCTTATATCAAAGTAGCGTAGCCGATTCATGGAGCAACATTCTTCATGTTGATATGGTATCTGGGCATTTGGTTTCAACATACAAGTGTAAATTGCTCGAGTGGAAGCAATCTCTTGGAAGGGAGGATTGTAATGTCCCCTATTATGGAGACATTGGAATAATTAAGTTTAAGTTGTCAAATTACATCAAATTAAATGACAATTTAATTCCTTTATTTTTATGTAATAGTTAAACCAAATATTAAATTAAACAAATCTAATCAAAAGTACATATTAAAGCATAAGGACGAAAGAAAAAAAAAATTTAACTCCCAATCACCATAAAAAGTTTAACAAGGACCAAACTCTATAAACACAAGTTCAAATGAGCATGGCCCAAAAACAACATATAAAAAAGTCATGGTTTCCCCTGATGCAGAGAAAGTCAATGTCCCTGCCTATTCTCGGAACATTACCTTTGCCAAAACTTTTGATATGCAGGAACGGAATATTCAACTCCTCAAAGAAGATATGGACGACAAAATTGACCCTCCCTTTGGGGTTCTCCAGACTGCAAAGCCAGCTTCTATGTACTCATTTCGTTTATTGAAATAGATCTTTGAAGAAATTAAAAAATTGAATTTAAAATGTTGTTCTATTTCTGCTAAGCTTGATTCCCTGTAGGAAAGGTTGGAGTCTAATTCGAATACCTTCGATGGCAACACGGACAATGACAAGGACAAGAAGGTGCAGGAAATGCATGTTAGAATAGATACGCTGGAGAATGCCATGAAGAAACATATGTAGGATAATAACATGTTCATGGGTTCTGCCATCGACTATTTTCTGACCATCCAAGCGGAGCTTGATGCCGGTTCCCCCAACATGAAACCTGAGGAGGATAATGAAGATATGGAAGAGGAGGGCCCAGGTAATCGTACCCGATCTGCTAAAAGGAAAAATATCCAAGATAGAATCCAGGACCTTTCCGACTTCAATGTTGCCATAAAAAAGACTTCTGAGGCGAACAATGAAGCGGATGAAACTCGTTAAGAGTTTGCTTAGTTATCTTGGTTCCTGGTGTTGTCCTTTTTTGGTTCTCCCTGATTGTCGTTCTTTGGCTGGTGTTTGATTTTGAAGTTTATTCTCCTGGTTTTGGTTCTGGTGGACTGGGTCCCAATCCTATTTCTCTTTAGTATGCTTAACATTAAACCTTTTATTCTCTACTTGTACGGGGTTTCAAGTCCCCTTTAAAACCTGTTCTCTCCTGCTATCAAAGACAAATAGAAAAGTCATCAAGCCACCAGAGAAATGGCAGATGGAGGCAAAGGGTCTATATCATCTTTCTTTTCTGCCCAGCCTGGAACCTGAGTGGGCACTCGGCCTGACAGTGTCCCACTCTCAACATTTCGTCGTTCTCCTTTTCTTCTCTCCTCAGAGAGATATCAAGGACTAACCAATGGAAATCCTTGCCAACATGGGGCCATCCTAAACCCTCGCCAATCGGCCAGCCAATAGTGAGACCTGGTTGGCAAGTGAAAGCTTGTTGTGCTCCCCTTCCACAGGAATGGCAGTTAGAGGGAAACAACTGACATGGAAACCGAGAATGAGAGCCGCTCTGCCTGCTGAAGCTGCTTCTGCATCGACGAGGCCCATAGGAGCTAGAGGGAATGCCTAAGGGGGAGGCACGTGGAGGAACTCTAGCTACAATGCAAGGAGCATTTCCCCAGTGTCGAAGAAGCTCTTGCAAATGAGAAACTTTAAGCGCAACTTTGTCTGCTTTAACATCAATGTGACGCATTACATTATCACAAATACTAGCTTTAGTAATTAAAATAACTTTACTACCAATTAAATTGTTTGAAAATACCACAGAGTTTCATTCTTTCCAAATATTAAATTGAATCTCCATTTTGAAAATATGTCATATCTATAGGAACGAAAAGGAAAATGAAGGATTGTCCCCCACAGGGATCATAGGCGAGGTAAACATGGCTAGACGAAAAGGAGAGAAAAACAACGAATCCAAACCCAAAAAATTTGTGCCCTACGGATAAACCAGAAAATATGAAGAAAAGATTGAACCAAATAGCAATAAGGGCAACGCGGACCTGGAATACCCAAATGATGGAGGCGTGTACCTAAACATAACCATTGAAATAGAAGACAACAATTAAAATGTGCAATTTTGGGCTCTATAATGCTACACCAACCACTACTAAAAGGCAATCTCTATAAAGAATGTGAGGATTGCACATTCTATCTTTCGTTTAAGACTTCGAGATAGCCGCTGGTAGCCTAGCCTTAGCTGGTATCTGTCCAAAGCAGTATCTGTATAACATCTCCAATCTTTCCAGCATTGGGAACGAGCAGTGATAACAATTTTCTGCAAAAGTCCTAATGGGAAAAGAGAAACCAATAACTCAAATGTGTCGCAATCTTGAGGGGTAAGACCAAAACCAAACGGTAATCCTCCTACTTACGAATAGACATTGGTCCTCAACAAAAAAAATCATATGGAGTGTGAAGACCATGTCTATGCAAACGAAGAGCATGAAGACCAAGAACTCTAACCAAGGGAAGTCCTTGCATACTAATTAAAGGTGACCACAAGAGATTTTCTTGATTAAATGAAAGCTCAACGCTAAAGCAAAATACATGCATCCCATGCACACTATATTCTCTTTGCCATAAATGAACCTTGAATTTGCACTAGGTCTCTCATTAGAAGCAAAGTCTATAAACCCAAATCTTGCATGGTAGGTCGATCCAAAGGGATTCCAGACGAGATGAAATGTGTCAAAAGGACTTTCCACACTTCATCTTCTTCAAGACACCCAAGGAAAAAATCTTCTCTCACACACTTTTCAACTAAGTGCCCTTTGCCTTATACTTAGGCACATATTTGAATAATATAATTTATTAACTCCCTTTGGCTCCAAAAATGACCTTTTCATCAATATCAAAATATTCTGACACAAAAGGTCATTGTTCCTTGTGCCCAAGATTTAAAACTTTTCAATCCAATTGCAACGAGCTATGACACTACGGTGACCAATACAGAATAGCAACAAAAATTGCAACCTTAGCGTATTTCATTAAATAATAATCATAATTCTCTCGTCTTGCAAAAATGATTGAAAAAGCATCAAAAGCGAAATCTCACAGCATAGGCATGATCCTGATGGATAGAGACGATGAATGAATCTGACGAGATTACTTACTAAAAATAGACGCTCCCTCCAAGATTCTTGCAACCCAAACCGGAAACAAAAAATAAAATTTGAGAGCATCATTCAACTCCTCTAACTCATCGGAGCACATCACAACCATCCATTGATTTACCATAAATAGTACATCCCACCACACGGAGCCTTAACCCTCAACAAGCTCCTCTAATCACCAATATTGGCCTACAAGGACACAGTAATAGGCTAAATCCATCCACTATCATGGTCATGTTAAAAAGTGGACATTACAATGGACATGGTCTTTGTATTCATGAACAAGGCATAAATGTCCATATAGATCCTCCTACACAAAACACAAGATATGCTTAAGGAATAATAAATGTTCTGATGACCTTTTGGCTTTGGCTTGGAGAATCTTTTGGAGTCCTAAGGATGATACTAATCTCCATTTACTGTTTGGAAAACTTCCAAAAAAATCATGATATTTATTGCCTTTTCCATTAAACTGATAAACATTCTCTTCTTATTTGTATTGAACTTAAACTATTTCTTCAACATTTAGTAGATAGATCCCTTCTTTGCTTCACAACAAATAATATACTTTTCCTTGATACAATAAACATACCTTTGCATTTATTTTCCCTACTATGTAGTTCTCAATCATGTAATCTTAGTAGGTTAATTCTCTAAGGCCTCTCTGTTTTGCTTGATGATTCATTGTGAGTAGCAAAATAGATCATTTCCCTTACCCTTCCACCTCGGAGGCAAGTTCTTTCTATCTTTTTTTATCGTTCTTCTAAAGCATCTAGTATCTCTTTGTTAGTTGAATCTCTTATACTACGATGTTATTCCATGCATGCGTTTGTTAATCCAACATGTTTCTCTCTAGGGAATCGCTAGTCTTGTTTACAACCTCTTCCATGCTTGGAAGTGTATATCTATTGTAAATAATTTTTCCACTAAGAATGCATAATGTGACATCCTTTCTCTCTTCCTTTTCAATTCTTTCTCCTCCCATCAGACCCACTTCACCTTTTTAGACTTTCATCTTTTATTGCGGCAGATTCTTTCTAGCATGATATCCTTTGTTTCACCTAATGATTTTTCATCTTTGTTAACAATACTTTTTCATGTTTCAAAGACCATATCGATTGCAATTGATATTTCACATAGGTGTAGAAGAAGCTTTGATTTCCTTTCGTTTCTATCTCTACGGATGCAATTTCCTTGGCAGAATGGTGTTTCTTCATTCTTATCTTATATGGAAATTGTTCATTTTCATTCAAGACTCTCTTTTGAAAGAGAATTGTATTCTTGATCATAACCTCTTTTTTTAGCAATAGGGGTGCTAAAAGAATGCATCCTTGTTCTTTCCCCTCTTTGTCTCGAAGATGGTAGCTTTGTTCACAAACTCCTCTTGAAGGTAGATGACTTGTAGGCAAGACCTCTTTCTTTCAAGAGTCTCTTCCCACTTGTTGATATTCTTTCACAATTATCTATTCCTTAGCTAACAAGAGTCTCCCCTCTTTGCCAACTTTATAGCACATACTATTGTTTTAAAGATATCAAATTGTTGTAAATGAGGGGCATCTATGTGGCATCCTTGTATATTATACAACCTTCGAGATCGATCGGTAATGAAACCATGCTTTCCCTAAGATTGATTGTACTCATCGATCCCTAAGCAGACAATGCTTTCCTTATGAGTAATTGCACATATACATCCCCAAAGAGACTATAACTCTCTAAAGTGATCACTCTCATAGATCCTTAAGGAGACTATGTTCTCCTTCATCGATGACTTCTGCTTCAAAGACCCTTGCACTTGTCAAAAAATCAAGGATATAGTTATCATCTTCAAACACTTGGAAGTTTGTTAAGTTGTCCACAATAGTTGCTACCTAAGTTCCAACCTTTATTGGTCATCCAACCAAAATTTTCACCAAATGACAGGCTCATTTGGGAAGAATGAATGAACATGAGAGCAAGGGGATTCAACTAATGACGAAATTTCCCAAGTTTGTTAGGCTTCTCAAGGCCACGTCAGCTCTTCAGAGGACTGCCATCGAAAAACAAGAGGCTCAACTTGTATCTAAGTTTAGTTTCTTGAAAAAAGGCAACCTAAACCTGACAATGTTAAATTTAGAGGAATTGGAAAGATTAACTTGTTTTAAGCTTGGAATCTTCAATTTGAGGACCTTCTCTTTCGCAAGCTGCTCCAAAATGCATTGAGTAGATTGAGCCTCTATCTTTTGTACTTGCACAATCAGAAACATCATTTCCTGCTCTTTTGCAGCTAACTGATCAGCAACATCCTCCTGATATTGTCTCCTATGCATCTCCATCTCTTGCTCACAAAAATAAGCTTGCATAGGTACCTCTTCCTGCTACAACACTTTTGATTTCTTTCCAAAAGAAGGATCCTCCTATTTGCAGATTAAAACATTAAAGCTCAGAACCCCTTCCCCTCGGAATAAATATGGAAAAGAATGTTTTCATTCTGCTTTTAATTGTTTAGCTTGAACAAACATTGGCTTCATTTCTTACTCTTTTGCAGCCACCTCCGTTGCTACACTTGTTTCATACTACCTCCTCTATTTGTGTATTTCTTGTTGAGATTAGTAAGCTTAAGCTCACTCCTCTGGCTACAACTCAAACTCTTGCTCTCTTTCCACACACCTCAACTACTCTTGAAAGGTTGTCATTATATATTTTATGCTTAAGTTTTCAACATCTCGGGGCTGACTCTGAGACCCACCATGATGGCGTGGAATAAAATGGCTATCTTACGGTTATTGATGTGCATAGGCAGCCTACCAAAAAAGTTGAGCAGGGATTGAAGCAAAAAGTTCAAAGCTATATGGACGCAGTTCAAATTTAGAGTTGGAGAGCCAAAATTCTTTCTCAAGAATTCTTCCATGACTAAAAATTTAGTTTAATTACTCAATAAAGTTTTAAAATGACTTTATTGCAAAAAATTAATAGTCATTTTAAGTTTAAGAGAGAAAATAAATAGAGAGAGAAAAAGAATATGAAGAGACATGCAAAAGGGAATTGAAAAGTTGGAAGGATATCCTATAAAAGAACATTGAGAGGCTCATTCTCATAGGATTCTTTTATGTTGAATTCATATTTTCTCTTGGAAAATTCTTGGAAGCTTTCGCTTTCGATTTTTAAACTTGACGAAAGAAACGTTCAAGATTTTGTAGTCTATTGGATAGAAACCTAATTCATCTTTCAAGCAGGATTCAACATGGAATCTATAATTATCTGGAGAGATCACTCTCACAAATTCTTAAGTGGACTATGTTCTCCTTTATCGATGACTCTCCTTCACAGGTCCTTGATTGTTATCTTGATTGTGCCCCTGAGGATTCTCATGATGAGCCAAAGGATTCCCTTGCTATCCTCAGTTACTTCCTTGATATGACTTATAATTCCTTTGTGTGTTTTGCAACTGATTATTCTGATTTCTGAGGTGAGTGAATAACATCAATAGACAACTTCTTCACTTGATCAATCAAATCCTTTATCTCCTCTGTTGTATCTTGAGTCCTTGTTAAAGTTGTGTTCTGAAGATAGATGGATTGCACAGGCATTACTTTAGATATAGGAGCTCCCAAATGCGGTACTAGTTGATTGGAAGGAACGCGAACGAGATTAAAAGTAGGAGGATAGTTCAACATTTCTTGATTCAATGTATTAGCATTCCTAAAATAACCAGGTAATCCAACAGTCATTGTTTGTGATTGTAAACTAACCCTCTTGGCCACGTCATACGCTTGAATAAAATTTTTGGGGGCAGGATGAGTCTTCAGGACGAACACAAAAGTGAAACAATCCAAGACTCCACAACAGATAGCTCTCGCAACATCATCACTTATTCGAAAAGGATCACATAGTTGTGAATAAGCCCTCTAAAATCTTGTTCTTATTCAGCACGTGCAATATGCAATATAAACTTCCCCTAGAATGCATCCTTCAGTTCTTCCCATGTCCGGATTGAATTCCCAGGTAAATTATTATACCAGTAAAATTCTTCTTCTCCTGACGAATAAGGGAACAACCGGCATGCAACACTCTCATCTTGAACAATTCTATTTTGCAGAGCATCCTAGTCATGCCATCCTCCACCATTGCTCCTCCCATATCCATTACTCAACCTCGTTCAAATTCCACGACAACATCTTCATATGAGACTTATATTAGCTTCCACCTATTTGCGCATGCTAATCCTTCACCTCGACTTAAAATATGCAAGTATCCAAGGAGCTTCACAAGGAAGCCATTGGAAAATTCAGCTCCTAAAGTTTTTTAGTCTCGTCATTTCCCTCTGCCATTTGAGGAAATTAGTGATGAGGCCATCCCACGTCCCATACTGGTCATTACTTTTCCACCTCCCACACTTAACAATCCTCTTCCATTTTCTAACACCATGAAAATATCCCATTTGTTAACTTCGTCCAACCCTGATCCCCATGTTCTCCTCCTCGTATTATCGAAACCACATCCAACAAACCTCAAGAGTCCGCCCTTCTTCATTCTATTCCTATCACACAACCTTCTATCCTTCCATCCATTCCATCTAAAGAGACTGTCTATTTATCCCCTATCACACCAATAAAATAATGCCGACATCTTGTCCCAAACTACCTCTTAATATCCACCGATACAACTCAAAATCCTACCAATCCACCTATTTCATCTGAAGAACATTTAGCATCCCATCCACCAATTTAGCATCACATCTACTTCATGATCCTTTATTGCCTTCAATACAAACCATACCACCACCATTACTCTACTCCCTCCATTCACTTATATCCATCCATTGAAGTCGACTTGCAGCAACAAACCATTTCCCATCCACGAGTTGTACTCGTCCATATAATAATGGCATCACAAATTATTTACCAAGCAACAAGTATCCTATATTGGATCTAAAGCTCAGCCAGATGAACGACCAAAACAACAATCACTTCTTGTTATTCTTTCAAACCATTTACTTCCATCCCCCATACTCTATCATTTCGATGAAAAACATATATCTCCCATCCTCCCATTAGATCCATTCTACGTCCATATATCAAATAATTAGGCATCCCATATGCCCCACACTTTAAAATCCATTTTGGGACCATATATCCCAAAATCCCATCATCAGTCTTATCCTAGTCATTCCTCAACCACCAATACCATACCCATATCTCCCATCATAAACATCCCACCCCTTTAATTCCCAAAGAGGATCAACAAAGGCACATACCCACACATTTTATCTGCAACCACGACCCTCTATAACTCCATCCATAGTCCCTGCATCCCATGTATATCTGCACATTCCTTTCAATAAAGGGCTCAAAACGAGTTGAAAAAGTCTCCACAACCATAAAGGAGCTTAATGTGTGCTCAATAACGGGCTCAAAACACTCATAGAGCTCATAAAGCCTCCTTAACAACCAAGACTAAGTCTAAATTTGAAACTTCCGAAACACACTCCAATATCCCCTAAATCTGCTCCAAGAAGCCATCTCCTGCTTGAAAGACTAAATCCAACTTCCCTAAATGCTCTCAAGTTCATTGAAGTTAACTAAGCCAAAAAGACTTAGTCCCTTCCTCACATGTTGAATAACATCCCTTATTTGCATATTTAAAGCATAATGAATGTTAGAGTTTATAACACACTCCAATTTCATTTGTTTCACAATAGATTTTATGCAAAATAAAGAAAAATACCACTTTCAATCATTACATTTTAAGTTAACACATATTATGGCAAAGGTGTTCAACAAATAATTTTAATTAAAACATACATATCGAATAGGAAATAAGAGTAGGGGACATAAAATAATATTATTTCTAATAAATACCAATAAACAAAAAATATTTATTAATATCAATTACTAAAAATAAATATTAATTTACCCTAGCTTACCCTACTCCTACCCACTGAATTACTCAACACTTGATTAAGGCATTTTTTTAAAAACCCATGACCTAAGTAAAAACATTGACATAAGGCATAACAAGAATCCGCGGGGCATGAATTGGTATACTCTCAAACAGAAACAACGGCCAACTGACTTCTAGGGTATATCTTACCATAACTTTGCCCTTTCTCATGCAGCATGCACAGCCTATTCGGGGAGGATAAGATCAACCAAACTGCTAGTTTGACTTAGAGAAGAATCTGGAATTAGTTGACAACTGTGATCCGGTGGTCCCTTAGGCTGTTTGGCCTCGTGGACGTCATTAAAATCGTTCAATTCAATTCAATTCAATTCATTCATACTCATTCATTTTGAGAAAAAGATTGAACATCCGTTCTGTCTGTGAGCCCCACCTAGAGTGGATGAGGGTTTGGATAATCTTGGAGATCTGCTATGAATTTTTTACACATTCTATCATTTTTCTTCACAAGGTACTTCATATTTTGATCAGAAAAAGATGATAAACCCTATCATTTCTCTGCTTTCTTTGTAAATCTAAAAGACAATGTGAAGGAAGGTTGTATCTGGGTTGTATTTATACATTTTACCATGGCCGTGAGGACTTGACTTCATTTGACTATCCTTTTCCTTGTTACTTTTCTGAAAATCTGAACATATAGCCGCCTTTGTTTGAAAAAAAAAAGGAACAAACAATTTCTTCATTCTTACGACAATAGTTGTGCTTCCTTGTGTCTTTGAAGCTCGAATCGAGCTTTGTTCATAGGGAATGTTCGGTAAGATCTTCTTGTTACATGTTTTGCCCGCCGCAGCTGCAGGAATTTTACTTGTGAAAGAAATAATAGATTTCTCTCGAATCACTCCAATCCTGAACACTCTGCATTTATATTTCTGCATGTATTTGATATTTATGAGTTTCCTGATTTGATGTTTCTTCACTTTATTAATTTTTTCTCAATGTTAATGCACGAACTTGGCTTGCTTCTTTAACATGACACTGCCTTACGATTTGGATGTTGTTGTCCATATCTCATCTATCAGCAAAGACTCCACAGTGATACCAGCATTGGTTCTCCAATGTGCCTGAATAAATCTCTAATAATCCATTCTATAGAGATGATCTCCGACCAGAATCAGAAATTCTATTATTAAATGATCCTCAAAATGCCACAAGTTTTCTCTAATTGCATCACCTGTTCCCTGAAACGATTGGGATCTGTTTTGCACTGTGGTGTGCAGCAAGTACCTCCACAAATCCTTTATTCTTGAGATATATCACTATTCATGCAATTTTTAACAAGGATATCAATCGGCCTATGATTCGCACCCAAAGGAATAGCTGGTTTTTTTCTCTATCCAATCTACCACTCTTGAGCCCCTCGAAATCATTATAGATGACATATATAGATGCGTATCGCGGCCTACGTAAATTTTCTTTCCCATAACAGATTTGTTCCTGATTAACATGCATTTTCTGGCATAGTGACCACATTTTATCTGCCTAATCAGTATTTAATAATCATTGTCAAGATTGTTGTTTGTTGTTGCATTATTGAATCTTTTCTCCTTAAAAAAAGGTTCTAATTTAATGACCACTAAAGATAATACTCTTAGAACTTTGGCTGTACTATCTTAGCATTTCTTGGATGATAAAGCTATCTTTTATTCTCTCCTTTTTCTCTTTTAACTATGAGGAGCTGCATGCCGATTCCCCAAGCAAGAAACCTGAGGAGGATAGTGAGGATGTGGGAGATGAGGGTCCAGATAAACGTACCCGGTCGGCTGAAAGGAAAAAATCCAAGATAGGTTTCAGGAGCTTTCCGACTTCAATGCTGCCATAAAAAAGATCTTGGAGGTGAAGAAGGAAGCGGATTAAACTCGTAAGGAGTTTGCTTAGTTTTTTTCGTTCCTGCTGCTGTCCTTTTTTTGTGTTCCCAAGTTTTCGGTCTTATTATCTTATATAATTTATGTTATAATATGATATTAAATATAATAAATGTTAGAATTTTATTCTTATGATTTTCCCATCGGGATGCTACTAGCTGTATAAAACAGAGAGATATTGAAGCTTCAATTTTTTATATGTGAAAGCATTTTTTTGAGTAAATTGTTAGCTTATTGAAATATTTTATGAATCCTTTTCCCTAATTAATTTTCTATTCAATAAGTTATGTATTAGAATTTAAATTACATATCTTTGATCTCTACACCATATTTGGTTGCTTAATCAAAAAAATATGTTTGAACGAATGTTTTTTACATAGTTTTACAAGAAAAGATTATTTGATTTCTTCTAGTATATATTCTTGAACATCATTTTCTCAACTCTCTTTTTTGGTAAAATTCTTTAATGCACTATACATATTATTGATTTTTACAATAGAAAGGTAGTTTCTTACAACAAAATTAGTTAAACAAATTTTATGTCAATTAAAAAATCAATTGTAATAAAATTCACAAGAAAAATAAAGTAAAAACTAGAGAAATAAGAAAAAATCCATGCAATCAAATTTAAAAACATATAAAAATCAAATTTATAAAGACTGATGCAAGCTGGCATATATCCAAAAGGAAATTGATACAAAATTTTTTTTATTCAAATATAAAAAATATTACAATTTTTCAAGCTTTAAAATTATTTCATAAAATAACAATAAAAAGTGATGGAAAAAATTAATCAAATCCAAAATTATAAAAATATCACTATTTAAATTGGTATCTAGGTATTTACTTACAATCTTTCTCAATAAATTGTCAAAATAATATAAAAATATAAATTAGAGATAACTTATACGGATATTAAATTACATCCTTGCCAAAATTATATAAAAATATAAATTAGAAGAATATGTGATGTACAGATTTGAGTTATTTTCGTCAAAATGTAAACTCGAACCAATACAATACACAGAATTAACTTCACATTGAAAACTAAGGAAAAATTTAAAATTATGAGCAAGGAAAACTAAGAATATTACAACGTTGGAAACTAAGAAAAAATTATAAGCAAGGAAAACGAGGAGAATATTTCTTTATAAGACTTAGGAAATATATGCCCACAGAAAACAAAACATAAGATACTGACTATAATACTCGAAAATAGATAATCCATAGACCATAGCGATCAACAAACTGGGAAATAAATCCGACAAGTCGACACATTTTAAAATAGATAACATATTTTAAAATTTCAAAACTCTCTAAACCATAACAAGGGCAGGAAAGCCATAAAAATCACATCAATTCCTGAGTTTCAACATATACCAGAAAAAATGAAGTGAAATTATTTATCATTACTATTTTTGTAGTCGAACTTTCTCCAGTTTTCTAGCTCTGAAAGATAACAAGTCAAATTTATAATACTAGTTTACATTGGCTGAATCCGTCACTGTAGAATTTATAATGTATATTTTTATACCTTGCCTTCGTAAATTAAAAAAAATAGTATAAACTTTAATTTGAGATCTTTCTGTATTAGAAGGCTTTTCATGGATCTTAAAATCTTTAATATTTAAAAAAAAAATTCATGGCACTACATGTGTCACCCAGGAAACCATTTCCAATGAACAAATCTACAGCACCACATGGGGAATACACTCCGCATCTCCCCATCGCTTCAATGTAAATTTTACATCTAATTTGGGTAGCCCTCATAAAATCTTCTGCAACTTAAACAAACTTAATTTAAACATTTACTTTCCTCTAATTTCATTGAAAAAGATAGATACACAGAAAAGAAACAAAAATTTATTGTCGAGTAACATATTATTGTTTCTTGGATCTGAATACCTTAATTTATACTCTTAAACTTCATACAATTTGGACAGTGGCACTAGCCTATAGTAGATATCAGTTAAAAAATGTCTTCCTCCATTCGTTATTGATGATATGGTTCCAAATTTCTAACTTTTACATATCATTTCTCATAGCGTAAAATCTTAAACTATACAACTTGAGCATCAAATATATCTCAAATTAATGTCCTTATTAGCATATTAGCCAAACATGTCAATTACCATCATTTTGTTAAAATTCAGTTGTATTTTCCAACCAATAGTTTGACTTGCTATCATGACGGATGTAGCATATCCTTGGAGGTCATGATAGCGCCATATCTTCGAAGGCTAACTGAGTTATTAGTTACTGAGATATGGCATGGTGATACTAAGAGGAATCATGAGACTTCATGCCAATGCACATACCAAGGAAGATACGAGTATAATGAATATTCTCTGATGTTCTCATAAATCATACTCTTGATGGTATCTTATGATACCATCTAAATGATAGATAGATGTTGCTATCTTTTATGTTATCAAATTGAGATGATAACTTGAGAGTCTTATGTGTTGATCTCTCTTTCAATCCTGGTTAGCTAAGAGGGAGTGTTAATGTTGTAGCTTCGGTCAAATTCAAGAAATGTAATTGATATATTTATATATTGATATTCTCGTAGATCATACTCTTGATGGTATCGTAAGATACCATCTAAATGATACATAGATGTTGCTATCTTTTATGTTATCATATTGAAATGATAACTTGAGAGTCTTATCTGTTGATCTCTCTTTCAATGCTCGCTAGCTAAGAGGGAGTGTTAATGTTGTAGCTTTGGTCAGATTCAAGAAATATAATTGATATATTTATATATTGAAAATATCCTCGATAAATAATTATTAAAAATTTATATATACCTTCCAGTTTATATATATATATATATATATATATATATATATATATATATTAGTATTGCTTATGTTAATAACATTTAATAAATATTAATCATATCAAACTGTCTTAAGTTATGCGAACAATGTTGATTTAAACCAATACTATTATCTTTGGTATAAATTTAAATCTCATTGCATATATGTAAGACGAGAACATTATGCCTAAGTTAAATGAAATTGTAAATTTTTTTTGTTTTGTGTCCTACATGTTTTTGGGCTTCGCCAACTTAGGTCGCTACCTTATTAGATAAATATAAATAGAGATATCCTATTTGTATCCAATGAATGGATGGACGTATGTATGCAAGAAACACATATATGAAAATGATACAATGCGAGTCTATGTTGATCAATACTTGGCAGAAGTGTGTAAGCAGAACAAAGTCAAGTGAAGGACTGTCGTAGTATAGTGCGAACGTCTTATGTAGAGTGTTGTAGAGGTGTGGTGTATACTGGCATAATGTTTTTATAAGATCTCTGTTGTCAAAGATCATTGTGCTATCAACTGAGATTGTTTCATGCATAGTTAGACATAATTCTTTCAATTCACATTTTGTAAGTCAAACATTGGTTAATACATATTTTTGTATAACGTAGCTAGACTGACCAGCACTAACCCAAACCATACTATGCAAACCCACAATGAGCTTTTGTAAAAATCACCTTAATCGGTGTCCATTTCATGAAAATTAGCTTCTTCCTGTTAATTGATGTGTGTCACAATTATAGTCACGAAGCTAATCAATGTAGATCTAAGATTCAAACAATGAGATCAGGTAAGAGGAATGTAAATTGTTTGGAAGGTGGTCAGATTGCTCATTATGCTAACACATGCAAATCTGGTGCTGCTCTAGTAATTACTAGAGATCATAATAATGTTAAAGATTCAAGTGAATCTTTAGAAGACTAACATGACACAGAAGAAGAAAGATGTTGGTGTGGATAGTCCTGTGGTACTAGATCCTGCTTTTGGCTCTTCTGCTAACTGAGTCGAATGCTTTTGCTCAGGGGGAGTATTGAAATGTTATACCAATCACTCCCCTACTTTAAAGTGATAATGTGATGTCCCCTATTGAGAATAAAATTGAATGATAAAATATAATAATAAAATTAAAATAAACCAATATGTCATTAATATAATAATATATTATCATATAAATAAATAATAATATTAAAATAGATAAATAAATAATATAATATAATATAAAAATTAAATAAATAATAAGTATAATTATAAAGTAGTAAAATAAATAAATAATAATTAAATGCAAGTAAAATATAAACAATGATATTAATAATCATTGTAAATGGTAATTTAAATAAATTATAAATAAATAATAAATAATTATTATTATAAATAAATAAAATTATAGAGGCATATCTCTAAAATCTAAAGGTGGCAACCCTTCAACATGCAAATGTATATAATGGATATCAAATGCATTCCTCCCTGATTTTATATATACAGAGAGGAAATAAATAAAAAGGAGAAGAAGAATAAAAAGCGGGGGTTATTCAAATTTCAACCCAAAGCAAGAAAAGAAATGTACGAGAAAATCAAGGACGAAATATAGGGGAATATTAAAAAGAAAGAAATATTGAATAAGCTAAAAATAAAGACATTGGATAAAAGGTAAGTATATCTTTGTTGAGTTAATTTATTTATAAGAATTGAATGAATTAGATATTAACAATAAAATAAACTTTAGAATAATAGATTATGAAACAAACATTGAAATAATGAATTATGAAATATAATAATATTGTTATTTAGAAAACTTACATTGAGCTCTGCAAGCGAATTTTTTTATGCATGCGACTTTCCTGCTAAGTGCTGAGGTGCCTATCGACGGTATCTCTTCCCGGGACGGCAAGCGACAACTGGGCATTTCCGGCGTAGGGAATGAGACAGGTCTTGGCGTTTCTTTCCATCTCTTTATTGTTTCAAATATGAATGTTCCTCCTCCTTCCTCCCCCTGTCGTTGGACACAGACCATACCTCCCACATCCTCTACCATTAAATCTAAGGATGCAGACGTTAATAGTGGTATTAAAAATGTTAACCCTAATCCTTCTACTAAACCTAAGTCCTTCTCAGAAGCAGTTGCCAACTCCGGTGATGTCATTGATGTGAAAGCTAGGTTTAGCATATCCAGTACCCATGACGCCTCCATTCCCGATAGGAACTTTGAGGCTGCTCCGACCCTTTTCTTTGTTGCTCCTAATCTTGAATTGCTTGCTGAAATTGTGAAGAAAAAAAATAGGTTAAGAAATATTGCTATCTTCTTCTCCACTGTGGAAATTGATATATGCCTTCCAACGAAGTTTTTTGGATAATTGTTTTCATAATTCCTGAAATCTTAAGCTTAGTTTTCATATTTCGTTTTGTAGACAAATTCAAAAGGGTTTATTTGTTATTTTTTTGCGAATAATGAATCTCAAGACGAAGTTCTTACGAAACAATATTGGACTGTTGGATCTACCTCCTTCCGTGCCCTAGCTTGGTCTGCTCAGGCAGTCCATGAAGAAGTCTTTGCCTTCTCTGCCCCTCGGCGAATTCTGGTTAAACAAGTTACCCACTTTTTATGGAGATTCCTCTCACAGTTGCTCGAACCATTGGGTAAAGTCATTCGCGTGGATGATACGGTTAGACTGGTTCCGCATATGGAAGTGACGGTTCTTATATCTCTGAATCCTGGTAAAGAAATTCCACCTTATATTTGCATTAATATATTGGAGGAAGTCCTTGCCTTCCCTATTAAAATCCTTGGGGGCTTGAATGCCTATTTTTTGTGTCGAAAAGAATGGCATCTAAGGAAAGATTGCCCCATTATTAAGAAAAAAATGGCCCCTGTTAAAACTTCGTCCCCCCCTAACCCCATTACTTCGAATAACCCACTTCCCAACCTGAATCCCAAATCTCCATCCTTCCCTGCTATATAGCCCCGTCTCCTTTTCGGTCGTCTCTATGTCCGTCAACAACATGTCTCAAGCTGACGGCTTCCAATCCGTGACCAAAAACCGTAGAAGAAGAGCTAGCAAAATTGATAACACAGCCCCGACTACTTCTCAGTCTGCTAAACATCTGCTCCCCTCTAGCTCGAATAGTCTTGCTTCTCTAGGAATGCAAGCCAGTTCCCCTTCCTTGGATATTATTTGTATTGACCCCTCTGGCAATTGCAGCAACTTAGGTCCTCGAAACTTCCCCTAAAGTGTTTAGAGAACTTAGTGATGACTACTCCCTTAAGATTATCCCTGCTTATAAACCCCCTTCAAAAACCATGTCCATCCCCATCCATATTAAACATTTCATGGATGTGGACTCTCAATCCCCTGTTGATTCTTTCTATGATGATGAATCCAAAAGTGACCTCCCTACTGCCAATCATCGGGGGAGACCCCTAGGCTCAAAAAATAAAAACTACTCTAGCAAGAAGAATGGGGAAATCTCTCTTCTTTTCACCTCATCTGATGGGGCTGCACAATAGTGCTCTACCCCTCCACATGTTTCCTCATGAATTGCATCTCCTGGAATATTAGAGGTCTCGAGTCACCAAATAGAATGTTTATCATTAAGCGGTTCATAGATACCTTTAACTCCATGGATTTTCTGAAGCTTCAAGAAATTAAAGCTATCGGTTTCATGCACGAATCCATTCTTAATTTCGTTTGGTTTGATGTGCTCAAATTCTATACGGCGCATCCTAGAGGCAAGGGGCATTGCCTTGTTGATTAACCCTAAATGGGGAAAATTCATTATGGGTAATGGCCTCTCCCCCTGCGAAAGAGTTGTTTGGATCACTATTAATTATAACAATTGTGTCTTTGGCATCTTCTTTGTTTGTGTCACGAATGACTCTAGGAAGAGAGCTAGCTTATGGAATTGGCTGGCAGCTCTCCCCAATATCCCGTGGCTTTTGGGGGGGATTTCGACAATGTTGAATCCGAGAAAGATAAAATTGGAGGCATCCCGTTTTCTTGGAAGGACCGTGAGAAACCTCACTAGAATAAGCTGAAAGAGTAAACCTCTTTTTGATCCCCTAGCTGGTAATAGGGATGATAATCCGGGTTTATGGTATTCTTGGTGTAATTTTCAGCAAGGTTCCTCTTGAATCTATTCAAGACTTGATCATTTTTATGGTAATTGCATCCTTGTCACCTCCAATTCTCTTTCTAACTACCATCCTATCTCTGCTTGCATCATACTTAATAACTCCCCTGTGCACAATAAATGCTCCAACTCTAAATTTATCCGCAAAACTAGTCTTCTCAAGGATGAGGATGTCGTCATATCAACAAATTCAACTCCCCCAACTGTTCCCGTGCCGATAGATGGAATATGAACCTGCGTGCCTGGCAGAACTTGCTTAAACATCTTTCCCAAAAAGGGGCCAAAGATTATAGGTTTATTGAAAAACATCTTTCCTCTTACCTGCATAAGGCTGAGACTAACATCCAAGATCATCCCTCGAATGTTGATATGGTCCCCCATTTGATTTCTAATAAAGAAGCCCTCAGAAAACATCAACAAATTAAAATCAGTGGCCCTAAGATTAGGTCCGGTGCTCATTGGCTTCAATCTAATGACTGTGGCTCTAAATTCTTCTTTAATCTTATTAATCATAAGCAGTCCAATGAATCTATTAATAGGCATTTAGTTAACAACCAAGATACCTCGGATCCGAATATCATTAAGAAGGCTTTTGCTGAATACTACAAAAACCTCTTCACCTCTTACGACTCGAAAGAGGCCCCTGCCCTTAGAAACAATTGTAAGCCTCTAAGAAGTTCTCTGGAGCTGATGCTGACCTGTTGTCTAAAGATATCTCTTTGGATGAAATTGAAACTGCTATTAAGTCTCTTCATAATGATAGGACCCCTGGGCCGGACGGCCTTCCTATGGAATTCTATGAAGCTAACATTGACTAGATTTGCAAAGACCTTCAAAATATCTATACAGAAGCTCTTGCCAATGGTTCCCTTTGGACTACTATTAACAGTGGAATCATTAAACTTATCCCCAAAGATGGGGACAAAGCTCTCATTAAAAATTGAAGACCTATTACTCTCCTCAATGTTTCCTACAAAAATTTTGGCCAAAATTCTGGCTCTTAGGCTAGTGGATATCCTATCTAAGTTTATTTGTGCGACCGAGACTCCTTTCATTAAGGGTAGATAAATTCTTGAGAATTTAATCACCAGTTGGGAAGCCATGAACTGGGCTAACTATTCTCACTAGAACTCTGCTAGGTTTATCCTTGGCTTTGAAAAAGCCTATGAAAGAGTTGAATGGGGCTTTATCTCCATGATGTCTAAGGCCTTTGATTTTCCTAGTACCTTCTGCAATGCGATGAGTGTGTTCCTTAATGACGCTATTGCCCAGGTTGATGTTAATGACTCCCTTTCTGACCCCTTCCCCCTTGGTAGATCCATCAGGTAAAGTTGTCCTTTGGCCCCTGCCCGTTTTGTCATTGCCTCGGAAGCCCTGTACTACATCCTTAGAGATAACTCTTTACCCCCTGCTGATAAAGGTATCTATCTTGACAACAATGATGAGCTTATCAACTGTCAGTTTGCTAATGACACTGGAAGTTTATTTGAAGCTACTGCTAATAACTTTGAAGCCCTTCAAACCAAACTTAATCTTTTTGCACTGTTTCAGGGGCTCCTTTATCAGATCATTAAAAGGCAGATTCTTCCAAGATTTAGCATTTTTGGGGAATACCCTTTCTATATTATGCCTAACAAGCATCTTCCATGCATCATTACCATCCATAGAGTGAAATATTCATTTGGAGGCAAGGGCAGACCGTTTGAGATTAAGTTCCTTCAAACCCAATCCCCCAAGGAGCTTATCAATATGGCACCAATCACATTTAACAACATGCATCTTTTTATTTCCTTTACCATCAGACCATAGAAAGTTTCTGACAGCCTTTTGTATCTCCAAGATTTGGTAGTTGTTGAACATCCAGTCAGAGGAGTAGTATATATTATAGAAAGAAAGGAATTTTTGGCAAACTTGAACTCTGTCGGCTAAAGATAAGGATCTCTTGTGCCTCTTATCCAGCTTCTTGATGATTTTATCTTTAACCCAAGACCACATATCTTTGAAGGAGGGCTCAATAAAGAAGGGTATGCCCAGATATCTAACAATTTTTTCTCGGCCTCCCCATTGAAAGTCACAATTCTTCAACCAGTCAGGGGGTTGATCCTCCCAGCCAAAAAACACTGAGCTTGGTTTGCAATGCTTAAAAGTTGTCAACAATGGCTTCAGATAAAATGGAAGTATCATCAGCAAATTGGCAATTAATAAACTCTTCATCATTGGGGAGAGATATACCTTAGACAGAAGGTTACACAAAATTATCTCTAAGAATGTAGCACAAGGCCTCAGAAGCAATAACAAAAAGGTCAGGGGCCAAGGGGCAGCCTTCCTTGATGAATCTACCGAAGGTCAATGAGTTAGGAAAGAAGTCATTAACATCCACCTGGGTAAAAACATCATTCAGCAAAATATTAACCGAATTGCATAAAGTACTCTGAAAACCAAAAGCTTCAAGCATCATGGAGATAAAACTTCAGTCCACTCTGTCATAGGCTTTTTTCGAAATCGAGGAGAAACAGAACAGATTTTTCATGACAATAATAGGTCCAATTCGTGGCTTCCTAATTGGTGATGAGATTCTAAAGAATATATCTTCCTTTAATGAAGCAAGTCTAAGTAGAGTTCAAACAAATTTGGGCAAAATATTCTCAAGTCTCAGAGCCATGATCTTGGCAAAAAATTTATATCAAACATTGAGGAGAGTGATAGATCTGCATTTTTTAATTTGAGATTTGTCCCCATCCTTCAGCAACAATTTAATGATATCACTATTGATAGTATTACAAAGGGAGCCCCTAGCTAGGGCTTCAGAGTAAACGTCTTGAAGATCTTTGCATATCCAACTAATGCTAGCCTTGTATAGCCTTGTAAAATTGCACCGTGAGGCTATCCGACCCAGGGGCCTTGTCATTATTCACGGAGTTAATGGCTTTTTCAACTTCTTCCAAGGAGATATCTTTAGACAGCAAATTAGCATCAACAGTGGATATCCTTGTAGGGATAGGAGGTTTGCACTGATTTCTAAGGGCAGTAGCCTCCTCCAAATCCTCAAAGGTGAAGAGATTTTTATAGTAGTCAGCAATGACCTCTTTGATGTTATCAGGATCATTAATATCTTGATTATTCACTAAAATCCTTTCTATAATTTCATTGGACTGTTTATGCTTGATGAGGATAAAGAACTTAGAGTCACGATCACCAAATTGGAGCCAGTCAGCACGGGATCTAATTTTGGCACCTCTGGTCATAACTTGCTGGTGCTTTCTGAGGGCTTCTTTAGCAAAGATCACATCAGAGATGAAATCACAATCCAAGGGATTGGCTTGGATGTTTGCTTAAGCTCTTTGAAGGTCAGAGGAGAGATGTTTTTCGGAGAACCTATAGTCTTTCGACCTTTTTTGGCCAAAGGTCTTTAATAGATTCTACCGAGCAAGAATGTTCATGTTCCATCTATCCGTGTGAGAGCAGGTGGGAGAGTCGTTCTTGTTGATGTCTCTAATGATGTGGATGGCAACCAAAACGTCCTCATCTTTAAGAAGACTAGTATTCACGATAAATTTGGGATTGGAGCCTATACTATCCACGAGAGAATTGTTAATACTAAAGCAAGTGGAGATAGGATGGTGATCGGAGAGGGCAGTGGAGGTGACAAGGACAGAATTGCCCTGATTATCGAGTAAAAAGGAAAAGAAATTTTTATTAGCATATTACCCGTCGAGTCTAGAGTATATTCTAGTGGGACCTTGTTGTAAGTTACACCATTTGTCTTTCTGAGATTCAACCATATTGAAGTCCCCTCCCACAAGCCACGGGATATTACACAGAGCAGCCAGCCAATCCCATAGGCTCGCTCTCTCCCTAAAGTCATTCGGGGCATAAATAGAACATATGCCAAAGACATTATTATTGTAATTAATAGTACTCCACACAACTTTATTACAAGGGTAGAGACCATTGCCCATGATATAATTCCCCCAATTGGAGTTAACCAATAACGCTACTCGACCCCTGCCTCTCGGGTGATTTGTTCAGTAATTCAGAGCATCCTTCCAATGGAAATTAAGGTTGGAGTCAATGACGAAACCAACAGCTTTTGTCTCTTAGAACATTAGAAAATCCATCGACTTACAAGTATCAAGAAACGTGCTTAATAATATACTTCCTATCAAGGGACTCAAGTCCCCTTACATTCCAAGAGATACAATTCATGAGGAAACATGTGGAAGTGTAGAACACCGGTCTACAGCCCCTACAATGGGGGTCATAGTAACAGGGGGGATATCCCCATTCTTTTTACTGACAGAGTTTTTGTTTTTAGAGCCCAAAGGCCTCCCCCATCGTTCAGATGTGGGCAGATCTCCTTTGAATTCATCATCATTATCTAACACAGCAAGGTACTCGGTATCGACATCCATGGAGTATTTTGGGAGGATGGGCACGGAATCGAAGGGAGGCTTACAGGCAGAGATAACCTCAAGCAAACCGTCGTCACTAAGATCTCTAAAATCTTGTGAGGAAAATTCTGGGAAGGGCACGAGACAATAGAATTGTCGGATGGGTCAATATTGATCACTTCCGAAGGGGGGGAATTAATTTGGGTTTCCTGTGAGATATGGTTGTTCGAGCTGGAGCCTAGCAGATGGTTTAAGGACAAGGATTCAATCAATGAGGTGTTCTTTGCTTTATTGGCCCTCCCTGAACGCTTTTCGGTCCGCGTTTGGAATCCATCATTCCGAGTCCCATTTTCAAGAGATAAAGAGATGGTCGAGAATGAGATAGGGGAAGGGGCATCAGGGATGGACAGGGAGTTGGAGGCCAGATCCAAGAAAGGGTTAGAGGGCACCTTAACCTGAAGGGTTTTGTTCAGTGAAGATTCCACATTAGGGTTAGCTGAATTGGTGGAGTTTTGGAGAGGCGAGGGCTTATCCGAAACAAGTTTTTTCTTAAGGATGGGGCAATCTCCTTAGATCCCCTTCTCTTCTACACAAGAAACAAGCATTCAAACCGCAAAGAATTTCAATGGGAAAAGAGTAAATGTCCTTAGAGATGTCCATGCAAATATCAGCCGGAATCTCTTTATCAGGGTTTAACGAAATAAGAACCTCGACGTCCATATTAGGAACCAATTTAAAAGTGTCAACCATACGAATCACTTCACCTAGTGGTTCAAGCAGTTGGGGAAGAAATCACCAAAAAAATGGAGGAATTTGTTTAACCAGGATCCACCGAGGCGCTGAGAGCGCAAGAACCTCGTCATGAATGGCCTTTGGAGACCAAGCCATGGCACGAAAAAAGGTATAACTCACGGACCAGTATTGTTTTTCAAAAATTTCGGCCTGGGATTCATGGTTAGCAAAGATCACATATAAACCTTCCAGAATTTCGCTACCAAAAGAAATGTAAAAACCAAGCTTCAAATTCCAATATTTATGAAACCAATTATCTAAGAATTTCCTGGGAGAGCATTTATTAACTTCAACAACATAGAAAAAAATAGCAGTATTCTTTACTCTATTCTTATCCTTCCCAATTTCAACAAGCATTTCCGAATTTGGAGAAACAAAGAATGGTAAGGCAGCAACCCCATTGTTCTTACCAGAATCGAAGGCGCCATGAATAATTCCGAAGCTAAATCTCGGGCTTGCATCAATGGCAATGCGAGAATTAGCAACCACCTCAGAGAAAGATTTAGGTCCTGCAAGAAGCAAAGTATTAGTTTTAGAGGGAGTAATGATGCTAGTCATGTCAGTCTCCATTGAAACCCTAGGCATAAATGCGAGCGAGATGGCGGGTACAACCTCTGCCAAACGGCAAAGGGAAGATGGAGAAACAAGATTCATATTAGGTGCATTAAACGAGAAGCATCGACCAACCGCACCTGTCAATTCGTCGTCGTCGAGAAAGCCGAGCTGTCTATCACCGCTTTTTGCCCCTTCTCGCATATTTCTATCATTTTTTGCCTATTATCTAACTCAAATATATTGCTAAATAAGTAACTAATATATATAATATGAAATAAATACATTATATACAGAATTATGAATTCTCGTGATTACAAGTATAAAATTATTTAATAATAAATTTTCATGTTAATAGGTTATTGAATATAAATTATATATTATTTAGAATAAGCTTTGAATTAAATATCAGATATGTTATATAAGTTTATCCATATATTTACTATTTATATATTTAAGTGGAATCGAAACTATGCATAATGGCATGTATGATTACTAATATTTTATTATACAGAAGATAATAATATATACTCGACTAATTCTTTAATAACTCACTAATCACTATTAAGGGGATAGGGAGTATCTCTTGGAAGGGACAGGTAAATTGGTCACATGATAGAAAGATCCCGAGATAGGTAGAACCTTGAGGGAATCCACTTGTAGACTATGCAAGTGTCCTAACACAGTAAATCTACCATCTTTCTTAAGGTATACGATTAGAAAGAAGTAAGGAATTAGAGCTTAAATATATATTGTTCATTATAAATTATTCTTAATATGATTTAAATACATAATGATGTATGATAATTATTGGGGATTGGCGTCCTCCTAGTATAAAGCATTACAAATTACCATTCCCAAAGGAAATCCAAACACTAATTATGAATTTTCACACAAATCAAGTAAGGTCCAAAATGGGGACATTACAAATACCAATTGCAACTAGATTCTCTCAGGTATGATGATTGGACAAGATAATGATTGCAGATTTATCGGTTGATTCATGTGCACAGTACGATGGGTTGCGTAAGCAATTTTTTATTTTTTATTTTTTGTCAGAAAAGTAATTATGATGCATTGTGGTTATAAATGTGATTTTATGGAATCATTTTCCAGTATTGCAAGAACAAAAATCAGATCTTGTAGATAAGCTTGAAATAGGTTGAAGAAGAATTCTCAAAGTACGATAATGGAATCTCGATTGGTTGTTTGTGGTACCAGTGCATTCGTATAAAACATGTTAAAGAAGGTTAAGATGGAGGAACTTGATGTTCACTTTATAAATATTATTAAAGTACGCAAGAAACATAGATCTTAAAGTGATACAATGCGAGTCTATTTTGGTCGATACTTGGCAGAAGTGTATAAGAAGATGAAAGTCAAGTGAATGATTGCAGCAATATAGTGCGAAGGTCTTGCGTACTGAGGAATTCATCAAAGATGCGTTTAAGCAGAAAAAAGAAGGCTGGAAAAGTATCGAAGAAGAACTAAAGATTTCCTTAGAGGAAGTGAAGAAATCTAAAGAGAATCTTAAGGATATCATTAAGATGAAGTCAGATAAAGATGAGAATTGAATCAGGAAATAAGAAAGCTAAGATCTAGAGTTATAATTTGTGAGAGCACAACTTTTTTGGATCAGTGAGTAGCCCTGTACAAGAGTCACAAAGATAAGGAAAGATTAGGTTTACATGTTAATGTTCAAATCTGAAGGACAAAGAAAAAGAGAAGGTAGTTGAAGCTGACGCGAAGTCTGAGGTGGCTGACAAGATCAAGAATCAGAATACATTTAACAAGAAGGCCTCCGATAAGACAACTGAAAGCTCAAAGGTACTTATCTTTCAACGGTTATTTAACATTTGCAAGAATTTTGGTCATAAGGTTACTAAATGTAAGATAAGAAAACAGCAGAAGGTTCAATGCTTTAATTTTCATTAGGTTGCTCATAAAACAAATTAACGCAGAATTCAAGTTTTTAATCCAATTACCAAGAATGGGATGAATAATATCTTTCATGGGAATTGATATGTGTGACAATTATGTTCCCAAGGCTAATTAGTGCAGATCTAAGGTTAATTCAATGAGATTGGGTCAACGGAATGTAAATTGTTTCAAAGGTGGTCAGATTGCTCATTATCCCAACACATCTAGATCTCGTGGTGTTGTGGTAAATACTGGAGATGGCAATAATGTTATAGATTCAAAATAATCTTACAAGATTAACACGACACAGAAGAAGAAAGATGTTGGTGGTGTGGAGAGTCCTGTGATACCAGATCCCCCTTCTAGCTCTTTTGGTAACTGAGTTGAATGCTTTCGTTCAACGGGGCTATTGAAATAATATATCAATCACTTCCCCTCCTTTGAGGTGATACCTCTTGCAACCGGCTTGTATACGGTATGATGATTGGACAAATAAAGATTGTGTCTATAAGTCATGTTGAGAAGGGTTGCTACTCTAGTCGAAAAAGTTTAGTTGTTGCTATTGACGTTACACCTATGAAACCTAAAAGGAGAAATAAAAAGTTCAACGGAACGAAACTGCTACTATTTCGAGCAATGAAGATAAAGAGGCTAAGGAAAAGAAGGAAAGAAAAGACAAGTAAGAAGAACAAAATTTTCAAAAAAATGTAGTTCCTTTTTAATATGATCCAAACTATGCTAGAAGATGGTGAGTTTGACAAAATCGTCGAATTATGGTTGAGTTGTTCTTTGATGAGCAGAACTGAGTGTATCATCTTCAAATGGAAGCACTTCCATGATAAGAGCATTTAGCCTTCCGAGTGAGTGGTCTGGGGTCATGTTAAGCGCTTTGATCGGGTCTTTGCATGTATCTGGCTTTTTCCCCCCGTTCTGCTTCTCTCTCCACCTGTGTTCACTTTCTTTCTACATCTACTAGCACTCTGGATTTGAGGTCTTGAGGTTTTTGACCTCAAGGTCAAAGAGGACCTTGAGGATCAATGACGACCTCGACCATGATTTTTGGATGTCGGGTTTCAAAAAGATTTGTTTTCCTGCTTGTGGTCGGCCATTTCGGGTTTCGGAATGGTAAATCCTTAAATTGCATTTAATTTGGGTCTATTTCTAGGGGGTTAAGGTTAATTGGGATTTAATTCCCCAATGTCGGCCTTCTCTAGAGGTTTGTGTCGTATATCACTATAAAAGGAAGCCTTCCTCTCTCATTTTCCAAATCTCTCCATCAAGTTTTGTGAGAACATCTACCAAGCAATTTCATGATCAAGCTCTCAAGTACAATCAAATAAGAAAGAAGGAGAAGAAAAGCAAGCAAGCATTCATTCATCCTCAAGCTCAAGCATTGAAGCATTCGTCAAGGAGATCCATTGTTAGCTATTGAAGGATTCAATCTCTCTGTAGCCCCCTTGAAGATTTCTCCATCCACATTCATCCAAGCCTCCTCATATGCAAAGACCCATTCAAGATTGGTGCTGAAGAACAAATGTCATTGATTTGAGACATCCTACATTCATTCTACATCCATTGCAGCATTGCTACTTTTGGATTCAAGAATTCAAATCCGTTACAAGGACTTCAACATAAGGAAGGTTAATCGTTTCATTTACTTTGTTTATGCACATTACAATTTCAATTCAATTTACAAGTTAATTGCTAAATTGGGGTTTGACCAAGGAAAACCCCCCCATCCAAACAACAAAAACCCTCTTTTCCTTGCAAGTACAGGTGGAGAACTGCGAATTTGAGCTTGGATTTGAATACCCTTTTCGGCAAACTTCCGAGATCCGCGAACAATGTCAAGGATGACCTTAAAAATCTCGACTACCTGCTGTCCGATTCAAGGTCAAAGACTGCCTGCTGTCCGAACAATAAAAGTTTTCCAAGTTTTCTTCGTCTCGACATTTCCAGTCCGATATATGTTGCAAAATTGCCCGAATTTGCAAACAGACATCAAAAATCAGCAATTTCCAGATTTGCCCTATTTTGAGGTTAGTATTTTCCTTCCAATTATTTCAAATTTCAACCATATATTATTTATAGCAAAAGATCAGGTTTTCTTCTTCATTCATATTCTCCATAAATTGATTATTTTGCGTATTAACCTTTTGGTTGATCAATTTGGATCTTTCCTTTGGAAATTTGGATTTAAAAGTAGATCTCATATTTCCCGCATTCATTTTGACATGAACCCTATGTTATCCTATTCACAGAGATAAAAGAATTGTTGATTGATCACTTGATAAGTAAGAAGATCATGCTTTCACCTGATAAGTAAGAAGATCATGCTTTCTAGTGTATCTGGTGTGCTACCAATTGAGTTGGTTAGCGATATTAAGAAAAGATTGTTGCAAAGTGCAACTAATTGCAAAAAGTTCATCAAGCCTATTAATAAGAAGTGCACCAACGCAAAATAGAAGTTATGCAAATTAGTCAGTAAGACCAAGAAATGTATAAAGCAAATATCTTATATATACACGTTTGGTCTTTGGTGGCCTGTTGATGTTGACAATTTTAAAGGTAGAATTGAAGTGATTGAGAAAAAATTGAATGTGTTGGGAAAGGCATATGATTATTTCGAATACAGAGAAGGAAAACAGTAGATGGTGCCTCTACTAGGGTGCTATCTAAAATTTTTGTAGAAGACGCAAAGAGATAACTATTTAAATTTATTGTAGTAGTTATCTCCCACTTTGAGTTTCTATATAAAATTTGTGACCCTTGTAGATTATATGTGAATTGTTGTTTTGAAGCATTCAAATACTATTTCTTAAAGTGTTGAAGTGAAAAGTTAATTATTGTATTAATTTGTCGGTTCATAGTTGTGCACACTACAATTAGGTTAGATTAGCGATAGTTAATTGTCATTCGGAAAATCAATTATAATGGTTTGTGGTTATAAATGTGAATTTTTTAAATCATTTGCCACTCTTGCAAAAGGAGAAATCAGAACTTTGAGCTGAGCTTAAAAGAGGTTGAAGAAGACTTTTTGAAGTACAATAATGGAATCTTGACTGGTTGTTCGTGATACTGGCGCGATCGTATCAAAGATGGTAAACAAGTCTAAAATGCAGGAATTTGATCATGGTAGAATCAGACATATGGAAGCACGATTATCATCGCATGAGTTACAGAGAGGTAAAAAATCTTGGATTGGATATATTCGGGGAATTTCCTTGGTTTGATAATAATTTATGATGTTTTCGCTGAGTTTATTCCAGGATGGAAACATAGTGTCGAACAAGTCCTATGAGGTGACAAAAGACGTAATTGAAAAGATCATGGGGTTGTAAAGTGTTGATGAATGACAAGAAAACAAGACAATAAGTTACAAAGAGGTAAACGAGTTACCTAGTATTGACCATGATCAAAATGCATCACTTAAAAATATTCTTGTTGATTCAATGGTAAGATATGCTGCCTGTGCCAGCTCATATAAAATTCAATTTCCAAATCATGATGGGATGGTGCCACTTCAACTAGGGCAGTTTACATTGCTCATAAAATGCATAGAAAGAAAGTGCAACTTGGTCTGTGAAAATCGTTAAATAATTTATTCGAAAATGTCGAGACAAGGATAGAAGATGTTTATGGATTTTTGTATGGATCCTTGGATGTGTACTCAGTATTCTATTTTTTGAGATCTTTACCGTGTAACAAAAACATCAAGTGGTGTACCGAAATCCCTACCCGCGAACAAATTATTTGTTCCAATTAGATTCTTTCTGGTCTTGTGTCTATAAGTCATGTTGAGGAGGGGTCCTCCACTAGTCAGAAAATTTTAGTTGTTTCTATTCACGTTAGGCCTCCAAAACCTAAAAGGAGAAAGAAGAGCCGAAGGGAAGGAAAATGTTACTATCTCAAACGATTAAGATGAAAAGGATAAGGAAAAGAAGGAAATAAAAGAAAAGTAAGAAGAAGAAAATTTTGAAAAAAATGTAGTTTCTTCGTCATAATCTCACTTTGTCCAATCTAATTTGATCCAAACTATGCTAGAAGATGGCAAGTTTGACATAATCATCGAATTATGGTCAAGTTCTTCTTTGATGAGTATAAAACAGATAGAAGAAGTGTTCATTGATCACTTGATAAGTAAGAAGATCGTGGTTTCTCGTGTGTCTGGTCTGCTACCAATTGAGTTGGTTAGAGATATTAAGACAATATTGTTTGAAAGTAGAACTAATTGCAGAAAGTTGATTGAGCCTATTGATAAGAAGTACACCGATGCAAAACAGAAGTTCTTCAGATTAGTTATTAAGCCCAAGGAATGTATAAAGGAAATATCACACATTCAAAAATTTGGTCTTCGGTGGTCTATTGATGTTGACAATTTTAAAGCTAGAATTGAAGTGATTGAGACATAATAGAATGAGTTGGGAAAGGCATATGATTATTTAAAAGACACAGAATGAAAAGAATGGATAAGAATGGTGGTTTCAGTCTCCAAACTATATTTAATCTTTTCACATGTTACTTGAACAGGATAACTTGTGTGCCCCGATGAGTGTTGTTGTTGTTGACTTGAATAGGAAGCTCTTGATCATCAAAGAAAGGTACAAAAAGGTTGCTAATGTGCTGGCTGTTCTATTTTTTATAATTTTCTGAGTTTTGGTTTTTGGACCTTTCTCAATGTGGCAAAAAGAGGGAAAGAGAGGAAAACAAAAACATTAATGAAGTATCTACTCAATGGGAGTTTTTGGTTGTTTTCAAATTCCTATGTTTTTGTTGTTTTGCTATCAATGCCAAAGGGGAACATTTTTCAATATATTGAGATATTGTTGGCATTGGTGTCATTGATATCAAAACCTCCATACATGTTCCTTTGTGCTATCTGTCGGTTATAGGAGTATTGGCTAAATGTTCCTGGTTGTCACTATGTTATTGATATGATAGCAATGTGTCAATTACGTTTGAAGAACAATTTTTGTACATGTACTTTTGATGTATATCCACACATGTTAGCGGTGGGTGCCTCTACTAGGTTGGTGTCTACAATTTTTGTAAAAGATGCAAATAGATAACTATTTACATTTATTGTCGTAGTTATCTCCCACTTTGAGTTTCTATATAAAATTTGTGACCCTCGGCGTTTTAATGTGCATTGTTGTTTTGAAGAATTGAAATTTAGCATTTCTTAAAGTGTTCAAATAAAAAGTTTATTGTTATATTAATTTATAGGTTGATAGATGTGCACACTACAATTGGGTTGAATTAGCGATATTTAATTCTCAATCGAAAAAGCAACTATGATGGTTTGTGGTTATAAATGTAAATTTTTGAAATCATTTGCCACTCTTGGAAGAAGAGAAATCAGAGCTTTTAGCTGAGCTTAAGAGAGGTTGAAGAAGAACTCAGGAAGTACGATAATGGAATCATGACTGGTTGTTCATGGTACTGGTGTGATCGTATCAAAGATGTTAAATAAGTCTTAGATGTAGCAATTCCATCATTGTAGGATCAGACATATGGAACCACGATTATCATGGCAAGAGTTACAAAGAGTTTGAAATCTCAGATTGGATAAAGTTGGCAAACTTCCCTGGTTTGAAAACTAAAAATTTATCATGTTTTTGCTGATTTGATTTCAGGGTGGAAACCTAGTGTAGGACAAGTCCTATGAGGTGATGAAGGAGGTAATTGAAAACATCATGGGGTTGTGAAGTGTTGGTGAATTAAAAGAAAAATACGACAATCAGATACAAAGAGGTAAAGGAGGTAGCTGGTATTGACCGTGATCAAAATGCATCACTGATAAATATTCTTGTTGATTCAAAGGTAAGGTATGTTGCATATGCCATTTCCTAAAAAATTCAATTTCGAAATCATGATGGCACGGTGCCACTTCAACTATAGCAGTTACATTGCTCATAAAATGGCTAGAAAGAAAAGGCAACTCGCTATGTGAAAATTGTTGTTGGAATAATTTATTTGAAAATGTCGAGACAACTGTAGAAGATGTTTATGGATTTTTGTACAGATCCTTGGATGTGTACTTAGTGTTCTATTTCTTGAGATCTTTACAAGGTAACAAAAACATTGTGTGGAGGATCGCCATCCCTACGGACGAACAAATTATTTGTTTCGGTTAGGTTCTTTCTAGTGTTGTTTCTGTAAGTCATGTTGACGAGCGTTCCTCCTCTAGTCAGAAAAGATTAGTTATTGCTATTGACATTACGCCTCGTTAACCTAAAAGGAGAATGAAGACTTGAAGGGAAGGAAACTGTTACTATCTCGAACTATGGAGCTGAAGAGGCCAACGAAAATAAGGAAAGAAAAGAAAATTAAGAAGAGAATTTTGAGAAAAAAATGTAGTTTCTTTGTCATAATCTTTGTCGATTCTAATGTGATCCAAACGATGCTAGAAGATGGTGAGTTTGACAAAATCATCGAATTATGGTTGAGTTGTTATTTGATGAGCAGAACAAGGATAGAAGAATCCTTGATTGATAACTTGATATGTAAGAAGATCGTGGTTTCTAGTGTGTTTGGTCTGCTACCAATTGAGTTTGTTTGAGATATTAAGAAAAGATTGTTGCAAGGTGGAACTAATTGTAGAAAGTTCATCGAGCCTATTGATAAGAAGTGCACCAACGCAAAATAGAAGATATGCAGATTAGTCGGTCAACCCAGAGAATGTATAAAGGAACTATCATATATATACAAGTTTGGTCTTCGGTGGCCTGTTCATGTTGACAATTTTAAAGGTAGAATTGAAATGATTGAGACAAAATTGAAGGAGTTGGGAAAGGAATATGATTATATCAAGGTTACAGAAGGAAAAGAGTGGATAAGAATTGTGGTTGGAGTCTCTCGACTGTATTTCATCTTTTGACATGTTGGTGGAATAGGATAACCTGTGTTCCTGGATGAGTGTTGTCGTTGTTGACTGGAAGACGAAGCTTTTATCATCAAAGAAGGGTACAAAAAGGTTGCTTATACGCACGTTGTTCTATTATTTAAAAAATTTTGAGTTTTTTGTTTTTGGCCCTATGTCAATGTGGCAAAAAGAGGGAGAGAGAACACAACAAAAAAATTATGAAGTATCTACTCAAAGGGAGTTTTTGGGAGTTTTTGGATGTTTTGAAGATCCTCCGTTTTTGTTCTGTTGCTATCAATGCCAAAGGGGAAGATTTTTAGATATATTGAGATGTTGTTGGCATTGGTGTCATTGATGTCAAAACCTCCATAAATGTTCATTTGTGCTATCAGTCGATTATTGGGAGTATTGGTTGAATGTTCATGGTTGTCTATTTGTTATCAGTAAGATATCAATGTGTGAGTTACATTTGAAGAACAATTTTTGTATGTGCACTTTTAATATACATCGAAACAAGTTAGGGGTTGGTGCCTCTACTAGTTTCATGTCTTAAATTTTTGCAAAAGACGCAAATCGATAACTATTTACACTTATTGTCGTAGTTATGTCCCACTTTGAGTTTCTATATAAAATTTGTGTCCATTGGAGTTTATATGTGCATTGTCGTTTTGAAGCATTGAAATAGCATTTCTTAATGTATTGAACTGAAAAGTTTATTGTTATATTAATTTATCGATTCATAGATGTGCACACTCCGATCTAATTGGATTGGCGATAATTAATTGTTAGTCGAAAAAGCAATTATGATGGTTTGTGGTTATAAATGTGAATTTTTGAAATCATTTGCCACTCTTGCAAGAAGAGAAATCAAAGCTTTTAGTTGGTCTTAAAAGAGGTTGAAGAAGAATTCTGAAAGTACGATAATGCAATCTTGACTGGTTGTTCGTAGCACTGGTGTGATCGTATCAAAGATGTTAAACATGTCTAAGATGGAGGAATTCGATCATCGTAGAATCAGACATATGGAAGCACGATTCTCATTGCATTAGTTACAAAGAGTTTGATTACAAGGAATTTACAAAGTTTTCGCTGAGTTGATTTAATGATAGAAACCTAGTGTTGGACAAATCCTATCAAATGACAAAAGAGGTAATTGAAAACATCATGGGGTTGTGCGGTGTTGGTGAATTACAAGGAAATAAGACAATCAGTTACAAAGAGGTAAAGGAGTTAGCTAGTATTGACCATGATCAAAATGCATCACTGAAAAATATTCTTGTTGATTCAATGGTTAAGTACGTTGCCTATGAGCACTCCTATAAAATTCAATTTAAAATTCATGATGGGATGGTGCCACTTCAACTGTGGCAGTTTACATTGCTCATAAAATGGCTAGAAAGAAAGTGCAACTTCGTATGTGAAAATTCTTGTTGAATAATTTATTTGAAAATGTCAAGACAACTATAGAAGATGTTTATGGATTTTTGTATGGATCCTTGGATGTGTACTCAATTTTCTATTCCTTGAGATCTTTACCAGGTAACAAAAACATTGAGTGGAGGACCGCCATCCCTACCAGTGAATAAATTATTTGTTTCCGTTAGTTTCTTTCTGTCGTTGTGTCTATAAGTCATATTGAGGAGGATTCCTCCTCTAGTCGGAAAAGTTTAGTTGTTGCTATTGATGCTACGCCTCCGAAACCTAAAAGGAGAAAGAAGAACTAAAGGGAAGGAACCTGTTACTACCTGAAACAATGAAGATGAAGAGGGTAAGGAAAAGAAGGAAAGAAAAGAAAAGTAAGACGAAGAGAGTTTTGAGAAAAATGAAGTCTTTTCGTCATAATCTGACTTTGTCGATTCTAATGTCATCCAAACTATGCTAGAAGTTGGTGAGTTAGACATAATCATTGAATTATGGTCGAGTTGTTCTTTGATGAGCAGAACAGAGACACAAGAATTGTTGATTGATCACTTGATAAGTAAGAAGATCATGGTTTTTGGTGTGTCTAGTGTGCTACCAATTTAGTTGGTTAGAGATATTAAGAGAAGATTGTTGTAAAGTGGAACTAACTGCAGAATGTTCATCGAACCTATTGTTAAGAAGTGCACCAACACAAAACAGAAGATATCCAGATTAGTCGGTAAGAGCAAGGAATGTATAAAGGAAATATCATAGATGTACAGGTTTGGTCTTCGGTGGCCTGTTGATGTTAACAATTTTAAAGGTAGGATTGAAGTGGTTGAGACAGAATTGAATGAGTTGGGAAAAGCATATTATTATTTCAAGGTCACAAAAGAAAAAGAGTGGATAAGAACGACGGTTTCAGACTACACACTATATTTCATCTTTTGACATGTTGGTGGAACAAGATAACATGTGTGCCTGGACGAGTGTTGTTGTTGTTGACTGGAAGAGGAAGCTCTTGATCATTAAAGAAAGGTACAAAAAGGTTGTTAATGTCCAAGCTATTCTATTTTTTAAAATTTTCTTTGTTTTGATTTTTGGCACTTTGTCATTGTGGCAGAAAGAGGGAGTGAGAGGAAAACAAAAACATTAATGAAGTCTCTACTGATGGGGAGTTTTTGGATGTTTTCAAGTTACTATGTTGTTGTTGTTTTGCTATCTATGCCGAGGCGGAAGATTTTTAAATATAGTGAGATATTGTTGGCATTAGTGTCATTAATGTCAAAACCTCCATACATGTTGATTTCTGCTATCAAACGGTTATTGCGATTTGGTTGAATGTTCATGTTTGTCAGTATCTTATCAGTATGATATCGTGTCAGTTACATTTCAAGAACAATTTTTGTACATGCACTTTTGATGTATATCAAAACAAGTTAGGGCTTTGTGCCTTTCCTAGGTTGGTGTCTGTAATTTTTGTAAATGACGCAAATATATACATATTTACATTTATAGTCGTAGTTATCTCCCACTTTGAGTTTCTATATAAAATTTGTGACCCTTCGCGTTTATATACATGCATTGTTATTTTGAAACATTGAAATAACATTTCTTAAAGTGTTGAACTGAAAACTTTATTTTTATATTAATTTATCAATTGATAGATGCGGACACTACGATTGGGTTGGATTAGCGATATTTAATTGTCAGTCAGAAAAACAATTGTGATGATTTGTGGCAATAAATGTGAAATTTTGAAATCATTTGCCACTATTGCAAGAAGAGAAATCAAAGCTTTTAGCTGAGCTTAAAAGAGGTTGACGAAGAATTGTGGAAGTACAATAATGGAATCTTGACTAGTTGTTCGTGGTACTGGCGCATTCGTATCAAAAATGTTAAAGAAGTCTAAGATGGAGGAATACAATGATGGTAGGATCAGACATATGGAAGCACGATTTAGCTAGTATTGATAATGATCAAAATACATCACTGATAAATATTCTTGTTGATTCAGTGGTAAGGTATGTTGCCTATTCCATTTCTTATAAAATTAAATTCTGAAATCATGATGGGATGGTTCCACTTCAACCGTGGCAATCTACATTGCTCATAAAATGGCTAGAAACAAAGTACAACTTGGTCTGTGAAAATAACTCTTGGATAATTTATTTTAAAATTTTGAGACAACTGTAGAAGTTGTTTACGGATTTTTGTATGTATCCTTGGATGTGTACTCAGTGTTCTATATCTTGATATCTTCACCAGGTAACGAAAACATCGAGTGGAGAATTGCCAGTCCTACCGATGAACAAATTATTTGTTCTGGTTAAGTTCTTTCTGGTGTTGTGTCTATAAGTCACGTTGAGAAGCGCTCTTGCTCTAGTCAAAAAAGATTAGTTTTTCCTCGTGACGTTACGCCTCCGAAACCAAAAAGAAGAAAGAAGAGCTGAAGGGAAGGAAACTACTACTATCTCAAACAATGAAGAGTTAGAGGATAAGGAAAAGAAAGAAAGAAAAGACAAGAAGAAGAAAATTTAGAGAAAAATGTAGTTTCTTCATCGTAATCTGACTTTGTCAATTCTAATGTGATCCAAACTATTCTAGAAGATGGTGAGTTTGACAGAATCATGGAATTATGGTCGAGTTTTCTTTGATGAGCAAAACAAAGATAGAACAATTGTTGGTTGATCACATGATAAGTAAGAAGATCATGGTTTCTAGTACCTGGTGTGCTACCAATTGAGTTGGTTAGACATATTAAGAGAAGATTGTTGCAAAGTCGAACTAATTGCAGAAAGTTCAACGAGCCTATTCATAAGAAGTGCACCAACGCATTTAATAGAAGTTATCCAGATAAGTCGGTAAAACCAAGGAATGTATAAACGAAATATCATATATATACAGGTTTGGTCTTTAGTGGCCTTTTGATGTTGACAATTTTAAAGGTAGAATTGAAGTGATTGAGACAAAATTGAATGAGTTGGAAAAAGCATATGATTATTTTAAACACAAAGAAGGAAAACAGTGGATAAGAACGGCAGCTTCAGTCTCGAGATTGTAGTTCATCTTCCGACATGTTCTTTATTATTTTTAAAATTTTCCAAGTTTTGGTTTTTGGTCCTTTGTCAATCTGGCAAAAAGACGGAGAAAGAGCAAAACAATAACATTAATGAAGTATCTACTCAAACAGGAGTTTTTAGATGTTTTGAAGTTCCTATGTTTTTGTCGTTTTCCTATCAATGCCAAAGGGGAAGATTTTTAAATATAATAAGATATTGTTGGCATTGGTGTCAATGATGTCAAAACCTCCATACATTTTGCTTTGTGCTATCGGTTTGTTATTGGGAGTATTGGTTGGATGTTCATGATTGTCAATATACGATAAATATGATTTCAATGTGTCAATTACGTTTGAAGAACAATTTTGGTGTGTGCTCTTTTGATGTATATCAAAATAAGTTAGGGGTTGGTGCCTTAACTAGGTTGGTGTCTACAATTTTTGTTAAAGACGCAAATAGATAACTATTTACCTTTATTTTCGTAGTGATCTCCCAATTTGAGTCTCTATATAAAATTTGTGACCCTTGGCGTTTATATGTGCATTGTTGTTTTGAAGCATTGAAATAGCATTTCATCAAGTGTTGAACTGCAAAGTTTATAGTTATATTGATTTATCGATTCATAAATGTGCACACTACAATTGAGTTGTATTAGCCATATTTAATTGTCAGTAGGAAAAGCAATTATGATGATTTGTGGTTAGAAATGTAAATTTTTTAAATCATTTGCCACTCTTGCAACAAGAGAAATTACAACTTTTGGCTGAGATTAGAAGAGGTTGAAGAAGAATTCTGAAAGAACGATAATGGAATCTTGACTGGTTGTTCGTGGTACTGGTGCAATCGTATCAAAGATGTTAAAGAAGTCTAAGATGGAGGAAATCGATCATGGAAGCATCAGACATATGGAAGCAAAATAATCATTGCATGAGTTACAGAGAGTTTTAAATCTTAGATTGGATATATTCAGAGAAATTCTCTGGTTTTATAAAAAGGAATTTATTATGTTTTCGCTAAGTTCACTTCAATATGGAAACCTAGTGTTGGACAAGCCCTATGAGTTGACGAGAGAGGTAATTGAAAACATCATGGGGTTCTGCAGTATTGGTGAATTACAAGTAAACAAGACAATCAGTTACAAAGAGGTAAAGGAGTTAGCTAGTATTGACCATGATCAAAATGCATCACTGATAAATATTCTTGTTGATTTAGTGGTAAGATATGTTGCCTATGTCATTTCCTATGAAATTCAATTTCAAAATTATGATGGTGCCAATTGGATGACTCTTATGGTTCAATAGGTCACTAATTCTTGGTTGAGGATAGATAGTAGATGTGATTTGCTTATAGGAGATGGACTTTCAACTACATCCTTATAGATAACTCCTATACATTTAATGGTGATTGAGATAGAATTGAAGGAGTTCGGAAAGGCATATGATTATTTCAAGGTCAGAGAAGGAAAAGACTGGATAAGAACAACGGTTTCAATCTCAAGACTATATTTCATCTTTTGACATGTTGGTGGAATAGGATAACCTCAGTGCCCGGATGAGTGTTGTTCTTGTTTAATGGAAGAGGAAGCTCTTGATCATCGAAGAAAGGTACAAAAAGGTTGTTAATGTGAAGGCTGTTCTTTTTTTTTTTTAATTGAGTTTTTGTTTTCGGCCATTTGTCAATCTAGAAAAAAGAGGGAGGCAAAGGAAAACAAAAACATTAATGAAGTATCTACTCAAGGGGAGTTTTTGGATGTTTTGAAGTTCCTATGTTTTTGTTGTTTTGCTATCAATGGCAATGGGGAAGAATTTTAAATATATTGAGATATTTTTGGCATTGGTGTCATTAATGTCAAAGCCTCCATACATGTTTTATTCTATCGTTCAGTTATTGGGACTATTAATTGAATGTTCATGGTTGTCAGTATGTTCTCGGTATGATATCAATCTGTAAGTTATGTTTTAAGTACAATTTTTTACGTGCACTTTTGATGTATATCAAAACAAGTGAGGTATTGGTGCCTCTATTAGGTTGGTGTCTACAATTTTCTGTAAAAGACACAAATAGGTAACTATTTACATTTATTGTCGTAGATATCTCCCAATTTGAGTTTCTATATAAAATTTGTCAACTTTGGCGTTTATATGTGGATTGTTGTTTTGCAGCATTGAAATAGCATTTCTTAAAGTGTTGAACTCAAAAGTTTATTGTTATATTGAATTATCAGTTGATAGATGTGCACACTACGATTGGGTTGGATTATCGATATTTAATTGTCAGTCGTAAAAGCAATTATGATGGTTTGTGGTTATAAATGTGATTTTTTGAAATTATTGGACACTGTTGCAAGAAGAGAAATGAGAGCTTTTGGTTGAGCTTAATAGAGGTTGAAGAAGAATTATGAAAGTACAAGAATAGAATCTTGACTAGTTGTTCATGGTACTCATGCGATCATATCAAAGATGTTAAAGAAGTCTAAGATGGAGGAATTCAATCATGACAGGATCAGACATATGAAAGCACGATTAGCATCGCATGAGTTACAAAGAGTTTGAAATCTTGGATTGCATATATTATGAGAATTTATGTGGTTTGATAACAAGGAAATTATCATGTTTTCACTGAGTTGATTTAAGGATGGAAACCTAGTGTTGGACAAGTCCTATGAGGTGACGAAAGCGGTAATTGAAAACAACATGGGGTTTTGCTGTGTTGGTGAATTACAAGGAAACAAGACAATTAGTTACAAAGAGGTAAAGGAGTTAGCTAGTATCGACCATGATCACAATGCATCACTGATAAATATTCTTGTTGATTTAGTGGTAAGATATGTTGCCTATGCTATTTCCTATAAAATTCAATTTTGAAATCATGATGGGATGGTGCCACTTCAACTGTGGCAGTTTACATTGCTCATAAAAGGCCTAGAAAGAAAGTGTTACTTGCTCTATGAAAATTGGTGTTCAATAATTTATTTGAAAATGTCAAGACAACTATAGAAGATGTTTATAGATTTTTGTATTGATCCTTGGATGTGTACTCTTTTTCTATTTCTTGAAATCTTTACCGGGTTACGAAAACATAGAATGGAGGACTGTCATCCCTACCAGTGAATAAAAAATTTGTTCCAATTAGGTTCTTTCTGGTGTTGTCTAGAAGTCATGTTGAAGAGAGTACCTCCACTAGTCAAAAAAGTTTAGTTGTTGCAATTAAAGTTGCGCCTACAAAACCTAAAAGAAGAAAGAAGAGTTGAACAGAAGAAAACTGTTACTATCTTGAACGATGAAGATGAAGAGGCTAAGGAAAAGAAGGAAAGAAAAGACAAGTAAGAAGAGAATTTTGAGAAAAATGTAGTTTCTTTGTCATGTAATCTGATTTTGTTGATTCTAATGTTAAATCCAAACTATGCTAAAAGATGGTGAGTTTGTCAGAATCATTGAATTATGATTGACTTGTTCTTTGATGACCACAACATTGATAGAAAAATTGTTGATTGATCACTTGATAGGTAAGAAGATCATAGTTTCTAGTGTGTCTGGTGCGCTACCAATTGAGTTGGTTAGAGATTTTAAGAGAAGATTGTTGCAAAGTGGAACTAATTCCAAAAAGTTCATTGAGACTATTGAGAAGAAATGCACCGACAAAGAATAGAAGATATCAAGATTAGTCGGTAAGACCAAGGAATGTATAAAGGAAATATCATATATATACAGGTTTGGTCTTCGATGCCCTATTGATGTTGAAAATTTTAAAGGTAGAATTCAAGTGATTGAGACAGAATTGAATGAGTTGGGAAAGGCATATGATTATTTCAAGTACAAAGAAGTTAAAGAGTGGATAAGAATGGCGGTTTCAATCCCCAAACTACATTTCATCTTTTGACATGTTGCTGGAACACGATAACCTGTTTGCCAGGATGAGTGTTGTTGATTGGAAGAGGAAGCTCTTGATCATCAAAGGAAGGTAAAAAAGGGTTGTTAATGTGCAGACTGTTCTATTTTTTAAAATTTTCTGAGTTTTGGTTTTTCGCCCTTTCTCAATGTGGTAAAAAGGGGAAGAGAGAGCAAAGCAAAAAATTTAATGAAGTATCTACTCGAGGGGAATTTTTTGATGTTTTGAAGTTCCACCATTTTTGTTGTTTTGCATTGATATATTGTTGGCACTAGTGTCATTGACATCAAAACCTCCATACATGTTGCTTTGTGATATTGGTCCTTTATTGGGAGTACTGGTTAACTGTTCGTTAGCGATTGGGTTCGATTAGCGATATTTAATTGTCAGTCCAAAAAGCAATTATGATGGTTTTTGGTTATAAATGTGAATTTTTGAAATCATTTGCCACTCTTGCAAGAAGAGAAACCACAAATTTTAGCTAAGCTTAAAAAAGGTTGAACAAGAATTGTGGAAGTACGATAATGGAATCTTGACTAGTTGTTTGTGGTACTGGTGTGATCGTATCAAAGATGTTAAAGAAGTCTAAGATGGAGGAATTCGACCATGGCAAGATCAGACATATGGAAGCACGATTATCATTGCATGAGTTACAAAGAGTTTATATCTCGGATTGGATATATTTGGAGAATTTTCTTGGTTAGATAACAAGGAAATCATCATGTTTTCAGTGAGTTGATTTCAAGATGGAAACCTAGTGTTGGACAAGTCCTATGAGGTGACGAAAGAGGTAATTGAAAACAGCATGGGGTTGTGCAGTGTTGGTGAATTACAGGGAAACAAGATAATCACTTACAAAGAGATAAACGAGTTAGGTAGTATTGACCACAATCAAAATGCATCACTGATAAATATTCTTGTTGATTCTGTGGTAAGGTATCTTGCCTATGCCATTTCCTATAAAATTCAATTTCGAAGTCATAATGGGATGGTGCAACTACAACTGTGGCAGTTTACATTGCTCATAAAATGGCTAGAAAGAATGTGCTACTTAGTCTGTTAAAATTGTTGTTGGAGAATTTATTTGAAAATGTTGAGACAACTGAAGATGTTTATGGATTTTTGTAGGGATCCTTGCATGTGTACTCAGTTTTCTATTTCTTGAGATCTATACTGGGTAACGAAAACATCAAGTGGAGGACCGACATGCCTACCAGTGTCCAAATTGTTTCTACCAGTTAGGTTCTTTCCGGTGTTGTGTATATAAGTCATTTTGAGAATGGTTCCTCCTCTAGTCGCAAAAGTTTAGTTGTTGCTATTGATGTTTCTCCTACGAAACCTAAACGGATAAAGAAGAGATGAAGGGAAGGAAACTGTTACTATCTCAAACGATGAAGGTGAAGAGGCTATGGAAACGAAGGAAACAAAAGACAAATAAGAATAAGAAAATTTTGAGAAAATTCTAGTTTCTTCGTCATAATCTGACTTTGTCGATTCTAATATGATCCAAACTATGCTAGAAGATGGTGAGTTGGACATACTCATCGAATTATGGTCAAATTGTTCTTTGATGAGACGAATAGAGATAGAAGAAATGTTGATTAATCACTTGATAAGTAAGAAGATCATGGTTTCTAGTGTGTCTGTTGTCTTACCAATTGAGTTGGTTATTAGATATTAAGAGAAGATTGTTGCAAAGTGGAAATTGTTAGAATAACTGAGAGGAGGGGTGAATTAGTTATCCAGCGTCCCAAAACAAAATGTATAATTCAAAACAATTTCTTCAATTTCTGCTCGTCAGTAAGCAATAATAACTCTCACTGTCTGTGCTTTTACCAATTACCAATCTAATACTTATAACAGTTTACCAATCAAATCTAACATGTAACATGCAAAGTATGATAACAAACAAATATCACAATCAACACATAACACGAGATTTAACGTGGAAACCCTATAAAGGGAAAAACCACCTGGGACCGGCAACCCAAACATGTTCACTCTTCTCAAGTGAGGTCGGTTAAGACCCAACCCTGTTAAAGGTTACAAACACACTGTCAGGTGTGATCTTGTTAGAGGATTTTAGACAAGAAGTTATCATCCAACTAACATTCACTATGGGGTTGACAGGATAACAATGTTCATTCTATGAATGATACATCATAAGACTTTCAGAGTCCACTCGGTTAAGAGATTTAGACTGTATACAATGGTTAAATATGTAACAGTAAAATAACCTGTTATAATACAACTTCAATTGAAGATTATAGATCAATATTTAGTCCATACAAATCATTCTGATCAATAATTCACTTCAAATTCAATACTATATCAACTTACTATTTGTCGGTAACTGCTCTTTGTAGCTCGATACTTGCTCTACAACTCGGTTCTTACTAACCAGTATGATCAGAATGCATGAAAGCTTGTTCATGTGAAATTCCTGCAGCTTCTACTTCTTTCAACTATTTCTTAAATAAATTTTGTTCTCTTATATAGACGAGTAAATCGTTTTCTTCTCCACCATCTGATTTTGCCGCTTAATCACATTCATAGATTTTGCCACTTAAACTTTCTCAGTACTTGTGTCAATAACACGTTTCAATCTGCTCCGTTAGATCTTTGAATTTTGTCAGTCGTTGATCTGCGTAACAAACATTATCTGTTACCTCGATGTTATACTCTTGTCAGCTCATCAATCTTATCAGTTAAACTAATCGTTTAATTCATTCTATTCCGCTCGGTTAACAAAGAAATGCATCGGTGAACACTGCTCGATTAATATTGCGGTCAGTATACACTACACTCCATCGGTGTATACTAGAAATGTTTCATTTACCGACAACATTGCTTTGTGTCTTTCAGCTCTATACTTCATTATAGATGAATGCAACATAACAAAGTCAATATCATCAAGTCATAGACTCATCAACAAGTTACTCAATGTGTTCCTTATCCTCATCTGTCATGCACATCTTTCCTCATGTAGATTTCTCTGTTCTTTAAATCTCTTTTCCACTTTTGGTTAGATGTCTCGATGTAGTAACTTACAAGATAAGTGTTGTCAAACTAATTGACATCAATGACAACATAATACTGATTTAATCATATTACATATCTAATCATCAACTCCTCAATGATCTTTAATCGCAGATTCTTCAATCAGATTCCAAATCACTTGTAGTCCAACAATCTCTTCCTTTGGCATTGATGGCAACACAAGTAATATGAAATGTACCATACACATACCAAACATACATTCTACAACTTTGTGAACAAATGTTGTAAGTCGAATAGACTTAATATGTATAATCACTATGTTATTGAACCAGCATTAAGTAATACAACTTCACCTTTCTGTAGTTGTGATCTTTTCAGTTGTCTTGTTCCATTCAAATTTTCTCTCCCTTACATAATTGTCGTCAATGCTTGTTTGTTTTTAAACCTTTCATCATCTTTCATATTGTTCATCTTTCCCTTTCATTGTTGTCCATTCCTTTCATACTGTTCATCTCTCCCTTTGACAGCAATGTCAAAGAAACAAATAAACAATCAGCTCTGTCGTAGCCAAGTAACTCTTTGTGGTGTTCAGTACTTCCTCTATATCTTTTTATACTGATATCTCATCGGTTCAAGTGCTCAAACTTAATCACAACCTTGAACATGATTCAAAATGTGAACTATGCTGCATCAACATGAAGGATCTTCTGATAAAAGTAGGCTGATTCAACATCCAAATCACCTTAGTGACCGATAGACAAGGGCCGGACCCCAAGTCTAGTCCTCAAGTATTCAAATGTGTCCTTCGATAGGCGCTTTGTAAAAATATCTGCAAGTTGTTCTTTAGATGTAAGAAATTCTAACTTAACTTGCTTCTCTTGCACTTGTTCTCTTAAGTAATGATACTTAATACATATATGCTTTGTCTTAGAGTGCGTCACAGGATTCTTTGAAATATTAATAGCACTAGTGTTGTCACAATATATAATCACCAGGTCAGTGTAGTCATGTTGTCTTTACAGTGACTATCCTCATTTGTTGAAGAAGAAAAGCATTAATGTGGCTGAATAGCAATACATTCAAGTGGCAATTACACTAGGGACAGTCACTGTGAGATGTCCTCATTTGTGACTGTCCTTACAGTGAGTGTACATTATCATGTTGTCTTTACAGTGTCAATATATGCATTATTACTTAAACTGAAGAGTACTCTAAATAATGTCATTGTGGAGTTCTGATTGCTTCCAATTTGATATACGCTTGTTCTACTTATGTATCCAGCATCATATAAGAAAAGTTGATTCTTTTAAAATAGATTCATTTAGCCATGAAATGCCTTTGCATGTTACATACAAGATTCGAAGGCCCAAAACTGATTACTCATTATAATTCATGTACAGAATGATAATCAACCACAACGAGGCATGCATAGGCGCTGCTTAGATTTTGAGGCATCAGAAGCTCGTAGAAGAAACTTGACCAATGGCTCATGGAATGCAACAAACTTATTGCCTAAAACAGGAGCATTGGTAACCACAGATGATGGTTCTGAAAAGAACACTTCACCATCAATGTCACGTGAGGGAACTGCAATTTCTGATGGCAAGCAACTTGTAGTATATAAGAGAGATGCAGGTACAGATGCTGGGAGAAGTTCCCAATCTTTATCTGTTGGACAGTTTTCATCTTGGTCTTATAAAACATCTGAGGGTAACTCAGACAAGTCTGACAGCTCACAGTGATCAATTGTCCCTTGTGTAATTGCCACTTGAATGTATTGCTATTGAACCACATTAATGCTTTTCTTCTTCAACAAATGAGGACAGTCACTCTAAAGACAACATGATAATGTACACTCACTGTAAGGACAGTCACAAATGAGGACATCTCACAGTGACTGTCCCTTGTGTAATTGTCGCTTGAATGTATTGCTATTGAACCACATTAATACTTTTCTTCTTCAACAAATGAGGACAGTCACTCTAAAGACAACATGATAATGTACACTCACTGTAAGGATAGTCACAAATGAGGACATCTCACAGTGACTGTCCCTTGTGTGATTGCCACTTGAATGTATTGCTATTCAGCCACATTAATGCTTTTCTTCTTCAACAAATGAGGATAGTCACTATAAAGACAACATGATAATGTACACTCACTGTAAGTGTACATTATCATGTTGTCTTTACAGTGACTGTCCTCCTTCAAGTGGCAATTACACAAGGGATTTGTGTTTTCATTTGTGTTTTCAACAGCGCCGTAACCCTCCGCGAAATCACATCGGGATATAAGGGCAAAACAAACAAGAACGTTGTCATTTGTATTTTCAACAGCGCCGAGAGAGATAAACAAACTTAAAACTCAGACTTAAGAAAGATGAAGGCAATGCTTCAAAAGGCCGATGCCCTAAGCACGGGAAAACACAATACCACCATTAAACGATGTCCTAGTCACCGTATCAATGCTGCCAGCTCCGTACCAGTATGCTAACTGCTCACTTTCATCCTGTGATAAAGGTAACTTCATTAATCATACTTGAAATGGCAGCATACGAACTAAAGCTGATGAACATTTATAAACTAAAAGTTTAAAACTACAGATTACAAATGTAGTAGTTTCATACGAAAACAACTTGATGTCTGAAATTTACCATTAGAAGTATCCAAAGGAATACCACAGTATTGTTGAACTTGGAGAATCAGAGATGATCTACACAGCAAGGTTCAACAGTTGTAAGGACTGTTACACCATCTTTAGCTTTTGAATACATTTTCTCCTTGGCCTCTGGTGGATCCTCAAAGACCCCCAATGACGTTTTCCCTACAATTATCAATTGTCTGTTAGTATGAGATATTAATAAATAAGCATTAATCACAATATTAGGCAAACAATGTTCTTGATGTCTGAATCTAAATCACAGAAAGCTCTAATAAAGCAGTTCTCAGTTTCACATTAAACCAAGTTTCAATTTCAAATGGTTATAATAATTTTTGCAAGTTATAAGTAGCTGGTTACAATATATGACATAAAAAGAAAAAAATCATTTCTATTCTTTTCTTCTTTTTCTCTTTCAACGAAGCTTTTGCACCACACAAAAGCATACCAAACTTCTTCTCTGTAGATGCTACTGTGTGTCGTGCTCCAAACGGGCCCATAAATGTGGTTGAATAACAATACATTGAAGTGGAAATTACACAAGGGACAATCACTGTGAGATGTCCTCATGTGTGACTGTCCTTGTCACAAATGAGGACATCTCACAGTGACTGTCCCTTGTGTAATTGCCACTTGAATGAGGACAGTCACTGTAAAGACAACATGATAATGTACACAAGTACCGTGAAGGTAGTCGCAAGTTAGGGCTGTTTCATTGCATACCCGAAACAATGAAGACGTTACGGTCCACAAAAAGTTTGTGCTTGAAAGATGAACAAATAAAATTAAACTTCTAAATAACCAAATCCGCTAACAATAAATTCAACACAGATATGTCCTCATTTCTGGGTATTTTAGCTCTCTAACAGCTGAATACCAGATTACATAATAATGACAAAAGAAAAATAAACCCAACGTACTCAGAAATTGTAGCTGTGATTTCACGGACGGAATCTCTCTCGGCGCTATTGAAAATACAAATGACAACGTTTCTCTACATTATCATGTTGTCTTTACAGTGACTGTCCCTTGTGTAATTGCCACTTGAAGGAGGACAATCACTGTAAAGACAACATGATAATGTACACTTACAGTGAGTGTACATTATCATGTTGTCTTTAGAGTGACTATCCTCATTTGTTGAAGAAGAAAAGCATTAATGTGGCTGAATAGCAATACATTCAAGTGGCAATTACACAAGGGACAGTCACTATGAGATGTCCTCATTTGTGACTGTCCTTACAGTGAGTGTACATTATCATGTTTTCTTAAGAGTGACTGTCCTCATTTGTTGAAGAAGAAAAGCATTAATGTGGTTCAATAGCAATACATTCAAGTGGCAATTACACAAGGGACAATCACTGTGAGATGTCCTCATGTGTGACTGTCCTTATCACAAATGAGGACATCTCACAATGACTGTCCCTTGTGTAATTCAAGCGGCAATTACACAAGGGACAGTCACTGTGAGATGTCCTCATTTGTGACTGTCCTTACAGTGAGTGTACATTATCATGTTGTCTTTAGAGTGACTGTCCTCATTTGTTGAAGAAGAAAAGCATTAATGTGGTTCAATAGCAATACATTCAAGTGGCAATTACACAAGGGACAATGTCATGAGCCATGACATATTGAACTTAGTATAATAATAAAATGATTAGATGATATATAATAATCTATTATTAACGGTATATAACAATAATATATAATTATTATCAACACATAATAATAATATATAGTTAGCATAATAAGTAATATGTTAATTAAATAATATTAAAATATTAATAAGTAATATAATTATGATTATAATTATAATATAAATTAATAATAAATAATTATTAATAAATTATATATATTATATTATAATAATATATTAAGTAATAATATTAAATCAATTATTGATATAATAATTTTAATATATAAATAATATTAATAAACCTCTCAATATAAAACAATATGTTACCACTATAATAATATTTATTATAATATTATTAATATTACTAACATCATTAATTATAATATTTAATAATAACAATAACATTAATAATAATAATAATAATAACGTTTAAAGCAATATCGAATATCTGTAATCGATATACATCTACGTTAAACATTTGCATTATCTATCACAATGAGGAATGAAGAAGTGATACAACAATCACTAGTCATTACACATCGATACCATGAGAGGATGATTAATGAACCGAATACTATGAAGTCAGGATCAACATGATATGAATAAGGGATAGGTCGCTAAGTGTTTCAGAAGATGTATTGATAAGCAAGAAGGATAACCATTCATATATTATAAATAATCATTAATTGCACAAGTTTAGACAATGACATATCCGATAAAGCAATATCAAACATGAAGACCCGCTAGCAAATATGCACCATCACTTCCTATGTTATCATGACAATAACAGAAACTAGATTGAATTCTACTATCTATATCAATAAACACCACATAGGAGGATATCGACTAAAGGATTGAAAGATTATCGATTGTCTGAGATAAACCACATCTTGTAGAAACACAAAAGCATCAGTGATTATATCACAAGCTATCGATGAATGAGGCATCAGTCGTGAATAATAACTACAATGTATCCTTAAGTATTAACAGGAATGGAACTCAATTTGAAGATCAAACTCCATTACCAGCAATCAACCAATAAATGGACAATTATCAGAAAATGATATCGACTTATATCAAAGTAGAAAGATTGGATATAATCATAACAATATGCGATAAGGCAAGAGTTAATATCGATTGACTAAATACTAATGATAGTTAGACCAAACTAATACAAACACAGTGGATGTTAACTACTGGTTGCACTACCAATTAGGGAAGATTACCTTCATAAAAAGATTTGATATTGAGTCAATCTGGGAGTTATCTATGATCAGAAAATAATGAAATAATATTATGCGAACTGTTGGATTATGGAAAGGTGTGATTAACAAAGGGACATGGAGGAAGAAACAAGACACGTCTCATTCATAGCATCTCTTCATTTGTTAAAGACAATATAAGAATGCATTCTCGTCAGTCACTCAATGCATCATTGGAACTTTATTTACTTATCCATATTTGGATATACTCAATAGAGCATCTGCCTTTGGCAGTTTGGTTTCAAGTTTATCATTGCAGATCAGAGACAGCACCATGATTGCACAAATAGAAAGGATAGTCAGAAACAGCATCAATATTTGAAGTTGCAAGCATATAATTCAGAATCTGAAATAGCAACATATCACTCATAGCGATATTACACATTTGCATAATTACATCATCATATCAGACATAGCAAATACAGTGCTGCAAGCAATACTTATTGATTGTATATCGATATTGTTTATATTAGACATAGCATCATTATACTATCACTATAAGTGATAGGAAACATCATATTCATTGCATATTTCATATCATTATATCCGATAGTGCTATTAAACATATTGGTATCAATATCATCTTGCACACATATTGTGATTGAATCTGAAACAGTGGTTGATATCTTAAGTAACCTCCATTACTTAGCTTAATTGTAAGTATCTGATAGAGTAAGTCTGGAGTAATTGTTCCTGTTTTCCAAGTTAGCCAAAAAGGGGACATTACAGACAATCACTATGAGATGTCCTCATGTGTGACTGTCCTTGTCACAAATGAGGACATCTCACAATGACTGTCCCTTGTGTAATTCAAGCGGCAATTACACAAGGGACAGTCACTGTGAGATGTCCTCATTTGTGACTGTCCTTACAGTGAGTTTACATTATCATGTTGTCTTTAGAGTGACTGTCCTCATTTGTTGAAGAAGAAAAGCATTAATGTGGTTCAATAGCAATACATTCAAGCGACAATTACACAAGGGACAGTCACTGTGAGATGTCCTCATTTGTGACTGTCCTTACAGTGAGTGTACATTATCATGTTGTCTTTAGAGTGACTGTCCTCATTTGTTGAAGAAGAAAAGCATTAATGTGGTTCAATAGCAATACATTCAAGTGGCAATTACACAAGGGACAATCGATCACTGTGAGATGTCCTCATGTGTGACCTTTGTGAAGGCAAGTGCCAATTTGTACCCAAGTTACCAATATTGTGGCAAAAGTGGGAATGAAGCATTTAGGGGTCAAATTGGGCAAAGAAGTGTAGAAGTGGCCTATGTGAGGTCTAAATAGCATAACTAAGTCATGGTTACGGTCTTATGGTGTTTGAACAATAAGTTTTGAACCAAAATCCCAAAGGTTGTAACAAGTTGTTAATGTTGTCATTCACAACATTGACAACATTTGTGCAAGGGAGCATTTTCGAGTAAGATGGTTATGTAACTATATGAAACCATTGAATTAGGCATCAGATCAACTATAAGAGGCCTCCATCAATCTGTGCAAAAGGTTGGGGGGAAAAACATTTGGAATTAAGAAGATTTGTAGAGTAACACGGTTTTAGTGAATTCTTGAGTTTTTTTGTTTCTTTGTTGTCAGTTGATTAATGGATTAGATAGCTCGCAGTGTCTATTGGAAAAGTTAGTACAAGTTGTTTTGTTATTCTGTGTTGTGTTTTTTTTGAGTTTTGAAGCATTCCAACTAGTTTGTTAATTCTTTTGTTAAGTACCCTATCGTTGGTTTGAACCAGGCACGTTGAACAAATGGAGTCTTAGCTCATCATTACATTGTCAATTTTGTACGGGCTCTTCGAATGGGTGAGGAGACTCCATGTACTATATGTTTGGAAGGAGGGGCCCTGGGAAGCTCATTTTCTATGTTTGCAATGATGTCCTAGGTGAGTCAGTTGAGCACAGTTAGGGATGACAAATCATTACAAGAAGATTACAACAACTTGAATGCATTGGTTGCTTCAACTAAAATCTCATGGAGAGGTAGACACACATCTAAATAAGCCCCAAGTCAAATTAGAAGATTGGGTGAGTTTCTTCGGTTGGTAAGAAAACAAACTCTTAGTCAGACTGTCCAAGTTGTGTCAAAATACTTGTTTTCAAGCATGGCTGTAGGAGTTGGTGTACAAAAAATCTAGGAGGAGAAGACCTTAGATATCTTGGAGTTCTCAATAAAGGGCATCTGAATCCTAAGCCCTTTAGGTGGCTTAATATAAACAAAAAGGCTTGACAAAGGCCTAATTGCTAACAGCCTATTTTTGGGTGCAATTGGCATGGTTTGATGAACCGGATTGAAGTACTGATGAAAAGTATAGGTGAAGGAGTAATATTGAAACCAATAGAGGTCCTAGTGGCCAGCCTCTCCATGGAGTAAAGTTCTAGTTGAATGTGTTTCAATTTGTGAAGACAAGACTAGGAGTGTCCTAGTAGCTAGATTGGTATTGAGCAGAGTTCGTTGTATTTCTTGTTGGTGTGCACTAGTTGAAGGAGTGGGATCTTGGGTAGAGATACCTAAAGAGTGTAGGGATAGTTAAGTACCCTATCAAGTCAAAACATTGGCCTAAAGAGACCCTAGTGAAGGATAGGGAGTGAGCAAGACAAAGTGTTACATCAATTAACAAGATCATTTTTTGGTAATTGTGTACATTATCATGTTGTCTTTAGAGTGACTGTCCTCATTTGTTGAAGAAGAAAAGCATTAATGTGGTTCAATAGCAATACATTCAAGTGGCAATTACACAAGGGTATATCACTGTGAGATGTCCTAAGTGTGACTGTCCTTGTCACAAATGAGGACATCTCACAGTGACTGTCCCTTGTGTAATTGCCACTTGAATAAGGACAGTCACTGTAAAGACAACATGATAATGTACACAAGTACCGTGAAGGTAGTCGCAAGTTAGGGCTGTTTCATTGCATACCCGAAACAATGAAGACGTTACAGTCCACAAAACATTTGTGCTTGAAAGCTGAACAAATAAAATTAAACTTCTAAATAACCAAAGCCGCTAACAATAAATTCAACACAGATATGTCCTCATTTCTGGGTATTTTAGCTCTCTAACAGCTGAATACCAAATTACATAATAATGACAAAAGAAAAATAAACAGAACGTACTCAGAAATTGTAGCTGTGATTTCGCGGAGGGAATCTCTCTCGGCGCTGTTGAAAACACAAATGACAACGTTCTTGTTTTTTTTGCCCTTATATCCCGATGTGATTTCGCGGAGGGTTACAGCGCTGTTGAAAACACAAATGACAACGTTCCTTTTTTTTTTTGGCCCTTATATCCCGACAACGTCGCAATTGCAAGTTAGGGTTGTTTCACTGCATACCCGAAACAATGAAGACGTTACGGTCCACAAAACGTTTGTGCTTGAAAGATGAACAAATAAAATTAAACTTCTAAATAACCAAAGCCGCTAACAATAAATTCAACACAGATATGTCCTCATTTCTGGGTATTTTAGCTCTCTAACAGCTGAATACCAGATTACATAATAATGACAAAAGAAAAATAAACCCAACGTACTTAGAAATTGTAGCTGTGATTTCGCGGAGGGTTAAGGCGCTGTTGAAAACACAAATGACAACATTCTTGTTTTTTTTGCCCTTATATCCCGATGTGATTTCGCGGAGGGTTACGGCGCTATTGAAAACACAAATGAAAACGTTCTTGTTTTTTTTGCCCTTATATCCCGATGTGATTTCGCGAAGGGTTACAGCGCTGTTGAAAACAAAAATGACAACGTTCCTTCTTCTTTTTTGCCCTTATATCCTGACAACGTCGCAATGGCGACGTTGCCAAATGTATTGTCATCGCAATTGCGACGGTGTCGGGCTATATTTGACAAAAATTTAAAAAAAAAGCCAAAACCGCATGACATTTGCCTGCCGTCGCTAATTGCCCTCGAAATTTCACCCCAAATGTATTAGTGAATTGAAGTGATTGAGACGGAATTGAATGAGTTGGGAAAGGCATATGATTATTTCAAAGATAGAGAAGGAAAACAATGGATAACAAGGGCAACTTCAGTCTCCAAACTGTATTTCATCTTTTCACATGTTGGTGGAGCAAGATAGCCTGTGTGCCCGAATGAGTGATTTTATTGTTGACTGGAAGAGGAACCTCTTGATCAAAAAAGAAAGGTACAAAAATGTTGTTATTGTGCAGGCTGTTCTATTTTTTAAAATTTTCTGAGTTTTGATTTTTAGGGCTTTGTCAATGTGGCAAAAAGAGGGACAGAGAGGAAAACAAAAACATTAATGAGGTATCTACTCAAGGCGAGTTTTTTGATGTTTTGAAGTTTTTTGATGTTTTGAACTTCCTAGGTTTTTGTTGTTTTGGTTTCAATGCCAAAGAGGAAGATTTTTAAATATATTGAGATATTGTTGGCATTGGTGTCAATGATGTCAAAACCTCCATACATGTTACTTTGTGTCATTGGTTGGTTATCGGGAGTTTTGGTTGAATGTTCATGGTTCCCAATATGTTATCGGCATGATGCCAATGCGTCAGTTACGTTTCAAGAACAATTTTTGTAGTCGCACATTTGATGTATATCAAAACAAGTTAGGGGTTGGTGCCTCTATTAGGTTGGTGTCTACATTTTTTGTAAAAGACACAAATAGATAACTATTTACATTTATTTTCGTAGTTATCTACCACTTTGAGTTTTTGTCTAAAATTTGTGACCCTTGCCGTTTATATGTGCATTGTTGTTTTCAAGCATTGATATAGCATTTCTTAAAGTGTTGAACTGAAAAGTTTCTTGTTATATTGATTTAACGATTGATAGATGTGCACACTATGATTGGGTTGGATTAGCGATATTTCATTGTCAGTGCGAAAAGCAATTATGATGGTTTGTGGTTATAAATGTGAATTTTTGAAATCATTTGTCACTCTTGCAAGAAGAGAAATTAGAGCTTTTAACTAAGTTTAAAAGAGGTTCAAGAAGAATTTTCAAAGTACGATAATCGAATCTTGACTGGTTGTTCGTGGTAATGGTGTGATCGTATCAAAGATGTTAAAGAAGTCTAAGATGGAGGATTTTGATCATGGTAGGATCAGTCATATGGAAGCGTGATTATCATCACACGAGTTGCAGAGAGTCTGAAATCTTGCATTGGATATATTCAGAGAATTTCCCTGGTTTGAAAACAAGGAAACCTAGTTTTGGACAAATCCTATGAGGTGACGAATGAGGTAATCAAAAACATCATGGGGTTGTGTAGTGCTGCTGAATTACAACGAAACAAGACAATCAGTTACACAGAGGTAAAGGAGTTAGGTAATGTTGACCATGATCAAAATGTATCACTGAAAAATATTCTTGTTGAGTCAATGGTAAGGTATCTTGCCTATGCCATTTCCTATAAAATTCAATTTTGAAATCATGATGGGATGGTGCCACTTCAACTGTGGCAGTTTACATTGCTCGTAAAATGGCTAGAAAGAAAGTGCAACTTGGCCTGTGAAAATTGTTGTTGGATCATTTATTTTAACATGTCGAGACAACTATAGAAGATATTTATGGATTTTTGTATGGATCCTTTGATGTGTACTCAATGTTCTATTTCTTGAAATCTTTACCGAGTAATGAAAACATCGAATGGAGGACCGCCATCCCTACCGGTGAACAAATTATTTGTTCCAGTTAGGTTTTTTCTAGTGTTGTCTCTATAAGTCATGTTGAGGAGGGTTCCTCCTGTAGTCAAAAAAGTTTAGTTGTTGCTATTGACATTACATCTTCGAAACCTAAACGTAGAAAGAAGAGTTGAACGGAAGGAAATTGTTACTATCTCGAACGATGAAGATGAAGAGGCTAAAGAAAAGAAGGAAACAAAAGACAAGTAAGAAGAAGAGAATTTTGAGAAAAATGTAGTTTCTTGTCATAATCTGACTTTGTGGATTCTAATGTGATCCAAACTATGCTAGAAGATGGTGAGTTTGACATAATCATTGAATTATGGTTGAGTTGTTCTTTGATGAGCAGAACTAAGATAGGAGAATTGTTGATTGATCACTTCATAAGTAAGAAGATCATGGTTTCTAGTTTGTCTGGTGTGCTACCAATTAAGTTGGTTACAGATATTAAGAGAAGATTGTTGCAAAGTGGAACTAATTGCAAAAAGTTCATCGAGCCTATTGATAAGAAGTGCACCAACGTAAAATAGAAGTTATCTGAATTAGTCAGTAAAACCAATGGATGTATAAAAGAAATATCATATATATAAAGGTTTGGTCTTCAGTGGCCTGTTGATGTTAACAATTTTAAAGGTAGAATTGAAGTGTTTGAGACAAAATTGAATGAATTTGAAAAGGCGTATGATTATTTCAAGGACAAATAAGGAAAAGAGTGGAAAAGAACAGTGGTTCAGTCTCCAAACTTTATATCATCTTTTGACATGTTGGCGAAAGATAACTTGTGTGCCGGGAAGAGTGTTGTTGTTGTTAACTAGAAGAGGAAGCTCTTGATCATCAAAGAAAGGTACAAAAAGGTTGTTAATCTGCAGGCTGTTCAATTTTTTAAAATTTTCGGAGTTTTGGTTTTTGGCCCTTTGTCAATGTGGAAAAAAGAGGGAGAGAGTGGAAAAACAAAAACATTAATGAAGTATCTACTAAAGGGGAGTTTTTCGATGTTTTGAAGTTCCTATGTTTTTATCGTTTTGCTATCAGTGCCTAGGGGGAAGATTTTAAAATATATTGAGATAGTGTTGACATTGGTGTCATTGATGTCAAAACCTCCATACATGTTGATTTGTGCTATCGGTCGATTATTGGGAATATTGGTTGAATGTTCATGGTTGTCAATATGTTATCGGTATGATATCAATGTGTCAGTTACATTTGAAGCATAATTTTTGTACATGCACTTTTCATGTATATCAAAGCAAGTTAGGGGTTGGTGCCTCTACTAGGTTGGCGTCTACAATTATTGTAAAAGACGTGAATAGATAACTATTTACATTTATTATCGTAGTTATCTCCGACTTTGAGTTTCTATCTAAAATTTGTGACCCTTGGCATTTATATGTGCATTGTTGTTTTGAAGCATTGAAATAGCATTTCTTAAAGTGTTGAACTAAAAAGTTTATTGTTATATTGATTTATCGGTTGATAGATGTGCACACTACGATTGGGTTGGATTAGCTATATTTAATAGTCAGTCGAAAAAACAATTATGATGTCTTGTGGTTATAAAAGTGCATTTTTTAAATCATTTGCCACTCTTGCAAAAAGAGAAATCAAAGATTTTAGCTGAGCTTAAAAGAGGTTGAAGAAGAATTCTGCAAGTACAATAATGGAATCTTGACTGGTTATTTGTGGTACTGGTGCGATCGTATCAAAGATGTTAAAGCAGTCTAAGCTGGAGGAATTTGATCATGGTAGAATCAGACATATGGAAGCACAATTATCATCGCATGAGTTACAAAAAGTTTGAATTCTCGGTTTGGATATATTCAGAGAATTTCCCTGGTTTGATAACAAGGAATTTATCATGTTTTCACTGAGTTGATTTCAAGATGGAAACCTAGTGTTGGACAAGTCCTATGAGGTGACGAAAGAGGTAATTGAAAACATCATGGGGTTGTGTGCAGTGTTGATGAATTACAAAGGAAATAAGACAATCAGTTACAAAGAGGTAAAGTAGTAAGCTAGTATTGACCATGATCAAAATGCATCACTGAGAAATATTCTTGTTGATTCGGTGGTATGGTATGTTGCCGATGCCATTTCCTATAAAATTCAATTTCAAAATTATGACGGGATGGTGCCACTTCAACTGTGGCAATTTACATTGCTCATAAAACGGCTAGAAAGAAAGTGCAACTTGGTCTGTGAAAATTGTTGTTGCATGATTAATTTGAAAATGTTGAGACAACAGTAGAAGATGTTTATGAATTTTCGAATGGATCCTTCAATGTGTACTCAGTGTTCTATTTCTGGAGATCGAGTGGAGGACTATGATCCCTATCGCTGAATAAATTATCTATTCCGATAAGGTTGTTTTTGGTGGTGTTAATAAGTCATGTTGAGGAGGGTTCCTCTGTAGTCAAAAAAATTTAGTTGTTGCTCTTGACGTTACGCCTCCAAATCCTAAAAGGGGAAAGAAAAGTTGAACGGAACGAACATGTTACTATCTCGAACGATGAAGATGAAGAGGCTACGGAAAAGAAGGAAAGAAAAGACAAGTAAGATGAAGAGAATTTTGACAAAAATGTAGTTTCTTCGTCATAATCTGACTTTGTCGACTCTAATGTGATCAAAACTATGCTAGAAGATGGTGAGTTCGAGAGACGAGCAGAACATAGATAGAAGAAGTGTTGATTGGTCATTTAATGTATGAAGATCACGATTTCTAGTGTCTGGTGTGCTACCAATTTAGTTGGTTAGAGATATTAAGAGAAGATTGTTGCAAAGCCTAACTAAGTGCAGAAAGTTTATCGAGCCTATTGATAAGAGGTGCACCGACGCAAAATAAAAGATATCCAGATTAGTCGGCAAGACAAAGGAATGTATAAAGGAAATATCATATATATATATATACATATATGTATATATATATATACATATATGTATATATATATATATACATATATGTATATATATATATATACATATATGTATATATATATATATACATATATGTATATATATATATATACATATATATATACAGGTTTGGTCTTCAGTGGCTTGTTGATGTTGATAATTTTAAAGGTAGAATTGTAGTGATTGAGAGAAAATTGAATGAGTTGGGAAAGGAATATGATTATTTCTAGGGCATATCCAGATTAGTCGGCAAGACAAAGGAATGTATAAAGGAAATATCATATATATATTTATATATATATATACAGGTTTGGTCTTCGATGGCTTGTTGATGTTGATAATTTTAAAGGTAGAATTGTAGTGATTGAGAGAAAATTGAATGAGTTGGGAAAGGAATATGATTATTTCTAGGGCAAAGAAGTAAAAGACTGGATAGGAACGGGGGTTTCAGTCTCTAGACTGTTTTTCATCTTAAGAGAAGATTGTTGCAAAGCCTAACTAAGTGCAGAAAGTTTATCGAGCCTATTGATAAGAAGTGCACCGACGCAAAATAAAAGATATCCAGATTAGTCGGCAAGACAAAGGAATGTATAAAGGAAATATCATATATATATATATATATATATATATATATATATATATATATATATATATGTTTGGTCTTCGGTGGCTTGTTGATGTTGATAATTTTAAAGGTAGAATTGAAGTGATTGAGAGAAAATTGAATGAGTTGGGAAAGGAATATGATTATTTCTAGGTCAAAGAAGTAAAAGACTGGATAGGAACGGGGGTTTCAGTCTCTAGACTGTTTTTCATCTTTTAACATGTTTGTGTGACAAGATAACCTGTGTGCCCGGATGAGCGTTGTTGTTGTTGACTAGAAGAGGAAGCTCTTGATCATCAAAGAAAGGTACAAAAAGGTTGTTGATGTGCAAGCTGTTCTATTTTTTAAAATTTTCCAAGTTTTAGTTTTTGGCCCTTCGTTAATGTGGAAAAAAGAGGGAGAGAGGAAAACAAAAACATTAATGAAGTATCTACTCAAGGGGAGTTTTTCGATGTTTTGAGGTTTCTATGTTTTTGTTGTTTTATTATCAATGCCAAAGGAGAAGGTTTTTAAATATATTAAAATATTGTTGGCATTGGTGTCATTGATGTCCAAACCTGCATACATGTTGCTTTGTGCTATCAGTCGGTTATTGGGAGTATTGGATGAATGTTCATGGTTGTCAATATGCTTTCAATGTGATTTCAATGTGTCAATTACGTTTGAAGAATAATTTTTGTACGTGCACTTTTGATGTATATCAAAACAAGTTAGGGGTTGGTGCCTCTACTAGGTTGGTGTCTCCATTTTTTTGTAAAAGACGCAAAAGATAACTATTTACATTTATTGTCGTAGTTATCTCCCACTTTTGATTTTCTATATAAAATCTGTGACCCTTGGCGATTATATGTGTATTGTTGTTTTGAAGCATTGAAATAGCATTTCTTAAAGTGTTGAACTCAAAATTTTATTGTTATATTGATTTATCAATTGATAGATATGCACACTACAATTGGGTTGGATTAGCGATATTTAATTGTTAGTCGAAAAAGCAATTATAATGGTTTGTGGTTATAAATGAGGATTTTTTAAATCATTTTCCAATATTGCAAGAAGAGAAATTATAGCTTTTCGCTAACCTTTAAAGAGGTTGAAGAAGAATTCTAGAAGTATGATAATGGAATCTTGACCGGTTTTTCGTGGTACTAGTGTGATCGTATCAAAGATGTTAAAGAAGTTTGAGTGGGAGGAATTCGATCATGGTAGGATCAGACATATGGAAGCAAGATTATCATCGCATGAGTTACTCAGAGTTTGAAATCTCAGATTGGATATATTCAAAGAATTTACATGGTTTGATAACAAGGAATTTATCATGTTTTGGCTGAGTTGATTTCAATATGGAAACCTAGTGTTGGACAAGTCCTATGATGTGGCTAGAGAGGTAATTGAAAATATCATGGGGTTGTGCACTGTAAGTGAATTACAAGGAAACATGACAATCAATTACAAAGAGGTAAAGGAGTTAGCTAGTATTAACCATGATCGAATGCATCACTGATAAATATTCTTGTTGATTCAGTGGTAAGGTATGTTGCCTATGCCATTTCCTATAAAATTCAATTTCGAAATCATGATAATGCCAATTGGATGACTCCTATGGTTCAATAGGTCACTACTTCTTTGTTGAGGATAGATAGTAGATATGATTTGATTAAAGGAGATGGACTTTCAACTGCTTCCTTACAGATAACTCCTATACATTTAGTGGTGTTTCATATTGTTTACTATTGTACTAGTTCCATTGAATCTTTAGTTGATCTTAGTCTTTAGAAGGTTTCATTTTGTGCACTTGCATGGAAGATCATTGGGAGTTGGAGAGTTGTTCAGTGTTGATAATTCTTTGAGATAATTCTATCTCCTCTTATTTGACAATTATCATAATGTGTAGATTTGAAATTCTCGCATTGGCATGTTTGGTGTTGCTTTACTTTAGGGGACTCTTGGGGAGTTGCTTCACAACTCCTGGTATGGCTATGTTTGCATAGAGTAGCAGAGCGAAATAGTTGAACAATATTACTAAGGTTTCAACATGCAACTACAGGCAAACAATCTCTTGGAAGCGAGGACTGTAAGGTATAGAATTTATTGAACTTACAATTAATTAATTAAATTTTCAATAAGTTGTCTAAAATAAATGAAATATTTAAATAGTGACTTAATATTAAATAATTTAATTAATTAAAGTATGATTAAATGTCACTTTGTAACTATTTCCCTCAAACTTCAATTTAGAAATTAGAAGGGGGAAAATGTAAAGACGAGCAACGGGAATTTCAAGAGTCTTAAAGGGAAATTATAAAAAGACAGCTTAGGCTTCATTTCCAAAAAACTCCGAGAACATAAACCCTTGGAATTTCTATGAATTAAGGATACCCATTTCCACTTGGAGGTATCACAAGAATTTGAATTAGCACTTTTTTTCAAAGATTCTAAATTGTCTCAAAAATAAATATATTTATGTTGTTGGATATTTAATTTTCTATTAATGTAGGATGGTTTTCATTCTAATAAACTGTTTTTAAAGAATAAGCTCATTGCCTTCTTATATTGGCTGCTCTCTCTAATATTGAGAATATTATTAGAGGGGGCAAGAGAATATAGTGAAGATTATTCTCGGTTAATAAAGTCTATTGCATAGAATTAAGCGGATTTTCTCTAAATATTTTACGGAGACTTTTTTAATAAAAGAAATCCATTGGGGTCTTAAGTATTCCTAAGGAAGTCAATCTTATTATGGGCGACTATTCTAAGGTTTGAAGCGGCTAAATGATTATAAATACAAAATATTATTGGCTGTATTGAAGGAAACGCAACATTTCAGGTGTTCTTTTAAAATTTCATGAAATGCTTTGAGAAATGATGCTCCTTGTTCCTTCTATCGTGAATGCTTGAAATCAATCTTTACCTGTGAAATTAATTGTTGTTTAACTTTATATAATTTCTGCATTAGTCTTATATACAAATTCCTTATAAGAAAGTTTGAAATCAAATAATGGTTTCCCCTCGTTATGTGTGACGTTGAGAAAAAAGCATTCACCCACATAGAAGAAGGATGGAAAGATTGAAAACTCTCGAGTCTTAGCTAAAAATCACTTAATAATAAATAGGTATGTTGAGCTCCTGAATTAAATAATGAAATTTTGTTGAATGACATAACTAAAAAATTGGAACTGGAGTTTTCGTTAGTTTACTCTATGAATCCTTTCCAATAATTAATTTTCTATTCAATAAGTTATGTATAAAGACTGATGCAATAACTCTAGCTGGCATATATCCAAAAGAAAAATGATACAAGATCTTTCAATTCAAATAAAAAAAATATTACATTTTTTTTAAGCATTGAAATTATTTTATAAAAAAACCATAATAAAACATGAACGGAAAAAATTAATCAAATCCAAAACTATAAAAATATAATTTAAATTGGTATCTAGGTATTTACTAAGATAGACTTTGTCAATAAATTGTCAAAATTATATAATACCTTACACTAATATTAGAGTACATCCATGTCAAAATTATATAAAAACATAATTTAGAGATAACTTTATACACAGATACTAAAGTCGGATGTACTGATTTGAGTTATTTTGGTGAAAATGTGAACTCCAACCAATACAATGCAAAATTAACTTCACAGTGAAAACTAAGAAAAAAAAAATTAAGAGCAAGGAGAACTGAACGTCATATTTTTCTGAGTCTTATTGTTTCAATATTTTTATTGCCAAAAATCAGAACATGTAAGCAACATAATAATTTTTTAAAAAATTAAAAAACCCATTAACCAAATTAGATTAACACAAAAATCAGACGTACATCTCGTTTAAAGCTCATGAACCTGCTCCCAACTCACAACTGTAATGCATATTTATAAAATGGAAAGAAAGTCAAATTACATTTTTTAAATGCGCTTAAGAAGCATACCTCGGCCAGATTTGGGGATGCGGCATTGACATTAAACAAACAACAAACTGGTGTCCTCCTCAAGATTTCCAGGGGAGTACACTTGCTTGAACCACTCGTTCTCAAGTATTTCCGGCATAGTTATTGTCTGTACAAACTAAAAATTATTCAGATGATTATGTCCCGAAGCTTTACCAATACGTCATATCAGCGAAAGGGTGGTATAAATCGTACCATTTAAGGATTGGAGTCGACTATTCTTTGGGCATTTGAAATCACTTTCTGAAATCTGCGAAACACATTTCATCTTCCCTCAATTGCATCCTGCAAAACGAGGTTTCAGAGAATTTCATTAATAATGTGCTTAACAGTTAACAGAAAATAATTGGGTTTGCCTTGTGATAAAGAACATAAGGGTAAGAGAAATTAAGTATTTACCTTGTGATAAAGAAGAGTAGGATATCCATCGTCACAGGGAGAAGTAAGCAAACACCTGTACGAGTCCAAAATAATAACCTTAACAAATCTAGTCGCCTTCCAAAATAATAAGCTTAAAAAAATCTAGTGATCGCCTTCAACATATGTAAACAAAAAGCTTTCAGCTAATCTTTACCTACACCTGTTGTATATTGTAGCATCCATTCTGCCTGCAAAGAGTTACAATACAACGACATCAGAATCAGATACTATTAAAATGCCACTGCAAAGAAATTAAGTCAATTATTTGCTGTAAACATACCCCAAACTGATGTGGCAACGCACAGAGACCAAAACAAGGAGACTTCCACTTTTCCATTGGCATCCACAAGCAAATTTTGTGGCTGAAAAATCATTTTTCTCATTATCATTTAACATGTTTTTTCCACAACGTACCCCTGCAAACAAATACAAACCTTCAAATCCCTCTGCCAGTGCTCATCTCAGCACAAGTCGGTGAATATGAAACCAACCGGACTCTCATATGCATTAATGGGCATTCAATGTCCAGAGATTTCGGATATAACTTAACCCTAACTTCCAATAAACATTTTAATATCCCAACGGGACAACTAAACATTTGATGATGCGGACTGAATGTCCACAACTCTCCACCTGTAGATATATGAGTAAAATGAGGAAATTTTAACACATTTGCAAGAGAATTGCAAGAATAGAATAATGAGTGCATTAGAGGCGTTGAGGCACAGCAACCCTAACAATACTAGGAGGGTTACGAAGCAACCAAGAGAAGCAAGAATCATGAGAAGACTCTTCTGGAATGTTGATGTTTCAATCCAACCCACATCCGCCTTCACATAAATTGCAATTCCTAGCCGAGAAGTACCTATAATCTCGTCCACACTCTGAGAAGTGAAATCAGAGTCTGTTTATCGGAGGATTGGTAGATTAAGATCTTGTGAATCGGGAATCTGACAGCTATAATGAATGCCTGGCACATTAGGTGCAGAATGACGGCGACTTCCCGCCACTTTAACTGTCTTATTTAATCCCACACGTATTAGATCCAGAATGCTCCTTTCTCAACTGAGTTGCAATATGATGACAAGTACTTCACATGTTCATTAATATAATATTATATATAGTTAAGCCACGAGCCTGATGCTAAGCATCACCATGTATCATTCTTACAGTCGGACCTAATAATGGCTTCTTTAATAAAACATCGAGTATGGTGCAAAAAGTTTTACACGTTTACCGAGTTACTGTTTGGCCATCATTACGTTGGTGTTGTGCAATACTTTTTAAACTATAATACAGTTATTATTAATTAAATTTTTGAACTTTTCTTTTTTTTCTTTTCTTTTGTTGTGTGCTGTTTCAGTGAAGTTTTGAGGTGCTTTTCAATGAGTTTATTGGGTACAGATTAAGATTTGAGTGGGGCTCCAATTCCAATGCTGGATTCAGCTTATAAAATAGGACAAAAAAATCTTGAAAGTAAAACATAGAAGAGATTAGACTATGTCAAAAAGGAAGGAATCCAATGAGTATGAGGTAAGAGAAATTAAAGGTAGGTTAGGAATTAAAAATATATATATAAATTAGTAGTCTTTTTTAATTCCACAGTTGTTATATATAGAATGGCTGCCAACTCGGGTCATTTGAATACATTGGTTTAAGCATTTAATTATTTTATAGGACTAAGTTTTCTGTCTATCTAAGTATTTATTTTTTTCCATGATAAAAAACTGCACAAATCATCAAAGTTGCAGTTCTCCACCATAATGGTATGCAAAGTTATCCCTCACTATGACCGGACTTAATTTAGTGCAAAAGACTTTAGCTTTCATCATTTGTCTAAACAAATTTTCATTGAATGGTGGTGTTTAAACAAAATATTAAAATATTGAACCCATAATTCTTTTTTAGAACTAATTTACTTAAGGGAAATTGTTTTTTTAAAGTAATTTAGTTAAAGAATGTTTAAATTGAACAAATAATTTCTATCACATCTTGGAATCATTATACAACATTCACCTTTCATTAGTGAAGTAGTTATGATTTTTTTAAAGGAAAAAAAAAAGAGGTAATCTCTTCTCAACAAGAATAAATCTCTTAGATTTTACTTATCGCTAATCAAATATTTTTAAGACAATTTTACAATTGTATTCTTGACTTAGACTTGTATATTTGAATTCTACTTCTAGTTGCCACCATTTAAATTAGGCTTATTCGTGCATAATTGATTCCATTTATCTAACCAACCTAAATTAACATTAGAATATTTATTTCAATATCTTTTTAGATTAATATAGTTAAGATCTCTATAATAATACTTTCACATTGAAATAAATATTATTAAAAATATTATAAATTTTTATATTGATTATTAAATACATTCAAAATATATTAAAAAGTTTGTGATAAAAAAGGTATATTGGTATACATCTTTGAAAAACTTGTAATATATTATTCAAAGTTATTTAAAATTATATGTAAGAAAAAAAAATTATTAAAAGTTTATATAAATTATATGTCAAAATAAAAAAGAAACATAAAATTCACGTGAAGGAGGCATCCAACCAGCATGACTGTCACGCAAAGAAAGTACAAGCACAATTGGAAACTTATGTATTTATCTGTGATCATATGTATCTTAAATGAATAAGAAACCAAAATCTGCAATATCCCTAAAATTATGCTTGCCAATATCGATGTAGTTATAGTCAACTAATTGCATTGTTACATCTGGCATCTTTCATACGAACTTCCTACTTTTAACTTTATAGTGTATAAATAAATGTGGAAACTTGTAGCATGTAGTGGCAAACTTGTCGTGAGATTTTGTACTACCTACCCAAGCATAAATTATTAAATTAATAATAAGTAACAAAATGGACAATGAGGTTGATATTCTGGATAAGATTTGATTGATGGTTAATGATGTCATTGTACAGTTGAAATAAATGATGATGTTTTTTATTAAGGTAAAACCAAGTTTTGAAGGGACCTGAAACCCTTTAACAAGTGGTCATAACCAAAATTTTCAAAGTACTTATCCAACTAAACCAAAAGATCACAAAGACCAATCCAACTATAACAAGAAAAGCTACACATAACATAAACAATAAAATTGATGGCAAAAAAACCCTACATAACAACAAAAAAAATATGACAATAGAGAAATCAAGCCAAATTCTTCAAAGTGTCTGCTACCTTAGCCTCAAGTTGGTTAATTCAAAGCCTCCTACTTCAGCTTCTGCAAATCTTGGGGAATCTTATTAGCTTTCCTCTTTATATTGGCTCTGGTTCTTTTTCTCAACCCAAAAGACTCCTTTGACCCTTTGTCTTTGTCCTAATTCAAGACCGCAATTTGTTAGTCTTGATTAGCCTTCTCCAAACTGCCAATCATCATGTTCATGTTGTTTGCAGTATTCTTTATCACCTTTTGGTTTAAATTCATAACTGTCTAGAGAGTTTCCTTGGTATGTTTTTGCTTGTTTTCATATTCCTTCTTAAGTTTCTCAATAGCCTCCATAGTCATATTGAGGTAGTCAACCACAAACATTTTCTCATCATCTATCCATAGGTCCTTAACAAAAGAGCTCTCCCTTTTAGTGTTACTGCTTTCCTCCACCACAATTTTTCTATTCATAGCTCTCTTTTTAATCTGAATTTATTCAATCTCATGGAATACCCATTTGAAAATACTAAAAAAAGCAATAACACTTTCTCTATCCATATTGTTAGAATCTAAAAAAACATATTTAAACCATAATCGAAATGAAAGAGTTAGATCAAAAACTACAAATAAAATGGATAGAGTAACAATACTAGATAAACTTGATGTGAATGTTCATAGGCATAATAGTATCAAGAGAAATATCTATATCTCCAATATCCAATATTTTCAATATGCAAAATACAAGAAAGGTAGTCTGTTTATATAGGCAAGAGCTAATACAAAGAATGGACAAGGTTCAGACAAGTGTCTCAACCTAGAGGAAGTAGGGTCCTGATAGAACTCAACAATATTCTCTAGAAGAGTTAGAGTCCAAATAGGACTCAATAACTTGAGCAGGTACAGTTCTGATAGAACTCAACAGTATCCTCTAGAAGAGTTAAAGTCCAAATAGGACATAACCATCTCATAGAACGAGTTAGAGTCCAAATTGGACTCAACAATATCCGTCTAACCTATTAAATAAGTTCACCTAAGTACACTTAAGTCAAGAGTAAAGTGGAAAAAGATCATTTACAAAAGTTCAAGTGACCAAATAGTTGATGCCACAAATGACTCAACTCATATGAGTGAATGAGAAATGCAAGTAAAAGAGAATCAGGAAAAAAGTGAGAAAACTTCAATACAGTCTAGACTAATGGTCTTCCTTTCCCACTATAATTGTAGACCGATTGTGCATGTCATTGATTACCACCATGTCTGAAGTTAACTCAACCTACTTGCCAAAGCTTGTATTTAGTTGACAAAGATGGAACTCAAAGGACATCATGAAATGTTCCTTCGCTCACATCAGCAGAACCTCTCCCATTCTGCAGGAGTGTCATCACCCAAAATAATAGATGGCAATCTTACAACCTTTAGTTTTTTTAAGAAGTCCTAAATTATATCAAAATTACATGGGTTTAACCTATTAGTTCATTCTCCTATTATTGTCCCCTTAATTCATCTTGTTTACCAAACAACCCTTCCAATGTTGTCCATAAATTATTTGAATTTGTAGTAGATTCAACATGGAAAATAACATCAGGAGATACAGGCATGCACACATCACCATGAGCTTCATCACATTTGTTAAACCACTTTTGCTTTTTTACAAGTACTGATGGTTCGGTTTCAAGATCCATAGTTACTTTAAGCAGCCCCAACTTCTAAAGATAAATTAACATTTTCAACTCCCACTCATAGTACAGAATAGGGTGTGACTATAGGTACCCTAGTTTGATCATTTTTATTGCAGAAAGTGAGATTGTTTTTGGTGTACAAAAGATATATAGATACCAAAGAGAGCACACAAGACCACCACCCCCCCTTTACGAGATCAAAAATCATCCCTCCCATATAAATTACAAGGTTGGCACTTTATATTTTAGAACATTTATAATACTGGGGTAATTTTCTAGAGTTTTACAATTTTCAAGAAATGATCCAAATATTGAAGGTAAACAAAAAATCTCAAATTAAGAGCATCAAATCAATAGAAATTTATTATTCTCCAAAAAATATCCACTTTCAAAAAATGAATGGCCTCGATCCGAGATCATATGTGAAAGTTATAGTGGTTTGAAATTCAAAAAACAAGGACTGCCCTTCAGATTTGACAAAACTAAATTTCTATAAAAATAGGAATTTCTAAGAAAAAATTATTACACCACTATGACGAGCATAAAATCCTACCCCATTTCAAAATAAAAAATAGACTAAGAAATACCTCCATATGAGTGAGAACAAGTGATTTGAAGATCAAGTGAAAAAATGAAAACTAAAATATTGATGGGTACAGCTTAAGCATTTTGACATGACAGGCTCTCGATTCACTAGCTTCATGCAAAACTAACTAATACCATGATAGTTTTTTGAAGTGAGAAAAAGAACCCAAAAAGATATTTTTCATTATCACTTGCAGTAAATGTGGCTCCAATCAAAGAAATGTCTATAGTAAGAAAAAAATGACATGTAAAACCTCTAGTGACATATCTGCACAAACTTTATATGAAATTGGGGGTTTCTAAGTCTCCCAACCACAAGGGAACAACAAGAAATGCTTTTAGAATTCCACAATGACCCTGATCTTAAAAAAACATATATGTTAAACAACCATTATTGGATCTTCACAAACCTTTCATGCTTCTCCAAATCATGCAAAATGTAAGACAAAACACAAAAAAAAAATTACAAGATCTCTACAAATAATTTAATCTTCCAAAACATGCTTTGATACCATGTTAGAATTTGATAAAACACATTTAAATAAGAATCAAAATGAAATACTTAGATAAATAAGTGGAAATAAAATGGACATAATAATAATATTAGATGAACTTTATGTGAATGCTCAGAGGCATAATAGCATCAAGTGAAATCTCTATATGATCTCCAATATCCAATATTTCCAATGTGTAAAATACAAGCAAGGTAGGTTTTTTATATAGGAAAGAGCTAATAGGAAGAATGGACAAGGTTGAGACAAAGTAGAGTCGTGATAGAACTAAATAATATCCTCTAGAAGACTTAGAGTCTAAAGATAACTTAATAATGCGAGGAGGTAGAGTTCTAATAAAACTCAACAATATTCTCTAAAAGAGTTAGAGTCCAAATATGCCATCGAGGATGAGTTTGAGTCCAAATTATACTCAACAATATCCATCTAATCTCTTAAATAAGTTTACCCAAGTAAACTTAAGTGAAGAGCGAAATGCAAAAAAACCATTTACTCTAATAATACCAATAACATTAGTTAAATATTCACAATTTGGTTTCATACGGGGAGATTCAACATTCATCTCCAGCTAGGATTCATGTCTATCATCACGATGGAAAGCATGGTGAGACAAGAGACAACCTCTTGAATCAAGGTAGGACTCAATATTTTCCTTCACAGACCCGCGAGGAGGTTCTTCCACAACCACAACCTTTCCTTTATCTTTTCGAGTTATATATTCTTCTTGCATCTAGCACCACGTCTTTCATGAACAAGTGAGGGGGAACAAAAATATATTTCCCAAATTCACCAAGAGGATCTTCCATAACCACTGCCTCATTAATCTTAGCTTTATCCCTTTTCCCATTCTAACAACCCCTATCGTCCTCAAAGGACGAAAACTTAGACTTGCATTTGCCCTTCAATTTACCCAAACCAGAGGTAGGAGAAATAGAAATATCTTTGCCCTTCCCCTTATTGTTACCCCATGTGAAGTATTTAGTACTAGCCTTTATATTCTTTTAAGGGATCTTGAGAGAATTGTATTCCTAAATAAATGCTAATGTTATTGCAATTGAAATAAATGTTAAATTTTTACACGAAAATTGAATTTTTTGCTTACTATAACTAACGATAAAGCTCTCCTTGCACAACAAATCACTGATAATAAGGAGGACACCTTCATATGGGGTCTTGAATCTCCTGGAAAATTCTCTTTTGCTTCTGCTTAGAAGATTCAATTTCAACATCATCTTATGGAGGAGGCTCTTTTATGGGCCAAAGCTTGGAATAAGCATCTCACTCCTAAAGTCAAGATCTTCTAGCTCTTCCTACAAAATAAAATACTCACGATTAGAAACATGGTGAAAAGGGGTTTCTATCTCCCTAACAGATGTAGCTTGTGCTATGAGGATTGTGAATCGACATCCCATCTCCTTCTTAGTTTCTCTTATTCTCTTGAGATCAGGAAAGTGTTTCTTCAGAGATGGAATTTATGCTGGGTTTTTCCTAGAGCCATCAAGAATTTCTTCCAACAATGAAACTACCCCATTATGAATAAGAGAGTCATGCAGGTGCGGTTTCTTAGTGTTCCTCACCTAATCTAGAATAGTTGGAAAAAATGATATAATAGAATCTTCAGGGAGACCCAGAGAAACCCCATTGTTATGGCCAACACTATTTTCAAATGAATTCATGAGAATTACTCCTTGCATGATAACAAATATGGAGATTTGAATGTGGAAATTGAATGTTGGAATATCGGTTCAAGAAATGAAAATAAAAAATGCAGAGACAACTATTTCTGGTTATCTCCTCCTAAGGGTTGGGTGAAAGTTAACTTCAACGATACTGGTATAGGGAACCTTGGGAAAGCTAGTAGTGGGGGGGTTACTGTGCGTGTGAAAATGTACCTATTTGTAAACACAACACTTCAGTAAAACATTATTGGTTAATCAAATCAAGAAATCTGTAATAAGACAAATATTGTTAACCAAACGATTTACAACCTTCTAGTAGATGTGAGTATGGTATTCTCAAAAATAACCGAGATCAATGACAATGCAACACTTAAATGAAGGATTTTAAATGATGAAACCTTATGGAAAATAGATGTAGATCTAAGCTATATTTTTTATATTTCTACGCAATATGGATGGAAAATGATGTAAAACTAGATGAAAATGAATTACAATCTAACAATGCTATGCTATGAAAATGAATGAATAATGATAAACAAGAATCTCAAAATTGCACAATCTCACAAATTGTCAAATCACACGAGCAAGATTCTCCAAATTCGTCGAATGTCGGGATCGTTTGTAAAGGACTAGGCCTCATTTATATAGAAATCCAGAGTTTTTGAGAACTCATGGAAAGCCAAAAATCTCTCCTTGATGAACTCAGATTGATTGTTGAGTTATTAGAAAATCAAATTTAGTTAACTCATAAAATCATGCAAAATCATCTTTTCAACTCAAATCAAGAGTTCAGATCACTTTTTCAACTCACAATCACATGTTGAGTCTAAAAAGTTAACAAATTGAAATGAATAGTTGATTTAGAGTTAATTGCTTTTCTGATTGTGCATGGATAATTATGAATTTATTTAATATTCCAAGTGATTTATTCTCAACTTAACTGATTTTTAAATAAAAATAATTGATTTATGGGTTAATCAATTATTTAATCAAACTTTATCCCAAAACTATATCTTTAAATTTGACAAATTGATTTAATCAATTAAATAAACATTTAATCAATTATTTCTAGAAATTTGATTTATTGTCAAATAAATAATATTAATTAAGAATAAATATCAATTAAATCTAATTAAATTAATTAAGTGGCCAAATTAAGTTTAATTAATCAAATATTCAACATATTCAATTAATTGCACCTAGGATAAATAAAACACATTTATCGCCAAATAATATTTAATTAGAAGTAATTAGGATAAATTAGGAACATTTATGAATATTCCCCGATGCACAATTAAGATAAGATTGATTAGGGTTTCGATGATTTGATGTGTAGATGTGCCTTTGGTTAGGATTTTAATATTGATTTCGATTGATTTGTCGATGTAAGGGGTCAATGGTACTGAAGCCCATTTTTGGGGTGTTATAGTTATCAAGGACTATCGTAGTAACTTCATTATTATTTTTGTTGTTCCTATTAGCTCTCAAAGCAACCATGTTTATGAGGCCCTCGGAGCCTTTTATTCCCTAAGGTTCGCCAAACAAATTAATGTTGAAAAGGTGTGGTTAGAAGGAGATTCTCTAAACATCATAAATAGTTTATCTTATAAATTGAAAGCTTTGTGGTCAATATCCAACACTATAGAAATGGATAAAGATTTATCGGGTTCTTTTAATAACTTTCATATGTCCCATGCCTTTCGGGAATCTGATTCTATTGCAGATGTGTTTTCCAATAAAGGGGTTAATCTCAACTCCTTGATGACATGAAATAATGTGAAGGACCTTGATACAGAAACTATCAGTCTTATTAATTATGATAAGACAAGCATTAAGGAGGCAAGTTTCATTGGAAATGATGAAAGGATTGTAGAGTAAGGGTTACGTCATAAATAATTAGAGCTAGCTCAGTATATTAATGAACAATAATTTCCTTTCCTTTCTGCATGCTTTTGGGGTGTGTGGGCTTGGATTTTTTACCGTTATGTTATGGGTCTCTCTTTTTCATTGTCTAAACTTTAAGCTGGAGAGAAAAATGACAATGGGTGGCGATTTGCATGGAGAGGAACCTGTAGATTGTCTAGATCTTAAGAAGAATGCCAAATTATTAAGGAAGTTGGAGAAGGGTAAGATTACTCCCTATCTAAAGAGATTGTATGGCTACGATAAGGGTATTACTCATAAATTCATTGCAGGATGGAGGGACAATACAATTACGATTGATGGTAGGCAAGCTATCCTCAATGTGGAGCTTATTGCACAGGTAACTAGTTTACCCTTATCTGGTCTCAAATTTTATGGAAACAAGAAAGTTTCCAAAATGGCTACTATCAAATTCCCTAAGGAAACTAAAGAAAGGGATTCAATGGTTAAAAATAGGGGTTTTTTATTGTCAATAATATTAAGAGTTTATGGTGTAAGGTCCTAATTGTCTTGATGGATTATATAACCCTGGGCAATCATTTTACTAGAGCTATGTCTCACCATTTTGATTTGTTAAATCACTTCTGTCACAAGGATTTTATTTCCTTTCTGTACTATCTCTTCAAATCTATCATTCGTAGCCTTGCTATGAATAGAAGGGATGTTGATAAATCGATTCTCCACGAGGACCTTATTTTGCTTATTTACGAGTTTATGTTGAGTAACATCCCTGAGAGTAGTGTGAAAAACCTAAAGGAAAAGAGAAAGAGCATAGCTCCTGGTAAGGGAAAGAAGTTTCAATAGCCAAAAAAAGGAAAAAAAAATTGACTCTCAGTCAGTTGATGATTCTCCTCTACCTTTGAATAAGAAGAAGGATGTGTTGGTTGGCTATTTTTTGAGCTCGGATAATGAGGAGACGGATCCTGGTGATGGCTTTGGTGAGGATGAAGATTTTGAGTTCCCTAGTTCAAGCAAGAAGGAAATTGGTAAAAAGAAAACAAAGGCTTTGGATGTTGATGTAAAAAGCATGTCTTCTATGGGGAAGATTCCAAGGATGATATGGAGATCTTTGAGGCCTCTGGGAAAGAGATTAAGGAGGTGACCGAGGAAATGGGGGATGCAAAAGCCGATAATATTGATGTGGAAGGGAGAGAGAGAACTGTTGGTAAAGATGAGGACCCTGATGATGGCCTTAGAGAAGAACCTTTTTCTTAACTGAATCGTAACTAGAGCACCGACAAGATCATTATTGATCTTGACCCTTCTAAGAGGGAAATGTTTCAGAATACCGAGGAGAATAGGTAGGCTAGAAAGGGAATTGTTAATAACAATTTGATAAGGATACAGTTTTTGAGAAAGACAAGAAGGAAAACCTTTCAAAGGATACCAAGGAAGATGGTCACAATGATGATGGAAATTTCAATGGAGAGGAGAAGCTGCAAGGGGAAGATTAGGACATCTTGTACACTACTAAAATTATTGCAAACTATTAGAATAATAAGCACATTAGTCAAGGTAATGCTTTAATAGATTAGATTATGTGTACACGGGTATGGAGGACCTAAATGATAAAGAGGATTTGTCTTTGGGTTTTTTACATATTGCTAAAAATAAAGCCCTCTTTTATTTTAGGAATGAAAAATTATGTTTTCAAGATATTGTGAAGCTTAAAACCCAGAATAAGGATTTGGAAACCAAATATCAGAGCCTACTCGATAAAATTTATAACAGGGATAAGGACTATTCTCAAGACTTTTGTGGCCATGTTAAACTTATGGCTAGGATTGAGTGCATTGAAAAAATGTTGGAGAACCTGCTCAAGTATTCTATGGAAGGCATGAAACCTTCTACCTGTAATCTCTGGGGGCTGGTTGATATACTAGAGCAAAAGGAGTGGGAAGCCATGCAAACTCCCAATACCACTGGGAAAGGACCAAGAGCTAGAACCAGAGCGAAAAAAAATCAAAAAACTTCTTCCATCAAGGAGATCATGGGGCTCAAGGAGAATTTGAAAAATATGACAGACCCGGAGAAGAAGATGGAAGACTCCATCCAGACTTTGAGAGGATGGTAGTTCCTGGTTTGCTTTGATGTTTCCTTTTTTTGGCTGCCTGTTTGGTTCGTCACTATTTTCCTAGGGTGTTCACTACCCCCGCCCTTTTATTTTAGTTTATCCTTCATGTTGTGCTTATTGACTATTCTGTATCTTTAACTCTTTGAGTTTCGAGTTCCTGTAAAACCTATTTTGCTTAATTTTCAAAACTAATGATAAAATATAAAAAAATAAAAAATTTACTCATTAAGAAATAAAGATTAAAATCAACTATAGGTTTTCAGTGAAAAGATTTTAATTCTCTACATTGATTGGCTAGACAAGCTATAAATTTGAATGCAATGGATGTATAAGTATCCTACCTTTGGCAAGAACTAATAATTAAATTGTTTTAGATAAAAAGGTAAAAGAAAATGTATTTTAGCCTTTTGATTAATTTAATAATATGAATATAAAGGATAGTTATTTTAGATTAACAAGTAGTATAAAATATATCTATGTGGTTTGTGGAGTCTCGAGAGGATTAGTATCACCCCAGCTTGCCTTTTCCCACTCCCAACTTGGCATCGAAGTCAGACCAATGTAAGGTAGGTTAGGCATAAGGCCAAGTCACAAGGATATCTATGACACAACCAAAAAATATATAGTATAAAATATATATGATAATGTTTCATATTCTATTATAATAATAAAATATGAAAATGAACTTATCAAGGAAGATTTATCCCTTTAAAATATTCCAATATTTTGAACATATTAAACTAAAAATTGATTGAACAAAGCACATGAAAAAGTTGTGAGTAAGAATAATGTTTCGGGTTCAACTTTCAAGGGACATAGACCCTACTAATCACATGAATATGAAGCCTCATTCATGCTAGACCTAAAAAAAATGCAAAGTATAGAGCAATTAGTGTAAAAGTGTGAAAATTCTCAACTTCCTCATGATTGAACAAAGAAAATGGAAAAATAGTGAATAATAATAATGTTTCAGATTCAAATTCCAAAGAAGACAATCCTCACTAATAAAGAACCCCATTCATGGTGGACTTAAAAAAATACGCAAAGTATAGAATAATTAGTGAAAAAATATGAGAATTTTCAATTTCCTTGTTCTCTTAAAAGACCAAGAAATTAAGGGAAAATGGCCTCAAATATTGTAAGTAATAGTAATATAGCAGGAAGGATGGATTTGAGAGAAAAAGAAGATAACAATACAATGCAAATGGTAAAAAAGCATAAGATACAATTATTGTTCCTATGAATTCATTGGCTCCCACATATGCCCTATATCAAAAGGACTATCCTTTAGTTGTGGGCCAAATTGCTTGATCGCTTAAGCAAAAGATCAATAAGCATGAGCTTCAGGAAAAGAAGACACGAGAATGTCTTGAATGGTGGTTGAGTCTAGGATAATTCAAAGATAGATTTTCCTAGGGTGCCAAAAGTGGTACAAAACCTTTCCCAATTTGAGACAAATTAATATAAACTTTCAACAAGAGGAAAGAACTCAAAATATGAATCTAATATCAGTTAGATTAGTATTATAATAGTGTCTTTTATTAGAAAAAACTAATTGATCCATTAAGGAATATGGAATATTTCAAATGGGCATTTTTGCAACTCATAAATGGTAAATATATTAATAACAACTTAAACAGTCCCCACCAATCACATGAACATGTTCACCTCATTCATACTAGACCTAAACAAAGAAGCAAAGTATAGAATAATTAGTGTAAAAATTAAGGCAAGAATTCTCAACTTCCTTATGGTTGAATGAAGCACATGGAAAATTAGTGAATGAAAAAATGTTTCAAGTCTCAAATTTTATAGAAACAAGAAAGTTTCCAAAATGTTTACTATCAAATTCCCTAGGACAGTTGAAGAAAGGGATCCAATGGTTAAAAATAGGGGTTTTTTTGTTGTCAATAATATTAAGAGTTTATGGTGTAAGGTCCTAATTGTCTTGATGGATTGTATAACCCTGGATGGTTATTTTACTAGAGCTATGTCTCACCATTTTGTTTTGTTAAATCACTTCCATCACAAGGATTTCATTTCCTTTCTGATGCAGGAGCATCTCAGGTCCTTGGCAATCCTGTGTCACCCCAAAAAAAATTGGAGTTTTGTCTGTGTTGCTCGGTTTCTGCTTTGACCAAGTTGGTCGATAGTTGGTCAGTTTCCTTTGGTTACCGAGTGTGGTTGGTTCTCTCCTGGGCGGTCGGTTATTTCACTGGCGCTCGGCATTGCCTGTCTGCTGCTCGGTTATCTTGCTTACCAACGGGTCTAGTTTTATTTCCTGTTGTGGCCGACTTGTGCATTTATATTAGATCACAGATTTAATGTTGGAACCCATCATTGGGAAGCGTGTGGTCCTAGATTTGATCATTACTTCTGTTGATTATGGATTTGAAGGCCGACCCAGCTCGGTAGCTTCTTGTATAAATGTAGATGTTTGGTTGTAGTTTAAGGAGTGAGTTTTTGGGATAGAAGATAGTAGACATTAGTTTGGAGATTTGTGACAGATCCTCACATGTTTGAGGACTTCTAAGATTCATTGTAATATTAGGCCCTAAATGAGAAGGCCTAACAGCACGACATGTATGGTTCTAATATTTGATAATATATGAAAGATCTGGCATTCTCTCTCTCACTGTTGTTGTTTGTTGCATCCACATGTGTGTTGCAAGCTTGGATCATTAGGGTGCACCATTGTTTGGCCCCTCTTGCTCCCTGCCTCACGTCAAGTGGTATCAAAGCAAGGTTAGATCTTGATCTAGGTCTGTGGATCTAGGTTTGTAGGTTCCTCTTGAAGCCCTAGTTGAATTGTTGTGGGGTAGCAGATTGCGATATGACTTGCAATTACAGAGGGTTGTCAAGATGGTTCATGGGAGGCGAGATGTAGATCCAGGATTGGCAGATATGCTAAGGCAGATTGCTGCTAAGTTATAAGTAGTAGAAACATCCCAAAGAAGAGGCAGACATCTTGAAGATGTTAGTGATGATGAAATTGAAGAAGAACAGGCGAATGCAGAACCTGCTCCTGTTATGGATCAAGGCAAAGAAAGATTTTTTAAGGATTTGACAAGTCTGAAGTCAACACCACATTTAAACCCTCCTGAGTATGGTGGAAAGCTAGATTCTGATGAATTGGTGGACTAGATCACCGAGATGGAAAAGTATTTTGAATATGAAAACATTCTTGAGGATAAGAAGGTGAAGATTGCAAGCACAAAGTTGAAAAGTCATGCATCCTTGTTGTGGGAACATCTGCAGCTAGATAGAAAAAGGAAAGGCAAAGCCAAAATCAAGGTATGGAGTAAAATGGTGAATAAATTGAAAGGAAAGTTCTTACCTTGTGATTACCAGATTAACCTAGTTTGGCAAATGCAAAGTTTGAGACAGAAAGATAGCTTGGTAAAAGAGTATACTAAGAAATTCTACAGATTAGATATCACATCTGGACATGATGAAGATGATGTGGAAAGAATTGGTAGATACCTTAATGGTTTGAGAGTTTCCATCCACGAGGAAATTAGTATGGTCAAATTGGAGAACATTGAAGAGGCTTTTCAATTTTCTTTGAAGGTCGAGGAGAAATTGAACAAGAGACATGAGAAAAGACAGAGAGATCGAGGTGGTAGATTCCCTAGAGGAAGAGGTAGATCTAATGGTGAAAATGGTAGACCTGAACCAGAAAAGACAAATCTGGGCAAAGGCAAGACCGAGTGGAAAGGTGAAATTTCTAGAGGCAGAGGCAGTAACTACCGATGTGGTTATGGCAAAGGAAGTTTCTAAGGGACTTGTTACAATTATGGAGAAGAAGGACATAGATCTTTTGAATGTACAAAAGTAAGTAAGAAGGTTGGTAGCAGTAGAAATGCTTTGGTGCAAGAAGAGTCACCAAATGAACCTGAGAAATAAAATAACTTGATGGTAAGGAGAACGCTGTGGAATGAAAGCAAGAAGGAAGATTCGATAAGGAAAAGTTTGTTCAAAACCAAATGTAGAGTTTCTGACAAAGTTTGGAAGGTAATCATTGACAGTGGTAGCTTGGAGAATCTGGCATCTGAAGAGATGGTCACAAAATTGTAGTTGGAAAGGTTGGTACATCCGAAGCCCTATCAGATTTCATGGATAAAATATGAGCATACACTCCTGGTCAGTGAACAATGTTATGTGAATTTGAAGATTGGAAAGTACTATGATAAGGTGTTGTGTGATATCATGCCTATGGATTGTTGTCATATTTTGTTGGGTAGACCTTGGCAATATGATAGACATGTTATATATGATGGGAGATTGCATAAGTATACTATTGTGGCTGATGGAAAGAAACAAACCGTGTTACCATTAATGGAAGAACCTATTAATAATGTTTGCACATCTGTGAAAGTTTGTTTGATGGAAGAAAGAAAGTTTGTTAACTCTTTGAAGAGGAATGATGTATGTTTTTTGTGATTCCTAACAAGCCGAGTAAGAAAATTGAGGATAATGTCCCTGAGGAGATTGATAAGTTACTCACCGAGTACAATGATATCATTTCTGATAATGTACCTGATGGTTTGCCACCAAAAAGAAGCATTTATCATTGTATGGATCTAATCCCTGGAGCTAGTTTACCAAATAAGGCACCTCATTAGTTGACACCTACTGAGAATTAGGAATTGAACCGACAGATTCAAGAGTTGCTGGAGAAAGGCTTGATCAGAGAAAGTTTGAGTCCTTGTGCAGTACCTACTGTATTGGCATTGAAAAAGAATGGAGAATGGAGAATGTGTGCTGATTCCAGAGCAATCAATAAGATAACATTGAAGTATAGATTTCCTATACCGAGAATTGATGACATAATGGACAGTTTGACTGGAGCAAAGTATTTCACAAAGATTGATTTGAAAAGTGGGTATCGTCAGATCAGAATTAGAGAAGGTGATGAATGGAAGATTGCTTTCAAGACAAAAGAAGGTTTGAATGAGTGGTTGGTTATGCCCTTTGGTTTAACTAATGCATCGAGTACTTTTATGAGATTGATGAATGAAGTTTTGAAGAAATTCTTGGGTAAGTTTGTGATTGTATATCTTGATGATAATCTGATATTCAATAAGACCAGAGAAGAACATTTGTTTCATGTTAGACAAGTTTTGCAAAGATTGAAAGAGGAGAAGTTGCTGATAAATCTGAAAAAGTGTTCATTCATGAAAGAAGAAATTGTGTATTTGGGATTTTTTATTTCAGCTGATGGTTTGAAGATGGATCCTGAAAAGGTTGAAGCTATTTTGAATTGGCCTACACCTATGAATGCTAGTGAGGTAAGATCATTTCATGGTTTGGTAAGTTTTTACCGAAAGTTCATAAGGAATTTTAGTTCAATCTGTAATGCTATGATTGAGACTATGAGAGGAGACAAAAGAGAATTCAAGTGGACACATGGAGCAAAATAAAGTTTTGAGACCCTGAAGCAGAAGGTTGTTGAATTACCTATTTTGGCATTACCTGATTTCAATAAAGTATTCCAAGTAGAATGTGATTCAAGTGGAAGTGCAATTGGAGCTGTGTTGAGTCAAGAAGGTAAACCTATTGCTTTCTTTAGTGAAAATTTGAATGATGCTAGAAGGAAATATTCTGTGTATGATCAAGAATTCTATGCTATTGTTCAAGCGCTGAAGAAATGGAGACATTATTTGATACAGAGTGAATTTGTGTTGTATACTAATCATAAGGCTTTACAATATTTGGGTAGTTAGAATAAGTTGAATCAGAGACATATGAAATGGGTTGAGTATTTGCAAAGTTATACATTTGTGATAAAGCATAAGAGTCGAGTCATTAACTAAGTTGCTAATGCATTGAATAGAAGAAGATCTTTGATGACCGAAATGAAAATTGAAGTTCTTGGTTTTGATGAGATGAGAGATTCTTATGAGATTGCTCCTGATTTTTCTGAGCCATGGAGAAAGTACAGAGCACCTATTTCAGATCAACAAGACACTAAATGGGATGAACATTTCATTCAAGAAGGTATGTTGTTCAAAGGTATTCAATTGTGTATACCGAGAGGAGTAATGAGAACTAATCTGATAAAAGAGAAACATATTAGTGGTTTGGCTGGACATTTTGGTATTGATAAAACATAGAATTTGCTTAAGGAGAAATACTATTGGCCACAGTTGTATAAAGATGTTCATAAATTTGTGAAAAGTTGTGGAATTTGTCAAGTTGCAAAAGGAGTAAGTTAGAATATTGGATTGTATACACTGATTGCTATTCTTGGGAAACCTTGGATTGATATCAATATGGACTTTGTTCTTGGCTTACCGAAGATAGTAAGAGGTAATGATTCTATATTTGTTGTTGTGGATAGATTTTCTAAGATGGAACATTTTATACCTTGTAGAAAGACATCAGATGCGGTACATGTAGCAGATCTTTTCTTTAAGGAAATTGTCAGATTGCATGGATTACCGAGGAGTATTATCTTTGACCAAGACTGTAATAAAAAATACAAAGATAGAGCTGATACATCAAGAAGACAAAACTTTGGATGTTGATGACGAAGTGACGGTTCATTTGAAGAAAGGTCGATTTCCTGTTGGAACATATGGGAAGCTAAAGATGAAGAAGTTTGGACCTTGCAAGATTCTGAAGAAATTTGACAGTGGAAATACATATGAAATTGAGTTACTTGATTGCATGGACATATCACCGATTTTCAATATTGCTGATTTGTATGAGTATCATGAACCTAATGAAGAAGTGACAGTATTGACAGAATACCCTAAGAAGTTGAATGATGAAGTTGAATAGATTTTGAAGGAAAGAGTTGGCAAGAGTACAAGAGGAAAATAGTACATGGAACATCTGGTTAAGTGGAAGAATAGACCGACGGAAGATAGTTCATGGATTTCACAGTCTGAGTTGGATGCAGCTCGCACCAGACCTATGAAATGATTTGGAGAATCATTTCTAAATAACCCCAGGTGTCTGATGCAAGAGCATCTCGGGTCCTTGGCAATCCTGTGTCACCAAAAAGAATTTGGATTTTTGTCTTTGTTGCTCAGTTTTTGTTTTGACCAAGTTGGTCAGTTTCCTTCAGTTACCGAGTGTGGTCAGTTCTCTCCTGGTCGGTTGGTTATTTCACTGGCACTCGGCATTACCTGTCTGCTGCTGGGTTATCTTGCTTACCGATGGGTCTAGTTTTATTTCGTGTTGTGGCTGACTTGTGCATTTATATCGGATAATGGATTTAATGTTGGAACCCATCATTGGGAAGCGTGTGGTCCTAGATTTGATATTTACTTCCATTGATTATGGATTTGAAGGTCGAATCAGCTCGGTAGCTTCTTGTATAAATGTAGATGTTTGGTTGTATTTTAAGGAGCGGGTTTTTGGGATAGAAGATAGTAGACATTAGTTTGGAGATTTGTGACAGATCCTCACATGTTTGAGGACTTCTGAGATTCATTGTAATATCAAGCCCTGATTTGGAAGGCCTGATAGCCCGACATGTATAGTTCTAATATTTGATAATATATGAAAGATTTGGCATTCTCTATCTCACCGTTGTTGTTTGTTGATTCTGCATGTGTGTTGCAGGCTTGGATCATTAGGGTGCACCATTGTTTGGCCCCTCTTGCTCCTTGCCTCGCATCACTTTTTGTACTAGCTCTTCAACTATCTCCTTCGTAGCCTTGCTATGAATATAAAGGATGTTGATAAACCGATTCTCCATGAGGACCTTATTCTTCTTATTCATGAGTTTATGTTGAGTAACATCCCTGAGAGCAGTGTGAAAAACTTAAAGGAAAAGAGAAAGAGCATAACTCCTTGTAAGGGAAAGAAGGTTTTGCCACCCAAAAAAAGGGAAAAAAATGACTCTCTATCACTTGACGATTCTCGTCTACCTTTGAATAAGAAGAAGAATGTGCTAGTTGAATATTCTTTGAGCTCGGATAATAAGGAGACAGATCCTAGTGATGGCTTTGCTGAGGATGAAGATTTTGAGTTCCCTAGTTCAAGAAAGAAGGAAATGGGTAAAAAGAAAACCATGACTTTGGATGTTGATGGAAAATGTTGGAAACTATAATTGAAGAAATTGTTGTATTTTCATTGATGTCAAACCTTAACTGGTAAGACTGTTGCTATCTAAGAAAGTACTATATCTATTTGATTGTTGAGAAGGATTAGGGCAAGGTTGATAACAATAGCACCTAAGGAAAGGTTGAGTTATCTTGATACTTCAATGAGTACTTGATTATGTGGCTCAATGATAAGATAATGTATTGCTTATTTAAGTAAGAAGGAAGACTAAACAAGTAGGCTTAACCGAGCAAAAGTGAAGAAATCTAGTTTAAGCTGAGTGATGTTAGTGTCGATCGAGTCAGTATATGCCGAGTAAATTCAGTGTTGATTGAACATCAGTCAATTGTCGAGGAAGACAGTATTAGTTGAGGAAACAATTTCAGTGGTGACCAGGCTACCCAGTGAAGACCAAGGAGTTGAACACAGTATTGACCAAGCGTCAGTAATTTACATTTGAGGAAGAATTTAGATTCATAGCCGACATAGTTGAATTCTTGGATTATGTAAATCCTGTTGACTTTATTTATTGATTGTATGGAAGCATTTAATGCACTATAAACCATTTTATTGTAAATCTATAAAGAGATTTGCGATGTTTCTAGAAGGATGGATGAAAAACATAAAGTTGGAAGGATTCAATGAACCTGACCTAACCCTAAGATCTATAGAGGAGATTAGGCAGCAAAAGTTGGATTGACCTAATTAAGGAAGTATTAAGGAAACCTAAGCATAAGGTTGAGAGAGATAGAGGATGCTGGAGTTATTGTTGATGTTATTGACTGTATAAGCAAAAATAGCTGAAGGATAAGGAGTTGTGATTTCTTGAAGGGATTTTCGAGCAGATCAGTGATGGAGATGGAAATGGATCACAGTCAGTAAGCCAACATATGTGTACAGAATTGGATCTATTATTTGCAAAGTGAGTTGTATGTTTTTAGATCAAACACTATTGCTACTTTCTAACCATTGTATCAGTTTTAAATCCTTTAATCAAGGTTGACCTAACAGTCATTTGTATAAATCCTTTGAATAAGGTTGCATTCTAATGGAATGTATGTAAGTCCTATAACAAGGCGCACTTCTAACAAAGTGGTTGAAATCCTTTAACCGGGTCACACCTGATAGTGTGTTTGTAACCTTTGACAGGGTTGGCTTTTCATAAAGCTCACTTCAGAAGAGTGAAAATATCAGTAACATGTTACAAACTAGTTTTTCCCAAATTGGGTTTCCACTATAAATCTTGGTGTTAATGCTTGTGTGAATGTTTTGGTTTGAACATTTATGTGTTTTGCAAGTTAAATACTATTGGATAGTGGACTGCGTTGTTATATGTTTTTGTTATGTATTCAGTAATGACCAAGTAGTTGTTGGTTGTTAGATCTGATTTGTTGAAGAGTTTTGAAAGTTTATTTATACATCTGGACCTGAGAACAATTGATTCACCCCCCCTCTCTATTGTTCTAAATCATATTAACAATTGGTATCAGAGCTGTTGGTGCTTATAGAGAACATGTTTAAAGGTACTTGAAGTAAATGATCAGGATGTATAAGAAGGAGGTACCAAAGCTAAATAAGGAGAACTTCCCTGCATGGTAGAGTCTGATGAAACTGCATCTAGCCGGTATTGGTGATTCAACAAAGTATTATGTTGAGCATGACTATGTTAAACATGTTGCACCTCTGACTACCGAGGAGATGAGAGCTAAACAAGAGCACAATCAAGCAATGTTGGAGATTGCATCTGCCCTAAGCTATAATGAATTTGAGGACATTAAAGACTGCTCTAATGCAAAGCAAATGTGGGACACTCTTGCAAACATCTATGGTGGTGACATAAATGTGCTAAGGGCAAAAGCTGAAAGCCTAAGAGGTAAATTTGATGAAATGAAAATGCAACAAGGTGAGAATATTGTTCAATATTATGGTAGAATAAAATAAGTTGTAAATGTTATTAGAGGAGGTAATGGAACTATTGAAGATGAGACTATTATTGGAAGAGTATTGAGAACTTTGCATCCTATTTATGCAATTAAAATTTTTGCAATTCAAGAATCTAGATGTAACCCTGACAATGCTCTTACTTTGGAAAGTCTTGTTGGTAAGCTTACTGCTTTTGAGCTTTCTAACTATGATAACTTCACTGTTGCTAATGTTGAATCTGCATTTAAGTCACAAAATGGTTTTGAGTAAGTCAAAGAAAGAAAAAGAAAGATGCATCAGTGAGAGTGAAAGTGAAAGTGACACATCTAATGAAGAACTTGAGGATCTTGAAGCTCTTATGGCCAAAAGATTGAAAAGGGGAAAAGTAAAGTATAAAGGTAAACTCCCTATCATATGTTTCTCATGTAATAAACTTGGTCATATAGTTGCAAGATGTCCTGACAGGGATGACAAGGATGAGGAAAGAGATAGAAAGCACAAAGAGAAAAGAGAAGACAAAGGTTACCGAAGGTACAAGGACTACAAAGGAAAAGGTAAGAAATCTTGCTATATTGTTGAAGTAGAAACTGACACTGATAGTGATGATTTTGAAATTGAAGTAGTCTATGTTGCTATGAAAGATGAGTCTGATGAGGATGAGAAAATTGCACTTATATCCTATGTGAACAAAAATGATAAGTTGATTATTAACAGTGGTTGTTCACACCACATGACTGGTGAAAAAAGTAAGTTTGACACCTTAGATCATTACAAAGGTAGAAGTGTTAAATTTGGTAATGATGCACCATGTCCTATTAGGGGTAAAGGATTGATTAAGTTGACTAAAAAGATCACTTGTGAAAATGCTTATTGGATTGAAGGTCTTAACTATAATCTGCTAAGTGTTGCACAACTTAATAGCACTAGCTATCGAGTGGAATTTCATCACAGGAAGGCCAAAATATTTGATGCCACTAGTGAATTGATTGGAAGTGGAGAACAGACAAGAGGTAATTTATTTTATCTAGATCTATCTGAAGAGACATGTATGATTGCACAACTTGATGATATATGGTTATGGAATAAGCGGCTATGTCATTTTAACTTTGATAATCTAGTAGAAATTAGTAAAAAGAAGAAAGCGAGAGGACTGTCGAGATTGAAGAAACCTAAGAATGTAATATGCAAACAATGTTAGTTGGGTAAGATGATAAAGTCTAGTTTTAAGAGCAAGACTTTTACTTCTGAGAATGCTTTAGATTTGGTTCATACTGACCTTTGTGGACCTATGGGTCTACAAAGCTATTGTGGTGCTAGATATTTTATTCAGTTTGTTGATGATTACACCATAATGATGACTGTAATGTTTCTAAAAGAAAAATATGATGCTTTTCAAATTTTTAAGTGGTATTTGGATAAGGTTGAAAAGGAGACAGGTAGGAACCTGAAGTGTTTGAGATCTGACCGAGGTGGAGAATTCATATCCAATGAGTTCAATTTGTTTTGCAATGATAGAGGAATCAAGAGATAGATGTTTGCACATAGAACACCTCCACAAAATGGTATAGCAGAGAGAACGAATAGATCTATCATGGATTGTGCAAGGACATTGATGATTGAGAAGAATGTTGCACAAAAGTACTAGAGAGAAGCTGTAAGTATAATTTTTTATACCCTTAACCATGTACAGATAAAAAAGGTACAAATATTACACCTTATGAGTTATGGCACAGGTATGCACCTAATGTAAAGTACTTTAGAATTTTTGGGAGCAAATGCTATTTACTAAAAGATAATAGGAATGGAAAATTTGATGCTAAAAGTGATGAGGGCATATTCCTAGGTTATTCCACAAAAAGAAAAGTTTACAAGTGTTTGAACTCTAACACTAACAAAATTGTGGAAAGTGTAAATGTCAAGGTTGATGAGTATGTAGAGAAAAATGAGCAGGAAAGCAAGAGAGAACTAGAAGATTACAGATCTTTTGTATATATAGAAGAAGGAGAGGCAAGTGACAAACTTGCACCTGATGCAGAATCTTAGGTAAGAAATGTCGAGCATCAGGAAAATAATGCCAAGCGACAGGAGGATGATGACGAGTATCAGGAAGAGGTTGTCGAGCATTCAGAAGCTGAATCTGACAATCTTGTTGGTGAGCCTAAAGAGCAAGAAGAAAAGAGAGAAGAACCTATTTTGGCACAATATGTAAGGAGACATCACAAGACTGAACAAATCATTGGAGACAAAGAAACTGGATTTCTGACCATAAGCAAGCTAAGAGACCCTACATGTTTACTGTGTGAATTCGAGCTTAAGACAACAAGGGAGGCACTAGAAAATGAAGACTGGATCCAAGCCATGAATGAGGAGATAGACCAAATAGAGAAGAATGATACCTGGACTCTGGTGCCGAGACTAGAAAACAAAAAAGTCATTGGAAAAAAATGGGTGTTCAGAAATAAGCTAAATGAACATGGATAAATCACTAGAAACAAAGCAAGGCTAGTATGAAAAGGCTACACACAAGAAGAAGGAATAGATTATGGGGAGACATTTGGCCCTGTAGAAAGATTGGAAGGAGTAAGAACTTTACTTGCATATGCTACCTATAAAGATTTCAAGGTATACCAAATGGATGTCAAGTCTGCATTTTTAAATGGTATATTAGAAGAAGAAGTGTACATTGAACAACCTGAAAGATTTTTTGATCCAAACAAGAGACACATGGTTTGCAAACTGAATAAGGCACTGTATAGATTAAAGCAAGCCCCCAGAGCGTGGTATGAGAGGCTGCACAACTACCTAATACAGATTGGATTCTCAAGGACAAATGACACCAACAATCTGTACATGAAAGATGAAGAAGGTAAAGGAATCTTGTTGGCTAATATTTTTGTAGATGATATTATATTTGGTGGACAAGATGCCCTGTGTAAGAAAATTTCAAATGAAATGCAAACTGGATTTGAAATGAGTATGTTTGGGGAGATAAAATTCTTTGTTGGTTTACAAGTATATCAGATGGAGAAAGGTATTTTCATCACCCAATCTAAATATGTTCATGAGATACTGAAAAACTTTGGTATGGAGGATTCAAGGCCAGTAAGTACTCCCATGGCTACTCGACAAAAAATGTTTGAAAATGATGATGTTGCTGAAGTAAACCAGACTTTGTATAGGTCCATGATTGGAAAACTGAAGTATGTTGTTCACAACTGACCAGATATTGCTCTAGTAGTTGGGATTGTGGCAAGATTCTCTGCCAATCCTAAGGAAACTGACATGATGGCTATCAAAAGGCTAATGAGATATTTGAAAGGGACTGGAGATTATGGACTGTACTACAAGAAGCATGAAAAATTTGGATTGAGAGTATATACTGATGTTGATTGGGAAGGAAATGTGGATGATAGAAAAAGTACTGGTGGTGGAGCTTTCTTTCTTGGACATAGATTAGTTTCTTGGACAATCAAGAAACAAAATTGCATTTCCCAATCTATAGCTGAAGCTAAGTATGTAGTTGCAGTAGTGAACTGTTCAAACTTGGTATGGTTAAAACAATTGTTGGTAGGCATGAAAGAAGATATCACTGAACCCGTTGTCATTTACTGTGACAACACAAGTGCTATCAAAATATCTAAGAATCCAGTGATGCACACAAAGACCAAACACATCACCATCAGGTATCATTACTTGAGGGAATTGGTACAAGATAAAGAGGTTAGAATGGAATATGTGAATACAAAGGAACAAATAGCAGACATATTCACTCAAGCTTTACCTAAAGAAGCTCATGAATATCTGAGAGGAAAATTAGGGGTTCTTCCCCTAACTGAGGTTGCCTAGTCAAGCTAGGAGCACTGCATCAAATGTGCTGCAAAGAGTATCTGACAAATTGATGTAGAGAAAGTTCACACTTTAGGAGCAACCTAGAGTTGTGAAAAGTATAGCAAAGCTGATAATCAGTCATAAGCAAATATGACTGAGGGAGAAATATTGTTACTAAACTGACAAGATGACATCTACATCTGAAGGATGTATGGTTTAGTTGCTTCTTTGGCATTATTGTTAAAGAGGGAGATGAATAAGATGAAAACACATGGAGAGATTCAAAGGAAAGAAACTAAGAAAAGATCAAGTGGATGTTACTATGTGGACGGTCATGTAAGCAAGGCTAATTGATTCTGAATCAGAATGAAGCTAAGGATATTATAAATATTTCTGATGGACAGATAAGTTTTGGATTGGTTGGTGATTCATGTGTTATTCATATGGAGTTGCCATCAATGCCAAAGAGGGAGATTGTTGAAAACTATAATTGAAGCAATTTTTGTATTGTCATTGATGTCAAACCTTAACTGGTAAGACTGTTGCTATCCAAGAAAGTACTATATCTATTAGATTTTTGAGAAGGATTAGGGCAAGGTTGATAATAATAGCACCTAAGGAAAGGTTGAGTTATCTTGATACTTCAGTGAGTACTTGATTGTGTGGCACAATGATAAGATAATGTATTGCTTATCTAAGTAAGAAGGAAGACTAAACAAGTAGGCTTAACCGAGCAAAAGTGAAGAAATCTAGTTTAAGTTGAGTGATGTTAGTGTCGACTGAGTCAGTATATGCCGAGTAAATTTAGTGTTGACTAAACATCAATTAATTGCCGAGGAAGACAGTATTAGCCGAGGAAATAGTTTTAGTGGTGGCTGGTCTACCCAGTGAAGATAGAGGAGTTGAACACAGTATTGACCGAGTGTCAGTAATTTACATTTGAGGAAGAATTCAAATTCATAGCATTTAATGCATTATAAACTGTGTTGACTTTATTTATTGATTGTATGGAAGCATTTAATGCACTATAAACCATTTTATTGTAAATCTATAAAGAGATTTGAGATGTTTCTATAAGGATGGATGAAGAACATAAAGTTGGAAGGATTCGATGAATCTGACCTAACCCTAAGATCTACAGAGGAGATTAGGCGACAAAAGTTGGATCGACCTAATTGAGGATGTATTAAGGAAACCTAAGCATAAGGTTGAGAGAGAGAGGATGTTGGAGTTATTGTTGATGTTATTGACTGTATAAGCAGAAAAGGCTGAAGGAGAAGGAGTTTTGATTGGTTGAAGGGATTTTTGAGTAGATCAGTAATGGAGATGGAAATGGATCACAGTTAGTAATCTAGCATATGTGTACGAAATTAGATCTATTATTTGCAAAGTGAGTTGTATGTTTTCAAATCAAACACTATTGTTACTTTCTAACCATTGTATCAGTTTTAAATTCTTTAATCAAGGTTGACCTAACAGTCATTTGTATAAATCCTTTGAACAAGGTTGCATTCTAATGGAATGTATGTAAGTCCTATAACAAGGCACACTTCTAACAGAGTGGTTGAAATCCTTTAACCGGCTCACACATGACAGTGTGTTTGTAACCTTTGACAGGGTTGGCTTTTCACAGAGCTCACTTCAGAAGAGTGAAAATATCAGTAACATGTTACAGAGTGGTTTTTACCAAATTGGGTTTCCACTATAAATCCTGGTGTTAATGCTTGTGTGAATGTTTTGGTTTGAACATTTCTATGTTTTGCAAGTTAAATACTATTGGATAGTGGACTGCACTCTTATATGTTTCTGTTATGTATTCAGTAATGACCGAGTAGTTGTTGGTTGTTAGATCTAATTTGTTGAAGAGTTTTGAAAGTTTATTTATACATCTAGACCTGAGAACAACTGATTCACCCCCCTCTCTGTTGTTCTAAATCATATTAACAGGAAAAATCATGTCTTCCTCTAAGGAAGATTCCAAGGATGAGATGGAGATCTCTAAGGAATATGGGAAAGAGATTAAGGAGGTGAACTGGGAAATGTGGGATGAAAAAGTTGATAATGGTGATGTGGAAGGGAGAGAGGAAACTGGTAATAAAGATGAGGACCCTGATGATGACATTAGAGAAGAACCTATTTCTAAATTGAATCGTAACCAGAGCACCATAAATATCATTATTGATCTTGGCCCTTCTAATAGGGAACCATTTTAGAATACTGAGGAGAATATGTAGGCTACAAAAGAAATCCTTGATAATAATGATAAGGATACAAATTCAAAGAAAGACAAGAAGGAAACCCTTTCGAAGGATACCAAGGAAGAGGGTCACAAAGATGAGGGAAATTTCAATGGAGAGGAGAACTTGGAAGGGGAAGATTATGACATCATGTACGCTACTGAAATTATTGCCAACTATTAGATTAATAAGCACTTTAGTCAGGGTAATGCTAATAGACTAGATTTTGTGTACATGGGTATGAAGGACCTAAATGATAAGGAGGATTCGTCTCTGGGTTTTTTTACATACTATTAAAGCTAAATCCCTCTTTTATTTTAGAAATGAAAATTGGTGTTTTAAGGAGCTTGTGAAGCTTAAAACCCAGAATAAGGATTTGGAAACCAAGTATCAGAGCCTACTGGATAAAGTTCACAATAGGGGTAAGGATTATTCTCAGAACTTTTGTGGGCCCCGTTAAAATTCTGGCTAGGATTGAGTGCATTGAAAAAATGTTGGAGAACTTGCTCAAGTATTATATGGAAGACATGAAATCTTCTACTAGTAATCTTCGCCGGGTGGTTGATATGCTAGAGAAGGAGTGGGAAGCCATGTAGACTCCCAATAGCACTAGGAAAGGACCAGGAGCCAAAACCAGAGCAAAAAAGAATCTGAATATTTGTTCTAGCAAGGAGATCATGGGGGCTCAAGGAGAATTTGAAAAATATGGCAAAGTTGGAGAAGAAGATGGAACACTCCATCTTGACTCTAAGAGGATGGTAGTTCCTGGTTTGCTTTTATGTTTCCTAATTTTGGCTTCATGTTTTCTTCATTATTATTTTCCTAGGGTGTTCTCTATTCCCCTTTTTATTTTAGTTGATCCTTCCTGCTGTGCTTATTGACTATTCTGTATCTTTAACGCTTTGGGTTTTAGGTCCCTGTAAAACCTATTTTTGCTTAATTTTCAAAACTAATGATAAAATAGAACAATGATATTTTTTACTCATTAACAAATAAAGATTAAATGTCAACTATAGTTTTTTGTGAAAAGATTTTAATTCTCTACATTGATTGGCTAGACAAGTTATAAATTTGAATGTAATGGATGTATAAGTATCTTGCCTTTGGCAAGAACTAATAATTAACTTGTTTTAGATAAAAAGGTTTAAAAAAATTTATTTTAGCCTATAAATTGATTTAATAATATGAATATAAATAATAATTATTTTAGATTAACAAGTAGTATAAAATATATATGTCATTTGTGGACTTCTCAAGAGGATTAGTCTCACCCCAGCTTGCCTTTTCCAAGTCCCAACTTGGAATCGAAGTAGGACCAAGGTAAGGTACGTTAGGCACCAGGCCAAGTCACAAGGATATCTATGGCACAACCAAAAAAAATATAGTTTAAAATGTACATGTGATAATGATTCATATTCTATTATAATAATTAAATATGAAAACAAACTTATCAAGGAAGATTTAACCCTTTAAAATATTCCAATATTTTGAACATATTAAACTAAACAATGATTGAATAGAGCACATGACAAAGTAGTGAATGATAATAATGTTTCGGGTTAAACTTTCAAAGGACATTGTCCCTACTAATCACATGAACATGAAGCCTCATTCATGCTAGACCTAAAAAAAATACAAAGTATAGAGAAATTTGTGTAAAAATGTGAGAATTCTCAACTTCCTCATGATTGAATGAAGCAAATGGAAAAATAGTGAATATGAATAATGTTTCATATTCAACTTTCAAAGAAGACAATCCTCACTAATAAAGAACCCCATTCATGGTAGACTTACAAAAAGATGCAAAGTATAGAATAATTAGTGCAAAAATATGAGAATTTTCAATTTCCTTGTTCTCTTAAAAGACCAAGCAATTAAGGGAAAATGACCACAAATATTGTAAGTAATAGTAATGTAGCAGGAAGGATGGATTTGAGAGAAAAAGAAGATAACAATACAATGCAAATGGTAAAAGAGCATAAGATACAATTATTGTTCCTATGAATTCTTTGGCTCACATATTTCATACACCAAAAGGACTCTCCTTTAGTTGTGGGACAAATCGCTTGATCGCTTAAGCAAAAGATCAATAAGCATGAGCTTCAAGAAAATAAGACACGAGAATGTTTGCAATGGTGGTCGAGTCTAGGCCAATTCAAAGATAGATTTTCCTAGGGTTTCAAAAGTGGTACAAAACCTTTCCCAAATTGAGACAATATAAAATTTCAACAGGAGGAAATAACTCAAATATGAATCTAATATCAGTTAGATTGGTATTACAATAGTGTATTTTCATAGAAAACACTAATTGATCTGTTGAGGAATATGGAATATTTCAAACGATCATTTTTGCAACTCATAAATGGTAAATATATTAATAAAAACTTAAACAGTCCCCACTAATCACATAAACATGAAGCCTCATTCATGCTAGACCTAAACAAAGAAGCAAAGTATAGAATAATTAGTGTAAAAATTAATGTGAGAATTCTCAACTTCCTTATGGTTGAACGAAGCACATGGAAAAGAAGTGAATAAAAAAATGTTTCAGGATCAACTTTCAAAGGAGACAGTCCCCACTAATTAGAAAAACCCATTTATGCTAGACTTAAAAAAAGAGGCAAAGTATAAAATAATTAGTGGAAAAATATAAGAATTGTTTACTTCCTTTTTCTCTTAAAAGACCAATCAATTAAGGGAAATCAAAGCAAACATTGTAGGTAACAGTAATATAGCAGGAAGGATGGATTTGAGAGAAAACGAAGATGTCAACACAACACAAATGGTAAAAGAACATGAGATACAATTATTGTTCCTAGGAATAATTTGGCTCGCACATATGGCCTTCTTCAAAATGACTCTCCTTTAGTTGTTCGATGAATTTTTAGATCGCTTATAGGAAAGATCGATTAGTGTCGGCTCCAAGAAAAGAATACATAACAATGTCTACAATGGTGGTGGACGCTAGGCCAATTCAAAGATAAATTTTTGTAGGGTGAAAAAGGTGGTACAAAACCTTTCCCAACTTGAAACAATATAAACTTTCAATGAGAGGAGGAAAGAATACAAAATTTGAAACTAATATTGGTTAGATTGTCATTATAATAGTGTCATTTCTTTAGAAAACACTAATTAATCCTTTGACAAATATGGAATATTCAATACAAGCATTTTTGCCACTCATAAATGGTAATTAGATTAATAACAACCGAAATAGTTATGTGGCATTCATTAATATCAGACAATCGAATAAATTACTGTATTAATTTCACTTTAATGGGACTTGTATAAAACATATTTCATTTAAAATATAGTGCAGATTCAAGGAATCAAGTTTCATCAGGGGTATGAAGAAATAAAAGCTATTAGCTAAATCCTATGAAAGCATTGTCACAGTCCAATGGAGATCAAGAGGGAGAAGGCTAAACAAAGGTTACAAATCAATCATGACAATCCCTACCTAATGTTCCAAGTTGTCCAAAGAGATCGAAGATCCGTGAAGACACATTATTCAATGATAAAACAATGGGATATGATACTAAAAACCCTAACCAATACAATTCTACGAGGATCAAGATAGTGTAAGAAAATAGTGATATCCACTGATATGCTATGAAATATTAAAACAATGGTGTTGGATGACAAAGATAGAGATATTATGATGAATAAAATGATTGTTCAAGCATGGTTGATTCATTTCTCAATAATCCTACCCACTGTCAAAAGCCAAAAAGGTTGTATAGCAGTAGAAAACAAGTCCCCCTTCCATTCCATAGGACTTATGAAGCAACGAAACTGTTCTATTCTTGAAAAGGAAAGAGCTTTGTGATAAAAGATGCACACATAGGGGAAGTTATGGTTGAAAGAATGAAGGAATGTATTGTTGCAACAAAATAAGGACTAGAGGCTTATTTTACACACACTGACATCATTTTTTGAAAAATCTATTCCTTGGCCTTTCAACATTATCAAACATGAAGGAACAACCATACATATGAGTAGCTTGGTATGGTGTAACCATGATACTCTTCTCCCTCCTTGATATAGAAATGGTTATGTTACTCTAATACATATGATTAGCTTGGCATAGATATGTTCATGTCTAATACTCCTCTCCCTCTATTTAAATGAATTGTTATTAGAGTCTTCTCATTCAGCTTCGCTTGGACTAGAGGATCATTAAACTGGTTAGCGACTGCTATAATTTAATTTCTATAAGAGTCATGGGAATGGGAAGAGGAAAATAAGTTGTTTTTATATGGTCCAATTATTGGAATATGTTTGAATGGCCCTAGATAGAAGGTCATTAGCAACCAAGTAGTGTTGATTTTATGTCAAATGTTTGTAGCAAATCAAGCTAGGAGAAAAAGTAGATAACAACTTAACTTGTTAAAAAAATCAAGTCATCAGTAATGTGAGGAAACGATTGTAGGAATAAATTAATTATTAGTCGATGCCAAAGGAGAAGCTCTCAACTTTGCAAGAAAGAAGTAATCAAGTCTGAAAATAAGTCTGAAGTAGTTCAAGAAGGAAAGAAGATATCTCAAGGGGTATTAATCATATTGTTTTTGAGGTGGTTTTTTATTCCAATGTATCTTATGAATTGGGAAGATTAGCCCTTTTACATGATCCTCATTTCATATTATACAATTAGTACCACTATATTATTTTACAATAGATTAATAAAGTGTTTGCTAATATTAATATACTATAATTATAATGATAGAATACAGATCACATGGTAAATCATACTTAAATCTTTCCTAACTTCCAAAGTACTTTAGAGTGATCTTTCTAATATATCAAATACTAAAATATAGAAATATTGTCACAAATATTATCTATGAAATCAATGGCTTCATACCTCACAATATTATTTAGTATGCAGTGACATCAAATAATAATTTATTTTCTAAAATCATACTAAAAAATAGATAAATAAAATACTAATATAACTTAAACAATATAATTCTTCGAGCATTATTTACATTTGACTTAAAGGATTTTAAAATTTTAACGATAATACTATAATAATAAAAAATCCAAATTAATGTAATTATTACTATTATAAATCATCAACATTAAATTGTGTTCTTCTTTAGAGTGTATATATTTGTTGTCTTTTAAATATTTAAATATGTATTAGAAAAGTTTATATGATTAGCGTTTATAGTAAATGAGATACAAATGATATTATAGTATAAAAATAAAATCTGTAGTGAATTGTTATACGGAAAAATCTTAGAGTATAATTGAATATAAAATATAGAATATTGCCTAAAATTATAAAAAAAATTAATGACAATCCTATAATAATAAAACATCTAAATTAATGCGATTATTACTATTGTAAATCATCAACTTTAAATTGTCTTTCTTAAGAGCATATATTTTGGTGATCTTTTAAATAATTAAATATGTATTAGAAAAGCTTATGTGTGTTGTTTATAGTAAATGAAATTTAAATGATATTATAGTATAAAAATAAAATGTGTAGTGAATTGTTAAATATATAATATAATTTTATTGTAAGATGTAACTAGAATGTAAGAGAAAAATCATAGAGTATAATTAAATATAAAATATAGAATATTGCCTAAAATTATAAATCATAATAAATAGAGATCTACAAAAATTAAAATTTTAAAAGATTAATACAGTTAAATATAAGGATTAACACAGTATAATTTTTTACTAAATATTAGATACGTACTTGATTTGATCAAATGTTAAATTTTAAAAAAAAAATCAAGAAATTGTTGAACATAACTAATTCAACTTTGATAGATTCAAGTTAATAAATCCAAAGACTTTTAGGATGTGATAATTAAAACATCATCTTATGCAAAAGTTTTGTTTGATGAAACTCTTCAATTAACCATTAATCGATCTTATTTAGGATAAATTTACAGAATACTTTAGAAAATTTCATGAGAGAACCAAGTATGAGATTTAGAAAGTGGGTCAAACAAATACAATTAGAGGGTTAACTAGATAAAAAAGATGTAAAAGGATATCTCTTTGGACTTTGGAGGTTTATTGTAAATTTGATGTTTTAGTGTTTAAAGTATTGTAAGTGAGATTTATGAGTGGATTCTATAGTTTCTATATTTGCATTGTAAATAATTATCACTAATAAATATATTGTTTACATTTTTTTATTTTGTACTATCTAATGTATTATTCAAAATATATTACTATCAGCGTAACCATTGCACCTTCCTCTAGTGCAAGTGCTAGTTTATATTTATTTTTATATTTTATAGTATATAAATAACTGAACATAGAGAAAGATGAAGTACTAAAAAAATGGAAAATAATTACACATTAATTTTGTGTGTTCAATTTACAGTTATTGCTATGTTTTATTCTATATAAATTATTGATTATATAGATAAAGAGGAAATGTGGGTAAGAGATAAATAAATTGGTAGAGAGAGTTAGAAAGAAAAATTTCTCTCTGTGACACACACATATGGACTTTCTTCACTTTATTCACTATTTCTCACAACAAACTCTTTTTAGAAGCCAACCCATGATCACTGCCAGTTGTTTCTAGAAGATTTCAAAATGCTACATTAAAGAGATTAGACAAAAAAAGGTTTTTGTTTTGACAATAATGACAAGGTTTGGTAGTATATTTTGTGCAAATTTTCCTTTTTTTTCCCCTGGTCTTTTTAACATGTGTCCATATCTTTATTTACCCAATGTAAAGATAAAAGATTTTGTGGATAATCTTTTGAGCAAATTTTCCTTTTTTTCTCTTGGTCTTTTTAACATGTGTCCATATCTTTATTTACCCAATGTAAAGATAGAAGATTTTGTGGACAAGTTAGTGATGGATCTGCCCAGAGCCATAATAGAATGATTATCAAGAAGTAGAGAGATTGTCCAAAATTATAGAATGAACATTCACATTAATTTTGTATTTTTATTGTACATGTGTAATAGTGTAGATGATATGTTGGGAGAAACCATTAACGATTATTTGTGGTGCTTCTTTTATTAAACTTTTCTAGACGAGTGGGAGAATAGATGAGAGAGGTTGGAGGTGTGGGTATGTGCAAAGTAAAAGGGAAACTCTATATATTATTTTGAGGTTTTGTATTGAATTAGACATAGCCTGTTGGCCCCCATAATAACACATATTTTTCATTGTTGCTTTTAGAAGTGCTTAACAAATTTAGGTTATCCTTCCTAATGCCTAAGTTTAAACAAAACTGGTATTGAAATATTGTCTAGTACCAAAGAGGAGATTTTATTTTTCATCAAATATTTGTAATTATAAATTTATTATAAATTAAATTATGTTATAACTTATCATGGAAGCTAAAAGAAAATAATTTATTTTAAATTATTTTATTATTATTATATTAAATTAATATGGTTTTAAAATTTATGGACTTTTTTTAAAAAAGTGATCGAAGATAATGAAATTTAATTAATTTAAAAAATGAAGAGTTTTGGAGAGAAAATATCTTAAAGAAAGAAACATGATGTACAAATTGCGAAGTGTATAAGTCCCATCCAATATAAGAAAAATATTCCCAAGAGAAGTGAATTAGAACCACCCACCATCTCCCATATTGGTAGTGCCAATAGTATACATAATTTACAAAAAGGAAGGCAATTTGCTAAGATGCCAAAATACCTTCAAAGAATAGCTATCATTATCTCTCCTAGAAGAAGACACATAATCAACATATGAATCAGACATGTCAAAAACCAGTTGTTGGTGCTAGTGTGAGGTGGAGAGAATGGATCACCAATATCATCCAAAGTTACTAAACTTAATGTATCCACTTATGAAGGATCATTTCCAAATCAAAGATGTAATGTATTATTTGAGTGATCAACTTTAGGAGGTATCAAAGAATCATTATTAGGCCCCTCAATAGGAGCAATGACTTGCAGTGGAGGAGTTGCCAAAACATTTGAACCATCACATTCTTGAGGATGACCCAACAAATTGTATATTGTTAAGAATTCATAAAGTGTAGTAGAGACAATATGAGGAGCATAGATTTTAAGAAATCTGCTAAATGTTTTAATAGACCCCAGAAGTGTTCCATCCTACACACCAAATCTAAAAATAAAAAAGATTCTCAAAGATGAATTTTAGCCATAAATCTAGAGAAGTAGATAATGCCACCAATGGGGAAGACCCCATTGCTTAACTTATGAGAATTAAAGAAAAAATCAAGCATATCTTCCTCATACATAGATGAATTCAAAAAATTTATACAAATTGAGCGAACAAGTGGAACATCAAACAAGAGATACATTAAAATAGTGAGAAATCTTGATGCAACTCTAGTAAATAAAGCATAGACATTAGAATTCAATTAGTCATTACCAATCAAAGTTTGAAGAACATCCTCAATATGGGAACAAGTCATTATAATTCTAGTCATTACTATTATTACCTAAATGTGAACCCTTGTTAAATCTTCAAAAAATTTAAGACTTTTGGGAAAACATGGGAACAACCAGAGGTTGTGAGTAAAAAACTACTCAGTTGAACATGCAGATAAGGTCAGATCCTAAATGGTAACTTCACCTAAAATTAATAAAACTTGTAAAACTGATGAGAAAAAGGATGAAGGATAACATAATGAAAAAATTCTTAAACTAGAAACAAGTGATGCACCAAAATAAAACAAAGAATTTGATGTTTTAGTAACACAATGATGTAATAATAGATGACCAAAATACACAAACTTTGATGAAATCTTCTTTGCATAACAATGTTTCACAAGAAGGCTTTAATGAATAACATTAGAAGGATATAAATCACAACCAACATATCTTCACTAATCTGTACAACCTATGCCCTATGCACATCAATTCACTAACTTTGAACATGTACATAAATGAGACATAAATTTCAACGTGTTTGAATAAAAAAAAATGAACATCAATCACCTATTGCACACATGAAAATAAGTCACAAAGTAGATCAAAACAAGCTATATTATGCTCCAAAGGCAAAAAAACATAAACTCTCAATGACACATTAATAGAAGTAACCACATTGTGAAGAACAAGAAATATGTCACATAACATAGTCTCTCCAAAAACTCCCCCTAGAATAGTACAAAAGAGATGTATATAACAACTTCAAAACCAACCAAGATCCTCGAAAGGTGGAACTACATTTAAAAAATGCAAACTCGGATAAAAACTAAAACCCTCAAAAAGAGGACTCTAAAAGCTTCAAAATAGTGTCCAAAAGACATGAAAGTCTCCCTTCATCAAATATGTATAATGACAACTCCAAGTTGACAACAAAGTCTCTTTAAAAAGACTCGATGAGTCACCCATTTTGTCTTTGAGTTAAACATGAACTCCTATGACATGTGGCAACAACCAGGTGCCACCGCAAAGTCAACTAGTCACAACATATAGACCCCTATGGACTTCTCATCTTCTAACTCAAAACTATGCCAAGTGTTTTATATCCCCCCCTTTTTTGTGTTTTAAATTTTTTTTATTATTGCATTTAAAAATAATACTAATTAATCAATTTATAAATGTCACCAATTAATTAGTATTAGTACAATTACATTAATGCAAATAATAATAGGTATATAAATTAAGCAATATAATAATGCATTACTTAATACACAATGTTTCTTAAGTAACATAATATTATATTACTTAATGTATATAAAAAACCTTTAACAAACCCGATCAATAAAATATTGGACTTGAAAAACTATTAACATGAATTAGGGCAAATGAAAAATCTCTAATTCAATGTACCTTTTCATTTTACCATTCAATACTTTAGAGAAACTTTGAGAGCTTTCTCTGCAGATGAGGGTTTGAAAACCCTAACTTATGTCGACTGCCATGATGAAACTTGGGGTTTATGGAGATCTTTGAGATTTTGTTGAGATTTGCATTGAAGATCTCTTTTAGGTTACAACTCATCCTCTACTTATGAGATTCTTTGTTTGAGTATCTCATGTTTCCTTTAATTTATCGTCAAATCCTCATACTATGCTTCTGTTAGTGGGTGGGCTTCTACGAGATTCCTTCCTTACAAATCTCTTTCTTCAACATCTTCAACCTCCTGATATGACTGTGGTTGTTCATTTTATCAGATCTAGGTGTGATTTTATGTATTTGATATTCCGTGTTTTTGAGGCACATGGTATCACTATGAATTGAATGCTCTTGATCTAATGCGTGTACCTGATACTGCTAACAATCTGAAGATGTCAAAAAATCTCAGGAGGTGCTGACGTGCTGATGTGCTGAGGTGCTTCACTCCAAGGCCTGGGGTCTACAAAATCCAACACTGACAATGACAAATGAAAAACAAACATCAACAATATATAACAAAATCCGTCCCAAAGGGGCTTTGCGCGAAGACCCCCTTCGCACAAAGTACCTTGTGTAGGGTACTTCGAGCGAAGGGGGGTCTTCGTGCTAAGCCCCTTGTCTATGGTACTTCACGCGAAGTGGGTCCACCACTTCACCTGAAGTAACAACTTCACACGAAGACTCTAAAATATTATCTTTCCCCACGACGCCGATTTTGTTTTTCCCTATAAGTGGGACACAACTTTGTGGGATCACCTCGGTTCAATTCCATCTTTCTAGTTACGATGTTTCCTTGTGTGGTTCACAATGAGACATAAGTTATGATTGGGGTGAGGCAATCACACCCTCTCTCTCTTTCTCTTTTCTAGAGATGTCTCTCTTATTGTAATCTTGGAGTTGACGAAGACTTGAGTCCCTGGGGGCTTGAGGTTTTCTCTTGCCCCTTGATTTCAATAAGATTATCTTTTCATTATGATCTCCTTTACCAAGAGTTTGCATCGAGTCCATACTCTTGCTAAAGTGGGGGCTAAATGTATCATCAGAAAATGGAAGTACTTCCATTTAGGATAGGTTTAACCCTATGAGTAAGTGGTCTGGGGTCATGTCAAGCACCTTGAATAGGTCTTTGAATGGATCTGGCTTTTTCCCCATGTTCTACTTCTCTCTCCACCTTTTTCCAGCCTATTTCTGGCACTTGGTCCTGTGAATCTAAGATCTGGGACCTTAAGGTCAAGGTTGACCTTCTGGGTCAAGGTCGACCTTGACTCTGACCTAGGTCATAGTCGACCTTGACTCTGACCTAGGGCAGAGTCGACCTTGACCTTGACCCTGGGTCCAATTTTTAAATTTCGAAGGTTTTCAGGTATCGGGCTTTGGAAAAGTTTTATTTCCCACTTCGGGGTCGGCTGTTTCAGATTTCAGAATGGTAAAATCAAAAATTATATTTAATCTAGGTCTATTTCTAAAGGTTTAAGGCCTAATTGGAATTTAATTCCCCAATGTTGGCCCTCTATAAGTTTGTGCCCTAGATCACTATAAAAGGAAGCCTTCCTCCTTCATTTTCACATCCATTATCATCAAGAAATCAAATCCACTTTTTCATGATCAAGCTCTCAAGTGAAAGCAAGTGAAATCAAGCATTCAAGCATTCAAGCCTTCAAGCATTCAAGCATTCAATTCATCAAGGAGATCCATTGTTAGCCATTGAAGGATTCAATCTCTTTGGAGCCCTTTTGTTGAAGATTTTTCCATCCATCCATTCAAGCTTCTTCCTATTCAAAGACCCATTCAAGATTGGTGTTGAAGATCTAATGCAATTGATTTGAGACATCCTACATTCAATTCTATATTTATTTGGAGCATCCATACTTGTGGATTCAAGGATTCGATTCCTCCACAAGGGTTTCAACATAAGCAAGGTGAATAGTTCCATTTACTTTGTTTATATACATTGCCATTTAAATTACATTTCAAGGTTGATTCCAAACTAGGGTTTGACCAAGGACAACCCCTCATCCAAAAAAAAAAACCATTTTTCTTGCAGGTGCAGGTGCGGGACAGCGAATTATAGTGCAGATCTGGATACCCTTTTTGTCAAACTTCTGGGATCTGCGAATAGAATTTTCATCGGAGGTATTTCAAGTCAAGGGTGACTTTCAGTGGGGGTCAAGATTGTACCCCAGGGTAAGATCTTACCTCGATAAAGAGGTCAAAATCAACTTTTCTTAGAAAGATAGAATTTTTCTGGGTTTTCTGTCTCTGCATTTCCAAGCCGAATCAAGTTGCAGAATCTCCCGAAATTGTACAGAGACATAAAAAAATAGTCTTTTCCATATTCATCCTATTTTGAGGTTAGTATTCATCTTCAATCCATTTCAATACTTAAGCACTTAGTTTCTATAGAGGACTATAGGGTTTTTCTCCTTTCTTCATATTCTCTATAGATTGATTCATTTGTGCATTGGTCACTTCCTTGTGATTAATCAATTTGGATCTCTCCTTTGAGAATTTGGATTAGGGATAGATCCTATATTCCCCCACACTTTATTCCACACTCCCACATTATTATATCTTACATTTTGATGAACGCCTTATTATATCTTACAATGAGACAAAAATGCAACAAAATTGGTTAGGGTTGCAAGATACCAATTTTGGGGTATTACAATTAGGAATTCATAATAACTTATGAATTCAAAAATTTCTTATATCACTACTGTAATCACTGAAAAATGGACAAAGACAATTAAAGGATAAATCAAGTCAAATCAAAGCAAATTCAGGACAAAATTGAAGTAATTGAATCACAATGCATAATTAGCCAATCAAAATTAAAATCAAGTCTTAATTCAAGATAAATCAAAATTGAGAGTGTTTTAATCAAATACAATCAAATCAAAATACAATTAAATCAAATAATTGTATATTATTGGATTAAATCAAATTCAACCCAATTAAGGGGTGCATGGCTTAAAATAAATCAATTAATAAATCTTAATTTCCCTCAACAACCCAAAAGGGGGGGAAATTCAATCAACCAATGAGATATAAGGAAAGGCATTCACATGGATCAAGCCAAATTCAATCTCAATCACTCAAAGTGAAAGAGAATCTTTTCCATTGATCTTGTCTACTTGTCCCAAGCTTTGAGGACACAAACTTTGCATTGTCTTCAAAGGGTGGAACCAAAGACTCAACCAAGCTTTAATCATGGTCAACTACACTACACCCCCTACCATTGGGAAAATCTATAAAAGGAAGGCCTAAATTCATCATAATTAATAACCACACATCTTAGAATTGCATCAAACCTCTTGCATTTTATAGATAGAAAGGCATTTAAGAGCTTAATTAGCATTTACTTTGATCTAATTGTTAGCTTTAGCTTGTTTGAGAGAGCAGCCCAAGATCAGGAATTCCTAGAGGTCATGGAGAAATTAATAGATAAGGACAGGGAGAAATTTTTCCTAAACCTAGCTCAAGCAGGAGTAAAGCTTCCCCATGATTTCGATATAGAACAACTTAAGAATGATCAAGAGCAATATAATCCCATGAATGCTATGACTAGGCAAATAAAGGCCTTTCAAGAACAAATAGATACCATGAAAAAGGCAGCTGAACCTAAGGCCTTTTCTATTGAAGCTTTGTGTCCTTTTCCATTCGACAAAAGCTTAGTTATGGTATCTTTCCCTTTTAATACCATTTTTCCTAAATACGATAAATATACAGGTAAAACAGACCCACAAGATCATTTAAGGGAGTTTTGTGCTCTAAGCATTGAATTCATGCATAATGACACATACCTAATGAGACTTTTTCCTAGGAGTTTAGGAGGTCCCGCCATGGAGTGGTTTTCAAAACTACCCCAAGGAATAAAGAGCTTTGAGGAATTGGCCTCACAATGCTCAAGTTGTTAGGAAGGCTGTAGATTCATGAGATGCAAGCCGTTCCGTCTACTTATCATCAATGCCTAAAGTTTCCTTATCTAGGCCAAGAGATAATGGTAAGTGGGGATCTAAACCCATTCCAATATTGTAACAATATCAAGCCTATCAATGACTCCTTATTTCCACACAATGCAGAAGGGTCTATACCTAATCAAATGGAGCAAGGTCAAAGTTCTAAGGACATCCCTTTGTTGAAAGGAAAAGAAAAGATGAAAGAAGAGATTGTTATTAAAGACGCACCAAAACTCATTAACCTAACTACATCAACTAAAGGAAAAGAAAAGGTTAATGAGGATAACATTATTGAAGAACCAAAAGAAGACCATACCAAAGCTATCCAAGTGTACACTAAAGAGGCCCACTATCAAAAAATGGACCAAATGATGAAGAATTTTGATAAGCAATGCAAGATGAAGCAAAAAGGTGGAAGTGAATACTCCTTATCTATGATGGACTTACCCTTATCACCTAAGTCCTATGGAAAACCTCCAAATATACCCCATAGATATAATGATAACTTTGTGAGGGCAAGTACATCATCCGCCATAGATGAAGAAGACAATGAGATCCTAAATTGGTTATATAAAGATGAAGAATCAAGTGCACATGTTAAACATATTCAAAATATAACCATTCTCACACATCAATATCGGAAAGGGTTTTCAATCATGCAAAAGATGGGGTACAAAGGTCAAGGAAATTTAGGCACAAGGAATGAAGGACTTTTTGAACCAATATAAAGTACATGGCGAGATACCAAGGAGAAAACATGATTAGGGTATCTTGAAGAAGGATATACTCAAAAACATTATCCCAAACCTCATAGCCAAATATTACAATTAGAATCTCATAGTGATGAGGATTATAATGAATGGGAATGGGAGACCCTATCAGATGAGTCATGCCATGATAAGGGTATTGATGTTATTCATACATATGCTTCTACCAAAGATAAAGGACCAATAACAGAATCAAGTTCAAATCAAGCATCTAGTTCTAGCCAACTGGTTCTAAATGATGTACCAAGTATAGAAATAGAGATAAATCAATGGGTAGGTGAACCATATGTTCCTTCATGGAGACCTACTATGGAAGAATCGAACGTTAGGTTTAATCCACACAAATTTTATCCAATAGAAACCCTAGAGGAGTCTAGTGAGGAGGACTTTGATCCTTCTTCTTTAGAACATTTAGAGGAAGCCCATGTTAGAGACTTTCAAGATGCAATGTATGAACCATCCAATAATGAGATATACACCTTAAATCCAATTGAAACAAACCTAAATATTGACCCATTAACCCTCATACACCCATAATTAATCAAGTTGAATTCCATTGAACCAACTACCCTTCCAATCTTCTTGAATGACAATGTGGTGTCCCAATACTTCAACGCGGTTGAACATTCTTCTACTAGAGAATATCAAGATGAATTGATCAAAGGGAGCATCCAAACTTTCAATCCTAGAAAAATGAAAAAAATGGAAAAAATAGAAAAGGAAAAGAATCAAGTGTTGAAAACCATGTTGTGGCAACATTAGATCAAGAAGAAAAAAATAAAGAAATAAAGGATGTTTCCAAAGGTGAAAACCCAACTGAGGGACCTAAGGAAGGGAGTTTGGATGCCCTACCAGAACATTATGAGGAAAGATCACCAATCTTGATTGAGCCCATAGAAAAGATATATATTGGATCAGAAATAGATTCAAAGATCATCCACCTAGCGGCATCACTATCTAGCAAAGAAAGAACAGAATTCATCAAGTTCTTTAAGGAAAAACAATTCAACTTCGCATGGTCTTATGATGATATGCTGGGATTAGACCCAAATTTGATAATGCATCATCTAAATATCAAGGAAGGAGCCAAACCTGTTAAGCAAAAGCTAAGGAAGATGCATCCACATATAGCGCTACTTGTCAAGGTAGAGTAAGAAAAATTATTGAAAGTGGGATTTATAAGGGCCATTGATTATGAACAATGGATCTCAAATATAGTGCCAGTACCAAAAGCAGACAAATCTATCAGAATCTGCATGGATTTTAGAGACTTCAATTTGGCATGTCCTAAAGATGACTTCCCACTTCTGAGTATAGATGCCAGTGTGGACTTAACAGCAGGACACTCTATGTTTTCACTCATGGATGGATTTAGCGGATATAACCAGATAAAGATAGCACTGGAAGACCAAGATAAGACCGCTTTTACATGTGCATGGCGTACTTTTTGCTGGAATGTCATGCCTTTTGGGTTAAAGAATGCCGGAGCGACCTATCAATGAGCAATGACCATGATATTCCATGATATGATGCATAAGTTCATGGAGGACTATGTGGACGACATATTAGCCAAATCCCACTCAAGAAAAGAGAACCTTCCAATTTTGGCAATTTTTTTTGAAACATTAGAAGAATTCAAAGTGAGACTTAATCCAAAGAAATGTGCATTTGGAGTCCAATCCGACAAACTACTAGGCTATATTGTATCTGCAAAGGGGATAGAAGTGGACCCCACTAAAGTAAAGGCTATAATGGAAATGGAAGCACCTAAAAACATTAGTCAGATGAGATCTTTAAAAGGAAGGATCCAATCCATCAGGAGATTTATCTCCCAACTAGCTGAAAATTGTCATAATTTCACCCAATTGTTGCATAAAGATACAATTTTCAAATGGGATGAAAAGTGTGAAGAAGCCTTTAATCTATTGAAGAAATATCTCATGAACCCACCAATTTTGATGCCACCTATCAGAGGCAAGCCCTTGATCCTATACATTTCAGCAACAGAGAATTCATTGGGGGCACTTTTAGCACAAGAAGATGAAACAGGAAAAGAAAAGGCAATTTACTACATAAGTAGAACCTTGGTCAAATACGAGCTGAGTTATACATTCATGGAAAGGGCATGCTTGGCCATAATTTTTACTTCACTAAAATTATGCCATTATATGCTAGCCCACAAGATAAGGCTCATTGCCAAAATCGACCCTTTAAAGTATCTACTTAGTAAAACAACATTGAATGGAAGGCTAGCAAAGTGGGTGATGGTGCTAAGTGAGTTTGACATAGAATATGTTGATAGAAAATTAATCAAAGGGAAAGTCATTGCTGACCAATTAGCAGAAGCACCACTTCAAGATGATCATCCCATTCAAGTGGAATTCCTGGATTCATAGATTGTGAATGTTGAGGCAAAAACATGGCAACTATATTTTGATGGTTCCTACACTCATCATGGATCAGGAGCAAGCATACTTATAATCACGCCCCAAGGCTCTACTATCCCTAAGTCCTATAAACTACTATTCCCATGCACAAATAACATAGCAGAATATGAAGCCTTGGTTATTGGAATCAAGTTGGAATTAGAGTGAAAAGTAACAGAATTAAAAGTTTATGGAGATTCAGAATTAGTCATTAACCAAGTAAATGAATAATATCAGATGAAACATGACAAATTGATACCCTAAAAAAACATGGTGGAAATTCTTAAGAAGTATTTCATACTTATTACATTTGAGCAAGTGCCAAGAGAAAAGAACAAAGCAGCAGATGCAATGGTAACTTTGGCTTCACTTTTACAGATGCCTGATCAAAGTACTAGATATGAATTCCTGGTAGAAGAAGTGGATCAACCCGCGTTTGACCCTACCCATCCTTATACCATTTTCTTGTTAACGACAAATGAATCACCTTGGTATGGACCTATTTAAACTTACTTGAAAGATCAAATCTTTCCCATAGACCAAACCAGGAATCAAAAGAAAAGCTTCACTCGCCAAGCCGCCCGATACACCATAATTTTAGAAACATTGTATCGTAAAAGTTTAGACGGAATGCTCCTTAGATGTTTAGAATAAAATGAATCAAACATAGCCTTGTGATCAATCCATGAAGGAATTTTTGGATCACACTTGAACAGATTAACCCTAGCTAAGAAACTTCTTAGGATAGGATATTTTTGGCCTATGATGGAGAAAGACGCTTGTAACTTTGCAAAATCTTGTAGAAAGTGTCAATTCCATGGAAACTTGAAACATGTGCCTGTGCAAGAGCTTCATCTGATGACAACACCTTGGCCGTTCTATCAATGGGGTCTAGACCTTATAGGTATGATTTATCCACCATCCTCGAATGGTCATAAATTCATCATCACGACAACTGAGTACTTTACCAAATGGGTGGAAGTTGTACCCTTATCAACTACAATAGGAAAGTAGATATCTTTGTTTATCCTTAATCATATTATTTGTTGATATGGCATACCTCATGCTATCATAATGGATAATGCAAAGCATTTAAAAAACAAAGACCTAAAGGAATTATGCACCAAGCTTCACATGATTCATCATTCTTCTTCAATCTATTACCCTCAAGGTAATGGGCAAGCCGAGGCAAAAAATAAAAACATGTTGAAAATTTTGAAGAGAACGGTGGACAATTCAGGTAGAGATTGGCACATCAAAATAAACCCGACCTTATGGGCTTATAGAACAAGCATAAGAATGCCAACAGGAGCTACACCTTTTTCCTTAGTCTTTGGAGTAGAAGCCGTTTTGCCTTTGGAGGTAGAACTCCCATCTTTGACGGTATCTCTTCATGGCTTGATAAGTGAGGAAGACTATAGGGTTGCTAGATTACAAGAACTAGAACTCTTAGATGAGAAACAGAAGCAAGCATTTGATCATTTGAAGGTGTACCAAAATAGAATGTCAAGAACTTATAATAAGCACATCAAGGCAAGAACATTTCAAATAGGTGACCTATTTTTGCGAGAAAATCCAAAAAATCAAGAAGAAAGAGAAAAGAAAGGAAAATGGGAACCAAAATGGTTAGGACCATTTATCATTGTTGAAAATTTTTGGACCGGCACCTACAAACTAGCAAATTGTGATGGTGAAGAACTACAAGAACCTACTAATAACATACATCTAAAGAGGTTCTATACATGAGGTAGAGGAAAGAGTATATAGAGCATCAGATGGAAGAGCATCATATTTATTATACATAGTCAAAAGAGATCTTGAAAATACCAAAAACATTTGAAAAGCAAAAAATACCAAAAACAAATTGAAAGCATATTAGATAAAAAATAGTGAAAAATTGAGCATGAAGAAAGCAAAAACTTTCATATATGATCCTCAAAAATATGTTGTCTTGGTGAAAACCTAGCAAATAGGTGCCTTGATGATATGAAAAAAATAAAATACAAAAAAAAAATGAAAAAGAGAAAAAGTGCCTTGGTGAAAACCTAGCAAATGGGTGCCTTGGTAGCAAAAAAAGAGAAAAGCTTTAAAAAATAGAAAAAAGAGCAAGATCTATTCAATCGGTGAAAACCTGGTAAACAGGTGCCATTGAAAGTCCAAGTCAGTCGCATACCTAGAAGGTCACCTTGTAAATATTGTGTTCACCAGCATTTGTATATATTGCATAATAAAACCCCACAGTTGCATTTGCAAGTACCTCAAGATTTTGGTCACCTAATCTGCAAATTGTCCTAAGTCCCACAAATGAAATTATCTCAAACTGGGGGCAATCTACTCAAAAGGAGAAAGGATTCATCAAAACAAGCTTTATTCAATCAAGGAATCAATTCATCAAATTCGAAAGAAGAACACTTCATCAAATCTACATTCTAATCCAATTTGATCCAAAATGAAAATTTGATCCAAGATCTCACATGACCTTATCTTTATCAGGATTAAAAGTATGAAATAGATGGAACTACACTTGAAATATGGATTTGAAAAACATTGCAAGAAATTTTTCTAAATATTGACTCAATTGATGAAATCATGTCTTTCTAATGAATCGATGAAAGTCTTAGACTAGACAAGCTATGATAAACGGATGAATTTTTGTTGATTTATGAATGATTGTCTTAAAATCAAATTTTAAAATCATGTATTATTTGTCTAAGGATGTGATCATCAAGGAATCATTAAGGACTTGTATATAGGATAAAACTGAGATTTATGCTTGTTTACGCAAAAGGATACCTTGGTTATTTTGATCTTCAATATCATAATACCAACATCCACTTACAACATAGAATCTGACAAAATCGGTATTCGCACTCTCATGATTGGCTTCTATTAGTGATAGTCATACCGAAGAGAGATGGGAAAGAAAATAAAGAGGTGCAAAAAGTATTCATATCATCATAGTTGAACTAGTGATGGTTGTACTAAAACGAGATTCCAAAAAATGCTCAATGATGATTATAAGCTCCAAATTTTGAATAATGACAGTTAGCTGCATAGATCTTAGATTAAATGCATTGTATATATTGTTTTGCCTTTCTTAGCTTAATTTGAAAGAGGAAAATAAAAAAGGGGTGTACTCAAATAAAAAATCAAAGGATCATCAAAACAACTATATAGGATCGAGTGTGTTGGAAATCAAAAACAAATCAAAACACAAAGTGCATTTCATTAGTTCACTTGCATTACATTAAGGTCATTTTTAAGTTGCATTAAGTCATCTTCATTAAACGTTGCATATATTTAGATGTGTTTAACATTTGAATTATTAGGTGCATTGCATTAAGGCATTACCATTAGATTGCATTCATCTCATTTAAGGTGCATACATTAAATGCTTTGCATTAGTTAGAAATCATTCATTACATCCATTAAGATCATTCAACATTAAATTCATATCATACATGATAGTACCATCAAGGCATATTACATATATCATTAAAAGCTCATGATCATTGCATCAATACATCACATTTACATATCCAAAGAAATGCATTCATTAGATTCATTATCCATCTATTATCCATTATATACATCAATAATCATTAAGTAATACCATTACTCATTGCATTAATTTATTCCATGTCATACATAAGACAAGTCATTTAACCATCATTAGGACATATGCATACATTTAAAATTGCATTCTGAACAGCATAAAACAAAACATATAGAATATATAATCATATAGAGTTGCATATCACGTAAAACACCTGAAAAAGAGATCCAACACATAAAGACATCATATATAGTCAAGTCTATCAAAGGAAGTATCCGAGTCTATCGTACCATCATCATAAAGGAAAAAGATATCAAAGTTTATAACACGATCATAAAAGCAATATCCAAAGAGAATATCCATCAGCTATCAAAGTATCAACACAAATAACATCAATCGATAAAAAATGATACAACATGGGTCTAATGTCTCAATCATAGCAATAGAAAGGAGATCATATATCATCAAAGTATAAATAAAACAATGGAAATATCTCATGAGAGATCAACTGATAAAGTCACCGGTACCACCAGTACCACCGGTATCACTAGGACCATCGGGACCATCAAGACTAGGAGAACTATCTGGAGGCTGACTAGAATTGGCCTATAAACCATTGTGACTCATAGCAACCATGAAAGTCTTCATCATTGAGCTCATCTGTGAAACCTGCTACTGAATGGATGATATTTGAGTCTGTAAAGATGCAACATCTTATGCTGAGGCTAGGGCATTACCCTGTACTGCAGAAGACGGTGGAGGTGGAATAGAAGAAGATGGCATCACCGAAGAAGATGGATCACCCAAAGATGGAACAAACTGAGAAGATGAAGGATGTGAAGATGATGAAGGCATAGAAGCTAAAACAGAAGCAGAAGTAGAAGAAGCTACCTAAACCAAAGGAACAATCAAAGGAATAACTTGCTGAGCAGGAGGACCCTGTACCTGATCAAGTAGTACATGTGCAATGCCCACATCCATCTCCCTCTAGCGCCTAGCCTTAGGCCTATCCACTAGATCTCTAGCCACCTGATGTAAAATCCTGTCAACCTGATGACCTCTCGCCTAATCACCACCCCTAGGAGGAATCAGAGCAGCAGCTATCACTGGCATTTGTACTCTGCCTGCTCTAGCTCCGCGATGACCTTGCCGTCCATTCCGATCCCTAATCCTACCATAACCACGACCTCCATCATCATCATCATCATCATCATCATCATCATCATCACTATCTCCACCACCACCATCACCACCACAACCATCATCCCCATCTGATAACTCCTCAATAGTGGGAATCCTCTCGGCAGGATCTGTGAACCTGGGAAAAGGATATCGATGTAATCAGGCACCATACTCATCAGTGATACTTGCATCCATGATATGTGATCTAGGAGACTAAGGATGATACCCAATATCCCGTATAGTTGTACCATAGTCTACACATGGGCCCCATAATGAGCTCTCAACCTATACATGAGCATACATAGCTATGCCCTGTGGCATATCCTGAACATGCCCATACTGACGGAAAACACAACGAAAGCATAATCTCTTGATAACAAATGTAGAGCGACCAATCATCCAACGAGGGTAGAACATGTAAGGAAGCTCACCATCATCCTCTCGCCAAGCCTCACATCTGAGATAAGGCCTCTAAACGATAGTATCCAGGTCATCAATCCGACATCGCCAGTAATTTATCTTACCCATGCGAGTCTGGATAATGATACCACTGTACATCCATGCAAAAGGCCAAATTGGTTGATGATCTCAGGCTGTCACAGGACGTGTCACTAGGATATGCTCCCAAGTCCAAAGCTGTAATAAAATGGCTCCAGCAATCAAAGTGGTAGAATGTGTATATACAATAGTATGTAACTCATGATATAGTTGTGCCAATACACACAAACCCCAATCGAACCGATGAGGATCTACCATCAAATCCTCCAGAATGGGACCCCATCCAACATCAAATCCATGTCCACACCTATCAGGAAGTAGCAAACCACCTATCAGAGTACCCATAATAGCTGGTAACACAGGGAATGAAATGAACTAAGCCCATTGGATATGACGATCACCAATGGAAGGATCACTAAAGACTTGTCTACATGCTGAGCCATCATGGATAGTATCATAGTAGACAATCTCTCCTTGGGTAGGTAACCATAGAATGCAATAGACATCCTCGGGTGTAATCGTCATTTCCCCCATGGGAAGATGAAAGGTGTTATGGTCTGAGTGCCAATGCTCAGCCATAGCAGTAATAAGACCTTGATTCACTTAGAATCGAGGAAGATATAGAAGGAAGGACAAGCCACATCAAGCAATATGATGATGATTGACAACACTTAAATCAGGTATCATATCCCACGACAAAGGATACAAACCACGGATACGTAAAGACCCAAGATCCTCCTACAAAAAGCAAGTTCAAACACATCAGAATTGAAATCAAAAATTATGGGACTATCCTAAGTCGATCAAAAATTATAAACCTATCAAACCACAATCAAATTTTGTATTTCTACTCAGATAGAACGGAAATTTTATCCTTACCCATCATCTGAATCTAGATTGATGAATGATATTTTAACTACGATTGATTCCTAACTGACATATCACAACTTGTTATCAAATATCAAGATTGGGAACTTAACCTATCAAATGATCAATGACATTGAAAAATAAAAAAGTGGACTTAATCAAAATAAAATTCAAAATTTTTGCAAAGTGAAAGCGCTATTTCATGGTGCAAAAGTGAAAAAAATCAAAAGCGCTGCTTAAAGGTGTGAAAGCGCTTAGTAAAGTTGAAAAAGCGAAAAATTAATCAAAAGCGCTCAAAGACATAGCGAAAGTGCTATTAAAAGTTGTAAAAGCGCAAAAATGTTTAAAAGCACACATTAACATGGTAAAAGCGGAAAAGGGCAAGAACTTGGTGAGAAAAAGTGCTCAACCGATTCACGGAAGTGCCCATTAAAAGTGTGGAAGCGTACATTCAAAGGCAAAAGTGCCATTAAAATAGGCAAAAGCATCCATTCAGGAAAAAAAGGGTTGTTTACCAGGAAAAAATTGGAAAAATGGAACTTAAATGCATACATGGAAAAAACAAAGAGCTATACGGACTCACCAGAGGTCCCGAGCTAGGCAGACGCTGATAGCAACGGCATTTCTCAAACTGATGCTTGCGAAAAGGGACAGACATTGTGGAAAGTCAAATAAGTCAGAGAGGGTAAAAGTCAAAAGTGGAAGTAAAAATGAATAGTAAAAAGGGGATTTTGACCCCTTTATATAGCTTTTTGACCTAAAAAGAGGTAACTTTGACCAAAGAGAGGAGTTTTTCATCACAATTGACCTAAAAAGTGAAAATTTATCATCAAATTATCCAAAGCAGGGGCATTTGAAATCAAAGGAACCAAACATTGATATCGAAAATCAAAATAAAATTTACTTAAAATTTAAAATTAAATCAACATCAAATTGACCTAAATCATCGAGATTATCAAACATGGATCAAATTTTATTTCATTTCCAAGGGGGCATATCATTGGAAATATCAAACATCAGCAACATCATCAAGAATCAAGAGACCGATCATCAAATCAAAGTGAAAGCTTTTATCAGGAAATTTTTCATAATCAATCGAATGGGGCATCACATCAAGATCATCGTATCAAGGAATCATCATCAGAACGACGATCAGAATCAAACATCATATCAAAATGATCATCAGAACTGCATCAAGTGTATTAAATCAATCAAAATCTACATCAAGCTCGTATCAGATATTAAGAATCGACCATCGAAAGACATCAAACGAACATCAAAGATCAACCATCAATGAATTAGGACCTATCATCAGCAAGATCAGAGTATTCTTTGAATCGACATGCTTTGCAAGTCAACTCAAAGAGGGGTATTTGTAATCATTGAAAAATGGACAAAGACAATTAAAGGATAAATCAAGTCAAATCAAAGCCAATTTAGGACAAAGTTGAAGTAATTGAGTCACAATGCATAATTAGCCGATCAAAATTAAAATCAAGTCTTAATTTGAGATAAATCAAAATTGAGAGTGTTTTAATCAAATACAATCAAATCAAAATACAATTAAATCAAATAATTGTATAGTCTTGGAGTAAATCAAATTCAACCCAATCAAGGGGTACATGGCTAAAATAAATCAATTAAATCAATTAATAAATCTTAATTTCCCTCAACAACCCAAAAGGGGAGGAAATTCAATCAACCAATGAAATTTAAGGAAAGGCATTCACATGGATCAAGCGAAATTCAATCTCAATCACTCAAAGTGAAAGAGAATCTTGTCCATTGATCTTGTCTACTTGTCCCAAGCTTTGAGGACACAAACTTTGCATTGTCTTCAAAGGGTGGAACCAAATACTCAACCAAAGTTTAATCATGGTCAACTACACTACACCCCCTACCATTGGGAAAATCTATAAAAGGAAGGCCTAAATTCATCATAATTAATAACCACACATCTTAGAATTGCATCAAACCTCTTGCATTTTATAGCTAGAAAGGCATTTAAGAGCTTAATTAGCATTTACTTTGATCTAATTGTTAGCTTTAGCTTGTTTATCTTATCAATTCTCATTCTAGGACTGTCATTAATGGTAGCTTGCTGAGAGTTTCTATTAACATCCTTAGATAGAGAGCCATAGGATGTTTAATTGATCATTAATTTGCTAAATAGTTGCTATAATTGTGGTTTATTTAGTTACTATTTCAATTATTGTCAATACTAATCCTATGAAGATACTATTTCTGGTATACAAGTACAAAAGGAAATTACTGAGTGAAAGGCTTGGTGACATCCCAAATGATGAGGATTTGTTGACATAAGTACATACAGGAATAGATGTTGAAATAAATGAAATGACTCCATGAAAAGGGAGACAATTATTACAAGAAGGAGTGATTGTATACCAAGGATGCGATATGAAGGAAGCAATGGTTTTTTATATTTTTTTTCCAAAAATACAAACCCTGAGAAAATGATACTACCTTTAGACATTGATTTCATATATGCATGATAAGGCTATGATGTCTAGATCAAAAAATATTATCGCAATGGGATATTTATCCTAGATATCGAACACATAACATGGGATATTTATCCTAGAGATCAAACACATATCTTATTTGATACTAAAGAGGATTTTAGACATTTCATTATCTAACAACTAGCAAAACCAATCTAAGGGACACTTCCCAATTGAATTTGAATGTTGCTAAGTTGAATAAAGATCAAGTAGAGTTACTTGTCCGAGAAACAAATAATTATAAGGCCTTGTATGAAACTTTTGAAATGGAAAAATGAAAATGGTAGGAAATATATATTCAAAAGGAGAAGTCTCTTTATCATATTGAAGGAGGTGAAACTTCAGTTGACTTTGAAAAAGAATAGAGAGTTGTGTTGGCCTTGATAGATACAACAAATTGGAGTCATAGAGCTCTAAAATTTGAAAAGAAGTTGAAGCAGAAGAATATGAGTGAGCGAAAGACCATTGATGAATTTATGACATGGATCTTAGAGTTTTTATTTTTATGTAATAGAGTTAAATGCACTGAACTTTTGGAAAACATTTTTAGGTGCTTTTAATGCCCTAGAAGAGCATGCTCGATTAAAACATAGATTGATAGGAAAAATAGGAAAGAAGGATTGATGAAGGGTTCTCCCCTTAATACCAAAAACACATAACATAAATAGAGAAATAACAACAATTTGCAAGAATAGAAAATGGGCTTCTTATTATCTCCACAAATGTGGAATTACAAATTTTAGAATTACAATATGCAAAGCCACATGCGCATTTTCCTTTACAATATTCTATAGGACAAAGCCTCAAATCATTACCCAGATCTACCCCAAACTGCCCTAGACAACACTACGGGCCTTCTTTATATAGGCAATTTCTACCACCCGAGAAGGTTCCAGAAATTTAGCCCTTAAGGCCGACCAACCTAAGAATTATTTTATTTTTCAATTTATTACATCAAAGTCAGGTCAAAACAAATTTTGAAACCCAAACAAAAATTTTGAAGGAAATTTATTTTCCACCATTTTAGGTGGCCCAATTTTCGAAGACCATAAGTCATCACCCATTGACTCGATTGACTATTATCACCCCATTTTAAAAAGGGCGCGAGGTGCTCTACAATGCTTGATTAGTTCAAGCTTAGTTAGTTGAAGTTTTGACCTCATCCGGGGCCTCTAAAGCCTTCAAAACTGAGTTCAAAGTTTTTGTACCCTGCTGCCAATATCGAAAATTTGCAATATCTTCAAAACTAGACTTGATCTAGCAATGAAACTTTACTGGCAGGCTAATATGACCAAAATGAAACTCCACCTGTGAAATCAGAACATTCTGAGATCGTATGACAAACTTATTAAAAATAGTAAGTTTCCATAAATAACAGCTTTGCACAGATATCCCTTATTAAAAAGAAACCAGAAATATTTTTTGGTGATGCAAGATTGCTCTTACACCTAGGATGCTCCTACATCAGACACCTGGGGTAATTTGAGAAGTGACCCCATCATGTCTCAGGTGTGAAGAGGAAAAACAAGATGGTTAACCTTCTCCCTTGTTAGCCATGATGAATATTCAATAGGTCATCCTTTCCATTTGACCAGATATTCTTCATATGTCCTGTTCCTTGTGCTTCTACCAACATGACTATCCAGTATATCCTTAATCTCCTTGATATCTAAACTAGTTGTTGGAATACTCCACTGTGCTTCAGTGATCTCATCTTCAACACCTCCTTCATGATACTTTGTCATAAGCATTTCCTGAATCATGCTTCTTCAGTATCTTACATGGCCCAAACTTCTTCATTTTTCATCTTGTTATATGTACCAACTAGAAATTGCTCCTTCCACAAGTGAACCATGACTTCATCCCCAACCTGAAATTCCTTATGCCTCCTTTTCTCATCTACCTTAGCCTTATACTGCACATTTATCTTGGTAATGTGCTTCCTCACCTCCTCATGGATGTTCTTCAAATGTTCTGCAAAATCCTCGGCTTCAGCACTGCTTATTTCTCCTTTTTCTATCCTTCTCAACCCAGCTGCATTTCTGGGACTACTTCCATATACAATATGGAATGGTGATTTACTAGTGCTCCTATTAACAAAATTATTGTATGCAAATTCTGCCTGTGGTAAATTAAAATCACATTTTGTTGGCTTGTCTCCAACCAAACATCTCAACAAATTTCCCAAACTCCTATTTACCACCTTTATCTTTCCATTAGTCTGTGAATGATGTGATGAACTAAACTTCAAATCTATCTTCAACTTCTTCCACAATTTGCGCCAAAAATATCTAACAAACTTAGTGTCTCGATCTGAAACTATGCTCTTTGGAAAACCATGTAGTCTCACCACTTCTCTGAAAAATAACTCTACTATATGAATAACATCATTAGTCTTCTTGTGGGGAATGAAATGTGCCATCTTAAAAAATCTATCAACTACCACAAAAATTGAATCATGTCCCCGCTAAGTCCTTGGTAAACAAAAAACAAAATCCATACTTATATCCTCCCAAGGCTTCTCTGGTACAGGTAATGGCTGATACAACCTTGTATTCTGCTTTACTCCTTTTTCCATTTGACATACTTTAGAACTCTAGACACACTTCTTGACATCTGGCTACAACTATGGCCAATAATAATTTTCACTAACCAAAGCAATGGTTTTATGACGGCCAAAATGTCTAGCCAATCCTCCGCCATGCTTCTCCTTGATGAGATTCTCTCTCATAGAACTTCGTGGAATGCACAATTGACTCCCTCTGAATAGCATATCATCTTGAATAATGAAATCCAACCACTTCGTTCTGTTTAGAGTAACAGGTTTTTTACAAGCTTTCCAAGCTTCTCCAAAATCAAGATCCTCTAGATACAAATTTTTGAGTTCCTTGAACCCAACCACCTCAATCTGCATCTCTGTCAGCAATAGTTTCCTTCGGTTAAGCGCATCTGCAACCCTGTTAGACTTTCCACTCTTGTGTTTCAAAATAAATGTATAATTCTGCAAAAACTCAACCCATTTTAAATGCCTTTGATTCAACTTTCCTTGACTATTCAAATATTGCAAATCCTGATGATCAGTATACAAAAAAAACTCTTTAAGAAGCAGATAGTGTCTCCACTTCTTTAATGCCTGAACTATAGCATAAAATTCTTGATCATAAATATAATATTTCCTCTTGGCATCATTCAACTTCTCACTGAAATAAGCAATAGGTTTACCTTCTTGGCTCATAACAGCTCCTATTGTAGTACCACTAGCATCATAATCTACTTGGAACACCTTATTAAAATTTGGAAGTGCTAAAACAGGTTGTTCTGTAACCTTTTGTTTCAATAATTCAAAACTCTTATCTACCCCAGCAGTCCACTTAAATTCTTTTCTATCCCCTCTCATTGTTTCAGTCAAGGGTCCACAAATACTACTAAAATTTTTGATAAATTTTTTGTAAAAGCTAGCCAAACCATGAAAATATCTTACCTCAGTAGCACTCCTTGGAGTAGGCCATTCAAGGATAGCCTGTACTTTCTCTGGGTCCATTTTTAGACCTTCTGTTGAAACTAAAAATCCCATACACTAACTCTTTCTTCACAAAACTGCACTTTTTCAAATTTATCAACAATTTCTCTTCTCTTAGCTTCTCAAACACCCTACGAATATGCATCATATGCTCCTACAATGTCTTACTAAAGATCAAAATATCATCTAGGTAAACAATGACAAACTTACTTAGAAATTCTTTCAGAACCTTGTTCATGAGCCCCATGAAAGTGCTCGATGCATTTGTTAGCCCAAAAGGCATGACTAACCTCTCATACAATCCTTCCTTTCTCTTGAAGGCATTCTTCCATTCATCTCCTTCTCTGATCTGAATATGATGATATCCACTCTTCAGATCTATCTTTGAGAAATACACAACTCCACTCAAACAGTCCATAATATCATCCATTCGTGGCAATGGAAACTTGTACTTTATTGTGATCTTGTTTATTGCCCTGGATTCTATACACATCCTCCATTCTCCATTCTTCTTTGGTGCTAATATCCTTGGTACAACACATGGACTCAGGCTCTCCCAAATCAACCCCTTCTGTAACAACTTATGTACTTGTCTGTTCAATTCTTCTCTTTCTGCTGGTGTCATTCTGTGTGCTGCCTTATTTGGAAAACTGGCTCCTGGAATCAAATCCATATGATAATCTTCCTTACTGGTGGTAATCCATCAAGAACATTATCGAATATAATATCTTGAAACTCATTCAACAGATCTGAAACTTCTAGAGGTACATCTTCTACTTCTTCTTTACCAACTTTTGGAATTAAAGAAAAACACACATGCTCATGCCTCATACCCTCTAAGAATTTTCTTCCATCAACAAAAGTTATTCTTGCACTACCACATACCTTTTCTTCTATGTCATTCAATGGCTTTAGCTTATGTTGCACTCCATCCTTTGTTAGGGAATAGGTATTCGCACGACCATCATGTACGACACGCCTGTCAAACTACCATGGTCTACCCAACAACATATGACATGTATCCATAGGTATGATATCACACATTGCCTCATCATGGTATCCGCCAATCTTGAACTTCACTAGGCATTGTTCATTAACCATGACCTTGTGGTCATCCTGCACCCCGACAATCTGGTATGGATGTGGGTGTTTCTGTCTCTTGAGCTTCAAAATTTTCACCATCTCTTCTAACACCAAATTGTCAATGCTTTCACTATCAATAATCACATTACAACATTTACCCTCACACTTGCATCTAGTGCGAAACAGGCTCCTCCTTTGCTCAGTTTCATTCTCACCACTCAGTAGGACCCTTCTGTTAATTAGTGTTTCTTCTCTTTCAGCATCTTCAGAATGTGTTGATTTGGCATCTCCATCTACATGTGCAACTCTAGCATGGCGTTTAGTTCTCCTATCTATCCTTCCTTGGCATTGAGGACATTCATATGCCATGTGACCTTCTTCTCCATAGTGAAAACATTTTCCACGGAAGCCTCCCCTTCCAAATCCTTGTCCTCTTCCTCTTCCTCTTCCTCTGTGATCTCTATTATTCTGATCGTGGAAACAATTGAAATTGTTTCCTCTTTGATTTTGATTGCTACTAGCCTCATCCTTCTTTTTCAGATCTTTATTTTGGCCTCCATAAGACCGTCCACCTTGACCTCTTCCATTTTGTCTTCTCTCGAACTTCTTGTTCAACTTTTCCTCTACTTTTAGGGTAAACTGGTATGCCTCTTCAATATTATTCATTTGAACCAGATTCAACTCCTCCTAAATGCTCGACCTTAACCCATTAAGGTAACACACAACTTTCTCCTTATCAGCTTCTGGATGGCTTGTTCTGATGAGGATTCGATAAAACTCCTATGTATACTCTTGAACAGATCTTCCTGCTTGCTTCAAACTTTGCATTTTCTTCAGTAGGTCAAGCTCATAATCAACAAGAATGAAATGTAGCTTCAATTTATCCACCATCCGATCCCATCTTGTGATTTTATCCTTTCCTCTTGTATTTTGCTCCAATTGAATCTCTTGCCACCAGATATTTGCATGACCCTTCAATTTGGCCTTCACAAACTTGACCGGATCAGGATCCTCAATATCTTCATACTCAAAATATTCCTCTACTTCATTGATCCAGTCGATTAATTTCTTTGGGTTAAGATTTTCCTAAAAATGCAGGAACCTCAATCTTAGGTCTTTTCCCGATTTTGGAAATGGCCCGAAAAAGTCTTTCTTCCTCCTGGTTCAAAATTTTCCCTTCTCCTTCTTGATCAAAATTCCCTTCTTCAGCTTCATCTTCGCTTTCGTCTCTAACATTATGATTCATTCCTCTGTGAATCTCTTCTTGCAATGCTTGCACTTATCTTTTGAACGCTCTAACCTCAGGTGTCACACCACCAGCTCTTCCACTACATTCCCTTCGTAGAGGCATTTTCACAATGCATGTTGAAACCCTAATCACAGTCCTGGTGCAAAATACCTCACAGTCGATGATCTATTTACACACTGAGGAACTCCTGCTCTGATACCACTTGATGAAGGGTACTCCCCTTAATACCACAAACACATAACAGAAACAGAGAAATAAGAACAATTTTCAAAAATAGAAAATGGGCTTCTTATTATCTCCATAAATGTGGACTTACAAATTTTAGAATTATAATATGCAAAGCCATATGGGCATTTTCCTTTACAATATTATGTAGAACAAAGCCCCGAATCATTACCCAGATCTACCCGAAACTTCCCCAGACAACACTACGGGTCTTCTTTATATAGGCAATTTCCACCGCTCGAGAAGGTTTCAAAAATTTAGCCCTTAAGGCCGACCAACCTAAGAATTATTTTATTTTTCAATTTATTGCATCAAAGTCAGCTCAAAACAACTTTTGAAACCCAAACAAAAATTGTGAAGGAAATTTATTTTCCGCCATTTTAGGTGGCCCAATTTCTGAAGACCATAAGTCATCACCCGTTGACCCGATTGACTATTATGACCCCATTTTGGAAAGGGCGCGAGGTGCTCTACAGTGCTTGACTAGCGCAAGCTCCAATCAATCAAAGTTTCAATTGGTGCTAAAAAATGCTGGACCATTTTTGGCCAACTGACAGGCACACACTAGTGCCTTTGCAATTCTGGCTTGAGCAAGCCAAGGTTGGTAGGCCTGAATTTCCAAGTGCCCTATGCTACACAAATGCATGCACAGACAAACGTTCCTTCCAAAGGAGTAAAATAATTCTTGGAGGAAAATTATACTATCTCCTAATAGCTGTATTAGTATGAAATCTAAACTACTATTGCACTATTACTAAAACCTAATTATGAATGATTTATAAAGAAGAAATTAGATTTATAATGTAAACTACAAAATAGAACCAAATAACAATTTCAAATGAAATGAGATCAGTTCCTAATGCAAATTTGGGTATAGAGTCAATTACTTTCAATCCTACGTATAGTCAAAGACAATTTTAAGAGAACTTACTCCTATAAAGTAAGACTATCATCCTACAGGCTTCCGCTTGATCCACAAATCAATTCAATTTATACAATTAATCCTATTGATTTTAACCCAAATTAAGAGGTCGACAACAACAACGGTAGGTTCACAGACCATACAGTTGCTATTCAAATTGTATAAATTAACTTTGAATTATTAAATCTGGGAATAGAACACAATAGAACACCCTCATACAGAGTATCTGAAAAACTAACCAAAAATAAATGATATATAACCTCAAAAAAGCATAAAACAACAAATCTGCCAAAACATTTGAAAATTTGTATATAAGGTCTGAATCTATAGTTGCAGGAGATTTTTGTCCCAATTGTGTCGTGATGTCTTTTTTGCTGACAAATGTTTCGATATAAATATAATACTCAAAGGTTTCTTGTGAAAAGACATACATTTTCAGAGAACCTAATCCCTAAAACTAACCCTAGAGATTACAAATTAAACCATATAATGGTTTTTAGGGAAAAACATTTCCCGTATAACAAACACCATTTGTTATATCTTCAGGTATTGTGCATAATAATCCTTACACTTAATTCCTGCACAAAAACACCCGACATTAGGTAATCTTTTAATTAAATTTAAAATTAAAATCATTATATTCATAATATTTTAGGCTTTCACAAATATCCTTAAAATTATTCATTTATTAATCAATAATATATCAAAGTAACACATTAATAAAATCATAACATAATTTTATAAATATATTTGATAAATAAAGTACCAATAAAATTTAATCATAAGTACTTACTTTATTTATCAAAACATAAAGGAATGCTATTTATGAGATACCATAAATAAAGAATATAATTTCATGTTTTAAATTCTAAATTTTTTACTTCATAATACATTAACCATAATGCATTTATTTTAAAATATCCTTTCACAAAAATAAGACAATAGAAAAATTCCTAAAGCATTAGGGTACCAGAGATTTATAACTCACCCTAAAAAAGAGGAGCACTTACCCTAATATCACAATCTATGAAATAATTTACATAGGGAAGTGTATTGATTTTGTTGCAAAATAACAACCCTAATGTTATAAATATTTCTAATGTAAAAAAATAATCTTTCAACCATTTTATAAAAATGCATAGAGTCTTCGAAATAAAATAATTTCACTTTCCAAACAAAACCCCTAAATATGCATACATTTACAAATCATTTAATCAGTATTTGCAAAATGAAAAGTTAAAATCAAATAACCCTAATAGCTTGATTATTTAAAATTAAAATTACAATAGGGTTAAATAAAAGATTACATTTAGTTATTTGAAAATTAAAGATTTATGCTAATTAAAATAATTTCAAACCTTATGAACATAGTAATCTTTTCTAACATGAATTTCCTTTTTACACTTTTCACTTTAGGGTTTATGAGGGTAAATTAGAAATTAAATTTAAAAAGGATCACATTAGTAAAATTCAAATCACATAAAATATAAAATCCTTTAAAAACATCATGCAAGAGAAACTCAATTACACTTTATTATCCTAATAATTTATTTCTAAATTATTAAAAGGAAATAAAACACTCTAAAATTTATCCCTTAATTTATACCCATATTCTCAAGGAATAACATAGGACAATTGGTTAGGGTGGGTCGGGTAGTTAGGATAGGAAGAAGGGTGGGTTGAGAGGTCGACTGTTCAACTCCCTCTCCCCACTCTTTTTTCCTAAAATCAATAAAATAAATAATACATAGGAAAATGAATATTTCATTATTGAATTTAAAATAATTAAGGAAAGAAATACTCCTTGTGTGAGAAATTGTATTGATTTTTCACGTGTACATGAAAATGTAAATAAATTAGTTTCTCCTCCAAATCCTCTTGAAGAATAATAATAGACTAACTGGTTAGAGGGTAGGAGGGTAGCTTGGTAGGAAAAAGGTCGGCTTGAGAGGTCGAGTGTTCAACTCCCTCTCACCACCTTTTTATTTATTATTTTTTATAATTATTTTATTTCAAAATGTATATGCATTAAATTTATTGAAATAAAATAACTAACAACCTATTTCATCAACATAGAATAATGACAAATATTTATGCCCTTTGTTAATTGTTTTAATTTTTTACATAGGGAAATTTCATGAAAATAAAAATGAAGATTATACTTCCCTGATGTTTTGCGTATTTAGAACTTGAAATTTTAGGTGTCAATAGTTTCGACTTCATCCGGGGCCTCTAAAGCCTTCAAAACTGAGTTCAAAGTTTTTGTACCCTGCTGCCAATATCGAAAATTTTCAATATCTTCAAAACTAGACTTGATCTAGCAATGAAACTTTAATGGCAGACTAATATGACCAAAATGAACCTCCACATGTGAAATCAAAACATTTTGAGGTCGTATGACCAACTTACTAGAAATAGTAAGTTTACATAAATAGCAACTCTGCACAAGACAACCCTTATTGAAAAGAAACCAGAAATATTTTTGGGTGATGCAAGATTGCTCTTACACCCAGGATGCTCCTGCGTCAAGGATTCTCTATGCTCTAAGACTCTTAAGAAAGGTAATAAGATTTTGGGAAAACACTACCATTTATATGAAGAATTGGGGGAAGATATGAGACAATTAGTAGGAAGAGAGGAAAACACGATTCCACTGATCTTGGATGATGGAGTACATGTTCCTTTAGAACAATGGAAGGAATACTTTTCCTAGTACTTCTCTCAGGTCTTGGTAGGATTACATGATGCAGATGATATGACATTTTATGTTATAAAGGCTACATAAAAACTTTACAGACATGAATATATGATGGGGCATTAATTTGTGAATGCTGATGTTTACCTCGTCTAAGAGTATTGTTAGCTCTTTTTCATGTAGAATCGCCAATATAGTTTTCAAACTTGACTCTCGGGTTCTCAACTCCGGATTCTTACAGGGAAAAGGCTAATTGATAAGGACCAAGTCCTTCTTCTACTTCGGGCTCCACAGACCCAGGCGGGTGTACCTATCTTCAGACTCAATGCTCCACAATGATATTAATGGAAGTAAACATTCATTGAAGAAAAATGGCAAGTGTGACAAGGATAAACTCCTTCTTTTCAAGCTTTGAACTCGGGCAGGTTAACCCCTTTAGATCTACTTCTTGAAAGAATCACAACACTAGTTTATATTCTTGATACAAACTTTATCTTCTCAGTCGTTCAAACATACACGAAAGTAAATTATTATTTAAGTTTTGTTGAGGGTGAGATCTCTGCAAATCGAGGATAGACCAGTGCCTTATCTTTGGGTATAGAGTCAAATAGTGAAACATATACTTACAGAAATCTTCTAAATGAAACACAAACAAATCCTAGATGAAGTGCCTTACAATTCATCCTCTCTTAAAAACGTTTGATCATCAAATTCTTGCCAAATTCCTAAGCTCTCAGAAATTAACCTAAAGACATTACCCTTTCCTTGAAAGGAGCTAGAGATTAAAATCACAGATACCTTGTAAATGGTATATCAAAACTACCTTATAGATTCAATATACAAAAGCCGCATAATTCAAACAAGAAGACAATTGAAATCATGCAAGGGAATTCTATTGTATTCGAATAAAATCTCACTGTATCAATACATTTCAAAATCTGATAAAATATTCTAAGATTTCAACAATGGTGCCAAGCCTCTACAGTATATTTTTCAACCCCTTTTGAAATGAACAAGGACTTACTACTTATACAAATCAGCCATCTTGGAATCCTTGAAAGGATGCAACAAGCTTCAGATGGCTGTTAAAAGATCTTGCACTAAAAACAATATTACAAATAGAGAAAGTTGTTTGCAACAACAGATTACAAATATCTATTTCCAACAATCCCGCAAGTGGCATCTTTGTCTAAAGATATTTTAGAGCAGTTGTTAAATTTGTTGCATGAATGATGACTGCCATCCGGCTAATTTACATCATCCTTTGTTTGAAACTTGCTCTCCCTCATTTTCTGGATCAGATGTCATATGCAACTCTATTTGGCCAGGTGTCACATTCGTGTCTATGATAACTTGTTTGACATCTTTGTCCCTTTTTATCTTGACCTTCAAAAGTTTGGAATACTAACACCTGCCGCTTCTTCACCTGATTGCCCTTTCTTCTGAATCTCCTGATAGATATGTGGATTCCCAAGTCATGTAGGTTTCTTCACTTGGCCCATGAAAGGCAAGGACCTCATCTTTCTTTGGGGACAACTTTTCCCACTCAGCAACCAACTGATGAACCTCTATTCTCACATTAGCAAAGTATAACCTAGCATCCTGAAGGAGTTTAATAAAGTGTACGAATGGGGTATTATCATCTGTACATAGAATGTCATTTATTTTAGTCAGTACGCATCTATCTATTTGCTCCATCCATTGACCTTTATCCTTGATTACCCCATCTGCCTTAATAAGACCAGGGAAAATTTGGAAATCATCCTGGAAATATCTTGTCCTTAAGATTTCTGACCTTCTTCTTATACTCTCCCTGTTTACCTCAAAGTCAAAAAGATCCTTGATAACCCTGTAAGTATTTGCTAGCTCAATATTTACAACACACTTATCCTTATTTTGATCAAACCATGACCTCTGAGTATCTTTCCTTGCAGTCCATCTTTCCAAAATTTTGTCCACAGTTGCCACCTCTTTCTGAAAATTCACTAAGATATCTGCCAATTGTTTTGCAGATTTGTATATTTCTTTAGGTCTCACCTTTGCAACAAAATGTGACAACATCTTTTATCTTATCACCTAACCTATTCTTTACCTTTTGATCAATATCCTCTTCATCTATGGAAGGAGGAAAAGGGGAAGGGGGAAGTTCAATAATAGGGCTTGATGAGGAAGGCCCTGCAGAGGAGGAAGCTATCTGAATTTGCTCTGAAAATTGTATTGGGCCCTATTCTCCCAATTTCTTTCTTAAATCTGCAATCAGAATATCTCTCTCAAGAATCCCCTGTTTCATCTCACCATAAACCTTCAAAACTGTTTCCAGTTTTGCAGTGAGCTCATCCTTCTCTTTAGCTTCCTTTTCTGCCACCTTTGCTGTTAATTATGCCATGGCCATTACCATACCTAATGCTTCCACCAAAGATGTATCAGTAACTCTTCTTACAATTAAACTCCCTGAGAGGTCATCTTTGACAATTTGCTTTCCTTTATCACTTTCATTCTTCCTCAAAGACCACATTACCAATGCTTGATGATTATCACTGAAAGTGACTCCTTTAACAGCTTGTTCTGCTTCTTCTAGAGTCCTATGGAGAGGAGTGGTTTGTTTTCTAACTGCATCAAACACTACTGCATCAGCTATATCCCATTCTGGGAGGATTAGTACTCCTGACATCTTTACCATATCTCTTCCCTGTTCTGGAGTGATTTGTTTAAACTTTGCAGTCATCTCTATTTTCGCTTCTTCCTCTATAACTTGTAAATCCTTCTCCGGATTTTCTTCATGTCTCTTCTCGCAGATTTCTTGAAATTTTTTGATGTTTAATTTCCAAAGAAACTGCATAAAGGCCCTAGTTTTAACAAAAGTGTCATCAACCAAAAATTCTTCACAAGCTTGCTTGATTATAGGGTCCAATTCAGTACCTGCTAACTCCCCTGCTATTAGATCCAACTTAGGTTCTTCTGGTAGCTCTGGCACTCCGTCATTTACTTCTTCATAAGTCATAAAGATCTGACCTAGAGCATCTACTTGTTGTACTTGTTCTGCAATCTCTTGGTCACCAAAAATTCTTATAGGAGACTGTGATGGGGAGTACTCCTTTTCCACATGAGCGGGTCTCTCTTCCAACCTTTGCCTTTTTCATGGGGGTGGAGAATCAATTATATCTTCAGAAGTCTGAGGACGAGGAGAATCAGGGATCTCCACAATCTCCTTTTGTTTTCCAACCTGTTGTGAGGTTGATGGGATATCCCTTTTATCCATCTACTTTTTTTGGCTCTGTTCTGGTATCACCACATTGTAACCAGTCTTCTTTTGTACCATATACCTCCCCAAGGGTAACCCTTTTGCAAACACAGGTTTGCTCAACAATTGTCTAGCCTTTTCTGGATCATCCTTCATAACCTTTTCCTTCTTCTCATTTCAAGTCTGAAAAATATCCTGAAAACAATTCATGAGAGTGTCTATTTTCTTCCCCATTGGAGTTATGCTTTTCAGGGGATCCCATCCCGAATCAAATTGCCGGATAAAATCTAGTGTCTTCCTGTATACCAATAATTTTTCTTTCATAACCTCTTGTTCCTATATCTTTTCTACATTCTTGATGATATCTTCAAGGAAATTAAAAATATGGTTGATCATGGCACACTTGGCTCTCTTTTTAAACATTTCATTATAGAAACCTTCTGGATCTACTATTCTAGCAATTGCAGTAGCCATATGGTATGGAGCCAGAATTTTATCCATGTAGACCCATCCACCCTTGGTAATTATGAATTGATGGGCAATGGTAACATTTGGGAATAAAGTTCCCTTGCCTTTCCCAGTGAGGGCACACTCCTCAATATCTCCTAATTGCCTCAAGAACTCTGCAATTCCAATCCTAAGGGGTATTTGATAGGGAAATATAAAAGGGGTCCCCCTGAAACCATACAACCTAATAACAGTTGATACATTGTAGAAAATAACATCTCCCCAATTGTGTACGATGTTCAGGTTCTTAGCAAACTAGTTTGGCCTAACAAGCTGTGCTAACATTGTTGGGATCCTACGGTTATCTAAGACAAACGGCTTCCTGAATCTAGCTACAAAACGTTTATCAAAATTGATGAAACTATGATCCTTCTTATCCCAGGTCATTGTGAGGCTCCATAGTTGGACTGGCATGTCTTCACCATCCTTCTTTCTCACCAATTCCATTTCTTGTTCAAAATAACTTGCTTCTTTGAATAGAAACATGTACATTATGAAAGAGTACCAGCAAAAGGGCATGTCACCTTCATTCTTTTGAATCTTTACTAATCCATTATGGATTAATTCAATAATAAAAGGAGCAAAATCAAAAGTGATAGACACGTGTGCATGTAAAATTTGGATCATCATGCACATCAAGTGTATTGGCATCCTTTCACTAACATCCTCTCCAAAAACCTGACATAATGACCAATATGCACCCCTAGCTCTGAGATCAAAATATTCTATTTTAAAAGGCTCCGGAGTGTTCTGCCCCACAACAACCATTTTTCCAATTTTGGTGCAGAAATCCTTCAACAACTTGCCTCTAAAATAGTTCCTTTGTGCATTGTACACTTGCCTTAGTTCTTCAAAGTTAATGCTTTCCAAACTTTCTGAAGGTTCACTTAACCCGAACACCTTCCTGATTTCTTTAGCTGAAACTTTAAACAATAACACTCCCTTTGCATCCCTAATTTCTTTAGTGATTGGATCATAATTCTTTGCAACTTGGGTCATCAAATCTACATCTAAAAAGACACCAGGCACGACAAGTTTTCCTAAGTCAGACTGCCATATATTGCTTGCAGGGTGAGGGGCATTTCTCTGACTAAAACCTACTTTGAATAATTCCAGTCCTGTGGTATCAGAGTCAACTCTTGCGTTGATAGTACCAATTTTGGCCTCTCTAATAAAACTAGCCGTGTCATATAAACCTTTTGCTATTTTTACCCTAGGGTTTTTGGGAATCAAACTCTTATTTTTCACCGGGGTAGTGGAAGAGCCAGGAAGTAATTGCAATAAATCTTCGTGCAAACCTCTTTCACTATACTCTATTTTACCCGACAATTCTTTCCTTGGGGCCATTTTAAGGTTTATCTTTAAAAGAAACCTTTGCAAGATAGACTAAATACAGAACTGTGATTCTTTTAATAAGGAAGCAAATCGCACAAGAATTTTACCAACCTTTTTTCTTAGAAACCACCCGGGAATAGCAGCCAAACCTCAAAAATCTTCACGCCTGAGTCTCTGCAAATTTTTGATCTCTTTGTGCTTCTGAAAGTGGGCGAAATTCTGATATATGAGCCACTTAAAGTAGTCCTGTCAACAATTAATTCAGCACGATTGAAACAATTACTCCTCCGGAAGAGCAAACTGTCACTTCTTCAATGGGAAGCCTCACTTTGCACCATTTTATCTTCAATTTGAACGAGAACTATCGATCCTCATTAGCAGATGATCTAACGGCTTATCGCATGATCGCATGGCGTAAAAAACACTCACGCGAACATGCGACTAACCGTCACATTACCTTTCTATTTTTGGCGGTATGTTGTAACTTCCTCCGTTAACATAAAATGCTATTCGCATGATCGCATAGCTTAAAAGAAGCTTATGCGAACATGCGAAAACCCGTTAGCATTCACTGTCACTGTCTTCTTTTATATCGTCGGTCCCACCTCGCCTTTGTTAATAAAGAAATTCCACGCTTGCAACACCTGGCAGACTGTCAGGTACTTTCTTTCTTTTCGAGCACCGGTGTCTGCTGAAGCTAACCAATGAGAAAACATTATTTATGCACATCTGTCAAAGGTTTCACCGGAGAATCGCACTTGATTCAACGCAAGATCAACGGCCTGTCGCATAATCGCATAGCTTGGAAGATCCCATGCGATTATACGATAGTCATCCGATCTTCCCTTTACTACTTTAAACCCTTGGAGATTCTTCTGTTACTGGCCCTACTGTTCTTGACAAATAGAAGGCCGCCACTTGTGAGATACTTGTCAGTGGTCCCACCTTGTTTCCGCATCAGGCTTTTGTTATAAAATCAACGGTTATTTCGCATGGCTTGGAAATATTCCATGCGAACACGTGATCGCCGTTAGATCTTCTTTGAAGATTCATGGTTGGATGAACTTGAAACATTAGAATACAAGGTAATTAGGTCATAAGAAAAATTATTTATACCACCGGGTTTCTAGACTTAGGAAGAAATATAACCCCCGCGTAAAAATAAATGCACGTGCTCTTTAATGGACCTAAGTGACTTAAAAAGTAACGCATGAAAAGAAATAAAGTAATTGACTTAGGACTTATTTTGAAAATGGCAAACATTTTGGGGTTTTTGACATGAATTCAAAATTCTTCAAGGACAAGACCTAGGGTAAGGATTTTTGAAACAGGGTTATGACAATTTTTTGAAGACATTCTGGCACTTGTACCTAGGACAACTTCACAGACCAGAGGACTAAACCAACGTTTGGACAAAAACCTCAGAAATTTAAGAATATTCCCAACAAGTACGTTGATCACTTAGAGTCGGTTAATCTCTTTCTTAGAGATGATTAATTGTTGTTAGAGTTATTCTAATTTTGAAAGACATGTCTTTTCATCGAAAATACCCTTATCTTCCCTATATATGGGAAATCATTTTGTAATATTAGTGATCATTAGAATTTTTATATTATAACCGAATAAATTTAGTTAGACATTATACTATGTGATATGATTTCCTCTTAATGAATACAACCAACATTTTCCTTTTCTTGTCAATTGTGTAAATTATTATCTTTTAATCAGTTCTATGTTATAACTGCTTACAATTAGTGGTTGTTATCCTAAATACTCGCGTGAAAGTTTTATATCATAATTTTAAGTTAGAAAAATATAAAGTGCATCTGAGATAAAAGGTGGTTATTTGTAGTTTATTATGATTGGTCTTTCTGTGAGAGTCAAATTCAATCAGACTAACTATAATTGAAGATATCTAATTGTAACATTGAGGGTTTGGTAAATGACATACTCGTTAGGGGGGGGTTTAAAAAGTTTTATTTCAAAGTTATATGTAGGTTTAGAGGAGGGGTGACTCTATCGTCGAAGGAAGGAAGGCACTAGTCAATTTGCAACATGAGGTTATATTTAGAACATTTGAAGAACTAATAAAATTTCATAAAGAAAACTTAACGAAATTAGTTAAAATTGTACAGAAGATAGATAGAAGCAAAAAAAAATCAAATAATCAAGATAAGTAAGGAGTAGAAGACAATAGAAAATCAGACGTTGGAAAATAAAAGTGTGGAAGAAGAAATAGAAGGATAGATTAAAGTGTGAACAAAAATAAGTTAGATTAAAATAATAGTGGAAGCAAAGTAGAAAATAGTGATAGAAGGAAGACAGATAAGGAAGTTAGAGGCAATTAAGTAATTAGAAAATAAGTCATTATATTTCAAACATATGCCACTTTGAAGTATAAAATAGAAGTAGAAGAAACATACAATATGTTATAAAAAGCATCAACTTGTAGACTTGGTTGGTGAGAAGGTTAACCTGCCTAGGTCCTGCAGAGCCTAAAGAGTAAGGGAATTCAACCATAATTTGGTTGATTCTATTCATTGGCCAAATAAATTGGAGAGTTTGAGAAAAAATCTTGGCATACTTTGAGAATTTTCTAATTTGTTGATTTGGGAACCAACATCGACAATTAGATCTAAAGTAAATTGTGGCCCTTGGTAACTTGTGACTATTTATGTGACCACACTATGCCTAGTAAATATTTATTTATATAAAATATTAACTACCTTAGGGTCCCTAATATTTGATAAATCCTTAAATTTGAGGCAATTTTTTAAAGCCTTAACTTCAAGGCATTTAGTTAAATAGTCAATACATACAAAAATTTCAAATTTCCCATTTGAAATTGGTTTTATGGGTCCAATGAAGTGAAGTCCCCATTTGTCAAATAGTGTCATTGTCATCTATGGTTGAAAATGAATCTAATCACTCCTTGTAGTTCTTCCCATTCTTTGACACCTATCACATCTCCTTGTTTATTGTATGGAATCCTTGTCGAGAAACAACCAAAAATACCGTATATTAAGAATAGTGATAGTTGTTTGTTTGGCTGCAAAGTGGCCACCACAAGGTTCATCATTATATGCCTGCAAAATATCAAATATTTCATGTTTTTGAAGGAATATTCTCATAACATGATTAGGTCCAACATAGAACAAATAGATTTCTATTCAATAATATGAAAAGGTGTGTTGGACTAATTGCTTCTTTTGTTTAAGAGAGAGCCCATGTTACTAGATAGTTGGCTATGCATCAAAATCAATGAGAAAAATAAATATTCCTCTGAATATGCATAATATATAACTGGAGTATCTAATGAATTTTTTTAATACGGAGAGAAAGCGTGCTACCACATTAGCTTTCCCTACTTTTTCCACAATTGTAATCTTAATTTTTTTAACAACAAGATCCATCTAACCAAGTGATCATTGGCTACTAGTTTTTTGTGAGATATTCAATGGTTGCATGGTTAGTATGAACAAAACTATGACAACCTCAAATATAGTGTCTGAACTTATTAATAAACTATATCAAAACAAGCATTTATTTCTTTGTGATCTACTATAATTTACTTTATCCCCTTGTATATTCTTAGTAGTGGAGTAGATAACATATTCTATATTGTCTTCTATTTGTCCTAATACTACACCTATTATAAAATTAGATGCATTAGTCTGTATGTGGAATGGAAAATTTAAATTAGGTTCCCTTAACTCTGGTGCTTGAGTTAGAGTCCTTTTGAATTACTCAAATATTTTTTTGCAATCAATAAACCATTCATATTCATGGCACTTTTCTAATAATGTATACAAAGGAGTTGCTATCTTACAAAAACCCTTAGTAAAATGCCTATATAATAACCTACATAGCCAAGGAAACCCTAAACATCTCACTCCTTATGTGGTACTAGTAACCCTTGAATGATTTTGACTTTAGTAGGATCAACTTTTATCCCTCGAGCTGAGATAAAATGCCCAAGAATAACACCTTCTTCCATCATCGTGAAACACTTCTCATGGATTAGGGAAAGTTTATTGTCTTGGTATCTTTGCATAGTCTTCCCCAAGTTAGCTAATTCTTCATGATATGAATTTCTATATGTTGTAAAATCATCCATGTAGATCTCCATGGTTTCATCTGAATAATTAGAAAAGATATAGAGAATAGCTCTTTCAAATATGGATCTTGCATTACATAGGAAAATTGGTGATACTAAGTAAGCATATGTCCCCCACAATCAAGTGAAGGTGGTTTTATCTTGTTCTTTAGGAGTTATTTAAATTTAATTGTAACCAATAAACCCATCTAGAAAGGAAAAGTACCTTTTACTAGAGAGTGAGTTCAAAACTTGATCAATGAAAGGAAAAGAGAAATGATCATTCTCAATGGCTACATTTATCTCTCTATAATCAATAAAAACTCAACACTTTCCTCCTTTGTTTGGCACTATAACTAGAGTCAGTACCCATTTATTTTCAAAGATGGGGTAAATGAACCCTACATCCAACATTTATTTTAATTTAGTCTCCCATATCCCTTAATGCTAGATTCATTTGCCTCTAAGAATTTCTTATTAGCCTATATCATTTATTAATGTAAATTTGATGGATTCACGAACTTGGATATATTCCTTTTCTATCACTATAATCCCATGGTAAAGAAGAAGCATGATGATGTAATGTCTTGAGAAGATCAGATTGTTTTGTGTTTATTGACTCTATATTTATATCCAATGTCTTTCTTGGAGTAACTTACACAGGAGTAGAGTCATTGATAACAAAAGAAACATCTAGTTTGGTGATATTGAGGTTGCAATATGTGGGTAGTACATTGCATAAATATAACTGCTATAGATGCATAATCATCAAACAACAAATTGAAAAGTGGGAAAGTCAAATAGCTTAGAAACTCCTTCTCTCAATCTAATCCATTGGAATTTTAGACAATAGGAGCGAGAATATTATCTTTATTTTGACTTTCAAGCATTGGGATCTTCTTTATCATCATCACTAATTGAAATGAGTATATTTCTTCATGTTCTATTAAAATCCAAATACGTTATTCATTATTAGTGTGAGGCTGAGTTGGTGGGTATATAACTAAATTTTTGTTGACTGTGGATAGGGAAAATCATTAGTGCAAGACTATGAAAACTCAACCACAAAAATACTAAAATTATATTCAACTATTCCTAATCACTCAATGAATCTTTGATTGGTAATTGTTACTCAAATTTCATTGTAGCTCATTCAGGTGAGATTATTCATTTGAAATTGAAGAAAAGAAAATAAGGTACATTCTCAACTCTGCCAATTCATTTTTATGAACATTAAGAAAAGAAAAGAAAAGAAGACTACCAAATGTTACAGTACACTATATGAAATTTCACAAGTCAAAGAGAGAGTGCAGAAAAGTTTCTAAGAACAATGATCTTTATTTATGATGCAAATGAACAAGGGCTCATAATGTCTCGCACAAGCCATGAGACTAACCATTTTATGTACATGAAAAGAATTTTGTACATTTGAAATGCAAAAAATGTAAAGGGCATGTAAAGTGTAGGGTGACTCATCATTGCTTGTGACGAGTCTTTGTTGAATTGATGTGATCTTCCCTGGCCTTCTCGCTTGCCTTGTGTCTATCCCTTGCGTCCAACTTTGTGTCCTCACTACTCCAAAGATACTTGCATTTTACATGAGAAATGGTGTTAGATCTCATAGATCTAAGCAATTACGAGTCATCACACATTGCATGCACCCGAATTTATAAACATACAACATGCTCCACACATGCATAATAATGGCTAGTGTCCTGATGTTTGAGAGAGAAAAAAAAGAACTATCAAAGCAAGATTCGTATAGGCATATATTTTCTAACTTGTTTGCTTCTTGTGCAGTTACATGTGTCTCTCAATAGCATGTAGAGTTAGATGTGTCTCCCGCAAGGGTTTGAGCTATTGAGAGACAAGGAAAAATTATTAAGAATCAGAAATTACATCCTAAGGATATGTACATAGCAATCAGAATGAGGCATAAAATAATTTTAACCAAAGATCATAGATCATTGTCATATGTGTATACAACAATTTGATACCACTAATTGAAGGCCCAAGACATCAAAATAAACATGAAAATCATTAAATTTCCATGATTCAAATCAAATAGTTACAGAATGAACAACATATGTTTCCAAAAAAGATGCAATAATAAGGTATAATAGAGCCATAGCGACAAGCATTAAATGATAGTTACCTTCAACAAAAAATCCAAATTCTACCATATTGCAGCTACAATTAAACAAATAGAAGCCTTATGGGTAGAGATAAATAAGAGGAACATCGTATATTGCTATATGAATCCTACAATTCTACATGAATCCTATGATTCTAGATATAGGACTAAACAAGTACACTGTCCAACAATAACAATGCTGCTAAAAAGATAATACAATTTTAAAGAAAAAATGTTTGTTAAAGATTGTTATAAATGTTCAATTTCAACTACAAGGGAAGAACATTATATTATGTTAAGTTTCAGACCTATAAGTAACATAGAGATAACAATATAATGTTTCAACAACAATGTTTCAAAGAATGAAATCATTCGTTTCCTTGTGCATTATAATTTAAATGCAAAGATGTGAGACTAATCATTGTTGGAATGCTATCATAACTATAAGGGGACCCACAAAATTCAATAGAAAGAAGATTGCTTCGACTAATGTATGAAGTGACATTTATTAATCAATGCATGTAGTAATGTTATGATGGTATAAAAAATAGCTCTAGTGTCAGTAGTAAGCCACAATTTATGTCAATCCATGTCATAATAGAAAGCATCAAGTTCACAACCACGATGTATGGGATGGACAAAGTAAATTCATTACTAAGGAGTCACAACTCTAAGAAGGGGGTTATTAAAACTAAAAGTTTTAGAAGCCCTCATACGATAATCAAGAGCATTCAATTTATAGTGACACCATGGGCCTCAAAAGCACAACATATCAAATACAGAAAAATCACACCTAGATCTGATAAAATGAACAGCCATGGTCATATAAGGAGGTTGAAGATGCTCAAGAAAGAGATTTTTAAGGAAGGAATCTCATAGAAGCCCGCCCATTAACAAATGCATAGTATGATGATTCGACGATATATTAAAGGAAACATGAGACACTCAAACAAAGAATCTCATGTGTAATAATGTAAATTTTCCAAAAGATCTTACACAAGGAGACTAAAAGCTTCAAGAATCAAATCGCACTTGTAGAGGATGAGTTGTAACCTGAAAGAGAGCTTCAATGCAAATCTCAGCAAAATCTCCAAATATCTCCATAAACCCCAAGTTTCATGATGGAAGCCGACAAAAGTTAGGGTTTTAAAACCCTCATATGCAGAGAAAGCTCATGAAGTTTCTCTAAAGTATTGAATGGTAAAATTAAAAGGTAGTTCATTGAGTTAGGGCTTTTTCATTTGCCCTAATTCATGTTAATAGTTTTTGAAGTCAGATATTTTATTGATCGGGTTTGTTAAAGGTTTTTTTATATATATTAAGTAATATGATAGTATGTTACTTAAGAAATATTGTGTATTAAGTAATGCATTATTATATATTGCTTAATTTATATACCTATTATTATTTGCATTAATATAATTGTACTAATACTAATTAATTGGTGACATTTATAAATTGATTAAATAGTATTAATTTTAAATGCAATAATAAAAGGTTTTTAAAACATAAAAAAGGGGGGATATAAAACACTTGGCATTGTTTTGAGTTAGAAGATGAGAAGTCCAAATGGGTCTATATGTTGTGACTAGCTAATTTTGTGGTGGTACTTGGTTGTCGACACATGTCATAGGAGTTCATCTTTAACTCAAAGACAAAATGGGTGACTCATCGAGTCTTTTTAGGAGACTTTGCAGTCAACTTTGATGAAGGGAGACTTTCATGTCTTTTGGACACTGTTTTGGAGATTTTAGAATCCTCTTTTTGAGGGTTTTAGTTTTTATTCGAGTTTGTATTTTTGAAATGCAGTTCCACCTTTCAAGGATCTTGGTTGGTGTTGAAGTTGTTGTATACAACTCTTTTGTACTATTATAGGAGGATTTTTTGGAGAGCTCATGTTATGTGACATATTTATTGTCCTTCACATTGTGGTTACTTCTATTAATGTATCATTGAGAGTTTATGGTTTTTTCCTTTGGAGCATAATATAATGGGTTTTGATCTACTTTGTGACTTATTTTCATGTGTGCAATAGGGGATTGATGTACTACACATGAAAATTATGTCCCATTTATGTACCCATTCAAAGTTAGTGAATTGATGTGCATAGGGAATAGGTTGTGCGGATTAGTGAAGATATGTTGGTTGTGATTTATATCCTTCTAATATTATTCATTAAAGCCTTCTTGTGAAACATTGTTATGTAGAGAAGATTTCATCAAAGTTTATGTATTTTGGTCAGCTATTATTACATCACCATGTTACTAAAACATCAAATCCTTTGTTTTATCTTGGTGCATCGCCTATTTTCAATTTAAGCATTTTTTCATTATGTTATCCTTCATCCTTCTTCCCATCAGTTTTCCAAGTTTTATTAGTTTTAGGTGAAGTTACCATTTAGGATCCGACCTTATCCAGAGGTTCAACCAAGTAGTAGGTTACCCACAACCTCTAGTTGTTCCAATATTCCCCAAAAGTGTTAATTTTTTTAAAGATTTAACAAGGGTGCACATTTAGGTGATAATAGTAATGATTAGAATTGTAGTGACTTGTTCTCACATTGAGGATGTCATCCAAACTTTGATTGGTAATGACTAGTTGAATTCTAATGCCTTTGCTAAAATTTACCAGAGTTGCATCAAGATTTCTCACTATTTTAATGTATCTCTTGTTTGATGTTCTACTTGTTCAATCAATTTGTATTAAGTTTTTGAATTCATCTATGCATGAGGAAGATATGCGTGATATTTTCCTTAATTCTCACAAATTAAGCAATGGGGCCTTCCCCATTCGTGGCATTATCTGCTTCTCTACATTTATGGCTAAAAGTCATCTTCGAGAATTATTTGTTGTTGTTAGATTTGGTGTGTAGGTTAGAACACTTCTGGGGTCTATAGAAAAATTTAGCAGATTGCTTAAAGTCTTTGCTCCTCATATTCTCTCTACTATAATTTATCAATTCTTAACAATATACAATTTGTTGAGCCATCCTCAGGAATGTGATGGTTCAAATGTTTTGGCAATTCCTCCACTGCAAGTCATTGCTCCTATTGAGGGGCCTAATTATGATTATTTTCTACCTATTGAATTTGATCACTCAAACAATACATTGGATCTTTGATTTGGAAATGATCCTTCATAAGTGGATACATTGAGTTTAGTATCTTTGGATGATATGGGTGATCAGTTCTCCCCACCTCACACTAGCACCAACAACTGGTTTTTGACATGTCTGGTTCATATGTTGATTATGTGTCTTCTTCTAGGAGAGATAATGATGGCTATTCTTTGATGGTATTTTGGCATCTTAGCATATTGCCTTCCTTTTTGTAAATTATGTATACTATTGGCACTGCCAATATAGGGGATGGTGGGTGGTTCTAATTCACTTCTCTTGGGAATGTTTTTGGGTAAAAACACAATCGGGTGTCACCTTGTAGGCTAACTTATCAGCACAGCTGAATTTTAGTATTTCTAACTAAAAATTCATTTTGGTCAAACATATGGTCTAGCTAATTTAGATAAGTGCTTGAAATTTTCCAATTGGAAATATCTATTAAATGCATGTTTTATACCACTTTGGGTCCAATTACCATAAAAATAAAATTATTTCAGAAAAGTGGCATTTCAATAACTCCTAATCTTTTTAATGATATTTTTTCAAAAATAAAAAAATACTCTTTTGTAGAGATCAGAGTCAAGAATATCCTCATATAGATTTTATAGTGTTTTAATTAGACATAGTTTATTGTAATTAAAAAATATTGCAAGTAGGTATTTTAACAGTCAAGGAGATGTTGATTCAGAGAAAGAAAAAAATAGTAAATCATATTAAATAAATTTGAAAAATATATGGTGCACTAGAGGAGAGAGTCATCTTCAAGAATATATATTTCTTTTTTTGTTTGGGATAGATTTGTTATGAAAAATATGTTGCGAGATGAAAACTGTCGATTTCAGTGAGTTGGAATTTGAATTGTTATAAAAGGGAAAATATAGGTCACAAACCATTTTTTATTTCTTCATGCACTAGCTATATATGTAATCTATGACATATTTTGAAATTAGGAGAAAACATGTTTATTTACATATAATTTTTTGGTGGGAACTAGACCCCTAATTTTCAGCATTTTCAGCAATTCAAAAAATGTCTTTAAATTTTTTTAAAAAAAATCAATTCTTATTCAAAAAAATTATTAAAAATATTAATCATGAACTTCATCCATTTTATCACATTTAATTATTTTACATCATCTTCAAATTCCAAACATAAATATCATTTTTATACTATTGAAGCTGAACATCTTTGATTTTGTTAGCTTTTACCTTTGTAAAAGGGTGACAGCTTATTGTGCTTTTACCCTTTTTTCTTATACTGGATGAGACTTATACACTTTACAATTTGTACATAGTTTTTCTTTCTTTAAGATGTTTTGTCTTCTGTACTCTTCATATTTTAAATTAATAAAATTTCACTATCTTTAGTCACTATTTTAAAAAAGTCCATAAATTTTAAAACCATATTAATTTAATACAATAATAATAAAAATAATTTAAAACAAATTATTTTCTTATAGCTTCCACGATAACTTATAACATAATTTAATTTACAATAAATTTATAATTAAAAATATTAGACTAAAAATAAAATCCCCTCTTTGGTACTAGACAATAATTCAATACCAATTTTGTTAAAACTTAGACATTAGGAAGCATCACCTAAATTTGTTAAGCACTTCTAAAAGAGACAATGAAAAATATGTGTTATTATGGGGCCAACACAGGTTGTGTCTAATTCAATACAAAACCTCAAAAGAATATATAGAGTTTCCCTTTTACTTTGCACATACCTACACCTCCAACCTTTCTCATCCATTCTCCCACTCGCCTGAAAAAGTTTAATAAAAAAAGAACCATAACTAATCGTTAATGGTTTCCCCCCAACATATCATCTACAGTATTACACATGTACAATAAAAATAGAAAATTAGTGTGAATGTTCATTCTATAATTTTGGACAATCTCTCCGCTTCTTGATATTCAAGCAATCTATTATGGCTTGGGTAGATCCATCAATAACTTTTCCACAAAATCTTCTATCTTTACGGTATAGCCATTTGCATGGACATTGGGTACATAAAGATCTTGGACACATGTAAAATAAAAAAGACCAGGAAAAAAAAGGGAAAAATTTGCACAAAAGATACTACCAAACCTTGTCATTATTTTCAATAAACCTTCTTTTGTCTAATCACTTTTATGTAGCATTTTGAAATCTTCTAGAAACTATTCACTATAATGTGAGCAACCATTACCCTATTTTATAATTCATTTATACTGTCTTGTTGTATAATTCTTGTAATAATTATAAGTTGTATGTTGTATGTTGTTTGTTACAATTTTAAAACATAAAGTGTTTTAGACTAAATACCATTTTGATAAGCTTGGAACACATATTTGATATGAATTGAGAGTTAATTTTGTCATTTTTAATTGTAGTACATCTTTTGATTTTGAGTAACAACTGGCAGTGATCATGGATTGGCTTCTAAAATTTTTTGTTATGAGAAATAGTGAATAAAGTCTGTGTGTGTGTGTGTGTGTGTGAGAGAGAGAGAGAGAGAGAGAGAGATGTCTTTCTAACTCTCTCTACCAATTTATTTCTTTCATACCCACGTTTCCTCTTTATCTATAATCAATAATTTATGCAGAATAAAACATAGCAATAACTATAAATTGAACACACAAAATTAATGTGTAATTATCTTCCTTTTTTTTTTTCTATCATGCCCATACTTCATTTTTCTCTATGTTCAGTTATTTATATAGTATAAAATATAAATATAAACTAGCACTTACACCATAGGGAGGTGCAATGGTTACATTGATAGTAATATATTTTGAATAATACATTAGATAGGACAAAATCAGAAAATGTAAACAATATATTTATTAGTGATAATTATTTAGAATGTAAATATACAAACTATAGAATCCACTCAGAAAATTTACCTACAATACCTTAGACACTAAAACATCAAATTTACAATAAACGTCCAAAGTCCAAAGCGAGATATCCTTTTACGTCCTTTTTATCTAGTTAACCCTCTAATTGTATTTGTTTGACCCCCTTTCTAAATCACATACTTTGTTTTCTCATGAAAGTTTCTAAAGTATTTTGTAACTTTATCCTTTAAGATTGATCAATGGTTAATTGAAGAGTTGTTTCGTCAAACAAAACTTTTTCATAAGGTGGCGTTTTAATTTCCACATCCTAAAAGTCTTTGGATTTATTAACTTGAATCTATCAAAGTTGAAATAGTTATGTTCAACAATTTTTTGAATTTTTTTAATAAAATTTAACATTCGATAAAGTCAAGTACGTATCTAATATTTAATAAAAAATTATACTATGTTAATCCTTATTATATTTAACTGTATATTAACCTTTCACAAATTCAAATTTTGACAGATCCTTTTTTATATGATTTATAATTTTAGGCAATATTATATATTTTATATTAAATTATACTCTATGATTTTTCTCTTACATTCTAGTTACATCTTACAATAAAATTATATAAAATTGTATTAAATGTATAACAATTCACTACATATTATATTTTTATACTATAATATCATTTAAATTTCATTTACTATAAATACTACCCATATAAACTTTTCTAATACATATTTAAATATTTAAAAGATCACCAATATATATGCTCTTGAGAATAACACAATTTAATGTTGATGATTTATAATAGTAATAATCACATTAAGTTGGATCTTTTATTATTATAGTATTATTGCTAAAATTTTAAAATCCTTTAAGTCAAATGTAAATAATGCTCGAAGAATTATATTGTTTAAGTTATATTTGTATTTTATTTATGTATTTTTTAGTATGATTTTAGAAAATAAATTATTATTTGATGTCACTGCATACCGAATAATATTGTGAGGGTTGAAGCCATTGAGTTCATAGATAATATTTGTGACAACATTTCCATATTTTAATATTTGATATATTAGAAAGATCACTTTAAAGTACTTTGGAAGTTAGGAAAGATTTAAGTATGATTTACCATATGATATATATTTTATCATTGTAATTATATTATATTAATATTAGCAAACACTTTATTTTAATCTATTTTAAAATTAAATAATGGTACTAATTGTATAGTATGAAATGAGGATCATGTAAAAGGGCTAATTTCCCCAATTCATAAGATACATTAGAATAAAAAACCACCTCAAAACCAATATGAATAACACCTCTTGAGAGATCTTCTTTCCTTCTTGAACTAATTTAGACTTTATTACTTCTTCCCTACAAAGTTGAGAGTTGCTCCTTTGGCATTGACTAATAATTAATTTCTTCCTATGCAAGTTGAAAGTTTCTCCTTTGGTATTGACTAATAATTTATTTCTTCCTATGTTACAGGTGGCCAAGAAAATGAAGGAAAGGAGACTGGTTTCTTTCCTTCGGCTAGTGATACCGGAGAGGAGAACTCTACTAGAGGGGAGCATGGAAAGCATGAGATGGCCATGCTGGAGAAAGCCAATATCAAAGAGGATTCTGGTACCCTTCAAAAGGAAAACTCTATGCTCGAGGAGGAGAAGAACATAGAGGAGAACCAGGAGGAGAACAGGGACTGGAAGAAGGAAATGCAGGAAATGGAGATCCATATTCAGGATATGGAAAAAACTATGAATAACATGAAGACCAAGATGGGAAGAATGGAAAATGAGCTTTTGGATAAGGTTAAAAACAAAAAGTCTAGAGAGGATGGTATTGCTGAGTTGAAAAAGAAAGTTAAAGAAAAGATGAAAAATTTATAGACTAAAATTAATTATCATGACAACATGATAAGAGGTGTCCTGAATCATAGCAATGAAGGTCTGAAGGTGACAGTAATGAACCTGAAAATGCTGCATAATCATTTGGAAAGAAACATGCTGGGAAGAACTACAATAACTATTGAAGAGGAAACTGGAAATACAGGGCCGGGGACGAGAACTAGAGGTCGGACTCAGAGAAACGTTCCTGAAAAACCTACAGAGCTGAAGGAACTGCAAGAAACCATCCAGAAGATGGATGATCTCCAAAAGAAGGTGGAGGAAATGATTAAAGAATATTAGCTTGTTCTGGCTGGTAGATATTTTGTTGTAGGTTTCGTCTCTTGTTTTATCTTTTGAACTGTTCGTCTTTTGTTTGCTGTTGTGGTTTTCCAGCAGGGGTTCCTTTTTGTTTTGCATTAATGCTCTATCTTATGTTGTTTTAAACTCTGGTTTCGGGTCCATGTAAAACCTGATTTTACCTTAATAAAAAACTATTTCCTCACATTACTGACAACTTGATTTTTTTAACAAGTTAAGTTGGGATCTACTTTTTCTCCTAGCTTGATTTGCTACAAACATTTGACATAAAATCAACACTACTTGGTCAATAATGACGTTCTATCTAGAGCCATTAAAACGTATTCCAATAATTGGAACATATATAAAAAAAAAATTTCCTCTTCCCATGCCCATGACTCTTATAGAAATTAAATTATAGCAGTCGCTTTAACCAATTTAATGATCCTCTAGGGTAAAAGCACAATCAGGTGTCACCTTTTAGGCTAACTTATTAGCACAACTGAATTTTAGTATTTTTAACTAAAAATTAATTTTGGTCAAACATATGGTCTAGCTAGATTCATTCTAGCTAAGTTAGATAAGTTCTTTAACTTTTCCAATTGGAAATATCTATTAAATGCATCTTTTATACCACTTTGGGTCCAATTACCATAAAAATAAAATTATTTCAGAAAAGTGATGTTTCATTAACTCCTAATATTTTTAATGATATTTAAAAAAATAAATAAAAAATACCCTTTTGTAGAGATCACAGTCAAGAATATCCTCATATAGATTTTTATAGTATTTTAATTAGACATAGTTTATTGTAATTAAAAAATATTTCAAGTAGGTATTTTAACAGTCAAGGAGATGTTGATTCAGAGAGAAAAAAAAATAGTAAATCATATTAAATAAATTTGAAAACCATATGGTGCAATAGAGAAGAGAGTCATCTTCAAGAATATATATTTCTTTTTTTGATTGGGATAGATTTGTTATGAAAAATATGTTGCGAGATGAAAACTGTCGATTTTAGTGAGTTGAAATTTGAATTGTTATAAAAGAGTAGTCACAAACCAATTTTTATTTCTTCATGCAATGGCTATATATTTCATCTATGACATATTTTGAAATTAGGTGAAAAATGTTTATTTACATATGATGTTTTGGTGGGAACTAAACCCCTAATTTTTAGCATTTTTCAGCAACTGAAAAATTGTCTTTAAAAATTAAAAAAAACATATCAATTCTTATTCAAAGAAATTATTAAAAATATTAATCATAAACTTCATCCATTTTATCACATTTAATTAGTTTACATCATCTTCAAATTTCAAACATAAATGTCATTTTTATACTATTGAAGTTGAAGAGCTTTGATTTTGTTAGCCTTTTCCTTTGTAAAAGGGTGACAACTTATTGTGGTTTTACCCTCCAGTCCAAGCGAAGATAAACGAGATGGCTCTAATAATAATTGATTGAACTAGAGGGAGAGGAGTATTAGACATGAACATTTCTATACCAAGTTGATCATGTGTATCAGATTAACATAAACATTTCTATATCAAGGAGTGAGAAGAGTATCATGGTTACACCATACCAAGCTACTCATATGTATGATTGTTCCTTCATGTTTCATAATGTTTGAAGCATAAGGAATATATTTTTCAAAAGATGATGTCAGTGTGCGTAAAACAAGCCTTCAATCCTTTTTTTGTTGTACCAATACATGCCTTCATTCTTTGAACCATAACTTCCCCTATGCATGTATCTTTTATCACAAAGCTCTTTCCTTTTCGAGAATAGAATAATCTCTTTGCTTCATACATCCAATGGACTGGACGGGGACCTTGTGCTCTACTGCTATACAACCTTTTTGGCTTTTGATAGTGGGTAGGATTATTGAGAAATGAATCAATCATGCTTGAACAATCATTTTCTTCATCATAATATCCCTATCTTTGTCATTCAATACCATTGTTTTAATATTTCATAGCATATCAGTGGATATCACTATTTTCTTACACTGTCTTTATCCTCGTAGAATGGTATTGGTTAGTGTTTTTAGTATCATATCCCATTGTTTTATCATTGAATAATAATGCCTCTTCATGGATCTTTTATCTCTTTGGACAACTTGGAACATTGGGTAGGGACTGTCATGATTTATTTGTAACCTTCGTTTAGCCTTCTCCCTCTTGATTTTTATTGGACTATGACAATGCTTTCATAGGATTTAGCTAATACCTTTTCTTTCTTCATACCCCTAATGAAACTTGATTCCTTGAATCTGCACTGTATTTTAAATGAAATCTATTTTATATAGGTCCCGTTAAAGTGAAATTAATAGAGTAATTTGTTCGATTGTCTGATTATAATGAATGCCACATAACTATTTCAGTTGTTATTAATATATTTACCATTTATGAGTGGCAAAAATGTTTGTATTGAATTATATTCCATATTTGTCAAAGGATCAATTAGTGTTTTCTAAAGAAAAGACACTATTATAATGACAATCTAATTGACATTAGTTTCAAATTTTGTGTTCTTTCCTCCTCCTATAGAAAGTTTATATTGTTTCAAGATGGGAAAGGTTTTGTACCACTCTTTTCACCCTACAAAAATTTATCCTTCAATTGGCCTAGAGTCCACCACCATTGTAGACATTGTTAGGTATTCTTTTCTTGGAGCCGACGCTAATCGATCTTTCCTATAAGCAATCTAAATTTTTTTCGAACAACTAAAGGAGAGTCATTTTGAAGAAGGGCATATGTGCAAGACAAATTATTCCTAGGAACAATTAATTGTATCTCATGTTCTTTTACCATTTTTGTTGTGTTGAAATCTTCATTTTCTCTCAAATCCATATTCCTGCTATATTACAGTTACCTACAATGTTTGTTGCCATTTTCCCTTAATTGATTGGTCTTTTAAGAGAAGAAGGAAGTTGAAAATTCTTAAATTTTTCTACTAATTATTTTACATTTTGCCTCTTTTTTTAAGTCTACTATAAATGGTTGTTTTTAATTAGTGGCGATTGTCTCCTTTGAAAGTTGAACTTGAAACATTTTTTCATTCACTACTTTTCCATGTGCTTCGTTCAACCATAAGGAAGTTGAGAATTCTCACATTAATTTTTACACTAATTATTCTATACTTTGCTTCTTTGTTTAGGTCTAGCATGGATGAGGCTTCATGTTCATGTGATTGGTGGGGACTGTTTAAGTTGTTATTAATATATTTACCATTTATGAGTTGCAAAAATGCCCGTTTGAAATATTCTATATTCCTTAATGGATCAATTAGTGTTTTCTAAGAAAAGACACTATTATAATACTAATCTAACTGATATTAGATTCATATTTTGAGTTCTTTCCTCCTATTGAATGTTTATATTGTCTCACTTTGGGAAAGGTTTTGTACCACTTTTGGCACCCTAGGAAAATCTATCTTTGAATTGACCTAGACTCAACAACCATTGCAGACATTCTTGTGTCTTCTTTTCTTGAAGCTCATGCTTACCAATCTTTTGCTTAAGCGATCAAGCAATTTTTCCTACAACTAAAGGAGAGTCCTTTTGATGTAGGGCATATGTGCAAGCCAAAGAACTCATAGGAACAATAATTGTATCTTATGCTCTTTTACCATTTGCATTGTATTGTCATCTTCTTTTTCTCTAAAATGCATCCTTTCTGCTACATTACTGTTACTTACAATATTTGTGGCCATTTTCCCTTAATTGCTTGGTCTTTTAAGAGAACAAGGAAATTGAAAATTCTCATATTTTTGCACTAATTATTCTATTCTTTGCGTCTTTTTTTAAGTCCACCATGAATGGGGTTCTTTATTAGTGAGGATTGTCTTCTTTGGAAATTGAATCCGAAACATTATTAATATTCATTATTTTTCCATTTGCTTTGTTCAATCATGAGGAAGTTGAGAATTCTCACAATTTTACACTAATTGCTCTATAATTTGTATTTTTTTTGGGTCTAGCATGAATGAGGCTTCTATTCATGTGATTAGTAGGGTCCATGTCCTTTGAAAGTTGAACCTGAAACATTGTTCTTATTCACTACTATGTCATGTGCTCTATTCAATCAATTTTTAGTTTAATATGTTCAAAATATTGGAATATTTTAAAGGGTTAAATCTTCTTTGATAATTTCATTTTCATATTTAATTATTATAATAGAATATGAAACATTATCACATACATTTTATACTATATTTTTTTTAGTTGTGCGAGAGATATCCTTGTGACTTGGCCTGGTGCCTAACCTACCTTACCTTGGTCTTACTTCGATGCCAAGTAAGGAATGGGAAAATGCAAGCTGGGGTGAGACTAATCCTCTCGAGAAGTCCACAAACCACATAGATATATTTTATACTACTTGTTAATCTAAAATAACTATCCTTTATATTCATATTATTAAATTAATCAAAAGGCTAAAATACATTTTATTTTATTTTATCTAAAACAAGTTAATTATTAGTTCTTGCCAAAGACAGGATACTTATACATCCATTGCATTCAAATTTATAACTTGTCTAGCCAATCAATGTAGAGAATTAAAATCTTTTCAAAAAAAGCCTATAGTTGATTTTAATCTTTATTTCTTAATGAGTAAAAAAATCATTTTTCAATTTTATCATTTGTTTTGAAAATTAAGCAAAAATAGGTTTCACAGGGACTCAAAACCCAAAGAGTTAAAGATACAAAATAGTCAATAAGCACAACAGGAAGGATCAACTAAAATTAAAGGGGGGTAGAGAAAACCCTAGGAAAACATCAATGAACCAAATAGGAAGCCAAAAAAGGAAACATGAATCAAAGAAAATGAGGAACTACCATCCTCTCAGAGTCCAGATTGAGTCTTCCATCTTCTTCTCTGGCTATGTCATGTATTTTTCAAATTCTCCTTGAGCCCCATGATCTCCTTGCTAGAAGAAGTGTTTTGATTCTTTTTCTCTCTGGTTCTAGCTCCTGGTCCTTGTGTGTGTGAAAATTGTACCTAGCTGTGGACACAACACTTTAGTAAAACATTAGAGGTTAGCAAATCAAATAAATCTGTAATATAAATGAAACTAAGCTAACTAGACGATTTACTACCTTCTAGTAGGTGCAAGTATGGTATTCTCATATTAGACTGAGATCTGTGACAATGCAACACCTAAACGAAGGATTCAAATGCAATGAGATGAATGTAGAATGAATGCAGATTAATATATATTTTTGTATTTTCTATGCAATGATATGAAAAACTATATGAATCTAAGCTAGAATGGAATTGGAATGATATGCAGATTATACTAAAAATGATATGAATTGATATAAAAAACTATGCAAAGCAATGACAAACTATGAATTGATCTCACAAAGTCACTTGTCGCAAAAGCTTGATTCTTCGTGTGCGATTTCGCCAGAGTAATTGTGCAAATTCGAGAGATAATTTTGTGAAGAGCTGAGCCTTGATTTTATAGAAATCCAGGGCTTGAGGGTGCATTGAGAAAAGCCATAAATCACTCTTGATAAACTCAGGTTGATTTTTGAGTTAATAAGAAATCATAATTAATTAACTCACAAAATCATGCAAAATCATGCAAAAACAACTTTTTGACTCAAATCAGAAGTTTAGATCAACTTTCAACTTAGAATAGATGTTGAGTTTCAAAATGATAACAACTTGAATTGATTTTCTGATTTAAAGTTTAACTGCTCTTTCAAATGTGCATAGATAATTATGAATTAATTAAATAAATAAAGTGATTTATCTTCAATCTTAACGGATTTTTGAATTAAAACAACTGATTCATGAGTTAATCAATTATTAAATCAAACTGATATTCAAAAACTATATCATTAAATATTGACAATTGACATTAATTAATTAATTAAGAATTTAATCTATTAGTCATAAGATTTTTTATTTATTGTCAAAATTAAATAATACAATTTAGGAATAAATGTAATTAAATAATTAAGTGGCATCATTAAATCTAATTAATTAAATATTCAGAATATTCAATTAATCAAACTTTAGGATAAATAATGACATTTATCGCCAAATAATATTTAATTAAAGATAATTAAGATATTTAGGAATATTCAAGGAATATTCCCCAATGCAGAATTAAGATAATCAATTTTTGATAAGCTGATGTGCAGATGTGCCTTAGGTTAGGACTTTGATGTCGATTTCGATCGATTTGACGATGTAGGAGGTTAATGAACCTATAGCCCATTTTTGGGGTATTACATTTTACCCCTCTTTGAATCACTGTGCAAAGCGTAGTCATTCAAAGATTATTCTATTTTTTATGTTGAAACTTATTTGAGAGATAAACCAATTCTGAGACAGAAACTAATTGAAAGATTGGAAAAGTTGATTCAGGTCCTGGCTGACCAAGAATCGTGATGATGTCAACTAGAGCAACAATGAACCGATGATTATGAAAAAAAATCAAAACGCCTGATTCTAAACTTTATGATTACGAAGAAGTGAGTGACCTGATTCCAAACCTGATTGTCCAAAGGAATCAAAATGGTATCACATTTGAACCCTTTAGTTAGGAAGAACCAAGGAAATAACACATATGAACCAATGGTTACGAAAAGCTGATACAATTTACAAGATTGATTAGGATACCATATTGATATGGATCTCGATGAATTTGATATGCCCCATGCGATGTGCCCCAAGCAACGAGTTCTTTTGATGAATCAACAACTAGACATGGTTGTTGTCTTGATTACTGAGGAAAGATTTGATTGACAGAATTAGTTTGATATGCAATACCATGCCCCCTTCGAGATTAAAATTGAAATCTGACAAGAAAAGTCAACGTTAAATGGTTTAGAAGCATGTTAATTGATTTGAGAAGTGGTTATACACGTCTGAGAATGTGTTCTGCATCATTTAGAGGTCCTGGAGACCAAGTTTGACTAGGTTTGACCATGAGTTGACCATGGGTGACCAAGTTGAAATCTTGATAGTTTGATGTAAGATAATTAGTTAAGTTGAATTCTGGATTTTTATGATGATTGAAGGTTGATTATGCAAGTAGTCGGCTGTCTTGGGTCTGAAAATTTTAAATCACAATTTTGACATAGTAAACGATCTCACATTTCAATTTTGATCCCGAAAATGAGTTCAGAACGTCGAAATTAGCCATGGGTGCAATTTTCATGGAAAATGAAGCACTTTGAAAAATTAGGTCAAAACCTATATAACGCCCAAAAAGGTCATTTTCATTTCATTATTCACTTTTGTCTTTTGTGAACCTTGTGGAGCCCTCTAAGAGAAAAATGGCAAACCCAGTAGTTCCAATCTCCTCGCATCAATTCAAGTGCAACCGATGATACTAGCGACCTCCCCAGTACGGGAACTCGGTAAGTGGACCTCTGTACCTCTCTGTGAATTCAAAATTTGCATGTTTTTAACATTTTTAGATCATTTTCGTATGTTTTTTAATTTTTAAATTTTTGTAGCATAGAAACTCGTACGACAGTCCACTGGGACTTGTACGACTTTTGAAATTTCTGTAGAGTGTCATCCCAGGTCTATAGGACACTCGTATGATAGGGACCCATGTCTCGTACGACATTTCATTGGGCCCCTTAATTGTCGTATGGGAACATATTCTTTGTTGTGTAACCATGGATTATCGTATGCCAACCTGTAGAAACTCATACGAGTTTTGATACCAATCTGAAAAGTCGTATGGAAAACAGAGAGCATTTTTCTGAGTCTTAGGTCAAATTTTTTATTTTTCTGATTTCTTAGCATTTAATGTACCTTCTGAAGTAGTCAACTTTTCAATTCCTGTATGTATAGCCTGATTTTTGACCAATTTCCTGATAGGATACCCTGTTTCTATGATGTGTAGGTCGTCTACCTTGATGTACATGTTCGTATATCACACCCGACCACTTAGAGACTCTGCGTTTCACTTCTTGACCCGATGAGGGTTCACTTAGCTGCATGTGGATTTGAGTACCTGATATGGTTACATGAGATTCGGGTGAACCATGAATTACTGATTGCGTTGATAGAGTTTTCATTTAGAGACGCAGACTTTCCATCTGCCTACTGGAGAGCTTACAGTTACACCGAAGGATGTATATAGGATTTTGCGTATTCCATTCCATGGTCCTCAACCTGACTATGTGAGTTCTAGGAACTCTGGTCTTCATTCCTTTAGGAGAGTATTCAGTGATGATACACACCTGACTCAGTCTATCTCTTGGGAGTCGCTAGTTCAGAGGTATGGGCACACACATAGACTTGAGTGCATCATATCAGGTATGATAGGTGGTATTATCATGTCTAACCGTCGACAAAATGGCCTACTGATGGGCTGGGCCCTGATGGTGGCTCGATTGATGGCTACTCCTTTTGAGTTGGGTTAGGGACAGTGTATGCTGGCCCATATGTTCTCCAAGATGCACTAGATTGTGTATCAGGAGAGCAAGACATTTTCTCTAGGTGCACTAGTTCTTCAGATTTGGGCATGGGAACGCATTCGCATATGTAGGCTGGTATGTCAGTCATAGAGACAACCGCATGAGCCTATTATATATATTTATTTAGGATATGTCATACAGGTTCGTATGGGCATTACTGAGTATTGGAGGCGGGTCCTCGATGACATGACTTTTTGGATTTGGAGACCTTACTTACAGGTTGAGCCTCTGCCTGTTGAGGGTGCTCAGTTTAGTTTCTTTTTCCAAAGTAGGATATTGATTGGTAGGTCCACCACTATCCTTGAACGCTTCCTGATTACATGGGTTTGGAGACAGTATGATCTGATACAGGATGTATCACAGGAGCATGCCACCTATGCACAGATAGTCTGAGAGATTGGATTGGGATGGACAACATGCTTGTCTTATGCTCTTTGTACACATGAGTACAATGAATATGTGGCGAGAGAGTGGGACTATAGGCCATAGGTGGTAGATGTCAAAGTCACAGATGCTTACCTTGCTTGGCTAGCAGAGCACCTGATACGCAGGTTCTCAGATCCCACTGAGTTGATATCTTTTATGGAGGATGTTGTAGATGTCAAAGGTGCACCAATGGGTCGAGGCTAGAGACGACATGATGTACAGGTTCCTATGCCCCAGCCTACACCTCCGAGTCTGAGAGCTGCCATTACTCCACAGAGACCAACATGACATATGAGACCACCTCGCCCTACTAGTTCTACAGCAAGCAGGCCTACAGTTTTATAGAGGAGATCCACTAGAGGGGAGCATGGCACTTTGGGCAGTATTGATAGTGTAGATGAGTTACTAGGTGCGCAGTAGGATGTAGGTGTTGGTCCTGATCCTACACAAGTTGATACAGATTTTGATATGGGAGCAGAGGTGAGACGTCGTAAGACACGCAAGGCAGAGGCTGTTGATCAGCCCGGTGACACAGATATGCCTATTGCAAAGGTAGATCCTGGTTTAGCATAGACTCCTCATGAGATGATTAGGCGTTTGAGATTATAGATTAGGGACCTGAGATTACAGAGTGCCTGACTTGAGACACAACTCAAGGATTCTGAGAGGTAGCGTGTTGAGCTCTAAGAGGAGAATAGGCGATTACAGGTAGAGGTTACTCATCAGACTGCACATAGTGCCTATTATGTTTCTGCCTACTATGTTGTAGTTCCTTCTGCACAAAGAGTACCGACCTATTCTCAGTATATGATAGCCTCAGAGGGAGCCAGAGCACCATGAGTCGAGGCAGCGCCAGATGCACCACTACCTCCTCCACTAGATGTAGAGGATCAGGCAGACAACTGATCTGTCTTGTGTTCTGATAGGTGTCATTTTGTCCATAGATACTAATCTGATTTGATAGCTCACATGAGTGCATTCTTTTGTATACTGTGCCAGTAGTGCACCCTTGACTTATTTCGGTTATATAATATATATGAGATCGAGGTATTTTTGGTTATGACTTCATTTGTACTTGTCATTTGTGATTTATGATTATATCATGTGATGTAAATGCTTTGAGTAGTGTAGAATGTATGGAATAATGCAATGCAATGGTTTCTTTCAAATGTATGGATTATGCAGTGTATGATTTCCTTATGCTTTTATGGATGCACATGTATGTAATGAAAATGAATGGAATGATTTATGAAATGTAGATGTAAATGCAACAATATACATGATATGTTTTGCAGGTATTGATGAAGACAAGTACTCAGTCATTTATCAAAAAGGATGTTTAACCCAGGATGGTGACTTCTTGCGGTTTTGTGAAGAAACCTTCGTGTGAGATTTAGCTCTTTGTGTCATGTTAAGCATTGTTGAAGAAATGTTTAAGCGTTCAAGTGTATTTAGCAATTTGTGAGATCATGCAATCATGCAAAATGCAAAGTGACATGCAAAATGAAATGCAAACCTAAGACCTAGGACCTAGTCACTAATCATGTGTCGGTCATTTTCATCATTGAATTTTTATTAGGTAACTGGAGAAATCAATACAACATCCACTAGTTAGGAGACTATGAATATATGAATATTGATTTTTGCACCAAAGTCAATACAACTCCTACTGGGTAGACAACCATAGACATATGAATATTGATTTTTTTTTGGAATGTTGGATTAGATATAAGCACCAAGGCACAAACACCAGGATGACCTGAATATCATGTCCATTTTGATATAACAATTTGTATAAGCATCAAAACATAAACGTCCTAATAACCTGAATATGCCTTGCGGTACAAACACATCAAGCAATTAAGAGATCATTTGAAATCCAATGTGAATTACCCGTAGTGACCCTTTATCGTTCACATCCTTAGGTAAGATTGTGTTTCATAGTAGGAGTAAGAACTCTCTCAAAAGATAAAGTTAGATCAAACTTCCTTGAATTTTTTGGGTATCAATGGTCGAGGTACTCATGGCCATCCAATACGAGATGGAGGCTCTTACAGACAGACACCATTTCAATCCAAAATTTTCAAAGTTGTTAGATTGTCACATACAAGAAGAAGACAAAGAAAATATTATGCCCCCAGTCATCACTTTCTAAATCCTGTAAAGGACATCATCAAAGAGCTTGAAGGGACACAATATGCAAAAATCTCAATGCGAATCAGTAAGCATACATGGAGATCAAAGCAAGTGAAGCATAGATTGTTTTCCATTTGTGTTGATGTTTGTTTGTGTTTGATTGCAAAATCCTTTTTGGAAAGGAGACTGGCTGACTGACTCAGATGTAGCTTCAAAGGAATCTGACTGGATATGACTCGTTTGAGATACTGAGGATTGTAGGATATGACACTGATTGCCCCCAAGTTTGAACATTGATAGGAGATGGACGCTTTTGCTAATTGGTGTGCAAACCGACTTTATTGAAAACAAGATATATACAAACTAAAGCAAGACTGAAAGCTGGAAAAGACCAAGATTGCACTGAAAGATGGAGCATTTTGAACAAGTGGCACCCGTTTGCCGGGTTTTCACCATCTTGGAAAAGATTCTATTTTTGCTACCAAGGTGCCTGTTTCTAGGTTTTCACCAAGGCACTTTTTCTTTTTCTCATTTTTTTGTATTTTTCATTTTTTCAATTTTTTTGGTACTTTTGATATTTTTCAATTTTTTTGTACTTTTGATCTTTTTCAATTTTTTTGTTCTTTTGATATATTTTTTTTGTGATACATCAAGGCACCTATTGCTAGGTTTTCACCAGGATGTTCAATTTTTCAGGACTTTTTCTGATTTTTATAATTTTTTCAGGACATTTTTTAATACTGAATGCCTTAGGCATAGAATTTCTTCAGATGGAGAACATTGATTGGTTCTCAGAGCTTTTCTCCTTCAGTCGTTGAGAGTTGATAGGCACTAGAGCCAAAAGTAGTAGTGATTACAAAGGGACCCAACCAGTTGGGTTCGAACTTCCCCTTGCATTCTCTATGCGATTGACTTTTAGGATTTTCTCTCAAGACTAGATCGCCAACCTGAAATTCTCTGTGTTTGACTTTCTTGTTATAGCCTCTAGACATTCTCTTCTGATATACTCTGAGATGATCATACGCTGCTTGTCTGCGCTCTTCTAGAGTTCAAGTTTTTGCAACCTAGACACTCTATAGTCATCATCAGTTACTAGACCATGCATTATGATTCTTAGTGATGGGATTTCAACCTCAATAGGTAGTACCGCTTCAGACCCATAAACTAAAGTGAATGGTGTAGCCCCAGTGGACATTGTGATACTTGTTTTGTAGGCCCAGAGAGTCAGATTGATCATGAGATGTCAATCTCTTCCTATTTTATTAACCGTTCAGTGCAAGATTTTCAATAGATTATTGTTTGAAGCCTCTGCTTGTCCATTCCCTTGAGGATAGTAGATTGATGACCAATGTTGTGTGATCTTGAATTTGGCACATAAATCATCTAAGTCTTTGTTCTTGAATTGGCCACCATTATCTGTGACTATTGAATGCGGGATACCATACCGACATATGATGTAGTTCAGGATGAACATTGAAATTTGTTTGCCAGTTGCTTGAGTCAAAGGGATTGCTTCTACTCATTTTGTGAAATAGTTTGTAGCTATAATAATATGGGTATTTCCATTAGAAGAATTAGGATGTATGGCTCCTATAAGATCAAAGGCCCATTGTTGAAAAGGTCATTGTGTAGTAAAGGGGATAAGATCTCTCCCTGGTGCATGAATCAAGTTTCCATGGACTTGACACTTTTGACAGTTGTTAGCATACTTGATAGCCTCTTTTTCCATTTCAGGCCAATAGTACCCAACCCTAATAAGTTTTTGAGCTAGTGTTAAACCGTTCGAATGTGATCCACATATACCATCATGGACTTCTTCTAATGTGCATTGAGACTCGTCATGTTCTAAACACCTAAGAAGTGTACCATCTAGACTCCATTTGTGTAGATCACTGCCAATGATAACATATCAAGATGTGTTTCAGATAAGGTTTCATTTCTCATACCAGTTAAAGTATTCAGGAATGATTTGGTCTTGAAGGTAAGAACATAGGTTTTTGTATCTTCCCTACAATAGTGCAAATCATTTGGGTTTCTGGGAAATCATAGGCTGGGAATGACAGTGCTTCCACCAGCAATTCGTAACGTAGCTCATGTTCGAGCTACTATAGGAGAGTTGATAGCGTTGCCATAACATCAGCAACCTTGTTCTCCAATCTAGGAATCTGCTCAAAGGTGATATATATGAAGTATTTCTTTAGATCATCTACCATGCGTTTGTATGTAACTAACTTTTCATCCTTCATTTGGTATACATGATTGACTTGATGGATGACTAGCTGTGAGTCTCCATGAATGTGTAATTCGGTTACTCGCCACTCAATTGCTATCTTCATGCCGTTAAGAAGGGCTTCATATTCAACAATATTGTTTGTGCAAGGAAACTTTATTCTGAATGCTTTAGGTATTGAGTATCCTTGAGGAGTTATGAACAATATGCCTGCTCCAGATCCATTATGTGTATAGGAGCCATCAAAGAATAACTGCCATGTTCTAGAAGAGAGATTCATGATAGAGGAATCTGGGAATTCCATTTGCATTGGTGTATCATCAAACATAGGTGTGTCAACCAACTGATCAACAATTACTTGGCCCTTGATAGCTTTTCTTTCAACATATTCAATGTCAAATTCACTTAATAGCATCACCCAATTGGCAAGTCTACCTGTGAGGGAAGCTTTGCTTAGTAGGTATTTCAATGGATCTATCTTAGCTACCAATTGTGTGGTATGAGCCAACATGTATATCTCAGTTTCTATTATGCAAATATCATAGATAGACATGATTTCTCTATCATTCAATAGTTTTTCTCATATGCTACCAATGTTCTACTGATGTAGTATATAGCTCTCTCTTTCTTGTTCTTATCATGTTGTGCCAGTAATGCCCCCAGTGATGTATCTGTGGTGGAGACATACAGTATGAATGGCTTCCCTTGTATAGGGGGCATCAAAATAGGAGGATTTGATAGATATTGCTTGATGTGGTTGAAATTCTTCTCACATTCTTCATTCCATTTAAAAGTCACACCTTTATGTAATGTCTTTGTAAAAGGCTGTGATATGTCAGCTAGATGAGATATGAAACATCTAATACATTATACTCTCCCTTGTAGAGTTCTCATTTGACTGATATTTTTAGGAGGTTGCATTTCCATGATAGCTTTGACTTTAGCAGGATCAACCTCAATGCCTTTCTTTGAAACAATATAGCCCAAGAGTTTTCCAGAAGTGACACCAAAATAACACTTTTTAGGATTTAGTCTGAGACTAAACTTCTCCATTCTATCTAGTATTTTGCTCAAGTCATTCAGATGTTCAGATCTTGTCATTGATTTAGCTAAGGTGTCATCAACATAATCCTCCATAGTTTGATGCATCATGTCATGGAAAATAGATGTCATGGCTCGTTGATATGTAGCACCTACATTTTTTAGACCAAATGGCATGACATTCTAACAAAAGGTACCCCATGCACATGTGAAAGCAGTTTTCTCTTGATCCTCTAGAGCAATTTTGATTTGCTTATATCCAGAGAAACCATCCATTAAGGAATACATCTCGAAACCCGCAGTCATGTCCACTATCATATCAATGTTAGGTAGTGGAAAATCATCCTTACGACATGCTTTGTTCACATCTCTAAAATTTGTGCATGCTCTAATTGATTTATCTGGTTTAGAAATAGGTACAATATTTGAGATCCATTCAGTGTAATCAATAACTCAGATGAATCCAGCTTTGAGAAATTTCTCTAATTTAGCTTTGACTAAGAGTGCAACATGTGGATGCATCTTTCTCAACTTCTGTTTGACAGTTTTCACTCCTGGAGCTATACAAAGATGGTGCATTATCAAATTTGGATCTAACCCTAGCATATCTAAATACTTCCATGCAAAGTTGATCTTCTTCTCTGTTAGGAAGGTGGTGAATGCTTGTTTCTCTTCCTCTTATAGAGATTGTGCTACATGAATCAGTTGTGGTTCCTCTGTTGTACCCAAGTTGATAGATTGAGTTGGTTCTATCAATACTAGAGATTTGTCCTATAAATGACTCGAAAGGACATCAAATATATCATCCTTAGGTGTCTCATAGAGGTTTTCACCTTCAGATACATCTTTTGTTTTTACTATTTTAGGTTCTGAGACTACCACAAAGTGGTTTTCACCCTCGTAACTCTTTTTCTTTTTACTCTTATTCTTTTAATTGAGATATTTGATATCTAACTCCGTCATGCTAATGTTTGGTTCATTGATGGAAGTCATCATAGGTTCAACGACATTGAGGTAGAAAGCAAGGGCATAGTCCAATTTGAAGGTATAGATGTCTTGGTTTGGATTTTCGGACATTTGATCTATAAGCTCTAGATGTTGGATAGTAAGCTCGAGAAGGGATTGGCTAATCATATTAATGCACATGGTATTGACATCATTGGCAATGATATGACTCACAAAATCAAAGGTGATACTACTACTCGAGATGTTCAGTTCATTAAGAGGTACAATGTCATTATTGGATTCTGCTTCGAGAATAAGTGGATCAAACTCGTTAAATTCATCATTTCTCTTTAGAGTCACATTGAGTGTAGGTGCATATTGGTGAATGACATCAATGTGTTTCTCTGTGATAAGCTCATCTTCTTCTGGAATGATTCCCCAGTCAGAATCATTTGATTCTTCGTCTAGGCCTCTTGGAAAATCAAGAATATGTGTAAAGTTAGGGTGAATCCCCCAAGCAGGATTTCCTTTTGAGTTTGATTTGAATTCATACTCATGGGAATCTATTTAAGAATAGCTACCAGCTTCCTCCTGGTTTGTGTGGGTTTCTTTAAGATCAATTGGTTCTTGTGGTGCAACTGTCTTTTGTTCCATAGTAGGTTCTTGTGTCTCTACTATATTGATTCTTTTTATTGGGTCATCTTTAGCTTTGAGAAGATCTAGGATTTCTTGAGATAAGCGTTCATAAGGAATAAGTTCAGAGCTATCTGAATCATCACTGTCTGATTGGTTTATACCTTCTTCCTCATTATTGTTTTCCTCTGATTCAATCTATTCTATTACACGAGAGGAATTACCCTTAAGATAGAAGGGTTTCTTTTTGTAACCTAGACCTGTAGTACCTTTGTTAGGATGACTAGTATGTGAAATAGGTTCCATGAGACCTTTTCCTCTCACTCTTAGAGGTCCTTTGCTAGGATATCCCATTTTAGCTACCTGTTTATCCCCTGACCCATTGACTTGGAAGGAATTTTCAGTGTCTTAGAGTCACATGCTTGAACAACTTTGGATTGAGGCTCATCTCTATATAGCCATGCAAGCATAGCTTCATCCTCTTCAAACTCTTGTTTGGACACTTGTTCTGCAGCAAAATTTCCCTTATAGGTAGCAAGAGGTTTTTAGATTTTGGTTTTGGCTATTTTAAAGATTGTTCGTAAGATTTAGACAAGATGGGGAGAGATGTCAGAGATAGGACTGGTTTCATAGTATATTCTCCCATACCATTATCTTTGATTTTGACCTCTTTTGCAATGTCTTCGATCTAGGATGTAGACGCCATGTCTATTTTCTTAGTGGAAGATTCTCTGTTATTAGGAACAAGTTTGTCGGCACTTTCTTTCAATGCATTGAAAATTGTAGATATGTCATCTAGAATTGTCACCTCTACTCCCTTATAAGGAAATTTCACACATTAATGGTATGTGGAAGGAATAGCTCGCATTTCATGTATCCAGGGTCTCCCTAGAAGAATGTTGTAGGCCAAAGGTAGATCAAGAACTTGACATGTGATATCTCTGATAACTGGACCTGTTCTGATAGGTAAGACAATTGTTCCTTTGGAAGATCTTTCTTTTTCATCACATGCCTTAATAGTTATCTTCTATTTAGGATCCATGGTAGCTTTTGATAATCCCAGTTGTGTGATCAAGCTGTAAGAACAAATGTTGACACGATGGTTTTGGATTAATCCATTTATCAACACACATTTGACACGATGGTTTTGGATTAAGACTTCAATGTGCAAGGGTTGGTTATGCGGATGACTCAAGGAGTTATCATCTTCCTCTGAAAAGGAGATATACTAGGGAGACGTCAGATAACCAACCATAGTCTGGAATTTGTCTAAATCAAGGTTGTCAAGAACATTGGATCCAAGTAGAGCTTTGTCCAGGATATGAGCTGGAGATATCCGAAGCAAATCAAACATTGATATTTTTGCATTGGTATGCTAGAGTTGTTGGACAATACTGTATGATGTAGGTCTCGTGTCTTTAGGATTTGATGATTTAGAGGTAGCCCTTTGTTTAGAAGTAGATGAAAGATTGAAAGGCATCTTAGGGACATTTGATGAATTTAAATTTTGTCCTTGTAGATGTGCCTGAGCTTGTGATCGAGTAACTGCATTTGCTAATTGATTATCTCTATCTTTTCGCATAATGGTGATGACATTGCAATGTTCAGATAAGCAAGGTTCAACCATGTTGATGACAACATTGTTTCCCGAGTAAGCATAATTGACTTTAGCACCCACGTTAGGCTGAGAAGATGAATCTCCTGGACCATGTTACAGAAAGGGTTTCATGAATGCCATATGTTCATTATTTCTCTTATGATTATCGATTACAATTTCTCCATTATCAATCTTGTCTTGTATGAGATGCTTCAAGTGTATGCAGTTATTGGTTTTATGAGCCTTATTGAGATTGAAATCACAAAAATTGGTCTCCATTTTGGTTTAGGTTCAGGATCAAATTGTCGGATCTCAGGCAATGTGATGATTTTTTTGGCCAATAGAGTTTTCATGGCGGATTCCAAGGACTCTCCAAGAGGAGTGAACTTGTGTTTAGGATATGTAGCCCAAGGTTTGTAGTCAAATGGCTTCTTGTTTGATTCTGTCACTTTTGCCTTCGAGGCTTTGATGGTTTGGGTGCCAACAGTGAGATTGATAGCTGGTGCCTTAGATGGGGCACATACATTATCGACAACACCGTTTGTGACAATGCCTTTATTCTTGTTCCATTTTTTGCCTTTGTCTTTGGAACTAGATCCAGATTCATACTTCTCTTTTTCGAGTGCTATGTCTCCTTTTTTCACAAGTAATTTCTCAATTTTGATTGCATTTTCTACCATCTTATCAAAGGATGTATGATTTTGCTTTTGCAAATGGTAGTTGATTTTTGGAACAAGATTTTTGATGAAGATTTCCAGCTTCTCTATTTCTGGAATGGGTCTAGCATATAGATAAAACTTCTGTCTACATTGTTTGAGGAAAGTCAGGAATGGTTCTCCTGGGTATTTTTTCAGATTACAAATGTTGATCATGGTGACCGGATGTTTGATGTTGTAGGAGTATTGTTGATAGAATAGCTTGATTAACTCCTCAAAAGTTTTGATTGTTGGAGGCATTTTTGAGAACCAATGAATGGTTGTCCCTCCTAGAGATCAAGGCAAAAGACGCATTAGGTAGGTTGGTTCATGCATGAGCTCCATGGATTGAGTACATAATTCTATGACATGATCTTGGGGATCAATTTTTTCATCGTATTTGTCATACTTAAGCATTTCCACTCTTTTCAGGAATGGCAGCATGTACAAGTCTTTATCAAATGGAAAAGGGCATAGAGATTCCATGGAGAACTCTTTAGGTTCCTTCTCTTTTTTGAGTTTGTTGAGCTTGACTTGCATGGCATGCATCTGTTTCATCATGGTTGTGATAAGAGTTTCTTCCTCATGTGTGATGATATTTTCAACATTAAAGTTTGGAGGAAGCTTAGCACCTTGTTGAGCCAATTCTAGGAAATATGCCTCTCTATCTTCCTTCAAGAAGTGTCTCATCATTTTCTTGAAGTTATCATCATTTTGATATTGAGAAATTTCAGAAGGTGTGGGCTCTTGATCCGCACCATGTTGGGACTGATGTCCTTGAGACCCTTGGTTTCCTCCTCCTTGAGACATAGTGTTGTAAAGAGAACTACCAGGGATTGATTGATGAGGAGTTGCTTGATTACCCGCGTGAATTGATGCAGGAGGAGTGACGTAACCACCTATCAAGTAAAGATTGCCAAGAGCATCTTCTGCAAATTTAGTTATGTCGAAAGGTTGATGAAATGTCTCAGCAATCACAGAAGATGCAGCTGAAGAGTGTTTGGGTTTTTCTCCTTGTTTTCGCTGTGATAAAGCTCTAGTTTCCACCATTAACCTTGGGTGAAGCAAAAGAGCAACATGAAGACAACTGAAGAATGACTTGATTCAAGAAGATTGAATGACACAACCTTGTCAAGATTGAGTTGAGTGAAGATAGGTTTGGACGTAAATGAAGGATATTGTGCCCTATACTATTTTTTTTTTAGTTGTGCGAGAGATATCCTTGCGACTTGGCCTGGTGCCTAACCTACCTTACCTTGGTCTTACTTTGATGCCAAGTAAGGAATGGGAAAATGCAAGTTGGGGTGAGACTAATCCTCTCGAGAAGTCCACAAACCACATAGATATGTTTTATACTACTTGTTAATCTAAAACAACTATCCTTTATATTCATATTATTAAATGAATCAAAAGGATAAAATACATTTTTTTTAATTTTATCTAAAATAAGTTAATTATTAGTTCTTGCCAAAGACAGGATACTTATACATGTCCATTGCATTCAAATTTATAACTTGTCTAGCCAATCAATGTAGAGAATTAAAATCTTAAAAAAAAAAACCTATACTTGATTTTAATCTTTATTTCTTAATGAGTAAAAAAAATCATTTTTCTATTTTATCATTAGTTTTGGAAATTAAGCAAAAATAGGTTTTACAGGGACTCGAAACCCAAATAGTTAAAGATACAGAATAGTCAATAAGCACAACAGGAAGGATGAACTAAAATTAAAGTGGGGTAGAGAAAACCCTAGGAAAACATCAATGAACCAAATAGGAAGCCAAAAAAAGAAAACATCAATCAAAGCAAACGAGGAACTACCATCCTCTCTGAGTCCGGATGGAGTCTTCCATCTTCTTCTCTGGCTATGTCATGTATTTTTCAAATTCTCCTTGAGCCCCATGATCTCCTTGCTGGAAGAAGTGTTTTGATTCTTTTTCTCTCTAGTTCTAGCTCTTGGTCCTTGTGTGTGTGAAAATTGTAACTAGCTGTGGACATAACACTTCAGTAGAACATTAGAGGTTAGCAAATCAAAGAAATCTGCAATATAAATGAAACTAAGCTAACCAGGTGATTTACTGCCTTCTAGTAGGTGCGAGTATGGTATTCTCATATTAGACTGAGATCAGTGACAACGCAACACCTAAATGAAGGATTTGAATGCAATGAGATGAATGTAGAATGAATGTAGATTAATCTATATTTTTGTATTTTCTATGTGATGATATGAAAAACTGTATGAATCTAAGCTAGAACGGAATTGGAATGATATGGAGATTATACTAACAATGAGATGAATTGATACGAAAAACTATGCAAAGCAATGATAAACTATGAATTGATCTCAGAAAGTCATTGTCGCAAAAGCTTGATTCTTCGTGTGTGATTCCGCCAGAGTAATTGTGCAAATTCGAGACATAATTTTGTGAAGAGCTGAGCCTTGATTTTATAGAAATCCAGGGCTTGAGGGTGCATTGAGAAAAGCCATAAATCACTCTTGATAAACTCAGGTTGATTTTTGAGTTAACAGGAAATCAAAATTAATTAACTCACAAAATCATGCAAAATCATGCAAAAACAACTTTTTGACTCAAATCAGAAGTTTAGATCAACTTTCAACTCAGAATAGATGTTGAGTTTCAAAATGATAACAACTTGAATTGATTTTCTGATTTAAAGTTTAACTGCTCTTTCAAATGTGCATAGATAATTATGAATTAATTAAATAAATAAAGTGATTTATCTTCAATCTTAATGGATGTTTGAATTAAAACAACTGATTTATGGGTTAATCAATTATTAAATCAAACTGATATTCAAAAACTATATCATTAAATATTGACAATTGACATTAATTAATTAAATAAGAGTTTAATCAATTAGTCATAAGATTTTTGATTTATTGTCAAAATTAAATAATACAATTTAGGAGTAAATGTAATTAAATTTAATTAAATAATTAAGTGGCAACATTAAATCTAATTAATTAAATATTTAGAATATTCAATTAATCAAACTTTAGGATAAATAATGACATTTATCGCCAAATAATATTTAACTAAAGATAATTAGGATATTTAGGAATATTCAAGAAATATTCCCCGATGCAGAATAAAGATAATTAATTTTTGATAAGTTGATGTGCATATGTGCCTTAGGTTAGGACTTTGATGTCGATTTCGATTGATTTGACGATGTAGGAGGTTAATGAACCTATAGCCCAATTTTGGGGTATTACAGTCCTTTTCTACTAGTATTGGGAGTCTGCATGGCTTCCCACTCCTTCTGCTCTAGCATATCAACCAGCCCGCGAAGATTACGGGTAGAAGGTTTAATGCCTTCCATAGAATACTTGAGCAGGCTCTCCAATATTTTTTCAATGCACTCAATCCTAGCCAGATTTTAACATGTCCACAAAAGTCTTGAGAATAGTTCTTACCCCTATTATGAATTTTATCCATCAGGCTCAGATACTTGGTTTCCAAATCCTTATTCTGGGTTTTAAGCATCACAATCTCTTGAAAACACCATTTTTCATTCCTAAAAGAAAAGATTGTTTTATTTTTAGTAGTATGTAAAAAACCCTGAGACAAATCCTCTTTATCAATGAGGTCCTCCATACCCATGTACACAGAATCCAGTCTATTAGCATTACCTTGACTAATGTTCTTATTGTTCTAATAGGTTTCTATAATTTCAGTAGTGTACAGGATGTCATAATCTTCCCCTTCCATCCTCTCCTCTTCATTGAAATTTCCCTCATCGTTGTGACCATCATCTTTGGTATCCTTCGAAAGGGTTTCTTTCTTGTCTTTCCCAAAAATTGTATCCGTATCAAATTGTTATCAAGGATTCCCTCTCTAGCCTGCCTATTCTCCTCGGTATTCTGAAATAGTTCCTTGTTAGAAGGGTGAAGATCAATAACAATCTTGTTGGTGCTCTGGTTACGATTCAGTTCAGAAAAAGGTTCTTCTCTAATGTTGTCATCAGGGTCCTCATCTTGACCAATAGTTCCCTCTCTCCCTTCCACATCAATATTATCAGCTTTTTCATCGCCCATTTCCTCGTTCACCTCCTTAATCTATTTCCTAGAGGCCTTAGAGATCTCCATCTCATCTTTGGAATCTTCCCCAGAGGAAGACGTTCTTTTTCCATCAACATCCAAAGCCTTAGTTTTCTTTTTACGAATTTCCTTCTTGCTTGAACTAGGGAACTCAGAATCTTCATCCTCACCAAAGCCATCACCAGGATCTGTCTCCTCATTATCCAAGCTCAAGAAATAGTCAACCAACACATCCTTCTTCTTATTCAAAGGTAGAGGAGAATCATCAACTGACTGAGAGTCAATTTTTTTCCCTTTTTTGGCTGTTGAAACCTTCTTTCCCTTACTAAGAATTATGCTCTTTCTCTTTTCCTTTAGGTTTTTCACACTACTCTTAGGGATGTTACCCAACATAAACTTATAAATAAGCAAAATAAGGTCCTCATGGGGAACTGGTTTATCAACATCATTTCTATTCGTAGCAAGGCTATGAAGGAGAGAGTTGAATAGATAGTACAAAAAGGAAATGAAATCCTTGTGACATAAGAGATTCAACAAAACAAAATGGTGAGACACGGCTCTAGTAAAACGAGCGTCCAGGGTTATATAATCCATCAAGACAATTAGGACCTTATGCTATAAACTCTTAATATTGTTGACAACAAAAAACCCCTATTTTTAACCATTGAATCCCTTTCTTCAGTTTTCTTAGGGAATTTGATAGTAGCCATTTTACAAACTTTCTTATTTCTATAAAATTTGAGACCAGATAAGGGTAAACCAATTACCTATGCAATAAGCTCCAGATTGAGGATAACTTACCTACTATTAATCATAACTATATTGTCCCTCCATCTTGAAATGAATTTATGAGTAATACCCTTATCGTAGCCATGAAATCTCTTCAAATAGGGAGTAATCTTACCCTTCTCCAACTTCCTCTATAATTTGTGGTTCTTCTTAAGATCCAGACAATCTGCAGGTTCCTCTCTATGCAAATCACCATCCATTGTCATTTTTCTCTCCAGCTTAAAGTTCAGACAATGAAAAAGAGAGACCCAAAATATAACGGTAAAAAAGTCAAGCCCACGCACCTAGAAAGCATGCAAAAAGGAAAGGAAATTATTGTTCATTAACTGCTGAGCTAGCTTAATTTGATTATTTATGACGTAACCCTTACTCCATAATCCTTTTATAATTTCCAATGAAACTCTCCTCCTTAATGCTTGTCTTATCATAATTAATAAGACTGATAGTTTCTGTATCAAGGTCCTTCACATTATTTCATGTCATCGGGGAGTTGAGATTAACCCCTTTATTGGCAAACACATCATCAATAGAATTAGATTCCTGGAAGGCATGGGACATATGAAAGTTATTAAAGGAACCTGATAAATCTTTAGTCATTTCTATAGTGTTGGATATCAACCACAAAGCTTTCAATTTCTAAGATAAACTATTTATGATGTTTAAAGAATCCCCTTCTAACCACACCTTTTCAACATTAATTTGTTTGGCCAACCTTAGGGAATAAAAGGCTTTGAGGGCCTCATTAACATGGTTGCTTTGAGAGCCAATAGGAACAACAAAAATAACAATGAAGTTACTACGACAATACCTGATAACCCCCCAAAACCATCTTTCCCAAGGTTCCCTTTAGCAGCACATCGAAGTTAACTTTCACCCAGCCCTCAGGAGGAGATAACCAGAAATAGTTTTCTCAAAATTTTTTATTTTCATTTACTGAATTGATATTCCAACATTCAATTTTTACATTTGAATCTCCAAATTTGTTATCATGCAAGGAGTCATTCTCGTTAATGCATTTGAAAATAATGTTAGAAAGAACAATGGGGTTTCTCTGGGTCTCCCTGAAGATTATATTATTTCATTTTTTCCAACTATTCTAGATTAGGTGAGGAACACCAAGAAGCCACACCAGTTTGACTCTCTTTTTTACACTGGGGCAGTTCCATTGCTGGAAGAAATCCTGGATAGTTATAGGAAAAACCCAACATAAATTCCATCTCTGAAGAAACCCTTTCTAGATCTCAAGAGAATAAGAGCAACTAAGAAGGAGATGGGATGTCGATTCACAATCCTCGTAGAACAAGTTGCATCTGTTAGGGAGGTAGAGTCCCCTTTTCACTGGGTTTCTAATAGTGAGGATTTTGTTTTGTGGGAAGAGCCAGAAGGAGGTCTCGACTTTAGGAGTGAGACGTTTATTCCAAGCTTTGGGCCATAAAAGAGCCTCCTCCATAGGATGATGTTGAAATTGAATCTTCTAAGTAGAAGCAAAAGAGAATTTTCCAAAAGATTCAAGACCCCATATGAAGGTGTCCTCCTTATTATCAGTGATATGCTGCGCAAGGAGAGCTTTATTGTTAGTTATAGTAAGCAACAAGTTCAATTTTTGTGTATAAATTTAACATTTATCTCAATTGCAATAACATTAGCATTTATTTAGGAATAAATTTCTCTCAAGCTCCCTTAAAAGAGTATAAAGGATAGTACTAAATCCTTCACATGGGGTAATAATAAGGGGAAGGGAAAAGATATTTCTATTTCTCCTACCTCTGGTTTGGGAAAATTGAAGGCCAAATGTAGGTCTAAGTCCTCGTCCTCTGAGGATGATAGGGGTGGTCAAAATGGGAAAAGGGCTAAAGCTAAGATTAATAAGGCAGTGGTTATGGAAGATTCTCTTGGTGAATTTGGGAAATATATTTTTGATCCCCCTCCCTTGTTGATGAAAGACGTGGTGCCAGAAGCAGGAAGAATATAAATCAGAAAGAGAACGGGAAGGTTGTGGTTGTGGAAGAACCTCCTTGCGGGTTTGTGAAGGAAATTATTGAATCCTACCTTGATTCAAGAGGTTGTCTCGTCTCACCATGCTTTCCATAGTGATGAAAGACATGCATCCTAGGTGGAGATGAATGCCGAATCTCACCATATGAAACCAAACTGTGAATATTTAACTAATGTTATTCGTATTGTTAGAGTAAATGGTATTTTTGCATTTTACTCTTGACTTAAGTTTACTTGGGTAAACTTATTTAATATATTAAATGGATATTGTTGAGTATAATTTGGTCTCAAACTCATCCTATGATATGGTATATTTGAACTCTAACTCTTTTAGAAAATATTGTTGAGCTCTATCAGAATTCTACCTCCTCGCATTATTAAATCATCTTTAGACTCTAAGTCTTCTAGAGGATATTATTTAGTTCTATCAAGACTCTACATCGTCTTGGTTGAGACACTCGTCTCAACCTTGTCCATTCTTCCTATTAGCTCTTTCCTATATAAACAACCTACCTTGCTTGTATTTTACACATTGGAAATATTGGATATTTGAGATCATATAGAGATTTCCCTTGATGCTATTATGCCTCTAAGCATTCACATAAAGTTTATCTAATATTATTATTATGTCTATTTCATTTCCACTCTTTTATCTAAGTATTTCACTTCGATTTTTATTTAAATGTGTTTTATCAGATTCTAACATGGTATCAAAACATGTTTTGGAAGATTAAATTATTTGTAGAGATCTTGTAATTTTTTTTTGTGTTTTTTCTTGCGTTTTCCATGGTTTGGAGAAGAATGAAAGGTTTATGAAGATCCAAAAATGGTTGTTTAACATATATGTTTTTTTTAAGATCTGGGTCATTGTAGCATTCTAAAAGCATTTCTTGTTGTTCCACTGTGTTTGGGATACTTGGAAACCCCCAATCTCATATAAAGTTTGTGCAAATCAGTCACTAGAGGTTTTGCAAGTCATTTTTTTTCTTACTATAGGTATTTCTTTGATTGGAGCCACATTTTTTGCAAGTGATAATGAAAAAATGCTTTTTGGGTTCTTTTTGTCACGTCAAAAAACTATCTAGGTATTAGTTAGTTTTGCATGAACCTAGTGAATCGAGAGCCTATCATGTTAGAATGCTTAAGCTGTACCCATCAACATTGTAGTTTTCATTTTTGCACTTGATCTTCAAATCACTCATTCTCACTCATATGGAGGTATTTCTCAGTCCAATTTTTTTTTTGAAATGGGGTAGGATTTTATGCTCTTCATAGTGGTGTAATCATTTTTTTCTTAGATGAGCCCACATAACTTCTCAATGTGCTCCTCGCTGAATAGGCTATGCCAAGAACTATTCGATATAGTATCCATAAATTTATCCTTGATGTTCTTGTAGGTTTCACATTCTAAAATAAAGTGATGTTCGGTTTTTGCTTTCCCAGAGTTGCAAAACATGCAAATTCTCTCTTCCCACGTCTCCTTTGGCCTCTTCCAATGCCCGGTCTCACATCGGAGTTGATGGGAGTTCGTTCTTAACTGGGCAATAAGAATTTTAGCTCTCCAAGAAATGTTGGCACCAATGTACGCTTTTTGGAGTTGATCACATGCGGGGTTGAACTCATTGATATAATATACTTTCTTCCTTCCAATCCCATTTCCCCAATTTCTCTTGTAAAATTTTATCTATAACGAAGACCTTTATTTCTTTGTTATTTTTGGGGCACAAGTTGAATTGGATATTCCATTTCCTCATCCACTTGATGTTTTGTTGCATCCACATCTTTTTTCGTTTGCACAAAGTGTCTTTAAAGATGACGTTAGGCCATCTATCTCCTTCCATTTTTTTGATTCTTTTTAGATAGCTTATTAGGCGAGCCATAGCAAGTGCCTCGATAGGGACAACCCCCATTTTGCTTAGCATGATATCATAAGGGAAGGTGCTTTTGATTTTAAATTTGATTGTGATTTGGATTCCTTTAATTTGCTTCTATTGTGCTATTGAAGTGCTATTGGCCCATAATTCACACCCATAAAGAACAACTGACAACACAAGAAGACCAAACAAGGTTTGAATAGTTTTCCAATCCCAAACCTCCACTTCACGACACCTGATTTGAAGAGCATAAAATGCCTTCCATCCCCCTAATGCCCTTTTATTTCTACAACCTGCCCAACTTAGATGTTTGTTGAAATTAATGCTAAGATATTTATACTCCTCAACTTCCTCAAGGATGCTGCTACCAAAATAAAACTCACATTGATGCTATTTTTTGTTATTAGAGAGAACCATAACTTTAGTTTTGCTGATATTGACTTGCATCCCCACCATTCTGCAAAAGCACTCAAGAGAAAATAAATGATCTTGTAACCCATAGGCATATTTGACAATCAAAATGAGATCGTCTGCATATAGGAGCAACTTTATTATAAATTCACCTAGCTATATACCCTCACCATTTTACATGTTTAACCAATCTTCAAGTTTATCTATGTATAAGCCAAACAAAGTAGGAGATAAAGGACAACCTTGTTTGACTCTGTTATCACTCCTGAAACATTATGAAATGCTAGCTGAGGTTCTGATTTTGACTTTTACCTCTTCATACATCCTATGAACAAAAGCTCTGAGATGCGCAGGAATTCCCAATTCTTCCATCCTGAGCCAAAGCTTGTCCCTAGGAATTATACAATTGACATTGGCCAAAATGACACTTTTCACGCCTTCACTACCAATCTTACGCTACACCAAATTAACAATGTCGCGATTCCTCTGACTATTGACAACATTAATCTGTGCACATGAGATGTGAAGTAATCTCCAAAATGTGAGTAATTTGAGCCTTATAATAGCCCCTATTACACTCGTTTATCACTTCAGGAGGGGTCATGCATGCTCACCGTGTATCAAGAAATAATATATATTTTTAAAATAGTTTGTCATGGGAGCGGGAGGGGTTAACAACGAATTTAGATTCTTTCTAAAGATGCCCACAGGACATAGCATAGAATCCATCTGACTTAGTTTAAGCTAGATGCATTTATGAATCTATACGGTTTTATAAATAGGAGGCAATCACGATCCAAGGATAACATCGCATGGTTGATAAAGGAGGATAGACTATTACATTTGAAGGTAATACTACCGCAATAAGATGAAATGATAGCACGAAAATGTGAAGATAGCGTTGCTGTTTCAAAAGATCAAAACATAGATAAAATGATTATTATTATGCAAAAGAAAGTTGAAAGAAAATAACAATAGTGGCGTAAAAAGAGGCCAAGTTCCCATCTAAACATGGCATTAAGCATAATAACAATGCATTTCTCTTGATTAAGAATGACAAGAGCTCAAATTAATGAGCATATCATAATATTAGTCATCAAGGGAGTAGTACAAATAAATAAGTTGATTTCTTTCTATAAAAATAATCTTTGTAAAGAAACTTATTATTCATTACTTATTATATGGATATTTTAAAAATAAAAATTATTTTTAGAAGTAATGATTGTATCTTTTTATTAAATGTTTTATATATAAAAATCATTTGTTGGGTTACAATGATTTTTTCCCATTTATCTTGAGGTTCATATATTGTAAGATAAATAACAATAAATTGTATCCCATATTTGAGTGAAAAATCAAAATTAATTAGAATATTAGGAATACAGTAATGTATTTTCAAAAAGTACATCATTGTTTTTAATAAGATAATATAAAATGAAATCCATATTTTCATAGATGAATCTTGTAATTCATGTAGTTAAAAGGTATAAAATTGAATAAACTATTAAATTAATTTTTTCCACACTATTTCAAAATCATTTCTCAATTTTAACTAATCTATTTTTTTTCTTTGGGATTAAAATTTTGAAACTTTTTTTTGGCTCTCAATATTATAGGTTCTACTTGATTCAAGATCCTTCAATCACCAATACAATGGAGAGAACAACACAAAGAAAAAGACAACAAACTAATGCAAAGGTAGATAATCTTAAGATGATTGATAAGATAGAAGAAAAAAAAATAGAGGTTAGGGCTTAACAAAATATGCCCCAATGTGAAACATAAGACTTCTAAGACCGCAAAGCTCGATAATATTTCAAAAACATATATATAACTTGGGACTTAACAAAGGTCATGTTAAAGTGAAACACAAGATTTCTAAGATCTAAGAAAGAAAATTAGACAACAAGCTAATATTGCACAAAAGATATAAATTCAAGATAAAAACTGTTACTTAAACACAATAATGTTATGTGTTTTCTAAAAAGAAAAAAGATTTTAGTTTAAGCAAAATACAGTTCGATTAAACTAAAAATATGGTGAGTTAATATTTTTGGGTTGAATATCAATAACACATGTGTGTAGTTTCAACCATAAAACATACGAGTGAATTTTTTTTTAATTTATAAACTATAGGATTATAATAATGGATGTCAAATGGTAAATATGACAATTAGATTTAAATTGAGATTGATTAACTTAAATCTTAAAAAGAAGGGGAACTATGAGGATTCATTTGGGTTGTTTCATAATGTTGATTGATTATATGAAATTGGAGGAGGGCTATGCGAGTCGCCCTACTATTCTAAAGGGGCAGGCAAATTCTCTACTCCTCATGCTAGAACACCCCGACACTAGTTATAGTAGGGCGGCGCCCCCTAGATGAATATTGGGCAAAGCTCGTTGACAAATGAAGGGCCCTTTCACCTTCTATATTCCTAGAAAAGGGTATCCAGGTAGGGACGTTGCTTGGCAAATAGTAGGGCCATCACCTGGTGTCCCGGTCAAGTTGCCCTACTCCCTACTATTGTTAGGGGCCCTACTATCTATAGTTGGGCATGTTACGTATATAATCACTCACCCCGCCCACCCTTTATAATAGTAGGGCAACATGTGGAGCATCACAACCATACTTCTTTATTGATCTTGCCATGAATCGGAAGGAACGTCAAACCCGTCCCTTTGAACTAATCTTGCCACACCAAAGATTTAATTTAAAATTATAATTAGAGATGTTATGGATTGATTAAGCTTATGCTTTTTTTATATAAGTCATCTCTTATTTGGCCTATTTATCATTTGTTTTTCTTTATGGTACAATTATGTTTTTTTTCCTAATCTTTGATATCTTTATATCAAAAGATGAGTGTTGTTGAAAAGCACCTTAGAAATCATTAGATTCCCAACTAAAATATTGAGCGTTGTAAGTTTTATGGTTTCAATAAGTGTTTAATATAGGTATGGTTAAATTGGGATAAGGTTTGCTAATGGTTTAAAGTTATGGTTATAATTTCATAAGGATCCAATTTGAGTAAAAGTATAATTAGACATAAATATAACATATACTAATTAATAATATAATAATATATATACTAAAAAATAAAACTATTTTATTATAAACTACATAGATGTAATGTAATATACTTCATATTATTATTCTACTATTTTTATTATCTTATTAGAATTGCATATTATGATATAAATATACAATATATTATGAATTTTATAATTTAAAATCAAGTTCAAGTAATTATCTTCATCAAGTTCAATTTTATATGTTTACGTTCCTCAACGAAGCTTTAAAGTCTCACAACGCATTTGACATTCTTAAAAAACTTCAATTGTTTTTATTAGAGGTGAATATGTACTAAATTATGTTATATCATGGATTTTGTTTTCTTTAGTAAATAAAGATAATTAACATTTAAAAAATTTATTAAATATTTTTAAATAATTTTATGTAAGTATTGTTATTTTATAAAATACTAAAATATTGGATAAACAAATGATGTGATTAAATGATATTAAATGTTGTATTTATGTTCTTTTTTAGACATAGTTATTTATATGAATCTTGACTGGGAAAATAATAGAGAAGTTGAAAAAGAAAGATTTTTTTCAAAATGGCATACGCTTCAAAAATTGTCCCTTGCCATTTGTAGTAGGATTTTTACCTCTTCAAATTTTGGGGGAAAGGGTCTTCCATGGATTAACAAGCACAACAAGTGAAAGCCATCTCCAAACTAGCTATTTATATTCCTACATTAAACAATCTCCATAGCTAGAAAAAGAGAATGGTGACAAGCTTTATCATTGTTTACTCAAAGTTCTAAAATATTCTAAAGGACTTGACTCATAACACTATGAAACTTTCTATTGGAATGATTCACTCCTACATAAACATTTTTTAAACATAGAAGCACAAATTAGAACTAAATGAATGCAACCAGTTATGATGTATGTCATACCAATTATTCATGGTACATGAAAATTCTCCAGTATAAAAGACATGATGATTGAGTCTATGTATTGTTAAAGATGATGATACAAAATTTTATATATTTTTGAGTTGTGCTAATTTTATATATGTTTGAGAAAATTTTAATTTTTTTTTATAATAATAATAATCAAAGAGTACAAATTATTTAGGTCAAATATATGAATAATTTGACCACAAGTTTTTGTGTTGTGAATTGAAGTATTGTATTCACTATTATTGAAAAAAAGGTTAAATATACTTAGTTACAATTTTTTTAGGTATTGTACAAGGATATATTGTACTCTGAATTACTATAAGATATAAATTTCAGAGTTTTTTTTATCTAAAACAAATTTCACAATGATATTCAAAGTGTACACAAATATTTAAATGAAACATATAAATAGTTTAATAGAAATTTCGTTTTAAAATGTATTCATAAAAAAAGGGAAGTTAAAAAAATGAGAGGAATTATTTTATATTAAAAATTGAATATTATATACTAAAATATAAAAAATATTTCTAAAATTAAATATGTGTGACATGAGGGATCAATTAGGGTTAGAGTTAGTTTTATGTTGAAATTCAGTTTAGAAATATATTAATAATAGTTTTAATGTTATTGGTCTTTCTTCAATATTTATTGTCATTTTTAAAAAGATATTTTTGATTAAGTGAATGAAGGTTTTGAAGGGTACATCTATGACAAAACACCAAAACATAGAACAAATGCTAGCACGAAGACAAAAGCGAGCAGAGGGACAACACAAAGCCAAAATCAGTGAACAACAAATATTTATAAATAGCCAGCATATTGGACCAATGATTAATGTGCCTTATAAGATTTAAGTTAATTATCATCTTACATTAGACAAAAGTAAATTTTCTCCATATATTATCGAAGTATATCTTCCTACCAGCGTCACCACTCCACTTTCTTTAGGTGCAATTGCTAATTAAATGCTTAAACCAATGTATTCAAGTGGCAGGATTAAAAAAGACTACTAACTTCTATATATATATTTTAATTCCTAACCTACCTTTAATTTCTCTGATCTTATACTCAGTGGATAGTCTAATCTGTTCTATCTTTTACTTTCAAACTTTTTTTTTTTCCCTCTATTTTATAAACTGAATCCAGCATTGGAATTAGAGCCCCACTCAAATCTTAACCTGTAACCAAAAACTCATTGAAAGCACCTCAAAACTTCACCAAAAACTCGTTGAAAAGCACCTCAAAACTTCACCTAAACAGCACACAAGAAAAGAAAAATAAAAAAAAGGAATAGTTTAAAAAATTGAATGAATAATGACTGTATTATAATTTGGAGATCAAATATAAATCGACTCGTTAAACCTCATAATATTAAACAAGTAGCTAAAGCAATAACAAGAGTATTGCATAACTCCAACGTAATGATGTCCAAATAGTAAGTCGGTAAACGTGTAAAACTTTTTGCAGCATACTCGATGTTTTGTTAAAGAAGCCATTATTAGGTCCTGTAAGAATGATAGATGGTGATGCTTAGCATCAGGCTCGTGGCTTAACTATATATAATATTATATCAATGAACATGTGAAGGGAAGTACTTGTCATCATATTGCAACTCAATTGAGAAAGGAGCATTCTGATCTAATACGTGTGGGATTAAATAAGACAGCTAAAGTGGCGGGAAGTCGCCGTCATTCTATACCTACTGCGCCAGGCATTCATTATACCTGTCAGAGTCACGATTTACAAGATCTATCTTCTCAGAGTGTGGAGGAGATTTATATGTACTTCTCGGCTAGGAATTGCAATGCATGTGAAGGCGGATGTGGGTTAGATTGGAACACAAACAGTCCCTCTCTATGATTCTGCATCAACGGTCAAGGGCAGGTACTAACTTCTGGTGCTATATTAATTTTTCATTCACGTATTCCGCTTGGTGAAATTGGTAGTGCAGAAGAGTCTTCTCATGATTCTTGTTTCTCTTGGCTGCTTCGTAACCCTCATAGTATTGTTAGGGTTGCTGTACCTCAACGCCTCTAATGCACTCATATTCTTGCAAGTCTCTTGCAAATGTCTTAAAATTTCCTCGTTTTACTCATATATCTAGAGGTGGAGAGGACTGGACATTCAGTCCGCATCATCAAATAACATTTATTTTGGAAACATTAAGAGCAGCATTACAACTCAAGTGGAAATCTAACAAGCTTGGAGAGGTTGCAGGATTTGGCGCTGTATGCAAGGCAAAAATGCATTGTATTTAATTTATTTTTCTGTACAACTCTGGTGTTGGTACTTTTGGAAATAGTAAGTGGAAGACAAATGTTTCTGACGGAGTTGGACCTTCCAGAACTGGTAGGATATTATATCATTCAACTAAAAGCTATTACACGTAGCATATTATAGGGTTTCCCAATCTTTGTTGAGTCCAAGTATATTATGTCAGGATATTAAAATGTTTATTGGAAGTTGGGGTTCAGTTATATCCGAAATCTCTGGACATTGAATGCCCATTAATGCGTATGAGAGTCTGGTTGGTTTCATACTTGCCGGTTTGCGCTGAGATGAGCACTAGCAGAGGGATTTGAAGGTTTGTATTTGTTTGCAGGGGTACGTTGTGGAAAAAACACGTTAAATAATAATGAGAAAAATTATTTTTCAGCCACAAAATTTGCTTGTGGATGGCAATGGAAATGTGGAAGTCTCCTTTGTTTTGGTCTATGTGCGTTGCGACATCAGTTTGGGGTATGTTTAATTGACATAAGTTTTGTGCAGTCGCATTTTAATGGTATCTGATTCTGATGTTGTTGTATTGTAACTCTTTGCAGGCAGAAGGGCTGCTACAATATACAACCGGTGTAGGTAAAGATTAGCTGAAAACTTTTAGTTTACATATGGTGAAGGCGATCACTAGATTTTTTTAAGCTTATTATTTTGGAAGGCGACTAGATTTGTTAAGGTTATTAATTTGGACTGGTACAGGTGATTGCTGATTTATGGTCTTGTGGTGTACTTCTCGTTGTTCTCCCTGTGACGATGGATATCCTACTCTTCTTTATCACAAGGTAAAATACTTAATTTCTCTTACCCGTATGTTATGTTCTTTATCACAAGGCAACGCCAATTACTTTCTGTTAACTGTTAAGCACATTATTAATGAAATGCTCTGAAACCTCGTTTTGCAGGATGCAATTGAGGGAAGATGAAATGGGTTTCGCAGATTTCAGAAAGCCCAAAGAATACTCGACTCCAATCCCAAAATCTTGAGGTATGCTTTTTAAACGCATTTGAATAATATAATTTGACGTTCTTTCCATTTTATAAATATGCATCACAGTTGTGAGTTGGAGAATGTTCATGAGCATTAAACGAGATGTACGTCTGATTTTTGTGTTAATCTAATTTGTTTAATGGGTTTTTTTATTTAAAAAAAAATTATTATGTTGCTTCCATGTTCTGATATTTGGCAATAAAACGATCAGATTCAGAAAAATATGACGTTGTAATATTATCTTTGTTTTTCTTGCTCTTAATTCTCAATGTGAAGCTAATTCTGTATTGTATTGTTTGGAATTCACATTTTGACAATTTATTGACGAAGTCTATTAAGTAAATACCTAGATATCAATTTAAATGGTTATATTTTTATAGTTTTGATTTGATTAATTTATTCCCACCACATTTTATGGTTTTTTAATAAAAGAATTTCAATACTTAAAAAAATTATAATATTTTTTTTATCTGAATTGAAAGATCGTCTATCAATTTCCTTTTGGATAGATGCCAGCTTGGGTATTTCATCAGCCTTTATAAATATTATAAAATGGATATTAATTCAGTGCTTTATTTTTATTTGTAATTTTTTTAATTACACTTGATTTTTATATGTTATTTGATTTTTATATGTTTCTAAATTTGATTGGATGGATTTTTCTTATCTCTCTAGTTTTTACTTTATTTTTCCCTTCAATTTTATTACAATTAATTTTTTTTATTGATATATAATTTGTTAAACTAGTTTTGTCGAAAGAAACTACCTTTCTATTGGAAAAACCAATAAAGAGTATAGTGCGTTAAAGAATATAGCACTTTATTTTTCCCTTCAATTTTATTACAATTGATTTTTTTTATTGATATATAATTTGTTAAACTAGTTTTGTTGAAATAAACTACCTTTCTATTGGAAAAACCAATAAAGAGTATAGTGCATTAAAGAATATAGGACATTGAAGAATTTTACCAAAAGAAAAAAGAGTTTAAAAAAGATAACCAGAATAGCCAAACAAAAATGTAGCCAATAACATTTAAAAAAAATTTATCATAAGAATAAAAATGTTCTAAAAAATATATAATAGAAGAAACAAATTAAATTTTTCTTGTAAAACTATATAAAAAACATTGTTTCAAAATTATGTGTTTAATAAAGCAACCAAACAGGGTGTAGATATGGAAGAGATGTATTATAAATGCTAATACATAACTTGTTGAATAGAAAATTAATTATTGAAAAGGATTCACAAAATACTTGAATAAACTAGCAAAAACATAACTCCAGTTCCAAATTTTTACTTATGTCATTTAACAAAATTTCATTATTTAATTGAGGAGCTCAACATACCCATTTCATTAAGTGATTTTTTGCCCAAGAGTTTTCAATCTTTATATCCTTCTTCTATCTGGTTGCATCCTTTTTTCTCAATGTTAACTATAACGCTGTTTTGCACTTGAAATTAAATAGTTGCTGTCACAAAACGAGGGGAAACCATGGCAACTAAGGAATTTGTTATTGTCATTATTTGATTTCAGACTTTCTTATAAGGAATTTGTATATAAGACTAATGCAAAAATTATATAAAATTAAACAACAATTAATTTCACTGGTAAAGATTGATTTCATTATCATACCCGATGCACACGTAGATCTCCAATGAGATTGTTGTTGAGGTTTGTTACTCTTTTTATGTCTGCGGAGAGGAATCATCTCGACACATACAGAATACCACAACTTTAATTACCAGGCCCACATAGTAGGCAACCTCTTCACTACATATTGTAGTTGTAGTTCAGGGAAGGTAAGAAGTGCACCATTTCTCAAAGTATTTCGTCTAGAACTATTTCGTCATGATTTAAAAAATTTACATTTATAACCATAAACCACCATAATTGATTTTCCGATTGACAATTAAATATCGCTAATCCAACCCAATTGTAGTGTGCACATCCATCAACCGATAAATCAATATAACAATAAACTTTTCAGTTCAACACTTTAAGAAATGCTATTTATATGCTTTAAAACAACAATGCACATATAAACGCAAAGGGTCACAAATTTTATATAAAAACTCAAAGTGGGAGATAACTGCGACAATAAATGTAATTAGTTATCTATTTGTGTCTTTTACAAAAATTGTAAACACCAACCTAGTAGAGGCACCAACCCCTGACTTGTTTTGATATACATCAAAAGTGTATGTACAAAAATTGTTCTTCAAACGTAGCTGACACATGGAAATCATATCGATAGCATATTGACAACCATGAACATTCAACCAATATTCCCAATAACAAACTGATAGTACACAACAACATGTATGGAGCTTTTGACATCATTTACAACAATGCTAACAATATCTTAATATATTTCAAAATCTTCCCCTTTGGCATTAATAGCAAAACAACAAAAACATATGAACTTCAAAACATCCAAAAACTCTCCTTTGAGTAGATACTTCATTAATGTTTGAGTTTTCCTCTCTCCCTCTTTTTGCCACATTGATAAAAGGCCAAAAACCAAAACTCGGAAAATTTTAAAAAATATAACCTACACATTAACAACCTTTTTGTAGCTTTCTTTGACGATCAAAGTTTCCTTTTCCAATCAACAATAACAACACACATTCGGGCACACAGGTTATCCTACTCCACCAACATGTCAAAAGATGAAATACAATCTCGAGACTAAAGCCGCCGTTCTTATCCACTATTTTCCTTCTCTATCTTTGAAATAAACATATGCCTTTCCGAACTCATTCAATTTTGTTTCAATCACTTCAATTCTACCTTTAAAATTGTCAACGTGAACAGGCCATCGAAGACCAAACTTGCATACATGTGATATTTCCTTTATACATTCCTTGGTCTTATCGACTAATCTAGATAACTTCTATTTTGTGTCGGTGCACTTCTTATCAATTAGTTGCGTCGGTGCTCGATGAAATTTCTACAATTAGTTCCACTTTGCAACGATCTTCTCTTAATATCTCTAACAACTCGACCATAATTCAATGATTCTTTCAAACTCACCATCTTCTAGCATAGTTTGAATCACATTAGAATCGACAAAGTTAGATTATGACGAAGAAACTATATTTTTCTCAAAATTTTCTTCTTCTTACTTGTTTTTTCTTTCCTTCTTTTGCTTAGCCTCTTCATCTTCATCGTTTGAAATAGTAATAGTTTTCTTCCCTTTAACTCTTCTTTCTCCTTTTAGGTTTCGCAGACGTAACGTCAATAACAAAAATTGAAATTTTCTGACTTAAGGAGGAACCCTCCTGAATGTGATTTATAGACACAACATTAGAAAGAACCTAACCAAAACAAATAATTTGTTCACCGGTAGGGATGGCGGTCTTCCACTCGATGGTTTTGTTACCCAGTAAATATCTCAAGAAATAAAACACTGAGTACACATCCAAGTATCCATACAAAAATGCATAAACATCTTCTATAATTGTCTTGACATTTTAGATTAAATTATCAAACAATAATTTTCAGAGACCAAGTTGCACTTTCTTTCTAGCCATTTTATGAGCAATGTAAATTGCCACAGTTTAAGTGGCAACATCCCATCATGATTTGGAAATTGAATTTTATAGGAAATGGAATAGGCAACATACCTTACCACTGAATCAACAAGAATATTTATCGGTGATCCATTTTGATCATGGTCAATACTAGCTAGCTCCTTTACCTCTTTGTAATTGATTGTCTTGTTTCCTTGTAGTTCACCAACACTGCAAAACCCCATGATGTTTTCAATTACCTCTTTTGTCACCTCATAGGACTTGTCCAATGCTAGGTTTCCATCTTGAAATCAACTTAGGGAAAACATGATAAATTCCTTGTTACCAAACCAAGGAAATTCTCCCAATATATCCTATTCGGGGTGGTCTCACAATAGTGTGTCCCACTTGTTTAGACATGCTGATTTTTGTTGAAATAAAATATTTTTAATAAAATATGATGCTTTAAGCTTTGAGAGGTTCCATTTGAAGGAATTAATTACAAATGGTTAGCTCAAAGCCTCTTAGATTAAAAAAACATTGATATAACATATATACACCTCATTCATACCTACAATGGAGTCTCCTTCGCACCTATTAAAATATTGACAAAAAATCACTTCGATTTTATGTTTTGGCAAATTAAATGATTCCATTTGAAAAACCTATGTATGTAGTATGATGCTATTTGTAACAATCTTTCTAATGAATATAGTTTTAATACATATTGAGTTCATTATCACTTTTAAATATTACTTTAACTAAACATAGGTTGTTTGGTCATTCAACAACTTGTCTCTTCAAAACTTTGGGAAAAATAGTAAATTACAAAAATAAAATTATGAAAAATATGTAGGAAAAAAGTATTCGTGTTACCTTTCTAGAAAAAAAAGAAGAAATGAATTTTGATATACATAGAACAAGTTAGAGAGATCCAAGTGATGTTATGTGTAAATTACAGTTACTGTCACTTTAGAACTTAATAAATTATGAAATATTGACCCAAAATGAATGAAACCAATTGCATCCTTTAAATATTGAAGTTACAAATATAATCTTGAAATAATTACATCGTTAGCATATTTAAAAAAAGTTATGTTGATCCAAGTGACAATGACTCTTTAAAAATACAAATTTTCACACAAACCACTTTTTGAAGGAGAAGGAAAAATGAATTTAAATGAGTTTTAATTTATTTTAAAAAATATATTTAGAAACTAGAAAGAAAATTCTAAAAGACTCTAGTTTACATCATCTTCAAATTCCTAATAGTTTTGCGGCAACAAGTGCTTGAAAGTGAAGTTTTTTTCTTCAGAATTTTGATCTTTGTGTCAAAGTTGGCCAAAAAGTGGGACACTATTGTGGGAGCACCCTTTGATATTTCAAACTTTCTGTAACTCATGCGATGATAGTTGTGCTTCCATATGTCTGATCCTACCATAATCGAATTCCTCCACATTAGACTTCTTTAACATCTTTGATATGATCACACAGTACCACGAACAAACAGTCAAGATTTCATTATTGTACTTCCAGAATACTTCTTCAACCTCTTCTAAGCTTAGCTAAAAACTCTAACTTATCTTCTTGCAATAGTGGCAAATGCTTTCACAAATTCACATTTATAACCACAAACCATCATAATTGCTTTTTCGAGTGACAATTAAATATTGCTGATCTGACCCAATCATAGTCTGCACATCTTTCTACCGATAAATTAATATAAAAGTAAACTTTTTCAGTTGAACACTTTAAGAAATGCTATTTTAAAGCTTCAAACCAACAATGTATGTATACAAATGCCAAGGGTGACAAATTTTATATAGAAACTCAAAGTGGGAGATAACTACGACATTAAATGTAAATAGTTATCTATTTTCTTTTTTTGACAAAAATTGTAGACACCAACCCCTAACTTGTTTTGATATACATCAAAAGTGCACGTAGAAAAATTGTTCTTCAAACATAATTTCCACATTGATATCATAGTGATTACATATTGACAACCATGAACAATCAATAAATACTCCCAATAATCGACCGATAGCACAAAGCAACATGTGTGGAGGTTTTGACATCAATGACACCAATGCCAAAAATATCTCAATATATTTAAAAATCTTCCCCTTTGGCATTGATATCAAAACAACAAAAACATAGGAATTTCAAAACCTTCAAAAACTCCCCTTGAGTAGATACTTCATGAATGTTTTTGTTTTCCTCTCTCTCCCTCTTTTTGCCACATTGACATAGGGCCAAATACCAAAACTAAGAAAATTTTAAAAAATAAAACAACTTGGACAATGACAACCTTTTTGTACCTTTCTTTGATGATGAAGAGCTTCCTCTTCCAGTCAACAACAACAACACTTATTCGGACACACAGGTTATCTTGTTCCACCAACATGTCAAAAGATGAAATACAATTTGGAGACTGAAACCATTGTTCTTATTCACTCTTTTCCTTCTCTGACCTTGAAATAATCATATGCCTTTCCCAACACATTCAATTATGTCTCAATCACTTCAATTCTACCTTTAAAATTGTCAACATCGAAAGGCCACCAAAGACCAAACCTGTATATATATGATATTTCATTTATACATTCCTTGGTCTTATCGACTAATTTGGATATGATATTTCCTTTATTTCATAGTAGTCCACTGGAACTAACGTGCATCCATTGTAGGCAAAGAGTAGTGATGGTCAACTTTACAAGCTTACCACAACATGATGAATTTAGAGGAGACTTGCAAGAGAATAATTTTAGGTAGGATTGCTGGCAATGATTAAGAGACCCAAGACCTTCATCTTCCGCCCATCCAAAATTCTATAACACCCACTGACAATATTGATGTAGATACTAAGCTATATGCTCTCTTTCGGATGTCATTTTTAATGCGATAATATGCAAACAATGTCTATGTCTAGTTTTATTGTTGTCGCTTCCAGATAAGTCTCCACATACAACATTATAAGCTCGGGTTATATAAATATTTCATCTTCAAGCATTCACGATAGAAGGAACAATGAGCACCATTTCTCAAAGTATTTCCTCCTGAGCTATATCAAAACAGTAGGCGGATTAAATTTTTAAAGAACACCTAAAATGTTGCGGTTCCTTAAATAGAGAAAATAATATTTTTTATTTATAATCATTTAGCCGCTCCAAACTTTAGAATAGGCACCCATAATAAGATTGAGTTCCTTAGGAATAACTAGAGAAAATCCACTTAATTCTATGCAATAGACTTTATTAACCAAGAATAATCCTCACTATATTCTCTTGCCGCCACCAATGCAAATATAACATCCGCCTCGGTAATAATATTCTCAATATTAGAGAGAGTAGCCAATATAAGAAGGCAATGAGCTTATTCTTTAAAAACAGTTTACCAGAATGAAAACCATCCTACATAAATATATTTATTTCTGAAACAATTTCGAATCTTTGAAATAAAGTGCTAATGCAAATTTGAGATCCTTGTGTGATACCTCCAAGTGGAATGAGGGTTCCATCTAACTTGTAGAAATTTCAAGGGTTTTCGTTCTTAGAATTTTTTGTAAATGAAAGCTTCTAGCTCCTAAATTTTCTTATACGAAAATGAATTAAAACCAAGAATGCTCATAATGAAGCCGAAGTTGCCTTTTTATAATTTTCCATTAAGACTCTTGAAATTCCCGTTGCTTGTCTTTACATTTTCCCTCTTTTAATATCATGTTGTTCTAATTCTTCAAATGCCAATTTAAAACTTTAGTCTGCGTCAAAATCTTCTTGATTTTGGTCAATTACATCAATTGCGAGTTTGAATTCCTTTGTCATTTCTATGTTTTTGTGCTTTGTTAATTGTTCATCGACAATAAGCTAATTTTTTGTTTCTAGAAGAGATATTTGTATATCTCCTTAGTGCTAGTAAGCTTCTTGACGAGCTTATTTTCCTTATCCTCCTTTCCCTTCAATTTATCAGCATACACTTCAACAACAACTAAGATAAAATTGTTGTGTGAAAGTAAATTCAGATAATGTGTTGATGCATAGTAGCTTTAGTCATATATAAGTATGATCGTTCATATATATATATATATATATATATATATATGCATGGGAACTGACATACACACATATGCATTTCTTGTGCCTTAAGAATAATGCTTCAATTTATCAGCATACACTTCAACAACAATTAAGATAAAATTGTTGTGTGAAAGTAAATTCAAATAACCTGATGATGCATAGTAGCTTTAGTCACATATAAGGATGATCGTTCATATATATATATATATATATATATATATATATATGAATATGAGTATGCATGTACATATGTCAGCATAGTGAACTGACATACACACATACACATTTCTTGTGTCTTTAAGAATAGTGATTTCAAATGCTTTGTAAAACTATCATCCTTGTATTTGATCGAAATACTATAGAGATACAAGTATATTGATCTGTGTCATTAGATTCTATTCTCTTGCCATGTTTCAAGCAATGATCATTGACGACAACATTGTTTTATATAATAGATCAAGAAATGATCGTATTTATTATATCAAACATACCATGGATCAAAAAATGATCAAATGCAATGCACAATTGATCAAAGACTTTCATAATATTGTTTTTAGTTATTATGTTATCTAAAACTTTTAAAGGTCGGCCCCCTTGAAAGCACCCTTTGGCCCAAGTGTTGTATTGTTTGAGAGAGAGCCATGTCATGGGCAGACATGGTTCCACATTGTGTAGAGATATCCCCTCATTACATTTCTCTCCACAGACATATTTATACATGCCGATATCATAAAGAGAAGTATAGAAATCGATAAACACTCTCTCCCTTTGTTTGACAATCTCAGACTTGAAGAAACCAGTACATTATAATCTGCATATTCAAAGAATTGTATCAGTCTGAAATAAATTTAATATACTTTAACATTATCAAATTTCATTGAACCCAGAGCTACTTTGACTCCTTGAAAGTCTATCACCTTTCATGACCTGTTGTCTTCTTATGTGAGCCTTCCAGTAGAAGGTCTTCAATCATCTTGGGAGTGATATCATTATGCACTAAGCCTGCAGCTATCATATTTTGAGTGATGTTGAACTAGCTCTTCAAAGTATGTGATTCAAATGGCCTATTGCCAAAATCAATCTCATGTAATGACTTTTCTGATTTGTCCTCAAGATCATGCCATGCTAAAGATCTTTGATCAAGCTCAACAAAGTGACTTGGGTTGCCATACAATAAAATTTCTTATTTGTCTTCACGTGTAAGATCAATACCACCATCAAAGACATCCAACTTACTAGTTGAGGCCTTACATTGCTCGAGTATGAATAGTTGAACAACACTAAGGTCAATTATAGAAATACTAGTAGAATCCATACCTTCTTGTGCTTCATCATTGTCGAGCCGTAAAGGAACTTGCTCTACGAATACTTTTTGTGTGGATTCCTCGTATGTTTCTTCTTTATTGGGTTGGTCTGATTTCATGGTTAAAGTTGTTATGACATCTTTCTCTAGGGATTCTTAGTCATAAGTAGATGCATAATCTAGGGATTCTTTGTCATAAGAAGATGTCATTAGTAGTATTCTAGAATTTTGACTCAATCTCATCTTGTATTAGATCATCTTCTATAGGATATGTATTATCAATTTCATAATAAGTTTTAATGTATTCTTCATGATGAAATGGAGAAATCTCACACCAAGTTTCATCACAAGAACTCGTCTCTTTATCTATAGTGTTCTCAAGATCACCAATAAAAAGACTAGTGTATATCTCACGTGTAGCGATTTGTTTTTATTCTCTCCTCGTTTGCCCATCTTCTTTTGTCGATTTATCTTGCTTTCTAACCCGAAAATTGTGATTAGGTGTTAAAGTCTTTTGACACTTGAAATAAATCTGCTCTCTTGTGATTTGATTCTTTCTCTTTTTGGGAAATTCACTATCTTGCACTTTCAATGAGTTTAGTTTATCTTATGCCACTACCTCTTTTTAGTTTCTCCCTCAAGTGCTTGTTTAGTATTTGTTTCACGATTGCCTGCTTCAATAACATCTTTAGCATGATTTTCTTAATTTGCTGGTTTGAAACTTTGTTCACTTGTAGGGTGATAAGTGATTTCTGAAAACTCCTCATACAAACTTTTCTAAACTCCTTGTGTAAATATATCATGAGCTATGCTACGATATTGTTGCTATGCCAAATTAGTCATTTAGTGTAGCCTTGGACTTGAATCCATGTAATCAAGTAAAGGGAGATCTCTCTTAACATATGTAGGGAGAGTTTCATATGCCTCAAATAGGCTTAAGTATTTCTTTGCTTTTATTTTGTTTTGTCTGGGCAAAATTCTTTGTGAGCTTTCCCATAGTAGTCTAACTTGTTGTCCACAAATGCAATCCATTTTCTTTACCTTACAAGATGGTAGAATTGATGCTTTGATACACCTGTAAGATTCCTTACTAAATCACAAGTCTCATAAACTAAGATTAAGTATTTGGTTAATCACTTGCATGTTCATAGCATTCTGAGATGTTGACTTATTCCATGGGGATATTTCAACAAACAGTTTGAATATTGTTTTTGAACATCAAACATAACACTATGCTGAACTTGAAATTAAATAGTTGCTGTCACAAAATGAGGGGAAACCATGTAAACATATCTACTACAATTCTTTTACCATTATTTGATTTCAGACTTTCTTACAAGGAATTTGTATGTAAGACTAATGCAAAAAATATATCAAATTAACCAACAATTAATTTAATTGGTAAAGATTGAGGCATAGTCACTAATATTGCTTAATTATAATCATTTAGCCGCTCCAAACTTTAGAATAGTCACCCTTAATAATATTGGCTTCATTACGGATAATTAAGGACCCTATGACTTTTGTTTTTTAAGAAAAACTCGACTAAATATTAGAGAAAACCAACATAATTTTGTCCTATAGAGTTTAATTTCCTATATTGAACTTCGAGGGAAATAGTTATAAAGTGACATTTACTAATACTTTCATGTAATTAAATTAATTGATTACAAGTCACCATTTAAATAGTTCAATTATTTTGACAACTTAAAAGCTAATTTAATTAATTGTAAATTTAATAAGTTTGGGAGCATAGAATTTCTAAGTGAAGAGCGCTTGGTTATATGGAGAGCGGGTGAGGAGAAGGGGGGGGGGGGGGGGGGTGGAATTAATATAACAATAAACTTTTCAGTTGATCACTTTAAGAAATTGTATTTTAATGCTTCAAAACAACAATACACATAAACGCAGGGGTCACAAATCTTATATAGAAGCTCGAAGTGGGTGATAACTACGATAATAAATGTAAATAGTCATATCTATTTGCGACTTTTACAAAAATTGTAGACACCAACCTAGTAGAGGCACCAACCCCTATTTTGTTTTTAAATACATCAAAAAGGCACGTACAAAAATTGTTCTTCAAATGTAACTGACACATTGATATCCTACTGATAACATATTGACAAACATGAACATTCAACCAATACTCCCATTAACCATCTGATAGCACAAAGCAACATGTATGGAGGTTTTGACATCATTGACAACAAATGCAACAATATCTCAATATATTTAAAAATCTTCCCGTTTGGCATTCATGGCAAAACAAAAAAAAAACATAGGAACTTCAAAACATCCAAAAACTCCCCTTGAGTAGATACTTCATTAATGTTTTTGTTTTCCTCTCTCTCCCTCTTTTTGCCACAATGACAAAGGGCCAAAAAACAAAACTCAGAATTTTTTTAAAAAATAGAACAACCTGCACATTAAAAACCATTTTGTACCATTCTTTGATGATCAAGAGCTTCCTCTTCTAGTTAACAACAACAACACTCATCTGGTCACACAGGTTATCTTGCTCCAACAGTATGTCAAGAGATGAAATACAATTTGGAGACTGAAGCCGCCGTTCTTATCCACTGTTTTCCTTCTTTGTTTTTGAAATAATCGTATGGCTTTCCCAACTCATTCATTTCTATCTCAACACTTCAATTCTACCTTAAAAGTTGTCAACATCAATAGGCCAACAAAGACCAAACTTGTATACATATGGTATTTCCTTTATATATTGCTTGGTCTTAAGGACTAATTTGGATAAATTGAATTTTGCGTTGGTGCACTTCTTATCCATAGGCTCGATGAACATTTTGAAATTAGTTCCACTTTGCAACAATCTTCTCTTAATATCTCTAACCAACTCAATTGGTAGCACACTAGACAGACTAGAAACCATGATCTTCTTACTTATCAAGTGATCAATCAACAATTCTTCTATCTTTGTTATGCTCATCAAAGAATAATTCAACCATAATTTGGTGATTCTGTCAAACTCAACATGTTCTAGCATAGTTTGGATCACATTAGACTCTACAAAGTCAGATTATGACGAAGAAACTACACTTTACTAACTAGAAGGAGTAACCCTCCTCAACATGACTTATAGACACAACACCAGAAAGAACCTAACCAGAACAAATAATTTGTTCAATCTTATCGATGTTCGTCCTCCACTCAATGTTTTCTTTACTCGGTAAAGATCTGGAGAAATAGAATACTAAGTACACATCATGATTTGAAAATTGAATTTTATAGGAAATCCCATAGGCGACATACCTTACCACCGAATCAACAAGAATATTTATCAGTGAAGCATGTTGTTCATGATCAATACTGGGTAAATCCATTACTTCTTTTTAACTGATTGACTTGTTTCCTTGTAATTCACCAACACTGCACAACCCCATGATGTTTTCAATTACCTCTTTTGTCACTTCATAGGACTTGTCCAACACTAGGTTTTCATCCTAAAATCCACTTAGCGAAAACATGATAAATTCCTTGTTATCAAACTAGGGTAATTCTCCGGATATATCCAATCTGAGATTTCAAACTCTTTGTAACTCATGTGCGATGATAATCGTGCTTCCATATGTCTAATCCTACTATGATCAAATTCCTGCATCTTAGACTTCTTTAACATCGTTGATATGATTGCACCAATACCATGAACACTAGTGAAGATTTCATTAATGTACTTCCAGAATTCTTTTTCAACTTCTTTTAAGCTAAGCTAAAAGCTCTGATTTCTTTTCTTGCAACAGTGGCAAATGATTTCAAAAATTCATATTTATAACCACAACCATTGTAATCGCTTTTTCGACTAATAGTTAAATATCGCTGATCCAACCCAATTATAGTGTGGACATCTATTAAATGATAAATGTGAATCATTATTTGTCCAATCATCATATTGGAGACAAGCCAGTTGCAACTGGTATCGCCTCAAAGCAGGGGAAGTGATTGATATAGCATTTGAATACTCCCTTTGAGCCGAAGAATTCGACTTAGTTACTAGAAGAGCTAGAAGTGGGATCGTGTAGTAGAAGACTCTCCACACCAGCAACATCTTTCTTCTTCTGTGTCATGTAAGTCTTCTCAAATTCACTTGAATCTATAACTTTATTACTATCTCTCGTATTTACCACAACACCACCATATCTAGATGTGTTAGCATAATGACCAATCTGATCACCTTTGAAACAGTTTACATTCCTCTGAACTGATTTGACTGATTGAACCCTAGATTTGCACTGATTAGCCTTGTGACCATAATTGTCACACATATCAATTCCCATGAAAGATATTATTTATCCCATTCTTCTTAAACAGATAAGAAACTTGACTTCTACATTAATTCCTTTTATGACCAACCTAATGACAATTAAAGAATTTAACCTTTTGTTCTTTCCTCATCTTACATTGACTAACCTTATGACCAAAATTCTTGCAAATGTTTTTATTAACCGTTAAAAGATAAGCACCTTTCAGCATTCAGTTCCTTTATCAGGGGCCTTCTTGTTAGATGTATTTTGACTCTTGATCTTGCTAGCTACCTCAGACTTCGCTTCAGCTTCCACTTCTCTTCTCCTTTGTTCTTTAGATTTTAACATTAGCAGGTAAAACTTAATCCTTCCTTATCTTTTTGAGTTTGTTGCAGAGCTAATAACTGATCCAAAAAAGTTTTGCTCCCACAAAGTTTAACTTAAGACCTTAGCTTCATTAATTCTTGATTCAATTCTGATTTTCATTTGACTTCATCTTTATTATATCCTTAAACACGTAAATTGTTCAAAGAATTGTGATTTATTAAAGAACAGTAACAATGAACATCGTAATGATGCCATAACACTAGATATAATGTTGAAACCAATATTGGGAAAAAACATTTAGAAGCTAATTCTCATGAAATGAATATCGGTTAAGGTGATTTTTACAAAGGCTCACTATCGGTTTGTTTGATAGCACATTGATCACTGAGGAGAGATCTGATAAAAACCTTATGCCAGTATACATCAATCCTCTGCAATATTGTATGTCAGACCTTCACACTATATTACTGCAATCCTTCCCTTGACTTTCATCTGCTTATACACTGCTGCCAAATATCGACCAAAATAAACTCGCATTGTATCACTTTTAGATCTCTGTTTCTAGCATACTTTAATAATAGTTATAAAGAGAACATCAAATTCCTCCATCTTAACCTTCTTTAACATCTTTGATACGAATGCACCTGGACTTCAAACAACTAATCGAGATTCCATTGTCGTACTTTTAGAATTCTTTTTCAACCTAATTTAACCTTAGCTAAAAGATCTGATTTTCTTCTTTTAATAGTGGCAAATGATTTCAAAAATTCAATTGCTTTTTTGACCAAAAAATAAATATTGCTGACGTAACCCAATCGTATTGTGCACATTAATCAACCAATAAATCTACAATCATTATTTGTCCATTCATCATACCCGAGAGAAGCCATCATTTAAGTCATCATTTAAATATTTCATTTATTTTGACAACTTAAAAACTAACTAAATCAATTGGCACTTTAACAAGTTTGGGAGATTAGACGTTCTAAGTGAAGATCACTTGGTTATACTGGAAGGGGGGGTTGGGTGGAGGGGGGGGCTAATCAATATAACAATGAACTTTTCATTTCAACACTAAATAAGGAATGTTATTCAAATGCTTCAAAACAACAATGCACATATAAACGCAAGGGACACAAATTTTATATAGAAAGTCAAAGTGGGATATAACTACGACAATAAATTGTAGATATTTATCTATTTGTGTTGTTTTCAAAAATTGTAGACACCAACCTAGTAGAGGCACCATCCCCTAACTTGTTTCGATATACATCAAAAGTGTGTTTACAAAAATTGTTCTTCAATCGTAACAGACATATTGATATCATACTGATAACATATTAACAACCATGAACATTGAACCAATACTCCCAATAACCATCTGATAGCACAAAGCAACATGTATGGAGGTTTTCATTGACAACAAATCCAACAATATCTCAATATATTTAAAAATCTTCCCCTTTGGCATTGATAGCAAAATAATAAACACATAGGAACATCAAAACATCCAAAAACTCCCCTTTAGTAGATACTTAATTAATGTTTTTGTTTACCTCTCTTACCCTCTTTTTGCCACAATGACAAGGGGCCAAAAAAGAAAACTCAGAAAATTTTAAACAATAGAACAACCTGCACATTGAAAACCTTTTTGTACCATTCTTTGATGATCAAGAGCTTCCTCTTCCAGTCAACAACAACAACACTCATCGGGTCACACAGGTTATCGTGCTCCACCAACATGTCAAAAGATGAAATAAAGTTTTGAGACCGAAGCCGTTGTTCTTATCCTATGTTTTCCTTCTCTGTTTGTGAAATAATCATATGCCTTTCCCAACTCATGCAATTCTATCTCAATCACTCTAATTCTACCTTTAAAGTTGTCAACATCAACAGGCCACCGAAGACCAAACTTGTATATATAAGATATTTCTTTTATACATTCCTTGGTCTTACGGACTAATTTGGGTCACTTGTATTTTGCGTCGGTGCACTTCTTATGAATAGGCTCGATGAACTTTCTACATTTCGTTCCACTTTGCAACAATATTCCCTTAATATCTTTAACCAACTCAATTGGTAGCACACCAGACACTAGAAACCATGATCTTCTTACTTATCAAGTGATCAATCAACAATTCTTCTATCTCTGTTATGCTCATCATAGAACAATTCTACCATAATTTGGTGATTCTGTCAAACTCAACATGTTCTAGCATAGTTTGGATCACTTTAGAATCTACAAAGTCAAATTATGACGAAGAAACTACACTTTACTAACTAGGAGGAGTAACCCTCTTCAACATGACTTATAGACACAACACCAGAAAGAACCTAACCAAAACAAATAATTTGTTCATCGTTATGGATGTCCGTCCTCCACTCGATGTTTTCTTTACCTGGTAAAGATCTCAAGAAATAGAATAGTAAGTACACATTCAAGGATCCATACAAAAATCCATAAACATCTTCTACAGTTGTCTCCACATTTTCAAACAAATTATCCAACAACAATTTTCATTGACCAAGTTGCACTTTCTTTCTAGCCATTTTATGAGCCATGTAACTGCCATATTTGAAGTGACACCATGATGATTTCAAAATTGATTTTTATAGGAAATGCCATAGGTAACATACCTTACCACCGAATCAACAAGAATATTTATCAGTGATGCATGTTGTTCATGATCAATACTAACTAACTCCTTTACCTCTTTGTAACTGATTGTCTTGTTTCCTTGTAATTTACGAATATTGCACAACCTCATGATGTTTTCTATTACCTCTTTCATCACTTCATAGGACTTGTCAAATACTAGGTTTCCACCCTGAAATCAACTCAGCAGAAACATGATAAATTCCTTGTTATGAAACTAGGGAAATTTTCTGAATATATCCAATCCGAGATTTTAAACTCTTTGTAACTCATGCGATGATAATCGTTCGTCCATGTGTTTGATCTTACCACGATAGAATTCCTCCACCTTAGACTTCTTTAACATCTTTGATACGATTGCACCAGTACCATGAACACCAGTCAAGATTTCATTATCATACTTCTAGAATTCTTCTTCAACATCTTTTAAGCTATGCTAGAAGCTTTGATTTCTTTTCTTGCAATAGTGGTAAATGACTTAAAAAATTCACATTTATAACCACAAACCATCATAATTATTTTTTCGACTAACATTTAAATATCGATGATCCAACTCAATTGTAGTGTGCACATCTATCAAACAATAAATCTGAATCATTATTTGTCCAATCATAATATCAGAGATAAGCTAGTTGCAACTGGGATCACCTCAAAACAAGGGAAGTGATTGATATAGCATTTGAATACTCGCCTTGAGCCAAAGCATTCAAGTCAATTACCAAAAGATCTAGAAGCGGGATTGGGTACTACAAGACTCTCCACATTAGAACATCTTTATTTTTTATGTCATGTTAGTCTTCTTAGATTCAATCGAATCTATAACATTATTACGATCTCACATCATATCAGAGACAAGCTAGTCACAAATGGTATCACCTCAAAGCAGGGGAAGTGATTAATATATCATTTGAATACTCCCCCTGAGCCAAAGCATTCGACACAGTCGAAACATTTACCAAAAGAGCTAGAAGCGGGATCGGGTACTATAGGATTCTCCACACCAGCAACATCTTTATTTTTTGTGTCATGTTAGTCTTCTCAGATTCAATTGAATCTATAATATTCTTACCATCTCTTGTATTTACCACAACTCCACTAGGTATAGATGTGTTATCATAATGACCAATATGACCACCTTTGAAACAATTTACATTCCTCTGACCTGATCTCACTAGCTGAACCCTAGATCTGCATAGCCGCATGACCATAATTGTCACACATATGAATTCCCATGAAAGATATTACTCATCCGATTCTTGTTAACGAGATAAGAAACTTGACTTCTGCATTAATTCCTTTTATGACCAACCTAATGACAATTAAAGCATTGAACCTTTTTGTTCTTTCCTCATCTTACATTCAATAACATTCTGACCAAAATTCTTGCAAATGTTTTTAAGAATTGTTAAAAGATAAGTACGTTTGCGCTTTCAATTGCCTTATCAGAGGATTTCTTGTAAGATGTATTGTGATTCTTGATCTTTCCAGCTACATCAGACTTTACTTCAGCTTCAACTTCTCTTTTCCTTTGTCCTTTAGATTTGAACATTAATAGGTAAAACCTAATCCTTCTTTATCTTTGTGACTCTTTTGAATTGCTAAAAAATGATCCAAAAAAGTAATGCTCTCACAAACTTTTACTTAAGATGTTAGCTTCCTTAATTCTTGATTCAATTCTCATTTTCATTTGACTTTATCTTAATGATGTCCTTAAGATTCTCTTTAGATTTCTTCGAATCCTCTTAAGGAAATCTTCAGTTCTTCGTCTATCATTTTGCGGCCTTTTGTTTTCTACTTTAACCCATCTTTGAGAAATTCAGCATTATATTTCTTGTCATTCAACATATGTTCTAGTTCTCCCACTTTTTCCTTTGATTACTTGAATTCCTGACTGACTTCCTTGTGCCTTTCTTCAAATTTTCGGATATGATCCCTCAGCTTACTGATACATGCATTCACTTCTTTCAAGTTTTTTTAACTCATTCTCATATTTGGTGCACTCAATGTTGCTCGTCATGATTTGCCAATCCTGATCATAACAGTATTATCCTTCCATCTATTCAAACAACACAGATCTTCCTGGAGTGGTTCAGCTCTATCTACAAGGGACGAACTTTGATACTGATTCTTCTACTGGCCTAATAACTCAATGGGGGGGGCTTGGTGAATTAGTTTTTCACAAACAACTTTTTAAAACTTTTACCGAACCGGTAAGCATATAAACTGGTCAAATAATTGGAATTTAGCAAAGAACAATAACAATGAACACCATAACGCTATAACACTAGATATAATGTTGAAACCCAAATTGGGAAAAACCATGGAGAAGCTAATTCTCATGAAATGAATACCGGTTAAGCTGATTTTTACAAAGGCTCACTACTGGTTAGCTTACTACGGTTTGGGTCACTATCGTTCAGGCTAACTAACCTAATAAAAAAAGATGTATCAACAAATGTTTGAATGACAAAATGTGAACTGACAAAATTGTGTCTGACTATGCATGAAATAATCCCAATTGATAGCACATTGATCACCGACAAGAGAGATCTGATAAAAACCTTATGCCAGTATACAGCTAACCTCTGCAATATTGTATGCAAGACCTTCGCACTATATTACTGCAATCCTTCATTTGACTTTCAAAATAAAAGCAGTTTTTCACAAACAACTTTTTAAAACTTTTATCGAACTTGTAAGCACGTAAACCGGTCAAATAATTGGGATTTAGTAAAGAACGATAACAATGAACACCATAATGCTATAACATTAGATATAATGTTGAAACCCAAATTGGGAAAAACCATCGAGAAGCTAATTCTCAGGAAATGAGTACCGGTAAAGTGTATTATTACAAAGGTTCACTACCGGTTAGCTTACTACGGTTTGGGTCACTATCGGTCGGGCTAACTATCCTAATAAAAAAAAATGTATTAAGAAATGTTTGAATGACAAAATGTGAACTGACAAAATTGTGTCTGACTATGCATGAAACAATTGCAATTGATAGCACATTGATCACCGTTAAGAGAGATTTGATAAAAACCTTATGCCAGTATACCCCTAACCTCTAAAATATTGTATGTAAGACCTTCGGACTATATTACTGCAATCCTTCATTTGACTTTGATCTGCTTATACACTGCTGCCAAGTATCGACCAAAATAGACTCGCATTGTATCACTTCTAGATCTCTGTTTCATGCATACTTTTATAATAGTTATAAAGTGAACATCAAATTCCTCCATCTTAGCCTTCTTTACAATGTTTGATACGAGCGCACTAGTACCACAAACAACTAATCGAGATTCCATTATCGTACTTCGAGAATTCTTCTTCGACCTATTTAAGCTTAGCTAAAAGATCTGATTTTTATTCTTGCAATAGTGGCAAATGATTTAAAAAATTCACATTTATAACCACAAACCATCGTAATTGCTTTTCTGTCCAAAAATTGAATATTGTTGACGCAACCCAATCGTCATACTTAATATAATTTATTTTGACAACTTAAAAACTAATTTAATTAATTGTCACTTTAATAAGTTTCAGAGATTAGACTTTTTAAGTGAAGAGCACTTGCTTATACTGGAAGGGGGGTTGGGAGAAGAAGGGGGGGCGAATCAATATAACAATAAGATTTTCAGTTCAACACTTTAAGAAATGCTATTTGAATACTTCAAAACAACAATTCACATATAAACGCAAGGGTCACAAATTTTATATAGAAACTCAAAGTGGGAGATAACTATATAATAAATGTAAATGGTTATCTTCTTGCGTCTTTTACAGAAATTGTAGACACCAACCTAGTAGAGGCACCAACCCCTATAACATGTTTCGATATACATCAAAAGTGCATGTACAAAAATTGTTCTTCAAATGTAACTGACACATTGATATCATCTTGATAACATATTGACAACCATGAACATTCAACCAATACTCCCAATAACCATCCGGTAGCACAAATCAACATGTATGGAGGGTTTGACAACATTGACATCAAATCCAACAATATCTCAATATATTTAAAAATCTTCTCCTTTGGCATTGATAGCAAAACAACAAAAACATAGGAACTTCAAAACATCCAACAACTCCCCTTGAGTAGATAATTCATTAATGTTTTTGTTTTCCTCTCTCTCCCTCTTTTTGCCAGAATGACAAAGGGCCAAAAAACAAAACTGATAAAATTTTAAAAAATACAACAGCCTGCATATTAAAAACCTTTTTGTACCATTCTTTGATGCTCAAGAGCTTCCTCTTCGAAGGATCCATACAAAAATCCATAAACATCTTCTAAAGTTGTCTAGACATTTTCAAATAAATTATTGAACAACAATTTTCACTGACCAAGTTGCACTTTCTTTTTAGCCATTTTATGTGCAATGTAAATTGCCATAGTTGAAGTGACACCATCATGATTTCAAAATTGAATTTTATAGGAAATGCCATAGGCAACATATCTTACCACCAAATCAACAAGAATATTTTTTTAGTGATGCTTGTTGTTCATGATCAATACTAGCCAAGTCCTTTACCTCTTTGTAATTGATTGTCTTGTTTCCTTGTAATTCACCAACACTGCACAACCCCATGATGTTTTCAATTACCTCTTTCGTCACTTCATAGGAGTTGTCCAACACTAGGTTTCCATCCTGAAATCAACTTGAAGCGAAAACATGATAAATTCCTTGTTATCAAACTATGGAAATTCTCTGAATATATCCAATACGAGATTTCAAACTCTCTGTAACTCATGCGATGATAATTGTGCTTACTTATGTCCGATCCTACCATGATCAAATTTCTCCATCTTAGAGTTCTGTAACATCTTTGATATGATCGCACCAGTACCACGAACACCAGTTAAGATTCCATTATTGTACTTCCAGAATTCTTCCTCAACCTCTTTTAAGCTAAGCTAAAAGCTCTGATTTCTCTTCTTGCAACAATGATAAATGATTTCAAATATTGACATTTATAACCACAAACCATCATAATTGCTTTTTTGGATGACAATTAAATATCGCTGATCCAACCCAATTGTAGTGTGCACATCGATCAACCGATAAATCTCAATCACTATTCTTCGAATAATCATATTGGGGACAAGCTAGTTGCAACTGGTATTACCTTAAAGCAAGGGAAGTGATTGATATAGCATTTAAATACTCCACTTGAGCCAAAACATTCGACTCAATTACTAGAAGAGATAGAAGCGGGATCGGGTACTATAGGACCCTCCACACCAGCAACATCTTTCTTTTTCTTTTCATATTAGTCTTCTTAGATTTACTCAAATCAATAACATTATTACCATCTTTGGTATTTACCACAGCACCACCAGGTATAGATGTGTTAGCATAATCACCAATATGACCACCTTTGAAACAATTTACATTCCTCTGATTCGGTTTCATTGACTGAACCTTAGATTTGCATTGACTAGCCTTGTGATCATAATTGTCAAATATAATTCCCATGAATGATATTATTCATCCCATTCTTGTTAACCAGATAAAAAACTTCACTTCTGCATTAATTCTTTTTATGACCAACCTATTGACAATTAAAGCATTGAACCTTCTGTTCTTTCCTCATCTTACTTTCAATAGTTCCTTATGACCAAAATTCTTGCAAATGTTTTTAATAACCTTTACAAGATAAGTACCTTTGAGCTTTCACTTGCCTTATCAGAGGCCTTCTCGGTAGATGTATTCTGATTCTTGATCTTGCCAGCTACATCAGACTTTGCTTCAGCTTCAACTTCTCTTTTCTTTTGTCCTTCAGATTTGAACATTAACAGGTACAACCTAATCCTTCCTTATCTTTGTGGCTCTTTTTTAGGGCTAATAGCTGATCAAAAAAAGTGAACTGCTTTGACAAAGTTTAACTTAAGATCTTAGCTTCCTTAATTCCTGATTCAATTCTCATTTTCATTTGACTTCATCTTAATGATGTCCCTAAGATTCTCTTTAGATTTATTCCATTCCTCTAAGGCAATCTTTAGTTCTTCTTCTTTCTTTTTCCAGCCTTCTGTTTTTTGCTTTAATCCATCTTTGATAAATTCCTTAGTATGTTTGTTTTCATTCAACATATTTTCGAGCTCTCCCACCTTTTCCTTTGATTCCTTCAATTCTTGGCTGACTTCCTTGTGCCTTTCGTTGTCTGTTTCTTCAAATTTTTGAATCTAATCCCTCAGCTTACTGATATATGCATTCACTTCTTTCAAGTTTCCTTTTAACTCATTCTCCCACTTGGTGTGCTGAATGTTGCTCATCATGATCTGCCAATTCTGATCATAACAGTATTATGCATTTATCTCTTCAAATAACAAAGATCTTCCTCAAGTGGTTAAGCTCTATTCGCAATGGACCAAGCTTTGATACTGATTGTTCTACAGGCCTAATAACTGAGGTGGGGGGTGAACATTTTATTCCCAAACAAGTTTTTAAAACTTCTACCGAACCAGTAAGCACGGAAACCGTTCAAATAATTGTGATTTATTACAGAACAGTAACAATGAACACCATAATGCTGTAACACTAGATATAATGTTGAAACCCAAATTGGGAAAAACCATGGAGAAGCTAATTCTCATGAAATGTGTACTGGTTAAGGTGATTTTTACTAAGGCTCACTATCGGTTAGCTTACTACCATTTGTGTTCAACTATGCGTGCAACAATCCCAATTGGTAGCACATTGATCACCGACAAGAGAGATCTGACAAAAATCTTATGCTCGTATACACCAAACCTCTGCAATATTTAATGTAAGACCTTCACACTATATTACTGCAATCCTTCACTCGACTTTCATCTGCTTATACATTGCTGCCAAGTTTCGACCAAAATAGACTCGCATTGTATCACTTTCATATCTTTGTTTCTTGCATACTTTAATAATAGTTATAAAGAGAACATCAAATTCCTTCATCTTAGCGTTCTTTACCATCTTTGATACAACCGCACTGTTGCCACAAACAACCAATCTAGATTCCATTATCGCACTTCGAGAATTCTTCTTCAACCTATTTTAAGCTTAGCTAAAAGATGTGATTTTTCTTCTTGCAATAGTGGCAAATGATTTCAAAAGTTCACATTTATAACCACAAACCATCATAATTGCTTTTCTGACCAAAAATTAAATATTGTTGACTCAACCCAATCTTATTGTGCACATCAATCAACCAATAAATCTACAATTATTATTTGTCCAATCATCATACCCGAGAGAAGCCAGTTGCAATTGATATCACTTAAATGCAGAAGAGTTATTGATATAGCCTTTCAATATTCCCCTGAGCAAAAGCATTTGGCTCAGTAACCAGAAGAGATAGAAGAAGGATTCGGTACCAGATGACTCTACACACTAGTTCAACATCTTTCTTCTTCTGGGTCATGTTAGTCTTCTAAGATTCACTTGAATCTTTAACATTATTACCATCTCTAGTATTTACCAGAGCACCACAAGATTTGCATGTGTTAGCATAATGACCAATATGACCACCTTCCAAATAATTTACATTCCTCTGACTTGATCTCACTATTTGAACCCTAGAACTGCATTGGTTAGCCTTGTGACTATAATTGTGACAGACATATCAAGTAACTCAAAGAAGTTAATTCTCATGAAATGGACACCGGTTAAGGTGATTTTTACAAAGGCTCATTTTTTAGGTTCGCTCAAGATTGATAATACAAACAACACAGAAAAATATACCATGTGATGGTTCGCTCAGAATCTTTTGATATTATATGACCTTTCACAAAAACTAATCTTCATGTTGAAACAACTCTAAAAACTTTTTTTATTTGATTCACCGAATACTACAGTCACCTGCCTTTGTTTTGGCAGTGAAATAACTGTGGAACACGTGATTGCTTTATTTGCAATCTGGGGAGTGATTCCTTTTTGTGTTCCTTAATGTTATAAAAATTCTTGCTTTAGACTATTGGGTGATTTTGCACAGATTGAAAATTTCTCGTGGCACTAACTCTATATTTATTTCCCTTTTCATCGTCTACAAATTCCATCAATATCATCTTTTCATCTTGACATTTTCTCTTTTTTTCAATTTTGTCATTTCCACTTTGTTCTTCTTTTCATCAAATTCATTATTGCAAATAGGCAACAGAAATCTCTATTGGAAACAATGGGCAAAACAAACTTCTTTCCTTGTCTGTGGCTACTTATATAGAGTTGAGAGTAAAATACTTCGAATGTGATTTAGATCCCCCTACTGAATATGGTCAACTCTTACAAACTTGTCTTTGATGGGTTCAGCATCAGATTTCGTTTTTAAGTAACACACCTATGGTCTGGTCTCTGGGTAAGGAGTTGTTCAAACTTCAGACAACAATTATCATCATTCTCTGCCTTTAAACAACGATCTTTCCTTGCTTGCAGATTCCTCTCTTCACCAGCTATGATCTCGTCTTCAAGCGGCTTCAACTAGAATTACATCATCTTATTTCTCTCTACTACTGCTATAGTAGTGCAAACCAACAACTTATCTTTCTTTACTCAAATTTCACTGCTAATAAGCATTATTCTGGATCTTCATTCCTTTTGTAACTACTTCTGACTTGTGTGCTTTTTCCTTGCAAAGTTGACAGCTGATTGTTTTGCAGCAAGTAATAATTTCTTTCTTGCTACAGCTGTTTACTCACTTTCCGTTCAACTTGATTTTTTTTAACAAGGTAGGCATCTATGTTTTTTTCTCGCTAGACTTTCTACAAAAACTTGACTGGTAATGAGGACTACTTAGTTGCTAATGACTTCTATCTAGGGCACTTAGAACATACTCGAATAATGGGAATATATAAAAACAACTTTTTCTCCTCCTCCAATGCCCATGATTCTTATAGAAAACAACTTATAGCAGTCGATAATCAATTTAATGCTCCTTCACCCAGTGAACACGAATGACATGGCCCTGAAACCAATTCATGGAAACAAGGGCAGAGGTGTATTAGACATAAGCATTGCTATACCAGGCTTCTCATTGTACAACGGTGACATAAACATTTCTATACCAAAGAGGGAGAGGAGTATCACATTGACATCATTCCAATCTGCTCGTATGTATGACTGTTCCTTCATGTTTGATAATGCTGAAAGCCCAAGTGATAGATTTTTCTAAAAGTGATATCATGTTGAGTAAAACAAGCTTTCAATCCTTCTTTAGCTGCACCAATACATACATTCATTCTTTCAACCATAACTCTGCCTGTGCATACATCTTTTATCATAAAGCTCTGTCACTCTTAAGAATAGAACAGTTGCTTTGCTTGATAAGTCCTATGGGATGCAAGGAGACCTTGTGCTCGTCTGCTATACGACCTTTTTCGCTTTTGATAGTGGGTAGGTTGATTAAAAAATGAACAGATCATGCTTGAACAATGATTTTCGTCATCATAATATTACTATCTTTGTAATGCAACAGCATTGTTTAAAAATTTCGTAGCACATGTCAGTGTATATCATTGTTTTCTTACAGTGTCTTGATCCTCATGGAAGAGTGTTGGTCACTGTTTTTAGCATCATATCCCATTGTTTTATTTGTGAATAACATTGTTTCTTCATGGATCTTGAATCTCTTTGGAATGCTTGGAATTTTGGGTATGAACTATGAAGTGTCGTCATTCATCTGTAACCTTTGTTTAGCCTTCTCCCTCCGGAGCTTCATTGGAGTGTGACAATACTTTAGAGGATTTAGATAATAGCATTGCTCTCTTCATACCCTTGGTGATAATGGACTCCTTGAATATTCACTGTATTTAAACTGAAATCTGAAATCTGTTCTCTGCGAGTCCCTTTAAAGCAAAATGAGTAAAGTGTTATTTGTTCTTTTGTGTTTTCAAGAGAAAAGAAAAGGAATATGACATGTTCTTGTTCCCCCTCACTTCTTTCTGTTAGGTTTGGAGATATTTCAGAACAAATGTTCTAAACAAGGGTGAACGATAGTTGACTTGATATTTTGGCAAGATCCTTTCATAAAATATGCTATTTCATTAATGAGTGCTTTGCTATTTGAGAACTTTTTACAGACTGCATAAAACAGGATGGGATTGTTCTCAAAGTATTTTGCCCAGCACAATACCAGAACATTAGAGGCATTACATTTTTAAAGAACACTTCAAATGTTGCGGTTCCTTGAATAGAGCCAATCATATTTCGTATTTATAATCATTTAGCCGCTCCAAACTTTAGAATAGTCACCCATAATAAGATAGTCTTCCTTGGGAATAATTAAGGGCCGTATGACTTTCTTTTATCAATAAAGCATTTATAAAGTATTAGAAAAAACTCGCTGAATTCTATGCGATAAACTTTTATTAATTGAGAATAATCATCACTAAATCACCTAGCCCCCACCAATGCAAATATAACATCCGCCTCCCTAATAATATTCTCAATCTTAGACAGAGCCGCCAATATAAGAAGCCAATGAAATTATTCTTATAAAATAATGTTGCCAATATAAGAAGGAAGAAAAAGAACCATCTAATTATGCTGCCGACATTTAACTTCTGTACTTGACTGCACTAATCTAGCTTAAGCAAAGCAGTTTGGAAGTATTAAAAAACTCAATTTTTGCCGAAAGTTGGTGCGGGTACTGCTCCTGGGTTTTAGATTCTCTTAAATTCTTCCCGTTTCTGTTTGACAGTCTTTTGGCTGATTTTGGTCCTTGAGGCAGCTTTTGCAACGAACGGGATCTGAATTTGAATTTGCTACAAACCTAACCCGACTTTCGGCCTGCTAGAGGCGTAACTGGTAACTAGTTATTAATTAATTATAATCATGCTGGGAAGTCTATTATCATTAACTATTATAATCTCAAAAGTATCATAAGTATGCTTTGGGTTGGAATAAGGCTTAGGATAATAATTGTGTAGGATTATTTATTAATAAAAGTAAATTATAAACAAAAGATTCCTTATAAAAATATTGAAAAATCTTCTTACAGGGGACCAAAACTAATTATTGAAAAAATTGTTAAATGGTATCATCATCATGATGGCATTGTTTGTCATCGCATTTGAGAGACAAGTGTGAAGAGGTTGTCAGTCAAGTAATTGGATGATAATTGTTTACAAATGGAATGGTGTAAAAAGAAATTGCTGTGGCTTTTAAGTACAGTGTGGAATTGTTGTTGGAAACAATCAAATACTACAAGATGAATTCTGAGGATCAGCATAGAAATAGGATGATTCACAGTTGTTTATTGTTTCTCCTGTAGAAACATAGAGTTGCCGATATAACCACCATCAACGTTGTCATTTTTTTATGTCAAAATAAACTATAGTTATATTCTTTTATAAAAGAAGAAAGTATTTTCATTTAGAAGCAACAAGTTCAACACTTTCATCGATGATTTGTTGCATTATCTGATCAGCGGTTGCAATGATGATATGGATGATTTGTTACATTTTCTGATCAGCGGTTGCAATGATCATAATCATATCGATCCCTTAAATCATAATCATTCTCGTGAGTGATGCAAATAGAGGAAGAGTAATGGACAAACATTTCTTTTGAATGTTTCATTAAAACAAAGCATGACATCTTAGATTCTTTTGATAGAGCTTCCGTTGTTTCTAAATGCAATTTGTTGTAAATGAACTCGAACATGTATCTACTGACCTTCAGTTACTAATGTAAGCACCAACACATTTTTTTTGGCTAGTTCTCTTAAACCTTATAGAGCTAGTGGTCTTTACAACAATACAATCTCTTTTCAGTTCTATAGAGTTGGACTGATGAATGAGTGATTAGACATTACAGCCTCATTACAATATATAGAAAAAACTTAATTGCTATGTGTGTGTTTGTAGACCATGGAGGGCAGCACATGGAATACTACAGATAATCAATTGTTTGATAAGATCATATTTGATATCTTGACAAAAAATATAAGATTAATAAATTTTGCATCTTTGTAGTCAGATGATTAGAATGCACTCAGTGTAGATGTGATTACAATCTCCAACATTCGCCTTTGATCACAACTATCGATTTTAATTTCCTTCTTCACTTCTTTGATTGTTGCTTTGACATCTAAAATATTCTTGTTTTTGAGAGTAAACCTAGGCAATTCCGCTATTTTATTGGGATGCTCTAACGAGGAACTCTAGCCCATTAAGTTACCTGTCTATTGTAGATGTTGTTGTCGAGTAACACTGCTAGTGCTCGGGAATCTGTGAAGGTTTCCATTGTTAGGATGAAATATCTGTGAACCCTAATGCCTGAGGTAGGGTGATATTTTCAAACCTAAACAATTTTTTGCACACCCGGTAGGACTTTGTGATACATGAATCTAATCCAAACAAGGAGTTTTAGAGAATTTGAGTTTTTGCAACTATATTTTACTAGGAGAGGAATAATTGTGCGAAGAGAGGCAAGAGTTCTTAGAGAGCTTTCTATTTAGCCTGTACAAAGGGGTAGGAGACTAGCAAGACCAAGGAAGATAAGATCTGAAAAAAGTTCAACTCCTCCCTCTTACCGCACTGGATTTCAGATTCAGAAGAGGAAGTTTTTGAAGATCTAGAAGCAATTCAATGTAAAGTTGTTCCTAAACAACCACTTGAGGTAGATTAGTCACTACCATCCAATTTTACTACAAGACTTCCAACAATGGCGAGGAATTTGCCATTTGTGCCTTTTGATCAAGGTAGTGCTTTGAGGATTGCCAACCACAACAACATTCCATTGGTAACCTTGAAAGGGTTATTGTCATTCACTGTGGAGAGAAAACTACTACCATAAACCATATTATAGATGTTGCTACTCTTTGCAATTTCCATCTATATTGTTAGAAAATGGAAGGACTTCCATTTAAGACAGGTTTAGCCCTCCGAGTAGGTAGTGTGGGGTCATTTCAAACGCCTAGGGTAGGTCCTTAGCTTGAATCTGGTTTTTCTTCTCACTCTGCCCCTATCTCCACCTGATTTTTGCATTTTTATGGAATTCTAGACTGAGATCTTGAAATTTTTGACCTTAGGGTCAACATTGGCCTTAACCTCAACTTTGACCTAGGTCAAAGTCGACCTTGACGTTGACCCTTGGATCAAATTTCAAAGTTCCATGATTTTAGGATGTCAGGTTTTCAAAATATTTGTTTTGCCGCTTTTCGGTCAGCTATTTCACATGTCGGAATGATAAATCCTTAAATTAAATTTAATTTAGGTCCATTTCGAGGGGTTAAGGCTTAATTGGAATTTAATCTCCAATGTTTGCCCCTCTAGAAGTTTGTGCCCTAGATCACTATATAAGGAAGCCTTCCTCTCTCATTTTCCCCATTTCATATCAAGCAAACCATTATTCACCAAGCAACTTCATGATCAAGAGCTTTCAAGGAGACCTCCAAGATTTCGCATGTCGGAATGATAAATCCTTAAATTATATTTAATTTAGGTCCATTTCTAGGGGTTAAGGCTTAATTGGAATTTAATTTCCAATGTTTGCCCCTCTAGAAGTTTGTGCCCTAGATCACTATAAAAGGAAGCCTACCTCTCATTTTCTCGATTTCATATCAAGCAAACCACTATTCACCAAGCAACTTCATGATCAAGAGCTTTCAAGAAGACCTCCAAGATCAAGCAAGCATTTCAATCAAGGAAGCATTCAAGTCATCTTTATCCATCCAAGCATTTAAGTTCTCCATTAAAGATGAAGGATTCAAGCATTGAAGCCTTTGAAGGGATTTGGTTCAAGCATTCAAGATTCATCCATCAAACCCTAGATCTATCCATCATGATGGTGTGATCTTCCTTCAAATCCTTTGTTCATTTTGAAGATATATTCATTCATCAAGGTGGCTTCCCAACATGCATTCATAGAGGTGTTGATTTATGGTTTTGATTTACATTGTTGAGTACAAACTTTCATATCAACATATTTGTTTACATTTCAAATACAATTGCATATCTATTGAATATTATAGCTTGATTGTTAGATCTACTTCTACTACTTGCTAGCATTCTTTATTTCAATTCCATTATTAAGGTTGATTCCAAATTGGGGTTTTACCAAGGCAAACCCCTCATCCCAACAAACAAAACTATTTTTCTTGCAGATACAGGTGGGGGACGACGAATATCAGAATAAATTTGGATATCCTTTTTGTCGAACTTTCGTGATCTGCGAACAGAAGTTCCGTTAGAGTTGTTTCAGGTCAAGGTCGACTTTCAGTGGGGGTCAAGATTGTACAACGGGGTAAGATTTTTCCTTGATTCAGATCTTACCTTGATTCAGAGGTCAAGGTGGACCTTGCTCAGGAAGATAGAAGGTTTCTTGGTTCTCTCTATTTTTGCATTTCCAGGTTGGAGCAGGTTGCAGAATCTCTCGAAATTGAGTACAAACATCTAAAAACAGTGATTTCCAAATCTGTGTCTTTTTAAGATAAGTATTCCTATTTTATTAAGTTTGTATGTCGATAACATTTTCCATACCCTCATTTTCATATCTTTACATCAATACCTAAACAATCAACACAACACACACACCAACCATTTTTATTACACCATCACATCACGCAGGAGGATATAACTTTGAAGCTATTGACCACATCACTGAAGGGTAAAGCACTGGAATGGTTCAAAACTCTTCCAGTGGCTTCTATTGATACATGTGACATATTGGGAAATAGATTGTCTAAATTCTTTGAAGACAAATATGACAACTTGTCTTTGGTAGAGCAATTAACGACTATCAAGAAAGCTCCACAAGAGGAAATGAGTGATTTCAATCTTTGTTTCCAAAAGACTTGGAATAGAATCCCCGCTTCGGTAAGAGCCTCTGTTGAGTATGCATTCTTGTATTTTCTTAAGAGTTTGAATAGTGATATATCAGTCATGATCCAATCTATGGTGGGTAATTCTTTGCCTCAAGCTTTTGATACTGGATTAGGGTAGAAAATACTCATTCGAGCGGGAAAAATAGTTCCCACGCCACCTATGCCCTTCTTTCCTAGCATTCAGTTTAATATGCCATTGGATGTACCGCCTCTTCCTGTTTTGTCATCATTCAAAAGCCAAGAGATAGTACTTGTCTCCCCTCTTAATGAGTTGCCGAGTATAAAGGATAGCCAACAAAAAATAGAAAGTTTATTGCAGAGTTTTGGCAATGAATTAGTGAGCCTTAAGAGGAATCAAACGCAAGGAAACCCTATGCCTCAAAATCAGTTTGTTGGTTCCTCATCCCAATATCCTAATCAGCCTACCTTTTAGGGTCACAATTAACAATCCCAAGGAAATAATAATTCAAATACGCAGAATTGGAATCAGAGGCCTTGTAGATTGTATAATCTTGCAACTCTTAATACTATTAGAGATATTGTACCCAACTAGAATAACCTTGCTGTTGAATGATGTTTTCCATGTAAAGAAGCCCATAATCAATCAATGTGTACCAATGGTGTGCTTAATCATGCTCTTATGGTGCAAAATTCAGTGGTTTCACAATAGAATATTCCTGTTGAGGAGACCCAAGAACAATCGGATCTGAATGTTCCAGATACTGGATTTCTAAATTGGCAAGTGAAGAGTTTAGTGGGCTGAATGAGGATTCACCTGTGTTAGCAAACACTAGAGCCAAGAAGAGAGGTGTAGAGTCAGAGCAATCACCTGTGAAGGTTCTTGCTACACGAGTTTCAATTTTGACAGATCCCACAACTAAGGACAAACAATAGAAGCATGCAAATCAGAGTGTTCCTAGATCTCCTCAAAAGGTACAATTTGCTATTCTTTTTAATATAGTTGATAGCATGAAGAAGATGAATTACAATCTACTTCTCTGTGGGAGTTTTTAGCCATTCTAGGGCAAGCTGAGATACTAAAGGAAGAGCTGTCCAAAAATACAAGAAGTTCACAATAGGCTTTTAATTAGCCTTCTAGGACTGTTATGGCTAAGAGGCTGCAAATGTGCAGGGAACAACAGTAAAGGAAGGTAAGAAAACTGCAAATGTTAAACCTCCTACTATCTATGTTTCCTTGATTATCGGAAATAAGTAAGTGCACATTGTATGGTTGATAGTCCTGCAACCAGCACAGTAATGCATACAAAGATTGCTGATTTATTGGATTTAAAGTATGAGCCTCTTGAGAAAAGAGTTGTTCAGTTAGATGGTTCTGCAGTCAAAACCTTAGGAGTTATAAAAAAATGCAAGTTTGACTATTCATGCATGCCCAAATTTCTCAATTCCATAGGACATATGTCATAGATCCTCCACCTTATTCTGCTCTATGTTTATCTAGAGATTTTACAGCTAAGATAGGTGGATACTTTTCTTCAGATTGGTCCTAGATGTTATTGAGGATAAGGTATGGTACTAAGGTGACCATAAAATCAGAATCAGTGACCAAGGATCACATAGAGCCGTATAATCCAAGTCCCATTAATGCTAGTTGTGTGATCATAGATTCAGATGAGATTATAGACTATCTAGCTTTTAACACTCAAACGTAGGGAATTCCTAACATTTCATTGGATAAGTGGGCAGCTGGAAATGACCAAGATAGTGTTATGTATGATGCTGGTTTTGGAAATTATATGATTTTAGAATCTGACCCAGTTTTACCTAACTTGATGAAACCTTAGGATTTTGATTCAGAGTTGTCAAATCAGCTATGGGACTTATATTTTGATGGATCTAGAAATAAAGATGGAGGTGGTGTAGGGTTTATGCTTGTGTCACCAAATGGTGATAAATTTTATGTTGCATTCAGATTATCTTTCCCTTGTCCTAACAATGTGGCTGAATATGAAGGTTTGATAGAGGGATTAGAGTGGGCAAGGAAGAGAAACATCAAATGCTTGAGGGCTTTTGGTGACAGTGAATTGATTGTTAACTAGGTGAGAGGATTCAATGCTATTAAAAATGATATTTTAAAGTTGTATAAATCTAGAGTATCTGATATTCTGAATGATTTTGATGCATTCATCTTGATTTCTGTACCTAGAAGAAAAAATCAGCATGCTGATAGGTTAGCTGGTATTGGTGCACATGGTTCTATTTCTGATAGTAAAGGTGTCATCACTGATAAGTCTCATATTAAGATTGTTGTTAGGCCATCCATAGCAGATAATGATATTAATTGGCAGGTCTTTAATATCGATGAGCAGATTTTGAGTTCTATGACTAAAAGAAAGTCCTTTTTTCAGTTCCCAAAGATAACAAAGTGAAACAACAAATGGAAGATCAAATTGTAGAGTTGAAAACTAATAAGCTTCCTAAAGGATTGGTTAGCTTGGGGTCTTCTTTTAATTCAGATGATCAGTTGAAGAGGAACAAGACGAGCATGCTGATCAAAGAAGATCATTATGAGGAGGTTGAGATTTTCAGAGATAAGTTCTTAAAGGTTGGTAAAGTTAACTCTCGTCAAGGGAAAGATTTAATGAGCTGATTTTTTAAGTCAGCGTCATGTTCATTCCACCCTTTATGAAAAAACAAAATTGTTAGATATCATAACTGTTGGATATTGCTAATGCATGTGTTGTGATTGAGACACGTAATATGTTTAGTCACTACGTTATTGAATGGCCAATCATACTGTTGTCATTTGTGTTTTGTCACTGATGTCAATATATGCTTTTATGGAGTAACTAGCCTGGTAATCATAGTGTACAGTAAGTGTACAAATGTTTCATATGCTGCGAAGTTGGATGAGAGTTCAGGTGGATGTTGTGATCTTATATATGTGATAAAATCATTAATTATTTTATATTAATAAAGTTACAACTGTTTTGGTAAAGATTAGTTAGTGGACTGTGACAGTGAGCATTGACTGAGTTAGCTTGTGAGTTTTTGATACATCTTTTAGAAGGATTGGATTCATGGTATGCGAACTTGAAGGATGATGGAAGAGGTATTGATAGATGTTCATTGGTCAGCGCAATGTACAGAGTGATTCGTAACATCTGTGGTATGTCCTCTTGTGATGGTTTTTTCTGAAGCTGACTCAAGGAATGAATTGTTTGTTTTGTTTGGCAAGCATAAATCAAGGATGTCACTCCTTAATTGTTGTAATGTAATCATTGTAAAGTTGTTTTAGATACCGTGTGTATCTTAGCAAGGGCTTATGTAATTGTCTGTAATTAGGAAAGCCTTATGGGCCGACCTGATCTTGGTAAAATGTAATAAGGTATAAATGAAAGGTCTTTTGTTTGGAAAAGATATGGATGGAATATATGCGACATAGAGTGGATGTGAAAGATGCGAGCTTGAGTCTGCTGCATGTAGAGCAGATGTTTACTGGTGGACTTCATTGGAACTGATCAAGCAAAGATAGTTGCTGACAAACAGTTCAAAAGATTATGTATTTTTTCATATACACGCGTTGCGAACTAGTGAGTTATGAAGGTGGATTTAACCTTCTTTGGGCAGTGAGGCTTGGGAGGCGAGCCCTCTTTGTTCCTTGACTCCTAACAGGGTCTGTCCTCTAACAAGTACTATGTACCCTAATGTTTTAAGAAGCTCCTAATAGGGCTATATCTTCTAACAAGGATTATTATACTCTCAGTACATCATTAGTGGGTGCTAATTCCCATCGGGGTTTTTACCTTTAACAGGGCTTCCCGGTAACCAAAATATTGTGTTATTGTGTTGACATTCATTGTGTTCATTGGATCTGATATTGTTGAGCTTAAAGTTTAAAATTTAATATTCTGTCATGCAACTTTAATATAGTACAATAAATGGGAGAGAAGAAAAATATTGTACCAATATTATGAATCTAAGTTCCTTCTACGTATTGTGGGCCCAAATAGCTTCAATGTCATTTCAAAAAGAGTATCATAAAAAAACATCATTTCCTACAAAAACATCGCGGGATTATGAGTCCAAAATGAGTTATGTATAAGTAAACTACAATTACAGTGTAAATAATAACAATTTTAAAGCACTTGGAAGCTTTGGTACTTTATAGGAAACACATTTTTCTTGTTCAACAACAATGTCCCCGCAAACGAACCAGTACTAGTAACACAGGCTGATCTAGGAAATGGTTGAACTTCAGTAGTACTAGTGTTATTTCTTATACCAGATGTAGGTGTATCTATTAGTGCACAAAATAGGTCCATGCATTGTATAAAATTCACATAAGAAAAATAATAAATGCTTGATTAGAAAATAACAAAATATAGAAAAACAAGGTTTACCTGTTGTAGGTGATACAGAGGAAGATGTATGCAAGTTCCTTGTTGCGTACAATGCAACTGACAATATCAGAGTGTTGAGCGAAGGAGGCGTCAGCGCTTCATCATGCATTGAAGAATACATTGTTAGCAAAGACATTTGAAATGGATAAAGATTAAATGAGGTACTAGAAGCATCCAAAACTTAAGTTGATTCAATAATGCATACAAAGGTTAAATGCATGGTTAAAGGTTTAAGGATTATTTACATGAAGGCTGTGCTGGTGCTCTAGTCTTATAGACTTGGCAGTCACAGAGGCAGCCATAGGAGCTTGTGATATACATTTATGCTTGATATTTTATACAGAGGTGCATGGGCCATATAGCGTATTGGAGACGACGTCTTGATGACATGATATTTATACGATGGAGGCCCTATGTAGAGATTGAGCCTTGGCCTAGTGCATGAGAGCAGTTCAGTTTCTTCTTTCAGAGCCTGTTATTGATAGGACGATTGTGCTCTGTATTGGAGAGATTTCTTATACCAATGTATGGCGACAGTATGTATGAGTGTAGGACGCACCGCAAGATTATGCCACTTATGTTCGGATAGCCCTTGAGCTCAGACTTGGATGGACCTCAAGGTTTTCTTATGCCTTGTGTTCACAGGAGTACAGTGGTATCATTAGTAGATACTGGGAGTACAGACCACAGGTTGTTGATGCCGGAGTGAAAGATGGGTTTATTGCATGGCTTGCTGACCATCTTGTTCACAGTTTCTCTGACCTTACAGAGTTGATACCTTCCATGGAGGAGGCGATGGATGTCACAGGTGCTCCGATCGGACAGGGTCCTAGACCCACATATGTGTTGATTATACACCCCACATGTTCGAGACTGAGAGCGATGGCTCCTCCATAGAGACCATCAAGACAGATGAGGCCCCCTCGTCCCACTAGTTCCACAACAGGTAGATTTATAGGTGGACAGAGATAGACTAGGGGAGAGGGCGGTACTTTAGGTAGTGTTGGTACTACCGAGGAGGTACTTGCAGCTGAGAAGGTTGTGGGTGGTGATTCTGGTCCCTTAGAGGAGGATATCGGTTTTGATCAGGGTGCAGACGTTAGACGCCCTAAGTCATAGAGAGCAGAGACCGTAGAGTCGTATGCTAAGGATACTGACATGCCGACGACAGATGCTGATCCCAGTGTTCCATTGACTAGACAGGAGATCCTGAGGAGGATGAGATTACAGGTCTGGGACCTAATGGTTAGCAGTGCTCTCTGTGAGGAGAGGTTTCTAGAGGTGGATAGATACTACACTGCTGTACCACTTGCTGAAAGAGTTCCTTCGTACCCTCACTATATGATAGCATCAGAGGGAGCGAGCACCTATGGCCGAGGCAGTACTAGATGCAGCACCAGCACCACCAGACGCGGAGGATCAAGCCGACAGCTGATCTGTCATGTTACTCTGATATTTTGTTGCTCTTTTGAGATTGATAATGTTCTGCTAGCTCACATGAGCTGATTCTTTTGTACATTGTGCCAGTAGTGCACCCTTGGCTATTTCAAGTTTTATAAAATATATATGAGATTGAGACTTTTGGTTGTGACTTCATTTTTATTTGTCATGTTTTTGATGTATGATGATATCATGTGATGTAAATGCTATGAGTAGAGTAGAATGCATGTATAAATTCATGCAATGAATTGATTTCTTTCATATGTATGAATGTTATTCAAATGTACGTGATTATGGAAAGTTTATGTTTGGAATTGTATGTAATGCAATAGATGGAATGAATGATTATGAATATGTAATGGAAATACAATGATACACAAGATATGTTTTGCAGCGATTGATGAAAACAAGTACTCACTCATATGTCAAAAAGGATGTTTAAGTCGGGAATGTGACGACTTGCGTTTCCATGAGAACACCATCGTATGAGATTCAGGTGTTGATTTTTAAGTGTAAGCATAGTTCTGAGAAGGATTGTTAAAGATTGTCAAGCAATTTGTGAGAGCATGTAATCATGCAAAGTGCGAAAATGACATGCAAAATTAAATGCAAACCTAGGACCTAGGACCTAGGACCTAGTCACTGATCATGTGTCAGTCATTTATCATCATTGAGTTTTTAGGTAATCGAATAAATCAATACAATGCCCACTAGTTTAAAAAAGCATATACATATGAATATTGATTTGTATGCTCAATAATCAATACAACGACCACTGGTTAGACAACCATGGACATATGAATATTGATTTTATTTTATAAATGTCGGATTAGATACAAGCAGCAAGGTACAAATGCTAGGATGACCTGAATATCTTGTCCATTTTGATATAGCAATTTGTGTAAACATCAAAACATAAATGTCGTGATGACCTGAATACGCCTTGCTGAAACAAACACATCAACTAGTCCATAGATCGTTTTAAATCCAATGTGAATTACTGGTAGTGACCCTTTATCGTTCACATCCTTAGACAGGATTGCGTTTCACAGTAGGAGAAGGAACTCGCCCAAAAAGACAATCGTTTGATGAAACTTGAATTTTTTTTGGTATCAATGGTCGAGGTACTCATGGCCATCCAATTCGAGATAGAGGCTCTTATGCCCCTAGTCATCACTCTCTAAACCCTGTAAATGACATCATCAAAGAGCCCGAAGGGATAAAATATGTAAAAATCTCAATGTGTATCAATAAGCATACAAGGAGATAAAAGCATGTAAAAAGCATAGATTGTTTTCTATATGATGTTTCATTGCATTGGTGTAGATGGAAAATCCTTTCTGGAGAGGAGACAGACAGACAGACAGACTCGGATGACGCTTCAAAGGACTCTTACTAGATATGACTTGTCTAAGATGTACTGGAGGCCATAGGATATGACATTGATTGCCCCCAAGTGTTAAGCATTGATAAGATAAACACATTTGAGTCGATTGGTGTACAAACTGACTTATTGAATACAAGAATACATAAACAAACCAAGAGATATGTACAAACTAAAGCAAGACTCGAGGCTGGGAAAGACGAAGATTGTGGTGATAGATGGTGCATTTTGACTCAAGTGGCGCCAGTTTGCAGGGTTTTCACCATCTTGGTAGAGATTCTGTTTTTGCTACCAAGGTGCTTTTTTCCAAATTTTTACGAAGGCAATTTTTTTCTTTTTCATTTTTTCAATTTTTTTGTACTTTTGAAACTTTTTAATTTTTTTTGTGAATCATCAAGGCGCCCACTGGTAGGTTTTCGCCAAGATGTTCATTTTTTTATGACTTTTTCAAATTTTTAAAATTTTTTCATGACATTTTACCATAGACTAAATGCCTTAGGCATAGAATTTATTTAGATGGAGAATGTTGATTGGTTCCGGGAGTTGTTCTGCTGCAGTCGTTGAGAGTTGATAGGCACCAGTGCCAAAAGTAGCAGTGATTAGAGAGGGACCCAGCTAGTTAGGTTCAAACTTCCCCTTGCGTTCTTTATGTGATTGATTTTCTGGATTCTCTCTCAAAACTAGATCACCAACTTGAAATTCTTTGTTTCTAACTTTCTTGTTGTAGCCTCTAGACTTTTTGTTCTGATATACTCCGAGATGATCATACGCTGCTTGTCTGCGCTCATCTGGTAGTTCAAGTTCTTGCAACTTAGACACTTTGTAGTCATCAATTGTTACTAGACCATGCATTCCGATTCTTAGTGATGGGATTTCAACCTCAATAGCTAGTACCGCTTTAAACTCAAAGTAAATTGAAAGGTGAAGCCCAAGTAACCGTTGTGATACATGTTCTGTAGGCGTAGAGAGCTGGATTGATTATGAGATGCCACTCTCTTCTTGTTTGATTAACTGTACGGTACAAGATTTTTAATAGATTATTTTTTGAAGCCTTTGCTTGTCCATTGCCTTCAGGATAGTAGATAGATGACCAATGTTGTGTAATGTTGAATTTGGCACGTAAGTCATCCAAGTCTTTGTTCTGGAATTGTCCACTATTATTTGTGACTATAGAATGTGGAATACCATACTGACATATGATGTAGTTCAAGATGAACATAGATATTTGTTTTCCAGTGGTTTCTGTCAAAGGGACTGCTTGTACCGATTTGGTAAAATAATATGTAGCTCTGATTATATGGGTATGTCCATTAGAAGAATGGGGATGTATGGCTCCTATAAGATGAAATGCCCATTGATGAAAATGCCATTGTGTAGTGAAGGTAATTAGATCTCTCTCAGGAGCATGGATTAAGTTGCCATGCACTTGGCTCTTTTGACAGTTCTTAGCAAACTTGATAGACTCTTTCTCCCTTTTCGGCCAATAGTACCTAGCCGTAATAAGTTTTTGAGCTAATGTTAAACTGTTCGAGTGTTACCCACAAATACCATCATGGACTTCTTCTAACGCACGTTGAGACTCTTCCTGTTCTAATCATCTAAGTAGCGTACCATCTAGACCTCGTTTGTGCAGATCATGACCAATGATGACATATTGGGAGGCATTTCAGATAAGATCTCTTTTCATGGCGATTAAAGGTATCGGGAATAATTTGGTCTTTGAGATAGGAGAATAGGTTTTGAAATCTGGATGAATCATCACCCACAACACTGCAGATCATACGGGTATCAGGGGAGTCATATGCAGGATAAGATAGTGCTTCCACCAGGAACTCGTAGCGTAGCTAATGTTCATGCTTCTGTAATAAAGTAGATAATGTTGCCATTGCATCGGCAACCTTATTCTCTGTTCTAGGTATTTGTTGAAATGTGATAGATATGAAATATTTCTTTAGATCATCTACCATTCTCTAGAAAAAAGATTCATTATAGAGGAATCGGGAAATTCCATTTGCACTGGTGTATCATCAAACAAAGGTGCATCTGCTAATTGATCAGCAATAGCTTGGCCTTTAATAGCTTTTCTTTCAACATATTCAATGTCAAATTCACTTAAGAGCATGACCCATTTGGCTAATCTACCTGTGAGGGCACCTTTACTTAGTAGGTACTTTAGTGGATGAATTTTAGCTACCAAAAGTGTGGTATGAGCCAACATATAATGTCTCAGTTTTTGTGATGCAAAGATCACAGCTAGACAAGCTTTCTCAATCATTGAATAGTTCTTCTCATATGCAACCAATGTTTTACTGATATAATATATAAGCTTTTCCTTTTTATTCTCATCATGTTGTCCACGCAATGCCCCCAATGATGTATCTGTTGCAGAGACATATAAGATCAATGGCTTCCCTTGAATAGGAGGCATCAAGATAAGAGGATTTGATAGATACTTTTTGATATGATCAAAATTCTTTTCACATTGCTCCCTCCATGCAAAGGACACACCTTTATGTAATGTCGTTGTAAATGGTTGTGATATGTCTGCTAGCTTAGATATGAAGCATCTAATAGATTGAACTCTCCCTTGCAATGTTATCATTTGACTAATGTTCTTGGGAGGTTGCATCTCCATGATAGTTTTAACTTTAGGTGGATCTACTTCAATTCCTTTCTTTGAAACTATGTAGCCTAAAAGCTTTTCAGAAGTGACACCAAAAGCACACTTCTTAGGATTTAGTATGAGACTAAATTTTTCCATTCTGTCTAGTATCTTGCTCAAGTCATTTAGATGTTCAGCTCTAATCATAGATTTTGTTAAAGTATCATCAACATAATCCTCCATAGTTTGATGCATCATGTCATGAAAAATAGATGTCATAGCTCTCTGATATGTAGCACCAGCATTCTTAAGCCCAAATGGCATGACATTCCAAGAGAAGGTGCGCCATGCACATGTGAAAGCAGTTTTCTTTTGATCTTCTGCAGCAATTTTTATTTGATTATATCTAGAGAAACCATCCATTAAGGAATACATCTCAAAGCCCGCAGTCATCTCCACTATCATATCAATGTTAGGTAATGGAAAACCATCCTTAGGGCATGCCTTGTTTCCATCTTTAAAATCTGTGCACACTCTTATTGATTTGTCTGGTTTAGAAACAGGTAGAATATTAGATATCCATTCTGCATAATCAATAACTCGGATAAATCTGACCTTTAGAAGCTTCTCTAATTCAACTTTTACCAAGAGTGCAACATGTGGATGCATCTTTCTCAATTTTTGCTTAAGATGTTTGACATTTGGAGCTATAGATAAATGGTGCATTATAAGATGAGGATCCAAGTCCGGCATACTTGAGTATTTCCATGCAAAGTTGATCTTCTTTTTTGTTAAAAATGTTGTAAATTTTTGCTTTTCATCTTCTGATAAAGATTGTGCTACATGAATGAACTATGGTTGTTCTGTTGTTCCCAAATTGATAGATTGAGTGGGCTCAATTAGAACTGAAGATTTGTTCTGTAAATGACTTGGAAGGACATCAAATCTCTCATCTTTAGGCGCCTCAGAGAGGGTTTCACCTTCAGATACCTCTTTTATTTTTACTTTTGTAGGTTCTGAGATTGCCACAAAGTGGTTTTCACCCACATAATTCCTTTTCTTTTTATTCTTATTTTTATTTTTCTGACTAAGATACTTGATGTCCGACTCCGTCACGCTAACGCTCGGTTCACTGATGGAAGTCCTTAGACGTTCAACTGCATTTAGGTAGTAAGCAAGGGCATAGCCATTGGGAAAGGTATAAATACCTTGGTTCGAGTTGGTCGTTATGTCAAGGTTAGGGCGTTGGATAGTTAAAGTGGTGAAAGATTGGGAAAGAGTGTTTACTGATATGGATCTGTCATCATCGGTCCTAACGCGATGCTAGAGTTGAAAGGTGATATTACAACTTAAGACATTCAATCTGTGAATAGGCTCAATGTCATTGTGGAAATCCACTTCAGCCATTGGTGGATCAGACTCCATAAGTTCATTATTTCGCTCTAGACTTACGTTGGGTTGAGGTGCATATTGGTGAATAACATCAACATGCTTTTCTGTAATAAGTTCATCTGGTTTCGGAATGACTCGCCATTCATAGTTATTGGATTCATCTTATGTTTCTTCATCTAGACCTCTAGGAAATTTGAGAACATGAGTAAAGTCAAGATGAGTACCCCAAGAAGGGTTTGCCTCAGATTTTGATTTGAATTCATACTGGTGGGAATCTGTCTCAAAATAACCACTACCTTCCTCTTTCTCTGTTTGATTGCATTTGAGATTAGCTGGTTCTTGTGTTGCAACTATCTCTTGCTCTATAGTAGGTTCTTGTGTTTCTACTACATCAATTTTTTTTATTGGATCATCTTCAGCTTCAAGGAGGTCTTTTATTTCTTTAGACAAACACTCATAAGGATTGAGCTCATCAGTGGTGCCTGAATCTTCACTATTAAATTGTTCAGTTATTTCCTCCTTTAGTTGATTTGCTATAGAAGGCTCAATTTATTCTAGTATATGTGGGGAGTTCTTGCCAAGACAGAAAGGTTTCTTTGTGTATCGTAGACCTGTCGTATCTTTGTTTGCTCGTCCGCGATGATCAGGAGGTGACATAAGACCTTTACCCTGTAGTCCTAGAGGTCCTTTTCTTTTATATCCCATCTTTATGATCAATTTATCCCGTGGGCCATATGACTTAAAAGGGATATTTGGTATTTTAGGATCACATTTTTGGACAACTTGAGATTTAGGTTAATCTTTGTATACTCCTTCATAAGGAAACTTCAAACAGTGATGCAATGTAGAGGGAATGGCTTTCATTTCATGTATCCAGGGTCTTCCTAGAAGGATATTGTAAGGCAAATGTAGATCAATGACTTGACATATAGTATCTCTGATGACATGACCTGCTTTGATAGGTAGGACAATAATTCCCTTAGAAAATCTTTCTTGCTCATCATATGCTTCGATTCATCTTCTGTTTCTTCATCTATACCTCTAGTAAATTTGAGAACATGAGTAAAATCAAGATGAATACCCCAAGAAGGGTTTCCCTGATATTCCGATTTGAATTCATACTCATGGGAATCTATCTCAGAATAACTACTACCTTCCTCTTTGTGTGTTTGATTGCCTTTGAGATTAGTTGGTTCTTGTGTAGCAAGTATCTCTTGCTCTTTAGTAGGTTCTTGTGTTTCTACTACATTAATTGTTTTTATTGGATCATCTTCAGCTTCACAGAGGTTTTTTATTTCGTTGCGCAAACGCACATAAGGAATGAGCTCATCAGAGGTGTCTGAATCATCACTATCAGATTGTTCGGTTATTTCCCCCTTTAGTTGATTTGCTACGGAAGGCTCAATTTATTCTGGTACATGTGGGGAGTTCTTGCTAAGACAAAACCTTTTTAGCTATGGAAGGATCAATTTATTCTATAACATTTTCTTTGATCTTAACCTCTTTAGCAATGGCTTCCATCTTGGATGTTGAAGCAATGTCTAGTTACTTGGTGGAAGATTCTCTATTATTAGGAACAAGTTTATCAACACTCTCTTTTAAGGTAATGCAAGTTGTATACAGATCAGCCTGAATCGTCACCTCTATTCCTTCATAAGGAAACTTCGAACACTGATGGAATGTAGAGGGAATGGCTTTCATTTCATGTATCCAGGGTCTTCCTAGAAGGATATTGTTAGCAAAAAGTAGAACAAGAACTTGACATATAGTATCTCTAATGACAGGACCTGCTCTGATAGGTAGGACAATAGTTCTCTTAGAAGATCTTTCTTGCTCATGATATGCTTTGATAGTTATCTTCTTCCTGGGATCAATGGGCATTTCTGAAAATCCCAATTGCGTAATCAAGCTTAAAGAACAAATTTTTAGGCCAGTGCCCTCATCTATTAACACACGTTTGACATCATGGTTTTGGATCAAGACTTCAATATGCAAGGGCTGGTTATGGGGATGACTCAAGGAGTTATCATCTTCCTCTGAAAAGGAAATCTACGGTGGAGACATAGGATGACCAACCATAGTGTGGAATTTGTCCCAATCAAGGTCCTCAGGAATAGTGGATCCGAGTAGAGCGTTGTCTAGAATGGCTCTATGAGTTGGAGATATCCAAAGCAACTCAAACATGGAGATTTCAGCATTTGTGTGCTGGAGTTGTTGAATAATTCTATAGGAAGTAGGCCTCGTGTCTTTAGGATTCGAAGATCTAGAGGTAGCCTTCTGTTGAGAAGCAGATGAAAGATTGAAAGGCACCTTAGGGACATTGGATGGATCTCTTATTTGTCCTTGTAGGTGTGCCTGAGCTCGTGATCGAGTAACTGCATTAGCTGATTGATTATCTCTATCTCTTCGTACAATTGTGATGACATTGCAACGCTCAGATAGGCATGGTTCAACCATATTGATAACAACATTGTTTCCAGAGTAGGCATAATTGACTTTAGCCCGCATATTAGGTTGAGAAGAAGAATCTTCTTTACCATGTTTAGGAAATGGTTCTGTGAATGCTGTATGATCATTATTACTCTTATGATTGTCAATCATGATGTCGCCATTATCAATTTTGTCTTGTATAGTGTGCTTCAAGGGAACGTAGCTATTAGTCTTCTCAGCTTTATTGTGATGGAATTCACAAAAATCGTTCTTTCTCAACCATTTCGGTTTAGGTTCTGGATCAAAGACTTTTATCTCAAGCTAGTAGAGTATTTTGTTCGGCAATAGAGTTTTCATGGCGGATTCCAAGGATTCTGCAAGAGGAGTGAATTTTAGATTAGGATATGTATGCCAAGGTTTATAATCAAACGACTTTTTGTTGGACTCTGTTGCTTTAGCTTCGGAAGCTTTGATGGCTTTGGTAGCAACAGTGAGATTGAAAGCAGGTGCCTTAGATGGGGCACACATATTATCAACAACGCCATCTGTGAGAACACCTTTGTTCTCGTTCCAATTTTTGTTCTTATCCTTAGAACTAGATCCAGATTCATACTTGTCTTTTTGAAGTGTGATGCCTCCTTTTTTTACAAGTACCTTCGCAATTGTCATCGCATTATCTACCATTTTGTCAAAAGATGTATGATTTTGCATTTGTAAAGGGTAGTTGATCTCTGGAACAAGATTGTTGATGAAGATTTGCAACTTCTCAGTTTCGGGAATGGGTCTAGCCTATAGAGAAAATTTATTCCTCCACCTCTTGAGAAATGTCAGGAATGGTTCTCCTAGATATTGTTTCAGATTACAGATGTCGATCATGGTGACTGGATGCTGAATATTATAGGAGTATTGTTGATAGAACAGTTTGATTAACTCAAAAGTTGTGATAGAAGGGGCATTCTAGAGAACCAATGAATGGCTGCTCCTCCCAGAGATCGAGGGAAAACACGCATTAAGTAGGTTCTTTCATGCATAAACTCCATAGATTGAGTACATAATTCTTTGACATGATCTTGAGGGTCTGAGTTTCCATCATACTTATCATATTTAGGCATCTCCACTCTTTTACGAAATGACATGTACAAGTCTTTATGAAATGGAAAAGGGCATAGAGCTTCCACGGAGAACTCCTTAGGTTCCTTTTCTTTTTCAAGTTGGTTAAGTTTGACTTGCATGACATGCATCTGTTTCATCATAGTCGTGATAAGATTTTCTTCCTCATGTGTAATGATATCTTGCACTTTAAAGTTTGGAGGAAGTTTAGCTCCTTGATGAGCTAACTCTAGAAAGTATGCTTCTCTATCTTCCTTCAAGAAATGTTTCATCATTCTTTTGAAGTCATCATCGTTTTGATATCGAACAATTTCAGAAGGTGTAGGTTCTTGAACCACAACAAGTTGAGAATGGTGTCCTTGAGACCTTTGTTGTCTCTCCGTGAGACATGTTAGGAGTTTTAGGGGTCCATGGATTAGATTGAGGGGTTTGTTGATTACCTCCGTGAGTTGATGGAAAATTGCCAAGACCGTGGTCTTCGTAAGGACGAGAATTGTAGAGTTGCTCAAGAGTGGGACCCTTGTGAATAGTCAAAGGTGCAGTGGCGAGTGCGTCTCTGGGTTTCTTGTGTGACGAAGCTCTAGTTTCCACCATTAACCTTGAGTGAAGCAAAATAATGAGATGAAGACAACTAAAGAATAAATTGATTCCAGAAGACCAAATGATGAAACCTTGTTAAGGTTGAAGTGAATGAAAGGTACTGTGCCACAGTAGTGTGGGTAGATGCCCAACAGATGGCGGGCACGAGCTCACAACACTTAGCCATTTAGTAAAAAGATTGAATTTTAAGATAATTTTAAGAAGGTTTTGACACAAGTTGAAAAAGACTCAAATTGATAACCTAGAAGGCTAAATCAGACTGAAGAGACCACTTTAGGAAGATGAATGGATTCGTTCTAGTTTCTGCTTTGTTCCTGACATAGTGACCAGTTTCGAGCAATTTTTCTCAAACGACTTTTTGCAGGATCTTACGATAGTGGGTATGCTATGAAATGACAATTGACAAACTGGTACGACACTATACAAGTTATCATACGACAATACAAGGGTTCTGAAATGACAAATGCCAAAACTCGTATGACTTTATGACCTGATGGGACGACTTTTGACTTAGAAAGGATTTTTAGTTCAGATTTTGCAAATTTTTGGTTTTCAATTTCAGATTGTTAACAAATTTCTCTGTCTAGGTTTGAAGATTATTCTGAGATCATTCGTTTTCGGTAGCCAAATATATAAACAAGCACACATAACAATAAGTGATTCCAAGCACGTCTGAAAACAATGAACATGGGAGAAAGCAACCTTGTGCATGAGCAATGAAGTGACTGAATGTGCTAATCCCTAGGAGTGCTAATTGTGTATGTTCCAAATTTTTTTTTTAATAACATTCGTATTCCTAGAAAAATGAAAATCTGGCCTCACTAGGGTTTGTAGTAATGTTCAGACTCGACAACTTTTATGATCTCAAGAGGGGAAACGCTAATATAGGCGCGTCGGGGTTTTGACACAGTCCGAGATATTAATGAATTGGGAGCTGTTAGGGAGATCTATCAGCTGAACCAGAGACCACATCTATGAAGGTTTCCTTCACAAGGAGATTTATGTGGCGGCTGCTGCTACCACGGCGAAAGTGGCTATTACCACTTGAGGTTTCGTCCATGTGGTTGACCCAATTAAGAGAATGTCCACTACAGTTAACCCTCTCTAAAGGTGACTCACAAAAAATACCACATGGAGATTGGTTCCAGATTCAAGGATTTGAGTTTCTTATACTACCCAAAAAAGGAGTAGAGGGTAGTCCTGTATCGTATTCACTTGTAACCAAAATAGAGCAGACAGATTAATTCAACACGCTAAGACCAAGATTATCTCACAAAAATCTATGACGTCAATCGCTATGATCTATCAATCTCTCCGGAGAGAGAATGTAACAATCAAAAGTTGAAGACACATGAATGTAGTAGAACGTGAGACTCTCTCGGTACCTTCCCTACCTACAAGGGGATCATTCGTCAAGAGGAGCTTTGCATGAATAAACAAGCGAAAGAAGTTCAATCTCTCAAGATAATCCACAAATAGTGTTCATAGGGCCGATTTACTATGTGTAATAGTTATGCAAAAAGCAAATCTATGTTCATTTTATAGCCCAAAATGAAGTTTGTGATATGAAAGCAAGAAAATCACACAAGCTTGACACGTGAGAGGTCGTTTCAATCCAAATCGAAATGTTATGAGCTTGAGAAGAATACCTGAATTCGTTGCAACACGCGTAGTAGATTTTTACCTGTTTTAGCAATTTAGTTGTGCTTTCTCGAATCAGATTCAATAAATATCAATAAAAAATTGAAGATTTCAATTGTTAGGGTTAGCTGTTAGACCAAATCTTAGAATCAAATCTTAAAAGCTACAAAAAATTTTGTAACGACAATTGAATTCTTGAGTCAAAACTCGTATGACAGTGGGTTACCTCCAGACGACAGTTTGGAAACTGATACGACTGTAGGTGTCTTCTCATCCGATAATCGAGCTTCCAAACGACAACGTGTACTCTTTGATACGAGCCTTGAAATTGCCTAAGACAACTTGTCGTAAGACAATTTGTATCGCCTAAAAGGAGTTTCTGACAAAAGTCGTAAGAAAAATGTACGGACAAAAAATGAAAATCATAGTTTTAACCAGAAAACGATAAGAAATTGGTAGAAAGATGATGAAAATCCGTTTTAAGGCCTGAGGGTGGGCGCCATAAATGTTTTTGTGAATTTTGTAATTAGCTGTAGACACAACACTTCAGTAAAACATTAGAGGTTAGCCAAAAACTAAAATCATTCAATGAAATTGAAACTAAACTAACTAGACGATGTACTGCCTTCTAGTAAGACAAGCTGAACAAGAGAGAAATTTTGTTGTTGAAGACATAAGACAAATGACTGATCAACTACAAGTGAAAGAAATTGAGATAGTGAGACTTACCGAGCATCATTTTGAAATATGCAATTTGATGATTATTGTAAGCCGGGAGATCAAGCAAGTGAATAGTGAGTTATCAAGGAAACTTGAATACATTAGAGCACTTAGGGAAGAAAATGAAAAACTAAGAAATGAAGTGAAGATGCAACAACAACATAATGAGATGATGAAAAAGGCTCAAGACAGTTCTAAGAAAATTCATGATTTTCTGATTAGTCAAAGAGGACTTGGAGGTACTACTCGATTAGGCTACACCGAGCAAGGAGAATTTTCTAAACGAGCTGAACAGATGAAAACCAACTAGAATCAGAGACCTAAGCCACTGGCATGCTATCACTATGGTTAAATGGTTGACACTTGAAATGTTACTGGTATTTGTGCGTGTGAATTTTGTACCTAGTTGCAGACACAACACTTCAGTAAAACATTAGAGGTTAGCCAAAAACCAAAATCGTGCAATGAAATGGAAACTAAACTAACCAGACGATTTATTGCCTTCTAGTAGGTGTGAGTATGATACTCTCAGATCAGACCGAGACCGGTGACAATGCAACACCTAAACGAAAGTTTTGAATGCATAATATGAAAGATTATGAATGCAGATTAAGCTATATTTTTGTATTTTCTATGCAATAATATGGAAAACTTTATGAAATTAATCTACAATGAATGAAATTGGAATGCAGATTTGATCTCAGAATTCTATGAATGATAATGAGACTATGAATAAGAAACTATGTAAAAGCTAAATGATCAACTATGAAAGATTTCACAAATCGCCTGTCGTAAATGCTCAATGCTTCAATCGCCAATTCGCTAGAGTAGTTGTGCAAATTCAAGTGTTCTAATTATGAAGAGACGAGCCTTGATTTTATGGAAATCTAGGGCTTTGAGGATGCAAGAGAAAAGCCATAAATCACTCGTGATAAATTCAGGTTGATTTTTGAGTTAACAAGAAATCAGAAATAATTAACTCAGAAAATCATGAAACAACATGCAAGAACAACTTTTTAACTCAAATCAGAAGTTTAGATCAGTTTTGAACTCAAAATAGAGTGTTGAGTTTGCAAAAGTTAACACCTTGCATTGATTTCCTGATTTTGAGTTTCTTTACTCTTTGAGTGTGCACAATTAATTATGAATTAATTAAATAAATCAAGTGATTTATCCTCAACTTAACTTATTTTTGAAATTAAAACAATTGATTTTTGGGTTAATCAATTATTAGATCAAACTTTATTCAAAAACTATAGTATTAATAATTGACAATTGACATGAATTAATTAAATAATAATTTAATCAATTAGTCATAGGATTTTTAGATTTATTGTTAAAATAAAATAATACAATTTAAGAATATTTTAATTAAATTCAATTAAATAATGAAGTTGCAGTATTAAATCTAATTAATTAAATATTTAGAATATTCAATTAATCAAACTTTAGGATGAATAGAATTTATCGCCAAATAATAATTAAATTGAGATAAGTAAGATAAATTAAGAATATTATGAGGAATATTCCCCAATGCAGAATTTAGGATTAAATCAATTAGGATTGAATAATGTTTAGGTGTGCCTTAGGTTGGGATTTTGATGTCGAGTTCGTTCGAATTTGAAGATGTAGGAGGTCAATGAACCTATAGCCCATATTTGGGGTATTACAGTACTTACCGAAACCCTATCTTCAGGAACAATGGCTTCTTCATCGAAGATGAACAAATCCAAGTTTGCAGAGGAGGAGGAAGTCTACTAGTCGAGGACCTAGTATAATATATTCACCGCAAAATAGTAGAGATTGGAGATTTTGACATGTATGCAACTTACCAGATTAGAGTGTTTGTATGTTGATCTTGAACTTGGAATGTAGGAAAGCTGCACAAATGCGATGGATCTACCAAAATCATTTCATGGATCCATGGATGTAAGTGTGCATTAAATTAAGAGATATAATGAATGCCTTAATGTATACCTCGTCGCTTGAAGGCCAATGATATGCTAGATCTTGAAGATGAAAGATGCCCACAAAGGATCCTTGAATCTTTGAAGACTTGAATGCTTAAATGCTTGAACAGTTGAACGTGAGATTTTTATCATGAACTTTCCTTCGTTATTCTCCCTTCTTTGTTCGTTCGTCTTTGAAAAATGAAGTGGCTAGCCTTCCTTTTATACTAGTTTTCGGGCAGAAAAACAAAGTGAGCCGACAAGGTCACCACATTTTGAGAATTAAATCCTTGAGACAACACCAGACCCAAGGCTCACAACCCTCAGAGAAAAGGTCTACTTGGTTGACTTGTTCTCAAGGAACAAGTTGATATTCTAGGAATAGGTCAACATTCTAGGAACAGGTCGAGATTCCAAGAACAAATCGAGTGGGTCGACCTTTTCCTAGGATGGGTCATAGAGAGCCAAGTCTGAAGTCTCAAAAATTGCATAGATGAAAGCGGGAAAAATATGGTTGAATGCGAGAAAAATAGGGTTGAGTACGAGTCCATCCATGTTCCAAAAATTCGATAAAGGACATGATCTAAAAGGTCTTAAATGAGGAGTACATCCATTTTAAGATGGTACATTTAGCCCCCACTCCAGTAGTATGAGTTGCCTTAAACTCATGGTAAACTAGGTCGAAAAGCAATAGTTGATCACATCATGATTAAGGAGACAAAGAAACCATCCTGTACCCAATATAATCGAGTGTTCATGATAAAAAAATCAAAATGAGAGAGAGAGAGAGAGAGAGAGAGAGAGAGAGAGAGAGAGAGAGAGAGAGAGATCACCTCGCCAAATAAGATTTGTGTTCCTTATTGTGAACCACACCAAAGGGATCTGATTTAGTAGTTTAGCGGGTTTGTGTGCTCGACAGTCAATCTTATGAAAACAAAAGGGGTAGGGTCAAATGGTCTAACAGGTTTGTGTGCCCGATAGTCAACGCTACAAACTTTGTGCCTTGTCGTGGCTTTACATCCGCATGATATATTACTGCTATACTATGAGAATGGTTATTGTATGTGCTAGGATAGGTCAAATGATCTAGCAAGTGCGTGTGGCATGCTAGGTCAAAGAAAGTGGATCCTTGGGAGAATGAGGGAGATGAATATGATTTCATTTTCCCCCAAGTTTAGGAACAAGAGAAAAGAGGACCTATTATGCTACTCACAAAGCGTACCATACATGAGAATGAACCCCCAACAGATAAACTAACAATTTTACATGGTGTGTAGCAACATAATAGGGACTTAGATATTATTTAAAGAATTTAGGAGTGAAATAGAGCTCATCATAAGGATATATGTGAATAACTCCATTATTAATAAATTTTTAAATCTTGACAATCATTAGGAAAGTGTTCATGATAACGGTGATACATGAAAAATGGAAGCTTTATAAATTTTTACTATGTTTCTTTCTATGTTTAGGTCTAGGAATCCCCTTAGCACGAAGGAGTTCACGTAAAATCATTTCTTCAGTGATAGGAAAAGATTTGTTAGATGATGAAGGAGAGCATGTGGACAAAGAATTAGATTCAACACTTTGTTGCACACATCTTAAATTCTGATCGAGAATAGTGTTCAAAGAATGTTGATACCCTCCATTGCCTAAGGGCTTTTGATTTTCTTGTTTATTTTTACCAAATCCATTCTTAGTGAATCTATGATAACCATAACAAGAGGCCATATCACTGAGTTTGGTATATTTGTCATGAGTGGAAGTGGAAACAAAGTTATTAGAAAAGGGAGTTGTTTTATATTTCATGAATGAAAGATCATTAATTCTATAGTCTCCAATAAAGGTTTATATGAAATCTAAGGATCCCCAGTCATCTCTTGAAAGAAAACTTGTAGAAGCAGGATTGTCACTAGATTATTTTTTCTCAATATTTGGACAACTATTTGGTGTAGTGTCTGCATGAAGAGTTTACATTACATTGTTATTGATAAACTTGGCCTTTTAATGAAGAGTTGAAGGAATAGCATGCATAGCATGTAACCATGGTATACCCAAAAGAAGGTTGTAATTAAGAGGTTAAGGCATGACATGAATGGGAGTATTCAAAATAACCAAAGCTACTTCGATAGGTAAAGTGATGATGCCTAATGTTTTCTTAGAAACATTATCAAATCCACGTATAGGAAAATTAACAAGTTTTATATTTGAAATATACGCTTTAATTTCTTTGAGCATGTTCATACTACAATATTGAGACCGAATCCATTATCAATTAAGGTTCTAGAAATGAGGTTACGATTGATAATGATGGCTACCATAAGAGTATCATAATGATCTTGAATCTCTTTAGCGGGAAAATCATCATGTCAACACAATTTTAGGTGGAGTAGGTGTAGAATTCATGCCTTGTAGAAAGGCATTGATGTTATGTTGATTAGGACCTGAAATTGGAAGAGTGGCTAAATATATTTGCAAGTCTTCATGATATGTAGGTGATGTTTTAAGAAGTTCCCAAAGAGAAATCTTGGCAGGGGTGTTACGTGATTGCGCTACCAAGTTATATTCCATTCCAAGATTTTGAGAAAGACGGTTTGGACGGGGAAGAATGGTTTGAGAAATTTGGATGGTAGTAGGTTTAGGATTATTTCTTGTACGATAGGTGTGAGACACCGCATGATATTCCAAAGAATCTTTAGGTTCCCCCTTAAGAGTTATGGAAGGACCACTTTTAAGGGTGATGAGAGGTTTATTTGATGCAGGGTAATCTCTGGTAGTGAAAATAGGTTGTGAAAAATTAACTTGATTAAGATCTTGCTTAGAATCCATATAATCATCACTAGAAGGGCGAGAATTAAGGAAATTGATATTATCCTCTTGTCCCAAGGAATCCTTAGAATAGGGATTGTAAACTTCCATTAATGCTTGATCTCGACTATGAGCATTAAATGATGGAAAATTTATATTGATATAGGTATTTTTAATGTCTTTCTCTTCTAGAATATCTCTAAGAGGAGAGTATGTTTTAGGAGAAGGAGAAATATCAAGTGTGTTATGTTGAAATGAAAAGGTTTCTTTTTCATGAGAATAGTCAACATTATTATCTAAAGGTACATCCCAAACAGTGTTATTATGAGTGGAAGGAACATATCTATCAATAAGGCACACCATAGAATAGTCACGAGGTAAATTGTAATTCGTAAAGGTGGGAGTATTGAAAGAAGATATACGACCACTGACATCAACCAAAGTATCCCCATATTCAAGGCCTATATTAGGAGAAGGGACAATATGAATCTAACACTCATCTCTTTGAACTAGAAGATTACGTGATAAAGATAAGTTGATAGGAGGGTGGTGTTTTATGTTAAACATAATGGAATGATGTTTAGAGAATGATTTAAATGAGTTGTGCAACATGATAAAAAGAGAAGTGAAAATAGAGTTGATCCAAAGAACCATTTTTTGATTGGAATGTATGCAAGATCTAATGAATATTTGAAAAATAAGGCATGAAAAGTACATACTTAGTGATGTAAATGCTATGAAAAGGAGATCTAGCTAAGAAGATATAAATACTACTAATGCAAACAGGAGTAAATCTAGATGCACAAAGAAGCAATATAACTTCACAAATAAGAGATTACCTAAACAAGGTAGAAAAATCTAACTCCAAAATACAATAAAGAGGTGTAAGAGGTTGGGTTCACGAAAATGTTTAGTTAGGGTGAACACACAAGATAATTCAAAGGGAAATCTAAGAGCAAGATCAAAAGGAAGTTGTAACACGTCAGGTTCACTAAAATGTTTACGGGGAAAATGGTTTCAATGAATTTTGTAATGTGAAATATGTGAGATATATTCATTAATTGGCAACTTGCACACTAACATTAAAAATACAAGAGAAAGAGGTGCTTCTAGGTGTAACTCTCAAAATGACCTAAATTAGATTCGCAAAACCTAGGGACATAAGGGCCCATTTGTTAGCGGGAATTAGCCTGGAATTCACATTTGTTATTTCTCATTTTGTCGAATCCATAGTTTGGGGGTGCAATACGAAAATAGAATAGGAATATGTAACTGCTCACTTTGCCAAAAATGAACATATACATCTTCCATCGGAAAAGGTGGAATTGGAATTTGAAGGGGGGTTGTTGGAGCTCTAAATTTTGGGCAAAATTTGCAGTCCTATATAGTGATAAAACCCTAAAAAATGGTCTGTTAAACTCCATGAAAAATAATTAATGATGGAGTACATGAAATAGGATCAAGAAATTATATTACTTTTGAATTAAAAAGTTGAGAGATTCAGGAAGGAAGCTCTCTGACAGGAACAATCAAAATTTTGTAAACAAAGCTTTCAGAAAATGATGGAATTTCTACCTGTTGCAAAGATGATGCGGACAAAAGATGAAGATGGTTGAATTTTAAAAATATAAAAATGACGCAGTTTGGGAAATCAAATTTCCTATATGCAGCAAAATTTTTAGCTTTCCACAAGGCGTTTTGGTTTGTCAACCAAGACAAAGTGAATCTAATACTTTAAGGTGAATTTAGGCCTACCAGCCTTGGCTTGATTAAGTCAGAATTGTAGAGGTATCAATTTGTACTTGTTAGTTGGCCAAATCTGAACCATCGTTTTTGGTTACCAACTATGGGATAACAAATTTTTAAATTTTTCATGTCTACACCTAATTTTTTAATTTTTTATTTGTGTGGGTAGGAATTTAATTTATTTTTTATTTGTTTGGGTAGTTTGTAACTTTTTTATTTATTCGAATTTTTTCTAAAAAAAATTTAAATTTTTTCCCAAATTTTTTTTCAATTTTTTTTCGAATTTTTTTGTCGAAATTTGTTTCAAATTTGATTTTTTTCTCGAATTTATTTTCCAATTTTATTCTTGATTTTTTTTTTTCAAATTTTGGTTGCAGTGATTGTAACATGGTTGCCTGCCACCAACTTTGGCCGCCTAAAACGGTCTACGATTCCATTAATAAAAATGAATTATTAAATTTAAAAATAATAAAACATTTCAAAAAATAAAATAAAAATCATGCTCAAATTCCAATTCCAGTTTCAAAAAGTGGAACAAAACGGTGAAAACGTAATCCAGAAATGAAAAATTGATTATCAAATCCATGATTTGACCATTTCCAACATTTGATCAAAATCCATCGTTTCCTAATTCTCGCTACCGAATGGGCCCTAAAGGCATGCCAATGCTAAACCCAAATTACACTAAGGAAGTACACAAGGAGGTTCTCTTTCATGCAATGTAAGATTTGATTAAGGTTGTGTAAATGCACTTGTAAAATTAAACTAATTGATTTAGAAAGATAAGCAATAGAGATATAGGCGCTAAATATAAGCAATCGGCCCAATTAAGATATGAAAGCATATCGAAGATAAGATGTGAAATAGATAATGAGATACTCACCTTAAAGTATGAAAACTATTGTTCTGGACCTGTAGCTGAATTTCTAACTACAGATCTACGATCATGGCTGAAAACCCCCAAAAATGTTGAGAATATAAAGCTGTCATGAATAGGTCGATCATGTCACCGTGTTTCAGAATAGGTCGACCAAGTCTCTTTGTTGCCAACGCACTTTTTTGAAGTCGACACAAATTTTTTTGGTAGATCGTTGTTTGTAACTTCTAGATCTATACCCACAATCCTAAGATCTTGCTCTTACACACATAAAACTAGGTTATGGTGTTGGGGTGGATAAAGGCTTTCCTTGGTCAAGCCCTAGATTGAGGAATCAACCTTGAATTGAAATGTAATTGGGTAAATGAAATAAGATAAATGTAAATATTCACCTTGCTTGAAGAAACCCTTGTCAATAAGGATTTTGTTGTGTTTGTATGTTGATCTTGAACTTGCAATGTAGGAAATCTCCACAAATGCAATGGATCTACCTAAATCACTTAATGGAGCCATGTATGTAAGTGTGCATCAAATGAAGAAATATGATGAATGCCTCAGTGTAGATCTCCTCCCTTGATGGCCAATAATATGATAAATCTTGAAGAGGAAAGATGGCCACAAAAAATCTTTGAATCTTTGAAGACTTGAATGCTTGAATGTTTGAACGCTTGAATGCTTGAATGTTTGAACGCTTGAATGCTTGAATGTTTGAATGCGTGAATTAAATACCTAGGCTTCCTTTTATATTAGTTTTCAATCGGGAAAACAAAGCAATCTAATAAGATCACCACATTGTTAGAATTACATCCCCGAGACAACACCAGATCTGAGGCTCACAACCCTTGGGTATGATTGGGGAATAGGTTGACATTCCAGGAATAGGTAAACATACTAAGAACATATTGAGATTCCCAGAACAGGTCGATTTGGTCAAGCTATTCCCATAATGGCCCATAGAGAGCCAACTCTGAGGTCTTAGAAAGTACACAGATGAAAGCATGAAAAATAGGGCCGAATGAGAGAAAAATGGGACTGAGCACGAATCCATCCATGGTCCAAAAATTTGATCAAGGATGGGAGCTAAAAGGTCTTAAATGAGGAGTGTGTCCACTTTAATATGGCACAGTTTCAGTGTTCCTTTAGTTTGGATTGATTTCCATTGCGCACCTCATGAAGTGTTTGTGGCATAATATTTTAGCTTCACCTAGGTTCACACCTTGATTTGTTCCTTAATGTTTAAGTTATCTTGGATTATTTTAAAGGTGGATCTTGCATATTACTCTCTTATTTCTTGTGACTTCTATTGTGTGACTTGTGCTACAAGGATTGGAATGAATTCGTTGAGGTCACTCCTATCTTTGGTAGCATCATTTTGTATCAGAGCAAGTTGTGTTCTTTATAGAGGTGAGATATTTGTTCTAGATTTCGTCAAGAACCGAATCAATGTTTTGTAGGGTCGCACAACAAGGATTTGACGTACAATTGTAGAGGATTTATTTGAGATGTATTGCATATGAAAAACTAGAGGTGGAGGAAGGACAGATGCAGATCCAATAGTATTAGAAATGTTGAAACAAACTGAAGATAGGTTGGAAGCTATGGAAATGGCCCAGAGAAGAGTTCGACATATTGAATATGTAAGTGATGAAGAAGAAGAAAGAGTTGAAGAAGTTGCTGAAGAAGGTGAGGAGAAACCTAAACTTGATCAAGGAGATGATAGATTCTTGAGATCCCTAACCAGGGTTAATGCTAGATCACATTTCAATCCACTTGATTATGATGGAAAATTGAATTCATAAGAATTGCTTGATTAATTGGACCACAAATATGGAGAAATAATTTGACTATGAAGGCACTAATGATGCTAAGAAGGTGAATTATGCTTGCATAAAGTGTAGAGGACATGCATCTTTATGGTGGGAACATTTGCAGACTGATAGACAAACAAGGAGAAAGAAAACACTCAAATCATGGCATCGAATGGTAAACAAATTGAAGGGAAAGTTCTTACTTGAACTTGATCACTAAGTAAGTTTGTTTAGGAGATTGCAAACCCTAAAATAAAAGGATCTTAGTGTGAAGGAGTATAGCATATAATTTTATAGATTGGATATTAGGTCTGGTCATACATATGATGAGGTTGAAAGAGTATCTATATATTGGAGTGGTTTGAGGGTTTCAATTCAGGATGAAATCAATTTTGTTAAATTGTAGAATATAGAAGAGGCTTACCAATACTCTTTAAAAGAAGAAGAAAAATTGAATAAAAGCCAAGAGCAAAGACAAAGAGGAAGAGGTGGAAGATTTTTAAGGGGAAGAACATTTGAATCAGGAAGAAGATCTTATATAGATCTGAGTAAAGGGAAAGAATAATTTGAGGAATAAAGTTCATAGTAGAGAGATGATAGAAGTTTCCATAGAGGATGAGGATTAAATAGTGGATCATTTAGAGGAACTTGTTTCAAATTTGGAGGAGGACACCAAGCCCTTGAATGTGCCCAAGGAAATTATAACAAGTAGGTTGAGAGAAAGTGTAAATATTCTTATGCAGAGGAGTAATGAACGTAATCTTTGAATCAACTAGGAGATGGAGAAAACCTAATGGTGAGGAGGTTCCTATGTCATGAGGAGATGGAACAAGAGTAGTTGCTACGAAAGAGTTTGTTCAAGACTAGATGAAAACTTGTAGAAAAGTGTTGCAAAGTGATAATTGACAGTAGAAGTTTAGATAACTTATCTTTAGAGGAGTTGGTGAACAAGTTTTAGTTACAGAGGCTGAAGCATCTGAAGCCTTATCAAATTGCATGGATAAAGGATGATGATGAGATATTGGTAAGTGAAAAATGTTTGGTGAACGTGAAAATAAGATCCTATCAGGATGAAGTCCTTTGTGATATTATGCCTATGGATGTGTATCACATATCATTGGGTAGAAGATAGAAGTGTGATGGACAAGATTTACATGATGGTAGGAGGAATATGTGTACCATCTTTGCAAATTGAAAAAGACAAGTATTGTTTCTTTTAGTAGAGAGTCTTAAAAGTGATATTTGTGCCAGTGTTAAAGTTTGTTTGGTAGAGAGAAGGAAATTCTTGGATGTATTTAATAATGATAATATGTGTTAGGATTTGATTCCTAATAAGTCTGACTTGAAATAAAAAGAGGAACAACGTAATGAATAAATGAGTTTCTGACATAATATGATGACATAATCTTAGATAATGTGTTTGATGGATTTCCACCTATGAGGAGTATTAGTCATTGTATGGATATGATTCATGGAGCTAGTTTTCCTAATAAAGCAACACACCAGATGACACCTGTAGAGAATAAATAATTGAATAGGAAAGTGCAAGATTTACTAAGAAAATGTATGATCAAATAAATTTATGAGTCCTTGTGTCGTACTTACAATGTTAGCACCAAAGAATAATGGGGAATGGAGGATATGTACTAATTCCAAATCAATTAGCGGGATTACAGTAAGAGATAGGTTTCTGTTACCTAAGATGTATGATTTAATGGATTGTTTGAGTGGAGAAAAGTATTTTACAAAGATTGATTTGAAGAGTCATTGTCATCAGATTAGGATCATGGATGGTGATGAATGGAAGACAATATTCAAGACAAATGAAGGATTGTATGAGTGGTTGGTGATGCCCTTCGGATTGACTAATGCAGCAAGAACTTTCATGAGGCTTATGAATGAGGTATTGAATAAATTTTTGGGTAATTTTGTAATTTTCTACCTTGATGACATTTTGAATTTTAGTAAAAGTACAGAGGATCACTTGTTACATCTGAGACAAGTGTTGTAGAGATTAAGGGAAGAGGAGTTGTTGATAATCCTCAAAAAATACTATTTCATGGAAGAGGAGATAGTGTACTTGGGTTTTGTGATCTCAATAGATAGGTTGAAGATGGATCTTAAGAAGGTTAAATAAATTATTGAATGGAGTACACCTAATAGTGTTGCAGAGGTAAGATGATTTCATCGATTGACTAGTTTCTACTAAAATTTCATTTGGAATTTCAGTTTGGTTTGTAATCCCATGACTGAGACAATGAGAGGGGAAGAGAAGGAATTTATGTGGACACATGGAGCACAAAAGAGTTTTGAATTACTAAAACAAAAGGTAATTGGACACCTTATATTAGCTTTAACTAATTTTAGTAAGGTATTTAAAGTGGACTATGATGCAAGTAGGAATGCAAGTAGAGAGATGTTAACTCACGAAAGTAGACCTATTTCTTATTTTAGTGAGAAGTTGAATGATGCCAAGAGAAGATATTCAGTTTATGATTATGAATTTTATGCCATAGTTGAAGCTATGAAGGAGTGGAGACATTACTTGTTGCCTAAGGAATTTACGTTGTACACTGATCATGAAGCATTACAATATTAGAACAATCAATTTAAGTTGACTCCGAGACATATCAGATGGGTTGAATTCTTGTAGAGCTACACATTTGTGTTCAACCATAGGAGTGGAAAGACAAATTTGAATGTTGATTCTTTGGGTAGAAGAAGGATTTTATTGAGCGAATGAGGATTGGAGTGGTATGATTTGATGAGAGAAAGATCTTTTATGAGGACACTTATTTTGCAAAACCTTGGAGAGCTTGCACAGAACTTGTTGTTGCGAAAAAAATGAATCGTTGGATTATTTCATTCAAGAAGGTATTTTATTCAAAGGATCTCAAATGTGTATTCTTATGAGTTCAACGAGGGAACGTTTGATTATGGAAAATCATTGTGGAGGATTAGTTGGAAACTTTGGCATTGACAAGACAACAGCTTTGGTGAGTGAGAATTATTTCTGGGTTTAGACTCATAAGTATGTTAGGAATTTTGTTTTGAGTTGTGGATTTTGTCAAATTGATAATGGAAGTAGTTAGAATACTAGATTGTATACACCTTTGACAATACTAACTACACCATAGGAAGACATTAGTATGTATTTCATACTGGGGTTATCGAGGACACCAACAGGTAATGATTCAATGTTTGTGGTTGTGGATAGGCTTTCTACAATGTGACATTTCATTCCTTGTAAGACAATTGCAGATGTAGTACATGTAGATTTATTTTTCAGAGATTTTGTAAGATTGCATTGGTTACCTAAGAGTATAGTTTCATATTGGGATAGTAAGTTTGTTGGTTATTTTTGGACGACACTTTCGAAGAAGATGAATACTAAATTTAAGTATAGTTATACATTTCATCCTTAGATGGAAAAATAGAGGTAGTAAATAGGAGCTTGGAAAATTTGTCAAGGTGTTTGGTTGGAGAGAAATATGGAAACTAGGATTTGGTTTGAGTAGAAGAAGAGTTTGCATATAACAAATTGGTGAATAGGAGTACATGGAACACACCATTTGAGATAGTCACATGCATGAATCATTAGGAGAATAATTTACCGAAGTTATGAAATCATTACATGATGACGTTAAACAATACTTGGAGAAAATGAACCATAATTATAAGGAGAAAGTAGTTATGAAAAGAAGACTTAGGGATTTTGCAATAGAAGATGAAGTGATGGTTTATTCGAAGAAGGGTATATTTCTAGTTGGAACTTACAATAAGATGAAGATGAGGAAGTTCAGACCGTGTTGTGTGTTAAAATGTTGACACACTTCTATGAGTCATTATATCCAAGATTGCTCAAGAATGAGGTCTCAAATGGTGACTCATAGCTCTCTATTCATGGAGTGCAAGAGTTTATAATAGAGGCCATCGGTTTAGACCTAGTGTGTGCCCATGCAATTACACCATAAAACGAGAGATTGAAAGAGGAAGAGTAATAGTGTTAGTCTCCATATCATTAAATATGCATGCAAATGAAAATGGAAGCTATTTTATATGATAACAATGCATGAAAACAAACTAATATATGAAAGGAGAAATATGCATGCGAGATTATTCTATGAAATGAAATTTGAATCTAATCTAACATGCAAGTGAAAGAGTAATATGAATGGATTGCCATTGAAGCATGAGAGAAGAAGACAAAAAAAAATAAGTTGCAATGTTCAAGCTCAAGTTCACAAAACTCTCCTCCAAAATTGCTCTCCAAACCTGCAAGGTGGTCCCACAATAGTGACTTCCACTTTTTGACCAACTTTGACAGAAAGACCAGCATTCTGAGAAAAAATTTCACTTTCGAACACCTGTTGCTGCATAACTATTAGAAATTTTAAGATGATGTAAACTATAGTCTCTTAGTGTTTTTTTTTTTAGTTTCTAAATGTTTTTTAAAAAAATCATTTAAATTCATTTTTCCTTCTTCGAAAAGTGGTTTGCGTGAAAAAACTATGTTTTTAAGGAGTTACTATCACTTGGATCAACATAACTTTTTTTTAAAATATGATAACGATGTAATTCTTTCGAGATTATATTTGTAACTTCAATATTTGAAGGATGCAATTGGTTTTATTCATTTTTGGTTAATATTTTTTAGTTTATTAAATTCTAAAGTGACAGTAACTGTAAGTTAGATATAAGGTCACTTGGATCACTCTATCTTGATCTATGTATATCGAAATGATGAACTACAACTGATTTAGAACCTAATTTAAGATCATTGATTAGAGATCACCGAGTTGCTGATAAAATATGTAAGATGATTAAATTAATAATATGTTGTTATTGATGTCAACTAGTTTTGACGTAACTTATGTTGTAAGTTACTATACTGAAACATTTGTAGAAAGGAGAAAAAGAGATGAAGAACATAAATATCTACATGAGAAAGATGTATATGACATATGAGGATAATGAATACATTGGGTAACTTATTGATGAGTCTATGACCTTATGTTATTGATTTGATTATGTTGCATTCATCGATGATGAGGAAAAGAGCTGAAAGACACAAAGCAGTGTGATCGGTTGATGAAGCATCACAGTATACACCAAGCAATGTAGTGTATACCGTGCACGGTATAAACCGAGCTTGTGTTCACCGACGCATTTCTTTGTTAACCGAGCAAGAACAAAAGAACTAAATGATTAGTTTAGCTGATGGAAGTTGATGAGCTGTAAAGTACCTCGTAATCAGAGTTGGAGATAAATTTTTTTACGAAGATCGACGCTTAACAAAATTCAAGGAAGATCTAAAGGATGGAAACAAAACGTGTTACCGAGACATCAACCGATGAAAATTTAAGAGGAAAAATGGACGAAGGTGTAATGCCCAACTTTTACACACTTGAGAGAACGTCACACAACCTGATTATTCTACTCAATAGAGAAAATAGCATCACAATTTCTTTTTTTTGTAGCTAAAATCCAACCTGATAACACATCTAGCTAGAACAATAAACTTTATATCAACTAGCAAAGAATGATCAATACTGTCAATTGCATACTTGAGACTCTCTTCATGTTCCATATGTTTTGCCTCTCGTCCCAATCACTTATTCCTGCATGCAAGACTACCAAGTAGGTTTATAATATAAGATACATTAAAAGCTAGATACATTATCATAAAGATGATTCTCTCATCACTACGTTAAATAGATAATTAAATAAGTATTCACATCATAATAATGATAGACGAAGGGAATCTATGAGCTATTGAGAAAGAGTAAACCATAATAATCTCAAATTATTCTATGACAAGCTATACGAGTCCTTACAAAGAATCAACTAATTGGTTCTCGAATTTTTACCTTCCCATTATAGTAAGTTTATTATTTAGTCTCTCTGTAAGCTTCTTACCAAAATCCCTAAAGTTTCACTCAAATCAAGTTTCCTAAATTGGTGTATGTTTATCATTAGATGAGTACCAAACAAAAAAAAATAATAACAACGTACATGCTCTCCAGCCATCGAAATGGCATCATGAGATCTCTAAGGTCCTAGCCAACCCCCGAGCAAGTAGAATCCTTTTCTCTTTGCACCATTATGATCAATGGTGAACTTTTTTTTTTTTATGCAACTAAAAGAAAACCGATAGATAGATCATTCTTAAGGGATGCTAGACACTCTAGCAAAGTTAATCCGAGTCATCTATAAGTTAATATTTTCGATAATGTTTATACAACTCTACAAATCAATAGGCTTAGTTTAACCATGCTGCATTCTAATACTACACATCCTAAGAATCCATTAAGATAGTATAAAATTGAGGTATAGAGATCCTTCATTTATTACGTTTTCTTACTGAATGGAGAATTAATATTTAAATAATCATATTAAGGGATTACGACTTGCTAACACTATGACGATGTCTTGATCAACAATAACATGACCTATAATGTTGATTCTAAAAGACTATGTAATTTTTACATGATGTCCGCGATGTGTGTTAAAATTTGTACTAAGAAAGTTACATCCCAAGAATCTTCTAAACAAGAGTTACACGATTAACCTACCATAAAATTTATTTCCTTGTATAAATGGTCTATGAGGCAAACAAGTTCTCAAACTCCTTTTTTTAAAATTTATTAGAAAATTATATTACATCATTTATTTGATAGAACTATATGTTTAGAGTAATAAACTTCAACTAGTAATAATGAATGAACTATGATAAATTAAGAATAACGAAAATTAAGTGAACTTTCCTTCGAAAATTTGAACTACGATTTTCCTATATGTTGAATCGTGTGAACATTCTCCCACAAAGTAAAACCCTATAATTTTCAATGAAATAACATACTAATCATTGTACAAATTTTTTAACAATGCACTGGTGAAAAGTGTTCTAGACTTGTAGGTAACGCTCATGATAAGGGTCATTAAAATTTTGCTAAGAAAAGCCACAAGTTTCTTTTTAAATTACTAATATGTGAACAAGAAATTATTCAAAAGGAACAATGCCATAAATTACTAATATCGGTATGTGTAAAATCTGATGGAGAGAGCGAATCAGAAAAAGAGTCATCGACTATAGTCAGCACATCAACTTGGATATCAAGACATAAATATAAAATCAAAGTATAGGGAAGAAGACGAAGTGGCCATTGACTAATAATTTTAGGAAACATATACGCATGCGCATGGCATCAGTATGGAGTTAGGAACCAAGTCATGAACATAGCGGATCCCTATTCCCATTCTTTATAATTTTAAGTGTCTAAAGTTAAACAATATCTCTACAAAAACCACTAGTACTAGCAATCTCAAGGATTCCATTAGGATTAATTTTGAGGAGGTACGGTCAACAAGGGGTTACATTCAGCAACATCAAATTTATTTATGGGTATCACACAACATTAGACATTCACAGGAGAGGTCTTACAAGGAAATAATCATTCAGCGACAAATCTTTAAGGAAATATAAAACAGGAAAGCAATGGCCTAATATCAACATGTATAATAAAGAACTCAGAAAACAAAATAGAATGTATGAAAAGCTTACGGATAGGCATTTTGTAATTCTCCCCTCCCTTATCAAAGTCTCGATCTTGTCAGTGTCACTGAAGCACGCAGGGCAGGACCAAACTGTGTTGTCTGTGGTTTTTTTATTTATCGCATATTGCTTTGAAGGGGTGAGGTATTTTTTTTTGTTTGACTAATCCAGCTGAACCTTTCCATTGTTGCTATCAGCTGTTGAGTTCAAAATCTACGTTAGGTCACAAGTCGCCATTCCAAGAGCATGTTTGGGTTCAGGGAGTTTGGAATCTAATTGTCTTAACCATAAATAATTCCAAGCACAAGCCCAACAATGAGAGTTGTCATAATGATCCATATCAAAGCACTAAGTACCCTTTTCCCAATGCTCTTTTCTTGATCACCTTCATAGTAAAACATGGCAAATGGTCTGATGAAGAACACCAATACTGCATCTAGAATGTATATTGCCACTCACAGATCCTTCATACGGAGTGTTAATTTGCATGCCCCATTGTATATTGCATGGCTGCAAGCATGTCGATTTGGAACGTCTGCAGGCAACATCAAAATGGAGATTTCCGGAACTGAAGGGCCAAGGACTACGACTAGCTTTGGAAAATATGCTGGTCTTCCGTGAATATCGAGTCTTTGAAGAGCTGGACTGCCTGTTGGGCTCTGTGGATGGATTCCGCTTTGAACTAACCTTCCTTCCTCCTCCCAAGCGCTAGAACTTGAGACTTAGAAAACCCACATTCATTGAGCAAGAATTGGGTCATATCTATTTTCCGTCGCTGCCTGCAATCTTCTTCTACTTTTGCTCGATGTCTATTTGAGAATTTGACATCAGACAACTTTGAGGTCAAGAAGAAGGAATATTTTGAGAAAACAGAGTAAGTGAATGGTGAGAGGATGCGTTTGAGGAATAGCATCGTATGGACGACATTCACCAATTCCTACCCTAAGCTCAATAGAACCCTAGAAATATGATCCTAAGCTACAACGAAACATGAAACACGCATGGCTATTTCTCTGAGAAATGAAAAAGGTGTGGAAGATACATAAAATTCCTGTGCTAGGTGCATTGTCTGGCATTTGCCAAATCAAATCCCGAGCTCCATAAAACCCTTGAAAATTTATCCAAGTTGTAGGGACACTAGAAGAGAGCAGTTTCTTTTATTTTTTGGACTGCTGGTCGCCACACCATTCTTCCCATTATCCAGAGGGCCTTAACCATACCCTGACAAATTTCGCAGATCTCCATGCCTCAAAGCTTTTGGGACCACAAAGGAACTGCCATCCTATTACGTACTGCCAGACCTTGCCCCCCTAGCATGCCTGTTAATTGGCATCGTATATGTACCTCCCATTCGTTGTCAGAAGAAATTAAAGTTCTTCAGTATCCCACGCGACTAAACTTCCTTCCTTGCTTAAGGATGAGTCAGAGTCTAAGTACTACAATATTTTCTCCGTATAATATATGATATCAAATCTGCAATTTAGATCTCTTTCCTTTAACCTCGTACCTGTAATTAAATTATACTAGCTTAGACTTACAATAATATCAATTTGCCCTCCAATATGGTTAGTAAGCATCTCACTATTTTGGTACTTAGATCCATCTTCTATATTGTAAAAGTTTTACTAACATTCATTGAGATTTAATAATCGTTATCTTTATTAAAATAAAATAAAATAAAATAAAGGAATTTAAATGTTATAAATTAAAATTGTAATGTTATAAATTAATATTGAACAATGTAAAAATAAAAGTAATACTAGTAATTCTTATTAATTGACAATAATTATATTATGATTCGTATATCTATTAGGATTTGATATAACTACAAGATATATCCATAATATTATTTTTGGTGGTGAGGTAAAATGTGGAAATCAATTGTAAATTTGTTGCTTGAAACAAGGCCATCAATATAGTGATGATATTTATTCCCAACATAGTAATATAATCGATAGTGTTGTTGTTTAGTCTCCATCTTGATGTGTCAATAACGACATAATATTATTAGTATCACGACATTAATATCAACACCAAGTATTTGATGTTACCACGATCATTTTAATATTGAGATCAATATATATATATACATATAATATTATATTGATATTATAGAAATCTTAAACGTTCACATTAGTAATAATGATGTATAACACTTTGGAGGCAATATTACTTTTAGCTTTAGTATGCTGTAGAAAAATCAATTAATTGTAAGATCACCATGGACGCTACATAACCAATAGAAATTGGACATGACATATGTTGGTATTGTTGATGATGTTGTAAAGAGGAGACTATTCAGAGCATAGAGAGCTCTTTTGAAATTTATATTAAAATATTCAATAATTAATCAATTCCAATTATCTTCCAAATGTCTTGTATATCATGAGGTTTTATTTACTCATTCAATAGTTAACATGGCATCAAAACTTCTATAATAATCACCTCGAAGTATTCCTGCAACTATCCAAAATCTAAATGCATTAATTCATTAAATCAATAATATCTAATCACCATGCAACATTTCCCTTCTCCTCTGTCTATAACACTTAAGTTAGTTCATATGGTGAATGTTACCATAATATTTAAATCCCCCTCACAACCAACACTGTCACCATTACTCACATTATGATAACTATTGTATTATTTGAAATTAACATGCTCATATTGAAACGACAAAATATATTATAGAAATAATTTAATTAACACGTGGTGGGTCATCGCTACCATAAAAATAGAGTACTTACCTCTTCGTCATGAGGTGAATTTTGTACCACACGCTTCTTTCAAATCTAAGAGTATTTCAGAGTCAATAGAAATCATTAGTACAATATAGCATTATATACAAGGTAACCTGAATTTATGATCATCATATAATTGAAAGTATTTCATTTCACCTAATCAAGAATCGTATGTCAGAGACCCTTTCTTAACCCTTTTAAATATTTATTCATTCTAGGTTAACGATTCATTTCAATCAAACTCTATTATACTTTTCACTTTTTACCATAATGTATAGAAAATTCAAGATCGTGGTTATATTGTCCCATGCAAGAAACATAATGATAAATAAGATCTAATCAATACAAAATTTCCACATTCGCAAACTCAAGTAATATACCCAGAGGCAGCCTAAAAAATATAGGGTATGTGTATTGATCTATGGGGAGGGCATCACATAAGGATAATAAGCAGCAAAATCTGGTGGATGAAAAGAAAATAATTTACATGTCTATTTAAGAAAGTAGGGTTTCATTATGAAAGTTATGCCGGAGAAAGGAGACTACAGAATTATCACGTGAACAAGCTTCATGCATACTTGCTCAGACTGGTTAAGGAGAACTGAACTAGAGAGATTAGCGAGCGTTTGAAAGCTATTACCGAGAGATAGTAAGTCATTGATTATTGTTGAAACAGAATTGATATATTGATCAAAGGATTTGAATGAGCATAATATAGATTTGAACATTTGCAATAGAAGTTGTATTGTAATCAGATCACCTATTGTTATAGTTTAACCATTGTAATCAGACAAATCTCCTAACAAAGTGGACTTGAAAGTCTTGTAATGTCATTCTTAAAATGTGCATTTGTTATCCTGTCAACCCTATAATGAATGCTGGTTGGACGATAATGGTTAGTGTTAAGTCCTCTAACAAGGTCACACCTTACAGTGTGTTTTGTAACCTTTAACAGGGTTGGGTCTTCATCGACCTCACTTCAGAAGAGTGAACAATTTTTGAGTTGCCGGTCCCAGGTTGTTTTTCCCTTAACAATGTTTCCACGTTAAATCTTTTTTGTTATGTGTTGATTGTTTGATTGTCATACTTTACATATTGCATATTGGATTTGATCGGTAATCATTATAAGTTATTGACTGGTAATCGGTAAAAGCACAGACATGATAGTATTGTATGTTACCTAGCTACAAAAGTTTAAGTAAATATTTTTTGGTTATAGATTTTGATTGGAGACTATGGATAATTGATTCACCTCCCTCTTAGTTATTCTAACACAAAAGTCATTTTTTTTTTTTTCATAGAAAGGTAACACATACACTTTTCCTACATATTTTTTTATAATTTATTATTTTTCCCGAAGTCTTATAGAGACAGGTTGTATAATGACCAAACAACCTATGTTTAGTTAAAGTAATGTTTAAAAATGATAATGAACTCAATATGTATTAAAATTATGTTCGTTAGCAAACTTGTACCGAATAGCATCTTTGACATCGCATGTTTGAAAAAACCATCTTGTTTGGTTCTTGTCCCAGGCCTCGAAAGATCATTTTTTTGTAGTTCACTCATTTTCTTAGGGCAAAATTTCAGTTTTGGTGTCTTTGCGTGAAGATCCCGTTCGCACAAAGTGCCTTGAGGGTCTTCGTGCGAAGACCCTTCGCACGAGGCCTGCGAAGTGAAAATTCTGGGAAAAAACATTCCTCGGATTTTTTGTCTAGGCACTTCGTGCGAAGTATATATTTCGAGCGAAGTCGGCAAGTGTGTTTATTTTGTAAAAAAGAATTAGAATGGTATAAAACTTTAAGATTTTGTTTGTATTTTATACCGAATTGCAATTAATAAATTTGCTTTTTCTATTATTGGACGCATTTTTTGGAGGATTGCTATTTCTATTTTTTTGGAGAGGAGAAATATTAGATTAAAGTATTTTTTGAAGAAGAGAATTTTTATTGACGATCTTGTGGAAGACTTTTTTTGGAACTCGGTGAAATGCGGAATTAGAAAGGAAGACAAATTAAATCTTCCTGAAAAAGGTTACTCGGTACTGAACAAAGAAATCGTATAGCTATATTGACATATTATCATAAAACTAAAGAAGCTGAAAGAGAAGCTGAAGTAGGAGGGTAAAGTCAAGTCGAAGAATTAAACATTGAAGAAGGGTCGGGATCACTCCCTATAGAATCTCAAACAATTGATGTTGGAGAAGGGTCAAGATCAAGTGCTCCTACTGGTATGGATGAAGTTTTAAATTTAGCTCAAACTGGAAAGATAAATATTAATTATATAAACTTAGATGATTTACTTACAATGGATGTGGAGAATTTAAGATCACTTGCTAATGTTCAACCCTTAAGTCTTGCTAAGAAGAAATCAATGAATATGATAGCAAGAGAAATATTGGGTAAATTTGATAATTTTGAAACACTTGAACAATCTCAATTGCTGTTAGTTATACTTATAAACAAAATGTTGGAAGGGGCATTAAAATTATTGGGTATAGACAAATCATCAAAGGAGAGAAAAGTTGTTGACATGCAAACTGATATGATTGAAAATCTTAGGAAATGTTTGAACCAGCTAGGGAAGCGATCTCGAACTAAAGATAATACCATTACAAGAAAAGTTATGTTGGCATGCATTTTAGGTAACACTATGGAACGAAAAATACAGATGTTTTCAGTTTCATCTTAGTTTGGTTTTAATAGGAAAACAATATCATGATATGTTAATAGGAGAATAGTTTTGGATTATAGCACCTTGGAAGGCAATTGGACAATCATGTGTAGAGCTCCTCACTCTGATAGGATTGATGAAGGAATACAAAATTTGGTCACATCATTTTGGAATGATAATAGACGTCCTTCATCAAAGACTAAAGATGTTATCTAAGATAGAATTTTAGCTAATCAATATGAATATCATACGAAACATTGGTTGGACACAACACAACATGAAATGTATGTGTCATTTTGTAGTTCTAATGCTAATATAAAGATTGAGCAAACATTGATTGAAAGATTGAAGTCATATTATATCAGGACAAAGAAAGTGTTTGAAACTTGTTGTCGTTATCATATTGAATTTGATCTCCACTATCAGATATTTTGAAAGTTTGTAGAAGACACTTATGGTTTTGAAAATTCTCTTCCTACTAGACGAAGTGAGTTCATCTCATCCATTTTATGTGACAAAAGAGATGATGTAGCTGGACAAATAAATTGCATAAAAAGAATATGTCAAACATGTGCTGATTTGTCTCTTTTTCCTTTGAAAAGTGAAAACATTGATGTAACAAAGATGGTAAATTGCAAGAGTTACAAATATGTAAAGAATGAAACAAAATTTGGGAAAGAATTCAAAAGGTTAGAATATGTTGAAGAGGAGATAAATGTTGTAGTATTTATGGAAAAATTTAAAAAATTAATTGAACCTTACATTGATCATGCATTTTTTGCAAAGTGGCATGCACACCAATTGTAAACACTGAGAGACAATTTATCACTTGGAACTATTTTATCAGCTGTTGATTTTGCAGAAAATTATTTTTTTGTTCATCAAAAGGAAATTCAGTCACAATGCTATTTTTCAGAAAAAATTACTATTATGGTACATGTGTGTTATCAACACACAATTAGATCTAAATGGTATTTAGAGCACATTTGAAGTACGGGTCATCAAGAAGGAATATCATTTTTATATAAGTGATGATAGAGAGCATGACATTCATTATGTAGAACACTGCTTCAAGATATTTTTTGCAAATTTGAAAGAAAGAGGTGTAAAAATTAATAAACATTATGTTTGGTCGGATGGATGTGCTAGACAATTCAAATCATTGAGACCATTTTATGCACTATGTAGATATCATCGTAATGAAAACATACCACATGTCTGGAGTTTCTTTGAGAGTTGACATGGAAAAAGTGAACATGATGGTGCCGGAGCTTGCATCAAACATGCTATACGAAAGTATGAAATGAATTATAAGGGAGTGGATATACAAAATGCACATGATGTGGTTGAATGATGCAAGACACATTTCACACGAAATGAGAATGACACGTCATTAGGGTAGACTTAGGCGGTGTCATAGAAAATTTTGGGAGATAAAAGGTATGCACACATTTTTAAATTATTTGAAAGTGTTTAAATTTTTTTATGATATCTTTTATTCAAATTATATTTATAGAATGTATTATATATGCATTTGTCCAGGTGTGGATAGAAAAGACACAAGCTTTGCATTCAGTTATGAGGACGAATTGTCGAAATTGGATTTTGAACATTAGGGACTACACATGCTTTTGTTGTCATTGCATTGTTGGCAAATTATGAGGAATGTATCAATCAAGACTGTGGATATGTAGGCGCATCGAATCTAGTGCTACTAGTTGTTAATGAGACATTTGATAGAGATGAAGATGAAAACTTCAATGACATCCCTCTGATTTCTACTGATTACAATCATATCTCAGGATTGGTCAAAATTGGTAAGTATATATATTTCACACTATGTGGTACATTGAGTTGCATGTATAGATAGATAGATAGATCTATAGATTGAACTACCTAAATTTTAAGATCTCAGAAATGTATATATAAATTTACTGTGCAGGAGATGTCTTTGTAGTGATTGCTGAGCGTGGAAATATAGAAGGAGTTGGTTATTATTACTGTGTTGTATTGCAAAGAGGATGAAGTTACTTGAACCTGAAGAAAGTGGTGGAATGTTGATCACTATAAGTTTGTACATGATTTACATCAATAGATTGAACTCAATTTGTAAATTTTAAATTTCAACCTTTAAATAAATTTCAAATTGAGTTTGTTTAAATTTATATATTGTGAAAATTTGCGACCTGTAGGTTCAGTTGTTTTAGAGGGAACATATTTCAAGCAAATCAAAGTAATTCAATATGGTATGCACTTTTTTTTATTACGAACCAGACAATAAGGTGTTTCAATATAGTCATCTAGCACTTGCCACATCCATTTGTCTCTATATAGTTAAATGTCAACGTGGATGTCGTAAGTGGAGACTAGATAGTGAGGATCATGAGAGAATATTACATGTTCTTGATGAAAGGTCTGAACCACTTGAGTTGGTCTAAAAAGTATAATATTTATACATATTTCTTGTGTTAGGACCTACTTGATATCTCTTGATTAAATTTCATTATACTTTGTTTATATATTTAAACATATGATGGACTATAATTTGTTGATATATGATGGACTTATTTGATGGTTCAATGCTTTTAATATATAGAATTTTATATGTATACTTTGATTATTGAATGATTTTTATAGATTGCATATTAGTTAAAGATTTTATGTATGCTTTGATTATTCAATGATTTTTATGATACTTTTTATGATGCGTATGATTTCTAGATCCCCTTAAGACCTCCTTTTAAGACACTAAAAAAAGATGAAATTAGTTAGATTACTTACGACATGTGTTAGTTCTAGAATTAGTTACATGTATTAACTAGTCATTTTTTATTATATTAATTCTATATCCCGTTAAGACATTCCCTTAAGACTGCTTATGAGATAAAGATCCCCTTAAGACATTAAAAAATGATGAAATTAGTTAAATTCTCTATGACATTTGTTAGTTCTAGAATTAGTTAGAATAGTTATTATCCATTAGTTACATGTATTAACTAGTAATTTTTTATGATATTAATTCTAGATCCCCTTAAGACCTCCCCTTAAGACACTAAAAAATGATGATATTAGGTAGATTACTTATGACATGTGTTAGTTCTAGAATTAGTTAGAATAATTATTGTCCATTAGATACATGTATTAACTAGTTATTCTTTATGATATTAATTCTAGATCCACTTAAAACCTCTCCTTAAGATTGCTTATTAGTTAAATATCCCCTTAAGTCACTAAAAAATGATGAAATTAGTTAGATTACTGATCATATCTAATCAAATCATATCATCTAATCAAATAAAACCATCTAATCAAATCATACATCATGAAATAAAATCATCTTATCAAATCATCAAATCAAATCATATCATCTAACCAAATAAAACCATCTAATCAAATCATATCATCTAATAAAATAAAACCATCTAATGAAATCATATATCATCAAATAAAATCATCTAATCATGTCTCTAATCATGTCTCTAATTAAATATATGTACATCTAATCAAAATATGTTCTTATTCAAATATATGTCTTGAATCATAAACTGAAAATATTAAACATATATTGATGACATATATAATGAGTCTCAAATAAAAGATATGTGCAACATGTCCTAAACTAGGTAGTCATCTAGGGGCATGCGAACAAAGAGACCCTCTGAGCGATTGCCACGAGCATCCTCTGGGTGTGGGACAACAATTGATTTTTGCAAATATAAATGCATGTATATATAATAATAATGTAAAATAATTAAAATACTATATATGCATGTTTAAACTTACATATATCTAAAACTTAGCTGACCACTAGTAAGTGTCACATTTGCTGAATCACTCCTATGAAAAGCATCTTTTGGTTGTAAAGCAGTAATGGACCCTTGCAAATTTAGTAGAACAGTTGGTTATATACATTTGCCTAGTATATATATTATGTAAAGTATTTGAAATATATAAATACATGTGTACACATGCATGCTTAAACATACATATATCTAAAACTTACCTGAACAGTATAGGTGTCACATCAAATGGATTTATCATATGAAGATGCTCTTAGCCCACACTAGAGGTAACATGCTATGCTAACTGTGCCTACAAAATATTATACATTGAACAAACATCAATACATGTGTACAATTAGTTGTTCACTAAAATTTGTCAGCAAAAATAAAAGAAAATTTTATATGTACCTGGGTCTTAGGAGGAGAAGGATCATTAGCGTGCTGCACCATCGTATCATCAACTGAAACTGCATCACCCACACCACCTTCAGTCTCAAACCTCTTTAGTAATGAGGTGTTTAGGGGTGACACTAGTTGGGAGGGAAGTGATGTAAAACCTGAACCATGTGGATGTAATAACATATCCATAAATGACCCAACATCAGTGTCAACGTCCAACTGGCCCAACCCACAGAACTACTCATCAAAAGTGTCTAGGCCCTCAGTGGTGATGCGTACATCTCCAATGTGTATACCTGGCTCAACAGCTATAGAGTGATTTGTTGGGGCAGAGCGCTCTGAACTATGTTGTGGCTTACTATTATATGGTGTGTCATGTTTTGGTGGAACTATAGGACCCCGGGCAAGTCTAATGAAATCCCTGATTGAATGTATTGGGATCGTGTGTGTGTCAGCAATATGAGAATAGGATCGCAGGAGATCCTCCAAAAAGTAAAGGGCCATATCTAAATGACTATGATGACCCGAAAGTGATCGTATCTCTCCGGGTGCAGGAATACCTGCAGCTCTATATGTCTCATCAGTGACACCTGCAGTAGTACTAGACAAAGCCTCAGAAAATGATCTGGCTCTACTCGATCTAGTCAAAATGTATCTTCCCACCGAATTTGAAGTCATGGATGTGGCTACAGAAGCAATGTATCCTATACTATCAACTACTCTTCTCTGAGAAGGAATGATGGCTCTATCTGCAGTAGCAGGCATCGCTGGTGCTACTGCCGGAGTCCTTTGTGCAACTAGCTGTATATGAGGTTGTACAACTTGATCAACCTTACGATACTGATTGCGGTCAGCAACCCTACCGCGCCGCTGACCATAATATGATGGAAGATCTAAATAGTTGACCTTGAGTCCCAAACGGAACTTAGCGTACAAGTGCTGTGCAAAATATAATGGAATCTGGTTGTTACTAGAATAACGACCATGTGCTGCAAGAAACTGAAGGATCATACATGCGATCTGAGGAATGACACATTGTGTGACCTGATATGCTCTCACAATGGCCTTCCCATCATAATGTGGGAAAACCTCTTGTTCGATGATTTCCTTGGCGACAAGGCTTTGAACTTTCGCGAAGGAAACATCACCCGAGACCTGGGCCCTCAACTCTCAAAAAATGGTCTCAACTACCTGAGGCGCGAAGGAGTGAGATCTCAATCTAACATTCATAGCCTCCAAATTGGTCAATATAGTAGCACAAGTATCTGTATATATACTATTTGCTGAAGTCGTATAGATGGAGTCTCTAAGTCAATTCATATTTGTGATAGCAATATGAAAAATGGTTTGTATATTAGGAGTTTGAGGTGCGTCTTGAGCGGTCATCTAGATACATAACATGTGAAAGCTAAGTGTTAATAATTAAGTACTTAATTACACGTTATAATTGCGTGTAAAATGGAAACAAATATCTAAATATATAAAATGATAGGTCCTATTAGGTCTGATTAGGTCTTAAGAGTCCTAGGATGTACTAATTGGTATTAATAAGTCTTATTAGGTCAAGTAAGTGGTCTCATTATTTCTTAAGGGTCTTAGGATGTACTAATTGGTATTAATAGGTCTTATTAGGTCAAGTAAGTGGTTTTATTAGGTTTTAAGGGTCCTAAGATGTACTAATTGGTATTAATAGGTCACATAAGTGGTCTTATTAGGTCTTAAGGGTCGTGGGTAACATAAGAGGTCTAAGGTATTGATAAGGGTCCTAGAGTGTCTTAAGGGGTCGTAGGTAATATAAGAGGTCCTAAGGGGTCCTAAGGGATCTAGATAAGAGTCTTAGAATGCTAATGGGTTGTAGGTGCAATAAGTGGTCCTAGAGTATATTAAGGGGTCATGGGTAACATAAGTGGTCATAAGGTATAGATAAGGGTCCTAGAGTGTCTTAAGGGGTCGTGGGTAAAATAAGAGGTCCTAAGGTATAGATAAGGGTTCTAGAGTGTCTTAAGGGGTCGTGGGTAACATAAGAGGTCCTGAGGGATCGAGATAAGAGTCCTTGAATGTTAATGGGTCGTAGGTGCAATAAGTGGTCCTAGAGTGTCCTAAGGGGTCGCATGTAACATAAGAAGTCATAAGGTATAGATAAGGGTCCTAGAGTGTCTTAAGGGGTCATGGGTAACATAAGAGGTCCTAATGTATAGATAAGGGTCCTTGAGTGTCTTAAGGGGTCGTAGGTAACATAAGAGGTCCTAAGGGGTCCTAAGGGATCCATATAAGAGTCTTAGAATGTTAAGTGGTCGTAGGTGCAATAAGTGGTCCTAGAGAGTATTAAGGGGTCGTGGGTAACATAAGTGGTCATAAGGTATAGATAAGCGTCGTAGAGTGTCTTAAGGGGTCATGGGTAACATAAGAGATCCTAAGGTATAGATAAGGGTCCTAGAGTCTCTTAAAGGGTCGTAGGTAACATAAGAGGTCCTAAGGGGTGCTAAGGGATCCAAATAAGAGTCCTAGAATGTTTATGTGTCATAGGTGCAATAAGTGGTCCTAGAGTGTCTTAAGGGGTCATGGGTAACATAAGAGGTCATAAGGTATAGATAAGAGTCCTATAGTGTTTTAAGGGGTCGTGGGTAACATAAGAGGTCTTAAGGTATAGATAAGGGTCCTAGAGTGTCTTAAGGGGTCATGGGTAACATAAGAGGTCCTAAGGGGTCCTAGGTTACATTAGTGGATCTTCGTATGATATTAATTGAATCTAAGATACATAAATGTCTCCTAGGACAACCTAATATATGCTAATGGGTCTTGATGATTTGAATGCGTCATATATTTCTTAAAATGTTGTAAGGGATGTATAATGGTCCAACAATGTGAATGGGGCGTAGATGTGATAAGTGGTCTAAGGGATCTTAGGTTACATTAATTGATACTAGTATGTCTCAAGGGTTCTTGCGGGGAACGATGGGTTTACATATGTATTAACAAAAGCTAAGATAGATGAATGTGTCCTAGGACATTTTAAGATAGATGAATGTGTCCTAGGACATTTTAAGATATAATAATGGGTCGTATGGGTCCTAAGGGGTCCTATGTGTCTTAAGATGTCATAAGCGATACATAATGGTCCTAGAATGTCTTAAGGGGTTGTAGACGACATAATAGGTCCTAAGAGATCATAGGTTACATTAATTCATCCTATTGTGTCTTAAGGAGCCTTGATGGAAACAATGAGTCCTTGTATGTATTAATGGAACCTAACATGTACATCAATGGGTCATTGGACATCCTAATATGTATTATAAGATCTTGAGATTCCTATGGGATCCTAAGTGTCTTAATATGTCATAAGGGATGGATAGAAATTTAACTATGACAAATGGAATGAAGGACCCTAAAGATGATGGTCTAATAAATGAGGACCAAGTGTGGTATGATGATGACGAGACAAGGACCTAAATTCAAACTAGGGGTAAGGACCAAACAAAGGATAACTAAGGGATATCATAAGACAAAATGGTAATGACAAGATGGTAACAAGGGAAAGGTTCTAGCTGAAACCTAAGGTCATAAACTAAGACAAGTGAAATGTATGAGCTGAGAAGGTATGCAAAGATAAACTTGTTACTGATAAATAGACTAGATGTTGTCTTTAGTATTCAATTGTACAGTTGGTAAACATAGGAAGACCAGTTCAGTCAGTTATCAATATATAGTAGTCATCGAGTAGAAAGATCACAGAGTGTAACAGTTACCGAGTACACAGGATTACCGAGGGTGAGTAATAACCAAAATCAAGAGACAATATTTATTGAGTAATCCATAGTTCACATAAAAGTTTGGAATGACACATTCTTCAAGATGAACAACTTTTTTTCTGAGTAAGAAAATGGTTTACCAAGATCGAGGTGAATATTTATTGTGGATGTAATCGTTTAATGAATGATGATTCCTATGTAATGGTCATCTAGGTTATTTTTATGAACTGTTGATCTTAGGTTTTCTAAGATATTGTAAAACCCTAATTAGGTCAAGGTTAGTTTGATATAGCATTGTAACGATGTCATTTTGACAAGTATCTTCATGGAGTAGCCGCACTCAAGGACATCTAAAGTTTCGAAAGGGTTTTGATAGAACGATTCCGTAGGAAGTATTTAGTTTAACATAATGGTTATAAGCTAATCATAAATTAAGAAGGATATACTCATCACAACAAGGTGATATCTTTATTGTATTTAAAGGATCTTATATCAACAAATTGAGTTGTATTACATACAGGTCATATATCACTGTTACTCTCTAACAATTGTAGAAGATTCAAAATCTTCTAACAGAGTGAACTTAACGGTTCTTAGTTAAATCTCTTAACCGAGTGCAGAGATATATTGTGTGTCTAAAATCCTTTAAGAGGGTAGATCTAGCTGAACTTTTTGTTACTTCTAATAGGATAAGATCACCAGAAGTAATCATTCTTGTAAGACTTAATCGACAACTTCATTTCTACAGAAGTGAAGTTTTGTGGGTTCCATCCCAACCATAGTTTTTACCTTCTAACTGTATACACCTAAAAATGGTCACCTAGACTATTAGCCCCTTTTGCTAAATCATCAATTGCTTGCTCTTGATCAAATCGTAGCTCTATCATTTATTCGATTATTTTCTATGGGCTAACCATCTTATCCTCAGGCTTTATTTATGAAAAGGAATATTTCCTCCCCATTTAATAAATAAAAAGCCCCCACTTTTCCTGTTATCCTAAGTTGCACAAATAAAGCATTATTCTTATTTTATAAAAATGGAAAAAACACTTTTTGTCTCATATGGACACAAAAGTGAACTCTTATTTTCTCATTGGAGGATATTTGTGCAGATGGATTGCTCCTCTTTCAAGCTCCACCATTGATTAAATCTTTTGCCTCTTAATCTCCATGGTCCATTTCTTCCTCATTTCCTTTAAAAGGAGAGCTCTCTTCTTCATTCTAGATCCCCAACTTTATATGCTAACTTTATGCTGTAGGATTTCTAGCTCACTTTGGAGCTTTTGAAGATTTGGAGCATTCTTGCATTCTACATCTCATTCTTGCATTCTTAGCTTAGCTTCATATTTATGCTTTCTTAGATTAGCTTCATTTCTATGCTCTAGATTAGCTCACATAGATTAATTAGCTTGGGTTGTAACAGTTGCATATTTCCTTTCATAGCTTAGCTTGCATTTCCATTTCTAGCATAACATTGCATTGCATTTTCATTCTTGATTCTTGAGGATATTGACATTCTTGCCCTTGTCTTCATTGAATCTCCCATTGCATGGTTTATTAGCAAGGTTATAGGCTAAATAGCTCTAGCTGAGAGTATTCTTAAAAAAACCCTTGCACTCCATGCCAAGGGAGCTATGGATCGATTTGTGAGGGCTCATTCTTGAGTTTCCTTGCATGTAATGATCCATATAAGTGTGACACATTTATAGCACGCACTAACAAGGGTTTCTGCGATACAAAATACATGTGTGATGTGCGATACAAAATACATTTCAACTATATTATTAAATGTATGTTGGATGCAAAGTTACACAATCGGTTATTGAAGTTTATATTCACAAGGATTACTTTGAAAAGTTTTAAGGATACTGATTCACCCCTCCCCTCTCAGTATACACCTTTGCATAATTCCAACAATTGGTATTAGAGCTAGTGCTCTTGTTAAGGAAGTTTAACCACTAGAGAGAAAAGATCTTAAGGATGGGAAGGTATAAGCTTGACAAAAATATTGAGAATTAGATAATACAGATGCAGATCTACATTGAGTAATTGAAGGAAGCCAAAGAAGAATTGAGAAAGTTACTGATCAAGAGGAAGGATATGGAACTTTGGTATAAGGAGACTGATTATCATGAAGAAGTGATTGATGATCAATTTGAAGGATCTGGATCTAGATCAGTTAGCATATCTGATGGATCTGAAGGAACCATATCATATCTATCTGAATAGAATCAACATCATACTGGAACAAGTAAAATCTTTGTAGATTAGTCAAGCATCACAAATGGTTAGAATGATTGATGTCATGAACAATGCAAGGCAGGCATAACAAGAAATGAATCTGGCTATTGATGATAGAAGACAAATGATTGAAAAGCTGGAAGAAAAGGTGGTGTAGGAGCACCTAGTTTCTTGGCCAACCTAGCTCCTAGACACCTAGTTTTGGCTTATAATGACTCTAGCCGAGTCACTTTCCTTTAAGGACTTTTGGTTTTGTGTCTTAGTTAGTGAGTATGTTTTTAGTATAATAAGGTTCTTAAGTAGTTGGTTTAAGTCCTAGTAATGGTCTCTCTAGGCTATGTGAAGACCCAAAGGATATGGCTTGTATGCCATTGGAATTTGCAAATCAGTCAAAGCTGTATTTTGACTGTGAAAAGGAATTAAATGAGTGAAATTAAGAGGAAAGAGGGTCTTAGAAAGCTTGGGATAGTCTAGAGAGTCTTTTTAGACCTCATGGCTCAACCTGGACAAAGTTGTCAAGCAAAATGTAAAAGTTGTCATGACAACTTTGAAAGTTGTCATGACAACATTTGGTCTTCAGCCTGTCCGAGCCTAGGAGTTAGTTATAGGTCTAATACCGACCAAGCTAGGTTGAATAAAACTATATATGGATTGATTTTTTCAAGACCTAAGGTTGGATGAGAAGTTTCTTTAAGTACTTTTATTAGTTTTTATGATTGGCATGACTGTACCCGTAGGGTTTTGGATATAGAGCTCGGTTGTCCTAACTCATGGATTGAACCTGAGAAAGAGCTTTGCATATTTGATTTATTTATGTTTTGATTACTTGATTCAAGCTTTATTTTAGATCATTAGATTTCCTTAAATCTTTGTAGTTTAATTTCTCCTTTGAGACCAGCTTGCTGGATTGTTCAGAGTGTGGACAATAAACATGGCTCTAACTTAGGTTTCCATGGTTGGATTTGTACGACCACGTGGAATATGTTAGAACATTGTATATACTATGTAAGTATGTATTCTATTGGTTTGATTTGTAGGAGAAGTATTTTTAAGAGAAAGGCCTAGGTGAGCAAGAGCTAGCTCGGCTAGGAGACTTGTCTTGGTCCAACAAATGGGAGAGAGCTCAGTGATTGGGAAAGCCAATCTAACACCTGGAAAGTGTTCTATAATGTTTAGAGACATTATCCTATGAAGGAGAGGTCATGAAAAATTTGGAAAAGGGTGGAAAAAGAAAACCCTCATTATGAACCAGTGAGGCCTAATTAGGCCTAAAAACAAGGCTAGAAGTTAGGAAGGGGTTGTACGAAGGATTTGGAGGTTTAAGGGTTTTGGAATCCTTTGTATCCTCAAAAAGGGTGTCTGAAAATGTGATTATTTTGACCAATTGTGTGGACAGATGCATAGTTAAGCCTTAATTTGTGTGTTAGAAAACCTATAAGGCCTAGTAGCCTAATTAGCCTAAAATTTGGAGATCGGGTAGTAGAAGGAAGGTAATACAAGGTAGAGCACCCTAAATTGAGACAAATAGAGACCAAAAGAGTCCTCTCCCATGTCTATCAACTGGAAAGAAGAAGTTGGATTAAGGAATGAATTCCGTAGTTGAGTTCATTGAAGGAGTTGTGGGAACTAGATTGAGTTTGAAACCTTGGTAGTGAGATCTTGTGGAGTAGAGGAGATTGGGAAGAATCCCTTAGTTCGAAGGGTCTTAGGAACCCCAAGATAGGTCAAGAGAAGACCTAGAGAAGTCCTAGAGGAAGTAGGGCTATTGGAAGGAGACTCTCCCTATCAAATTGGTATCAGAGCCATTGAAAGGCTTGGGTAAAGTTGTATGTCAGAAGGAAGTGAATCCATTGGAGATAACACAAAGTGAAGAAAGAAATAGGCTCCTAGAGGAGATTGTGGAGGCTTTGAAAGATAAGCTTGAGCTAGTGGTAGAGGCTGCTGAAAAAATGAAAGAAAAGATGGATGTAGAAGATGAGAAGGGAAAAGCAATTGCTGATGAAGATTATGTTCCTGAACTTGATCCACCTATCCAAGAAGAACCCTTCCTAAAAGCCAAAGGCATTGGGAGGAAAAGCATTAGAAGGGATACGCCTCCTCACTAGCAAGATGGATTCAGAGATAGTGATAGAGAGGCACAAAGAGTGAAGGTACCCAAATCAAGGCTAAGGGGACCAGCCCTAACATGGTGGAAGTTCCTCCAAAAAGAGAGGGAAAGAGAAGGGAAGGGAACCATTGCAAATTGGAAAGCTATGTTTACAAAGATCAAGGAGAATTACTTGCCAGAGGATCACGAGATCCAAATGCACAAGAAAAGGTAGAATCTCAGACAAAAGGAGATGGATGTGACTTCTTACACTAAGGAGTTTCAAAAACTATGTTTGAGGTCTAAAGTTCAAGAAGAGGAAAGTGTCCGAGTTGCTAGATACTTGAGTGCTTTGAGATGGAGTATCCAAGAAGAAATTAGTCTTTGGACTCCTACTACTGTCCACAAGTGCTTTCAATTAGCACTAAAGGTAGAAGAAAAGAAAAAAATAAACAAGACTCCAACACCAAAGGTAGAGGTAGAGGAAGAGACTCTAGAGAACATAGAGGTGGCTATGGTGGTAGGAGTAATGAATGTAGAAATCAGGGAGACTCCAAGTTGGTGGAACAAATCAGTGAACCAAGTATAAGAGGAAACTATGGCAGAGGTCAAGGGTTCCAATGTGGTAGAGGAAGCTCAAGTCGCTTCAGTATGGGATCACACTTTGCAAGCATGAAGTGTTACAATTGTGGACAACTAGGCCATCCTGCATATAGATGTTTGGATAAGGCCTCTAGTTCTCAAGGAGAGAATAAGGTAGCATATGCTCAAGAGGAAGAAAGTAGTGTGAAGTCACCTGAAGTGAACTTGGATTCAGAACATGGAGAGAACCTCATGTTTAGGAGAGTTCTACTCAAGGAACCTGTTAAAGAAGAACCTAAACATAGGAGGGCTCTTTTTAGGATCAAGTGCAAGATCCTTGGCAAGGTTTGCAAAATCATCGTTTATTTAGGCTCAACTGATAACATAATATCAAAGGAGGCAGTCCAAAAGCTCAAACTTGAGAGGATACCTCATACTCACCCTTACAAAGTGACTTGGTTGAATAAGGGGCAAAATGTTGTTGTGAACGAACAAGCATGGGTAGACTTCATGATTGGTGGCTACCAAGATAATATGCTATGTGACATCCTACCAATGGATTCTTGCCATTTTCTTCTAGGAAGGCCATGGAAATATGACGGGGATGTTGTTTACCATGGAAAGAGAAATGTGTATAACTTCAAGAAGGATGGAGTGACTTATAAAATTCAGTCACTTGTGGGGGAAGGAGCTGCAAGTTCAATTGATCGTAATTTACTCTTGATGAGTGGGAAGGAGTTCTTGGATGAACTCAAGAAAGGATTGGGACTAGCTATAGTCTTGAAACCCAAGGAGGAGACGAAGGTTCTAAACCATAAATTGCCTAAAGAAGTACAACAATTATTGAGTTAGTTTTGAGAATATAATAAGTGATGGGACACCAGCCACTCCCCCTCCTTAAAGAGAAATCAGTCATCAAATTGACTTTGTACCTAGAGCATCCTTACCTAACAAGGAAGCATACAAAGTGACCCCGGACCAAAACAAGGAGATAGAAAGGCAGATCCAAGAACTTCTTGATCAAGGGATGATAAGGAAAAACATTAGTCCATGTTGTGTCCGTATGGTTTTGGCACCAAATAAGGGAGGTATGTGGAGGTGATGTACTGATTCTAGGGCAATCAATAGGATTACCATTAGATATAGGTTTCCTATCCCTAGAATTGAAGACCTTATGGATTCTCTTGGGGGGTGTGAATACTTTGCTAAAATTGACCTTAAAAGTGGGTATCACCAAATTAGGATGAAGGAAGGGGATGAGTGGAAGTCGGCCTTCAAAACCGATGAGGGTCTTTATGAATGGTTAGTTATGCCCTTTGGAATTACAAATGCACCTAGTACCTTCATGAGGTTAATGAAGGAGGTCCTAAAAGACTATATTGGTAGGTTTGTTGTGGTGTACCTAGATGACATCCTCATCTTTAGCAAGACCAAGGAGGAACACATGCAACACCTAGAAGTTCTCCTAAGAAGATTACATGAGGAGAAGCTAGCCATCAACCTAGGGAAGAGTGAGTTCCTTAAACAAGAGCTAGTGTACCTAGGTTTTGTGGTGTCTAAAGGTGACCTCAAGATGCATCCAAGCAAAGTGGAAGGCATAGTGAATTGGCCCACTCCTAAAATAGTGACTAAAGTGAGGAGATTCCATGCATTAGCTTAGTTTTATAGAAAGTTCATGTATCATCTTAAAATGGAAGCACTTCCATGTTAATAGCATTTATCCCTCCGAGTAAGTGGTTTGGGGTCATATTAGATGCCTTGAATTGATCTTTTCTTTGATCTGGTTTTCTCCCCGATTTCCACTTTTTTTTTGCTTCATTCCAGGTGAAATTAGGGTTAGGATCTTGAGGATTCTCCTTAATTTCCCTCTTCCATGGCTTTATTTTCTAGGTAGGACTTAGAAATAGGTCCTCTTGGCCTTCATCATATTCATCATAGGATTTTATGCCTATCCTTGGTATTCTGTCTTATTTTGGTATCATTTCTAGGTCTCCGAGCATCCCCGAGACCTCCTGTCCTGATTCTGGCTGGATCTGGGCACACAAGGTCAGGATCGAGCTCAATCCTGACTAGGTCAGTCCCAAGCTCGATTTTTCCCCCCTCTTTCAAATTTTCAAATTCCTTGATTTCTAGGTATCAGGTTTCAGGGATATTTATTTTCTGCCTCCGGGTTGGCTATTTTGGGTTTCAAAATGGTAAATCCTCTAATTGCATTTAATCTAGGTATATTTTGTAAAGGTTAGGACCTAATTGAGATTTAATTCTTCAAGGTGGCCCCTCTAGAGGATTGTGCCCTAGTTCACTATAAAAGGAGGCCTTCCTCTCTCATTTTCTCATGCATTATTCATATCTCTCCATCAAGTTTTGTGGAAATTTCTCTCAAGCTCTCAAGGTGATCAAACAAAGATCCATTCAAGCATTCAAATCCTCTTCTCCTTCCAAGCTCCCCATTTAAGATCAAAGATTCAAGCATTGAAGTCATTGAAGGGATTTGGTTCAAGCATTCAAGATTCATTATTCAAAACCCTAGATCTAGCTATCATGATGGTGTGATCTTCCTTCAAGATCCTTTTGTTCATCTCCAAGATCTATTCATTCTTCCCTCAAGGTGTATTCTAAGCATACAAGCATGGAGGTTTTGTATTTACTTTCATGGTTTTGATTTACATTTACCATTGTTGTGTTCAAGCTTTCATATCAATATACTTGTTTACATTCAAAATACAATTACATATCTATCAAATTGCATAGCTTCATTGTTAGATCCAGTTCTACTACTTGCTAGCATTCTCATTTCAATATTAAGGTTGATTCCAAACTGGGGTTTGACCAAGGCAAACCCCTGAAACGAACAACAAAAATTCTCTTTTTCTTGTAGGTATAGGTGTGGAATTTCGGATCTGAGAGTAGATTTGGATACCTTTTTCGGTGAACTTACGTGATCTGCGAATAAAGTTAGAATCGACCTTCAAATAAAGAATCTAGCCTTTGACCTTTTATGAGGGTCAAAGTCGACCTGATCTCATCTTGGAAAAATATTTTTAGGTTTTCGTCTCGACATTTCTAGTTTGAAACAGGTTGCAGATTTGCTTGAAAGTACACAGACATTAGAAATTGGCATTTTTCAGATTTGCCCAAATTTGAGGTTAGTACTTGTATTTCAATTATTTCAAATTCTAAACACTTCAATTCTACGATAGGGAAATATATTATTTTTCTCTCTTTCATATTCTCCATAGAATGATTCAATTGTGCATTAACCTTTTGGTTGATCAAATTGGATCTCTCCTTTGAGAATTTGGATTTAGGAGTGGATCTCATATTTCCCACATACACATTACACATCTCATACACATTTGAATAGGTTTGATTCCATTTTACCCCTATTCAGTTGATAAGAGGATTTAGTGAGATATGTGCACCTATGCTCAATATTATCAAAGGGGGAGTTAAAACCAAGTTTGTGTGGACCAAGACAACTCAAGAGGGATTTGAGAAATTAAAGGAAAGAGTAGCAAATCAGCCTATTTTGGTATTACCAAGCTTTGAAAAGTTGTTCATTGTTGATTGTGATGCAAGCAATATAGCAGTGGGAGCAATCTTGAATCAAGAAGGGAGGCCAGTTGCATTTTCAGTGAAAGGCTAAATGAGGCTACATCAAAGTACTCCTCATATGATTTAGAGCTCTATGCATTGGTTTAAGCACTGAAAAAGTGGAACACTATCTATTGCCTAAGGAGTTTGTAGTCTATACAGACAATCAAGCATTGAGCTACATCAATACTCAAGACAAGCTAAGCCATAGGCACATCAAGTGGATGGAGTTACTCCAAGCCTATACCTTTACTATCAAGCATAAGAAGGGCCTTAACAACAAGGTAGCTAATGCCTTAAGTAGAAGGTTGTTGACTGTCCAAGAAATCCAGATCCAAAGCATTGGTATAGAAGGATTCAAAGGACTCTACAAGGAGGATGAGGATTTCTCCAAAGCCTACAAGGTATGTGAAGATTTTGAGAATCACTTTCATAGTGAGTTTGCTGATTACACATTACAAAATGAATTTTTATACAAGAAAACCATAATGGTAGCCTTAGTGGACACTTTGGCTTGAACAAGACATTGGACCTCATGAAAAGGTTCTACTATTGGCCCAAGATGCCAAGAGATGTGAGAAGATATGTGTAATCATCTGAAAATGGTCATCTAGACTATTAGCTCCTTTCTAGCATTATTTGCTAAAATCATCAATTGTTTATTCTTGATCAAATCCTAGTTCTCTCATTTATTCGATTATTTTCTATGGGCTAACCATTTTATCCTAAAGTCTTTATTTATTTAAAAAGAATACTTCCTCTCTTTTTAATAAATTAAAAACCCCCCACTTTTCATCTTACTTAAGTTGCATAAATAAAACATTATTCCTATTTTATAAAAAGAAGAAAGACACTTTTTATCTCATATGGTCACAAAAGTCAACTCTTATTTTCCCATTGGAGGATATTTGTGCACATAGATTGCTTCTCTTTCAAGGTCCACCCTTTATTAAATCTTTTGCCTCTTAATCTCTATGGTCCATTCTTTCTCATTTCTTATAAAAGAAGAGCTCTTTTCCTCATTTGAAGATCCATCTTTTTATGCTAATGTTATGTTGCAGGTTTTCTAGGTGACTTTGGAGCTTAGGAGATTTGGAGCATTCTTAGTTTCCATATTTACATGCTATTCTAGTTTTATTTCTTGCATTTTGGTTTCATTATCATGACATCTAGCTTAGTTTCCTTTATGCTTTAGATTAGCTCACATAGTTTAATTATTAAGGGTTTGTAATACTTTCTTTTCATAGCTTAGCTTGCATCTTCATTTTTAGCATAGTTGCATTTGCATTGCATTTCGATTGTTGATTCTTGAAGATATTGACATTTTTTCCCTTGTCTCCATTGAATTTCTCATTGCATGGTTTACTAGCAAGGTCATAGGCTTAATAGCTCTAGCTGAGAGCATTCTTAATATGCTTGCACTCCATGCCTAGGGAGCTCTAAATCGCATTCTCAAGGTTTCCAATCCATGAAATCGTTTGGAAGTAATGATTTAGAGAAGTGCACATCTTAGTGTGTACATTTTTGGCACCCACCGTGGGGCCTTGAGCCTCATTCTTTGCATTTTTATCAAGTTTTGTATATTTTCAGCGTCAGTTTTTCGTCAATTTTTTGCAAACAGGAGAAACGCTGCTTACGAGTAATATGACGCCGCTTGTGAACATTTTGTTCACGCCTGTGAGCATTTTATTCATACCTGTGTGCATTCTGTTTGCGCCTGTGCACATTCTGTTCACGCCTGTGAACATTCTGTTCACGCATGTGAGCATTTTGTTCATGCCTGTGAGCATTTTGTTCGTGCCTGTGAGCATTATGTTCGCGCCTGTGAGCATTTTGTTCACGCCTGTGCACATTTTGTTTATGCTTATACACATTTTGATGCCGCCTGGTATTTTCTGATTTGTGAGTTTTGCTTGTTGTTTTCAGTTTTTTCTACTTTTTTGAAATATTTTTGAAAGATTTTCACATATGGTATCGAAAATTTAAGTGTGATATATCGTTGGAAAGCTCTTTCTGAGCCTAATCGAACCATGTTGGTTTCATTTTCAAATTTTTTCATTTGATCAACTATTTTACTTGCAAATTATTTGATTTTTGATGTGCTAACCATTGTGGAGTTAACAAGTTGTGCTTGTAGGTGCTCTCATTGTTTGAAATATTTTGCCAAAAGAACACATGTCAAAGAGGGCTACTAATGGTTTTTGTAGGGCTTCCCAAAAGCATAAAAATAAGAAAAAAAGTGCTTGTTTATTTCATTTCAAGTATGACAATTACTAGTTGTTTCATTTTATAGGAACATAATATCTTGTTGTAAGAATTTTTGGGTGGTAGAAGTATGCTCTTCACCCTTGTGGTTGTAATACCCCAAAATTGGCACCTATTTAATTTCATCAATTTTGGTGCATTGTCTCGATTTTACATCACCAAAGTCCTAGTTCCCTAAGCAATTTTCTCTCCTACCTGACTTAATTTGACTTGATGTCAGTTGCAAAGACCCTAAATTGCAATAATCAAATACTAAATTAATTCTTAAGTCTCTTTGACTTTATTAGCTAAATTATCTCTATGATACATTAATTTAATTGTAAAGTCCTATGTGCTTTCTAATTAAATTAAAAATCTACCCTCTTTAGCTAATTACCCTTGAAAGGAATTAATAAATATTTAGTTAATTGAATGGACACCTCTTTATTTGAATTTAATAATTCAAATTACTCGAAAGGTCACCTTCCCACATGTGGCAAATTCCATTTTTTTAATTAAATAAATCATGCTTTTTTGTCTCAATTAGGATTGAAGAGTCCACCGTTTCGAATCAAGAAACTCTTCATTCCTCTTCTGGCTTGGTCTATTTAATGAACCTCTTTTTCTTCATTAGAGGGCAATTTTTGAGAGCATCCTTACTATAGCATTTTTTAGTCTCATATCTCATTATTTTCAAAGCTCTTTTATTGCATTATCTAGTTTAATTTCTCATATTAGTGTAATTGCATTTCACATTTTAGACTAAATTTGCTTATTTGTTCTTAGTTTAATATCATATTTCTTTCAAGTTCTTAGATTAAATTGCATCTCATCTTTATTTTCAAGCTCTTAGATTAATTGCATCCTCATTCTTAGATTAAATTGCACCTCATCTTAGCTTAATTGCATTCTTGCTCATCTTTATTGCTTCTTGAAAATCCTCCATTGTTGAATTGGTCTCCCGGCTGTTGGCTCTCGTTCTGAGAGTATTCAAACACCCCATTCACATAGGAGGCAACATGTCCCCTCACCATGGAATTTGGATTGAGTTCTTCATACTCTCTCCCGAATTCTATCAAGTGAATAATGACCATGTTGTGTTGTGCCTGATTTAGAGGTCACATTCAATCACATACATTTTGGCGCCCACCGTGGGGCAGAAAAGATCAATTTCTGGCCTCATTCTTTATTGGTTTTTCAATTTTAATATTGGTTTCAGGCCTTGTAAGGATATGTAAAGTCTGAAAATCCTATAATATAGTAATGGATGGATAGAATGATGAATCTTCTTTTTCATGCTTTTGGTTTGGTTCATTTTTATAAAGAAATGAATAAGTTATGATCATTTTGGTGAAAGTGGGTATTTGCAGATTTGAGATTCTCTAAATACAGTCAGATTGAAATGTCTGATACGGACAAATTATGAAGAATCAGGATCTCTAATAATATGCATTGGAAAGATATGTGAATTAGCTTTCATTTCCTTTTGGTTTGAGTCATTTTCATGCAGATTTGTGAAAGTTATGGGCGTTTGACTGAAAATTGGTTTTTAACAATCTGCATTGGAGTTGCAGGCAATGATTTATTCTTAGAAAATGATTTATGAATGAGAAAAATAAATGGCTTACATATTTTGAAACTAGATTCATTAATAGTTACTGTGAATTTAGTTTGGTTTCATTTTGATTCTTTTTGAGAAAGATATGTGATTCCCTAGGCAGGGTTTGGTGTTTTAAATTTGATTTATGACAGAAAAATTGCAGTTTGAAAAAGTTATTGCTTGAGGAACCAAATGGAATCATAAGACCTTGTAAATTTGGGAAATGGTAGTTCTTGATGTTAGCTAAAAACTTCATTCTTTCCAGAAATTTTAATATTGTGATTTTATGGGTCAAATAAATCAATCTTTAAAGACTGTCTTGAAGACAGCAATGTTACATATCTTACGGTTTGTCATTGATTTGTCTTGATTCTATACTTTTGAATGTGTGCTAAATGCTGGATTGCAGATCTTTGGACCTAAGGTGAGTTCTTAAAATCTCTAAAACATTTGGACTTTGGGATTAAAATTGAACCTCTCATGTGTTTGGCTTGAGTGTTTACATGCTTTCATAGGACACATTTCAATTGATGCTCTTAATGGGAAATGAATGAACATAAATTTTCTTTCATACAAGTTTATGTAAGTGAATGCTTGTGTTTACACCTTAAGTAATTCTTGGTTTCAAATATCAAAATATCTCATTGAGTAATTGAGGGCATGGATTCATTCCTTGTTTACATGAAGAGTTAAATGCACCACTTTGTGGACTCACTTCATGTTTACTTGGAAAGTTAAATATTTCATGATTCAAACCCTCTTGCACTTATGAGTAGTATTGATTAGCAGTCTTAGATTACTTGTGATTGATCTAGATTGCTATCTTGGGTTATTGGACTCGCTAATCCGCCGGCTCCTCATTTCCGCCCTGTGGTTGCAATCCCAGCGCCACATTAAAGGGGAGGGGTCTATAGGAAAGAAGCGTTAATTGTTCCACTTGGCAACCCTTTTGTGCTTTTTGGAACTCACTTGTTTTCTAGGCTGTGGACTCACTTTGAGTTTGTGTGAGGAGTTGAATGCACCACTTTGTGGACTCACCTCACATTTACTTGAAGGGTTAAGTGTTCCACCTTTAGTGCTTTTCAATACTTTTGATAGAGAATTACTTACTTTTCATTTTTTTTAGAAGGTCTGCTTGGGGATTTCATCACCTCAAGGGACGACCTTAACTCTCGTGTTCCGACGGAGTATAAATATCGGGAGGTGAATCCAAAGACCTCTTTTGGGAATGAATTAGATTTCACTCTTGGCTAAGCCTCAAAAAACTTTATACCTTTGAGAAGTGAAGGAGGAGATTTGGGTTACCGTCTCCCCTCGGCTGTGTGATTTCATATTATTCTCATCTACGGATTTGGGCCTCACGTACCTTGCGTATATCGAGGACTCCTTTTAGAAAAGCCATGTATATCCTTGTAGACAACTTTCTAGGATGTTGTTGTGTTTTAAGTGTCTACTAAAACATTCTCAAGAACATACACAAGTAGAGTCCTTAAGGAGTAGAAATACTAAGTCACTATTCATGTTCATGCGCAAGGTTGCTTTGTCCCTTGCCCATTGCTTGAAGACTGTTTGCTTGAACTCCTTGATTGCTGTCTTATGTGCTTGATCAATGACATAAATCTAATCTGCCTTTTTGTCCATGATCTATTTTTCTATTTTCTTGTCGTTCACCGTCAGAAACTAGTTGTCTTGAGTTAGGAATCGATCGATCTTTGCTTTGACTCGTATTGTCTCTCATTAGTCTACCTTATCTCTTTATGCCTTTTGTACCTCACATTGCGATTGTCTTATCTCGGCTGTTCTAGCCATCTCTTTTTGAAAATTCGTACCAGGTTCATCTTGCATTTTGGCTGTTCTAGCCATTTATCTCCTTTCGTTATCTTTGAGACAGAGCCTAGCTTTATCCCGAATCTTTGCTCGTTACATCTTCGTCTATGACTGTCACGACTCAAAGTGGAAAGACTTATCCCATTCAAAACACTGATCAAGATCAAATTAAACATCGTAATCAAGACATAGGTCATCCTAAATTTGTTACAAAATCTGAACTTCGTGAGGAATCCTCACATTCCTCCTCATTCCAAGAGCATTACAATCCATTGTTTCAGATACAGTCTGACTTACTATTTCAAGAATATTATAACCCATTGTTTGAAGACCAGCAAGACTCTGAAGGGTCACTTTCTAAAATTAAACCTATTGATCCTTTTGAACCTATCAACTCTTTCACGATCTCTCGTAATACTACCAACAAGATGGGTGATCCAAAACCTTCAAAGTTGGTTTTCAATCTCAGCTCTAACATGCCAAAACCTTCAAAGTTGGTTTTCAATCTCAGCTCTAACATGCCAAAACCCTCAAAGTCTATCTTTAATCTTAGCTCTAGCATGCAAACAGTCAATGCCACTGAGAAGGCTACAACAGAAGCTCAACCGCCTTCTAGATTTGCTAGAAACAAACCTTGGATCCCTCACTGTGACATGATCATTGCTCCAGGGAGTGAGGATACTCCTAAACCCAAAACTCCCTTTGTCTTGCAAGGCCTTGCGTCTCCCTCGTATAACTCCACGAAATCTCCAGCTTGTGCGAATGCTATCCCTCGATCTCATGCAAAGATTGTTCCAAAGGTCCCGAACCTTCGACATCCAGACCAAAACTATCTATGGATAAATCCCTCACTAAGGCAAACGTCCCCAAAGATCTCAATCTTAACCAGTTTCAATCTATGGTGGGTCATTTGACCTCACCTCATTATTTATCCTTCCCTGAAGAAGATGATCACTCTCCAAGCCATCCGCATGATGCTCCCCTACACACTGAAGTTATGACAGGCCCAAAGAGTATCCCTCATGTCCTCATTGACAATAGTGCTAGCCAAAGTACTTGCTCTGCTAAGATGCTTACCCAAACGACAGACAGCTTTCTTCCTACCAATAGAGAGTCCACTGAGTTCTATGATGCTAAGCTAAAAGAAATAGAAAAGACCTTGAAGATCAAAGATATTGGCATGGGGGAATATCAGATTGAGTCCGTCTTGTCACTGACAGCTCTCCCCATATCTCCACATTCCTATGAAGAACCCTCTGAAGATAGATTTGGTATTGGCTATCAGAGCGATGAGCTTGACGAACCTAGCTATAGCTTTCACTTATGCAAGGATTCAGATAATGAAGAAACACAAATTCAGCCTATGACACATGAAAGATCTTTGAATGTTCAAAATTCTGATTCAGACTACCAGAAAGAGTCTTATCTACTTTCTCAAGTGCTTCAAGAACATGATCTTGGTCCTCACCAGGAGGATTTTATACACTCTACTGAACATATTTCTACTACTGCAGCTACTACTGAATATGTCACTGCCTCTAATGGCACACATACTGATTGGGAGCAACTGTTGGATGCTTCCCTTATCTTTGGTATGCCTCAAGGTATGCCTATTCTAGATTGTTCTACCACTTCTACTATTGAACAAAATCCTACTACTGACGATTCCAATGATACACATACTGATTGGGAGCAACTATTGGATGCTTCGCTTATCTTGGGTATGCCTATTCCAGTTTATTCCACCACTTCTACTATTGAACAAACTCCTACTGTTGCCGACTACAATGGCACACATACTGATTGGGAGCAACTATTGGATGCTTCCCTCCTTTTGGGTATGCCTCAAGGTATGCCTATTCCAGATTACTCTGCTGCTCCTACTACTGAACAAGATCCTGCTGTTGAAGAAACATTTCCTTTGACAGATGATAGTGATGAAGAAGATCTACCTCCGACTATGTCTCTAGTTGAATGGGACTTTATATTAGATGCTACAATGGAAATACCAGTTGATGCTATGCACTTATATGCTAGTCTTAACAACTCAGAAAGAGGAGAAAGTTATGATCCTCTAGATCAAGCTATTGATGATGATCCTTTCCACCCTCCTGTGGAGATCATTCCTATGGCTCTTAGGCCATCTATTCCAAGCTATACTCCTACTGCTCCAACAAATCATGGGTATGTAAGACCCCATTCTGTTACAGCTTCATGGAATATTGGTAGATCCAGAATTGACATGATTCCTATTCGTGCACTCTTACCACTTGAAAGGGGACTTGACTCTTGGAATATGTTATCTTGGTTAGGCTCACATAATATTCCTCCAAACTTATCTAACTCTTTTAAGATGACTCATAATCAACAACGCTTTATGGAAGATTACTTTCTTGATCTACCTGATGCATTCATGAATGATGAGGATGATACTGATATATTTGCACTTGAGCCCATCCCATCGATTTCTCTTCCCTCTTCATCTCCTAGAAAAGTGGCCCGTCCACTTCCATTTCCACCTCTCCACCTGAACCAGTCATATAAGCCTCTTTCATCCATCATTCCTGAGTCTTTTGGAAGTAACTTGGATGTGCAACATAAAAATAAAAATAATGAGAATCCACTTATATCTCAAGGTCACCATGTCCCATCTAATCGACATGTGACTATGAAGAAAGGAAAGAAACAAAGGTGTTCAAAAGACCACAAAGGTCCTCAAAAAGAAGAAGACAATCAAAAGCCAGAAAATAAAATAAAAAATGGATCTCGAAATCCATTCTATAGGCATTGTCATCAAAAGCACCTCAAAGTAAAGAAGAAAAAATTCAAAAGCTATGTGGATTCCAAAGAAAGAAAAAATCAAAGTTGTCATTCAAGCTTCCAAAATTCTCATGCTTCCCTCCATTCCATCACCCTTGCCTCTCATACTTTATCCTCTTCACTCCATCTTGCCTTGTCCCAAAGTGCATATCAACATCTCCTCATTGCTAATGACATGACTAAGAGAAATCTAGAATGTACTCTCCCTAAGCATTTAGAGCGTGGGAAATCTGATAAAGAGTTAAGATGTGTCCATGAGGATGTTTGTGGGTCTCACTTAAGTGATCTTTCCTTGATTATGGATCTCTTGACTATTGGACACTACTGGTTGGCTCTCCTGTTACTGCTACAACATCTGGTTTTGATTCTGCAACTTCTCAGCTGGCTACTGCTACAAATGACTGTGTTCTCAGAGATTCCTACTGAAGGAGAGGCACTCAAAGAGCCCATCAACGCTCTTCATCTAAAGAAGTTCTATAGCTGACATTCTCAGTATGCTTATGTACATACTTATTGATCCTGAAAAAATCCTAAAAATTGATATATTGCAAAAAATCTTAAAAATTGCAAAATGTCCTGAAAAAATGATCATCTTAGTGAAAACCTGGTAAACAGGCGCTTTGATGTATCTATTATCCTGGTGAAAACCTGGTAAACAGGCGCCTTGATAATACAAAAAAAAATAGAAAATGTGAAAAATACAAAAAAAATGAAAAGATCAAAAAATACAAAAAAATGAAATATTCAAAAATACAAAAAAATCAAAAAAAGAGAAGTACAAAAAAATTGAAAAAGAGAAAAATGTGCCATTGATGAAAACCTGGTAAACAGGCGTCATGGTAGCAAAAATAGAATCTCTACCAAGATGGTGAAAACCTGGTAAACAGGCGCCTCTTGTTTTCCTGAAGTAACATCTTATCTCAGCGTCGCTTGGCTCTTAGTTTCCTGCTTTAGTTCCTTTCCTTTCCTGCTTTAGTTTGTTTTCCCGCTTTCCTGCTTTAGTTTGTTTCCTGCTTTGGTTTGCTAGCTCATGCCTTGCTTTCAGTGTCTTCGAGGTTTTGCTCGACTCTTCATGGATTGGAACTGGTTCACACTTGGGGGCACCTGCTTGGTCTAGGGGGCATTGTCCTATCGCTTTCGGAAACTCTTTTGAGCATTGGTCACCGGTGGTTCCCACTATGCCTGCCTGCGGATACCTAGCTTTCGTTCGATCTCTCTTCTTCGGGATTTCTCCCTTTTATCAATCACCAGTGATTCTCATTACGTCTGCCTACTGTCATTATCTCATTGAGGCTTCGAACGTTATCTTTCTGAATTGTCTTCAATCCGCTTGAACACGAACTTGAACTGAAACTAAAACTAATTGTATGTTCTTTTGAGGCATGTTGAGCTTTGTTTTCTTTGAGTGCTTGTTTGTTTGCTTTGCTTTTTCTTTGCTTTCTGCTTGTTGGTTTAGTTCCAATGATCCAATGAATTCATTTAAGAGGGGTGTCCGTCTATAAGAGCCTCTATCTCATATTGGATGGCCATGCATACCTCGACTCCTTTTATATGGATGCTTTGGTGAGGTTGGTTCTTCTCCTTGTCTTTTGAGTGACTTCTTTCTGCTACTAATGAAATTGTAAACGCTCGTTTTGTTAAGTGAACGTAAGGGTCACTGCGAGCAATCTTTGGCAAAAGAAGGAACTCCTGCGTGCTTGGTGTGTTTGTTCGCAAGAGACATTCAGGTCATTCTTGCATTTATGCTCTAGTGCTTATGTTAACTTGCTAGATTAAAAGGAATAGGTGTTCAGGTCATTCTAGCTTCTTGTGCCTTAATGCTTACACCTCATTCCGACAAATTTAAGACTTATGTCATATTCATATTCTCATGTTGGGGAGAATTGTATGGCATCTTGCGATTGTCCCGTGCTTAAACGAACTCAATGATGATAAATACGATGAGTCCAATAGCCAAGTCCGGAGGATTGCATTTGTTCATCCTAGGCCTGCATTTAGATTTGCATCTTTCATTCTAGGCTTGCATTTGGAGTGCTTTCTTGTTGCTCTCTTGATTGCTTTCTTTTGGATCTGCTCATCAAAGGTTATCATCTTTTGTCCCAGTCTCATCTTGGCTGCATCCTTTTTCGGGATCGAAATCGAAATCTGACATCTCTAAGTGGCTCAAAATCATGTTTTAATTATTGGACTCCTTCTGGATCGGATGCTTGTGCAGTCAGCCTTCTGGTGTCATCTTCCTGCTAGATCCTCATCTTTGCATCATGTTCTCAAATCTTTGCTTCTTTCCATCAAGTCAACCCTAGTCAAAATTTGGTCAACTATGGTCAAACTTGGTCAATAGGGCCTCTGCTTTGCTCCGTTTCACTTCTATAGCTTCGCGAATCTAGTCTAATTGCTTTGGCTTTGCAATCTCTTGTTGTTTATCATCCTTTTGACATGTCATCTTTTGATTTCGCTCCCGAGGGGGCAGGATGATTACATCATTTGAATCTTGTCGAATCTATTCTTGAATCAGTCTGATTTGAATCATTAGTCCTCATCGCTAGGGGCATCTTGATGCCTCGCATCTTGTTATCTTATCATCTATCTCTTAGGTATCTGAGCAATCTAACTCAGATCCTCGAGGATCATTCTTCGTTCTGGAGATGGTTCTTGAAATCTATTGGGTATTGGGGCAATCTAACCCTGATTCCTAGGAGTCAATCTTCATTTTGAGATGAATCTTGAAATCTCTTTTAGACCGTTATCTGGGCAATCTAACCTGGGTCTCGGAGGACTAAGCTTCGTATTGGGGCAATCTAACCCTGATTCGGAGATAGTCCTAAATATGCATCTTCATCAATTGGTATTGGGGCAATCTAACCCCGATTCCGGTTCTCTTTTAAGATCGTTGTCTTCGCAATCTAACTTAGACTTCGAAAAATTCATGCTTTGATCTACTTTCATCTGTCACTTCAGTCTATTCTTTGAATCAACGCGCTGTTCGCACATCAATTCAAAGAGGGGCAAATGTAATACCCCAAAATTGGCACCTATTTAATTTCATCAATTTTGGTGCATTATCTCGATTTTACATCACCAAAGTCCTAGTTCCCTAGGCAATTTTCTCTCCTACCTGACTTAATTTGACTTGATGTCAGTTGCAAAGACCCTAAATTGCAATAATCAAATACTAAATTAATTCCTAAGTCTCTTTGACTTTATTAGCTAAATTATCTCTATGATACATTAATTTAATTGTAAAGTCCTATGTGCTTTCTAATTAAATTAAAAATCTACCCTCTTTAGCTAATTACCCTTGAAAGGAATTAATAAATATTTAGTTAATTGAATGGACACCTCTTTATTTGAATTTAATAATTCAAATTACTCGAAAGGTCACCTTCCCACATGTGGCAAATTCCATTCTTTTAATTAAATAAATCATGCTTTTTTGTCTCAATTAGGATTGAAGAGTCCACCATTTCGAATCAAGAAACTCTTCATTCTTCTTCTGGCTTGGTCTATTTAATGAACCTCTTTTTCTTCATTAGAGGGCAATTTTTGAGAGCATCTTTACTATAGCATTTTTTAGTCTCATATCTCATTATTTTCAAAGCTCTTTTATTGCATTATCTAGTTTAATTTCTCATATTAGTGTAATTGCATTTCACATTTTAGACTAAATTTGCTTATTTGTTCTTAGTTTAATATCATATTTTTTTCAAGTTCTTAGATTAAGTTGCATCTCATCTTTATTTTCAAGCTCTTAGATTAATTGCATCCTCATTCTTAGATTAAATTGCACCTCATCTTAGCTTAATTGCATTCTTGCTCATCTTTATTGCTTCTTGGAAATCCTCCATTGTTGAATTGGTCTCCCGGTTGTTGGCTCTCGTTCTGAGAGTATTTAAACACCCCATTCACATAGGAGGCAACAGGTCGCCTCACCATGAAATTTGGATTGAGTTCTTCATACTCTCTCCCGAATTCTATCAAGTGAATAATGACCATGTTGTGTTGAGCCTGATTTAGAGGTCACATTCAGTCACATACAGTGGTGAACCAGAAAATCTTGACCCGTCTTTGGATTTTGAAAGCAAGAGGGTAATTGAATTATTTGCTTGGTGTGTTTGGGAGAAAACTTTTAGATAGGGGAGTATGCTCTTCACCCTTGTGGTGAAGGAAAAAACCGTGAACCTCATAAGTTGATCCATTTTTTGTTTAGTTTTAGAATCCTTTAGCAGGCCTGTTCTTGAGCAATCAAGAGGAACAACCCAAGTGGGGACAAGCTAATACCGAGCTATTCCAACCCACTATAATCTCAAGGCTATCAAGGACACAAAACCTTGGTAGACATAGTGCTTGTCTTCGCTTGATGTGAGTACTTGTGGGATTGGGACCATGAGGAAAGTGTTGAGCAAGAATGCTTAAGGTAATCTTGTGGCCGCGAGGTCGGTTACTTGCTGCAAGGTAAGGAGTCCCTTTGGGGAGCAAGGGGGTACTACGAACGGAAGCCCTTACTAAGAACCATAGATAGAAGCCACCGTATTTTGCCGCTTAGCTTCTTGGTGCAAGGATTGATCCAAGTGGAATAACGTGGATCACCCCAAGATTACTCACCATCTGTGTTCCTTTGGTTGTGTCATTGGCACTTCCACGACAAAGCCAATATCTATTGTGGGCAACCACTTTGTGTGAGGCAATGGGACATCAAGTGTGGGCCAAGTTGTTAAGTATTGAGCCATTGTCTTTTTAGGCTAGAAAGTGCTTGAAGTGTTCTCGTTGTGATTTACCCGTGTAAACATTCTCGAACATCAAACATCACGGTAGAATTCATAGGATTTTATTGCTTTGATATCACAAGTGCTTGTCTTGGCAAGGTTGCTTTTGCCCTTGTTTCAAGTGTTTTATGACATGTTTGATCACCTCCTATTTGCAAACTTGTCTATTATCTGCTATTACTGTATTTTGAACTGTGAAATCGAACTTGCTAAACTTACAACATTGACCAAATTTAGTTCAAAATTGAGTTTTCACGTTCACTGGTCAAGAGTCATATGATACTAAAACATCATCGCACACCCTTAATCAAGAGTCCTGAGTTATTCCGCTGTCCTGCTGCTGTTGCAAATTTGGAGCTGTTTTAACTTGCATTTTAACTTGCTGTAGAGTGTCTTTTTGTATTCTTATCTGAAGCTGGTTTGTTACCTACATGCTTAGGATTGTTCTAGACTGAAACAAATGAGCTAAAACTATTGGATTTGAGCCTATTGAATGTCACTTTTGATCACTTGTCAAAACACGGTTACCTATCTAGCTACTTGCTAATCGAGCTTCTTGCTCACATCTAGGCTTGTGTCAATTGATTGTTGTAAGTTCTTGAGCACTTTGACCAGCCATCTCTATTGTTCTATCTCGACAAGTGATCATCATTGGCTTTTGCTTATCTCAACATCTAAGAAACTTTGTCTCATTTTATTGGTTGAACAACATTCTTTTTCATGCCGGTTACAACTCGGTCTCAATTTGGACAAGGGAGTCACCCTCCGTTCAATTATACGCAGTTACCTTCTCTTACTAGACGCTCACGAGTGCCTGTTAGAAACGCTAGTTCTAGTTCTAAGGATTCTAAGGCGACCCCATGGTACAAAGGAGGTTTCCTCTTTTCAGCATTTAAGTGCTCTAAAAACACAGATAGTGTCTCACTCACCTTGCTCGAACAAGAAAAATTCCGTCATTTGCAAGATCACTTTGAGCACAAGGACAACCAAACACACTTAGACAAAGAGCATAGTAAGAACATAATGGATGTTGCTAGGCGCATGTCTATGAGAGGAACGTCTCACGAGCAACCCGAGACTAGTGGTTATGAGCATAGACCACTTTTTGATGCTAATGGCAATTATGGCAACAACACGCCACCTAGATCTCCTTCGAGACAAACTTTTGCTGTACCTTCTTCACCTCCTAGACCACCTCCCTCACACCATGAGGAAGAGGCCGTTGATGATATTTCTAGTGAGGATCTTATTGCATTTGAACAAGACGAGGTCTCCCAAAGAATGATGCATAAACTTTTAGAGTGCAATGGAGACCAATATTTCCAATATATGACTTCTAGAGGATACAGGCTCCCTCCTGGCTATGATGTCAGACAAATTGTCCAACAAAGAGTACCAACTGAATTGGAAGTCCTTGAGGGAGAACTATGTCAGACAAATCAATGCCTTACCCAAATGGCAATAGAAAGAGAGCCTCCAAAGGTCTCCTTTGTAGAATTTATTTGTGCTCTTCCTTTTGATAGGAGTCTATACATGGTCCCATTTCCTAGGGATATTGAGGTTCCTAAGTATGAAAAATATGGTGGAAATGGTGACCCCCATGACCATGTGCATCACTTTTACGCTCTTAGCATGAACTTCCTTCATGAGGACACATTTCTTCTATGATTGTTTCCTAGAAGTTTGAGAGGACAAGCTCTAGAATGGTTTGCAAAGTTGACACCACCTCTTAAAACTTTTGATGAATTGGCTATGCGCTTTACACAACACTATTCATACAATATCCAACAACCTATCACCATGATAGACCTTGGCGCTTTAAAGCAAAATGAAGGTGAGCCATTTTCTACTTATCTACAATGTTGGAGATCATTGTATTGTAGATATTCTCATCCGCTGCCTGAGAGCGAAAAGATTGACATTTTTGTCAACACTCTAGTGCCTGAGCTATATTATGATCTAAGGAAACAACTTTTCTCCTCTTTCAATGAGATGGTTGAAAGCGCATATAGGATTGAAGATGTGGCCATAAGAAAGGGGGATATTGTTATTAATAAAGGTACTAGAGGCAATGGCAAAGACAAGAGCAAACCTTGGAATAGGAATAAGTATGTTGTCAATGATGGGGTTGTAGATGTTCGTAAAGCTAAAGAGCCTGCTTTCAACCTTTCTAATGCTATTTACGCAACAAAACTACAAAAAGCTGTGAACGCTCAAAATGCTCCTAAGCCTCAGTATGCAGATAAGCCAAAGAAGCAATTTTGACGACGGGTCTATACCCCATTGGCTGAACCATATGATGTGATTCTTAAGACTTTGGTTGCCAATAATTATCTTACGCTTCCTGAGAAAACTCGTCCCTATGATCCACCAGTTAAGCCAGATTGGTGGAGAGAGGATTATTACCGTCACTATCACAAAAACAAGGGACACAAGACTAACAATTGTTTCACGCTTAAAGATATTATACACGATCTCATTGATGGAGGCACAATTCTCATAGATGGCTTAGTTAAAAATTCTGATCACACAGCTTTCAAAGACCCTCTACCTAAGCATGACAAGGGGGAATGTTCTCAAACAAATAAGAAGAATCATGATGCAAAGATCAACTATTCATATGCTAGTGATGCGCTTGTGATCAACATGGTAGAGCCCATCGAGAGTGTTCTTATGATGAGATCTCAAGATGATAATGACAATCATGGTAAGCCAAAGTTGGTCTTGCAAACACTGAGTGGTTCATCCTCCCAAAGAGAGACACTAAATGCTGTTAGTAGGGGGCAAGCTAAACTGGTCCTTGAAACTGCGCCTGATCCCAAGCTAGCCTCATCTTCCAAACCAACAGTTCCTTTACCTTTGTCTAGCTATGATCTTGTCCATTAGTTGTAACGGACACCCACACAGATATCTATTTTTGAGTTGCTTGAGTTATCCCCTTTGCGCAAGGAGATCCTTGAAAAGGCCTTGCGTACAACTAATGTCCCTAATGACATTGACCCAGATAGGTTCCAGACTATGGTTAACCACATCTCATCACCTCGTTATCTATCTTTTTTTGCAGAATGACGTATCTCTTAGCCACCCTCACAATCTTGCCTTACACATTGAAGTTATGGTCTACCATACCCGAGTCCGCCGAGTCCTGATAGACAATGGTGCAGGGTTAAATATTGTTTCTTTCAATGTCATACAACAACTGGGTTTGTCAGAATTTGCTATCAATCCTAAGCAGAAAATCACTATAAAAGTATATGATGAAGTTGAAAGATCTTCCAAAGGTCTTGTCACGCTACCTGTCCGAGTGGGCCCTGTCACGAAAGATATTATGTTCCAAGTATTGGACATCCCACTTGCTTATAACATTCTTTTGGGTCATCCTTGGATCCATGACATGCAAGCTGTGCGTTCTACATACCATCAGTGTGTCAAATTCCCACATAACGGAGCTGAAATTGTGATTCCCGAGGATTATTCTATTGCTATCAATACTCTTGTTGTTGCTGAAATGTTTGTTCCTCAAAACAAACCCTCTAATGATCCTACTGCATCCCTAGTTTCCGTTGAGAAAACTTTTAAGATGATGAGCCTTGGTATGGGTGAATACACGCTGGATTCCCTTGTTTCTATGCCTACCTCTACTAGATCATATGGGAGACCTGCTGATAAGATGAAGCCTTCTGCTTCTACCATGACAATTTTTGGTAATTTTGTTCAAGCGTCCGTACCCCTAGAGGCAGAAAGAGAAGAACAAGCTATTAGAGAATGGATCTATAGAGACGAAGAAGACAGTACCACTATTGCTACTCCTATTTCCCCTAAGCGCTATGGTAAAGGATATAAATTTTTGTAGCAAATGGGCTATCAAGGTCAAGGAACTATAAACGATAATGGGCATGCCCTAGTCGAGCCTTTGAGTGACAGTAATGGCCGACCCTCTAAGATTACAACAGGTCTAGGATGTGGTGCCGATGATGACCTCCCTACATGTTCTAGAAATGCTCCCGCAATCAATGATTCAGACACAGATACAGATGAGTCATCGCTACACACTATGGCTCAAATGGGAGACAATCTTCCTTCTACTTCACTCCTTTGGGGAGAAGAACACATACCTGCTGAGGACACAGCTAAAACCGCTAGACCTAGAAGCCAACAACGTAGGAATATTTTGCGGTTAATGAAAAGAGGAGATCTCACAAATAATGACACTGAAGCCTCTACTTCTAAAGGTCCTAAACCTTCTTGGTGCAAGCATCCCAGTAGAAGCATAACAACAGATTCAAATGAATATGAATGGGATACTCTCTCCGATGGATCTTCCACAGTGGATATGGGAGTGGATGTGGTTCATACTTATGGTGACCAACCCGACGTAGTTGATGAGTCTCGCATAGGGTCTGATGAGTTTAATCCATGTATTGCTTTAGTGGACCACGCTGGTCCTTCTATGTCAAGTCTAGATCTTAACACTTTCGGAGCTTACCCTATAGGATCGACCTCTCTTGTCACCAGAGATGACATCCCTCTCATAAATGCTATTGAACCAGTCACTTCCCTTCATCTCATACACGTAGATCTCCTAGATTGGTCCACCCAAGATCAACTTACCTTTGACCCTGTTATTTCTTCCATTAGTGAATCGACAACAAAAAGGACTGAATCAGAAATCAAGTATCTCAATCATCAAATCAAAAGAAAAGAGCAATGGTTGGATAGCGAAAACCACATTGTGGTGGTATTCGAACCTAAAAAAAGTAAAAATAAAGACCTACTAAAAAATGATGATTATCAAATAAAAGATGACTAGCTGATTCTCTACAAAAAAATGGTGAAATTTTTCAAGAATTATTTCACATCTGTCATATTTCAGCACATTCCTAGAGCTCAGATCAAAGCTGCTAATGCCTTGGTTACTTAGGCATCCATTTTATAATTGAAAAAGCATAAATCCTGCTTCCAGTTTCTGGTGGAAGAATTACGCTATCGTGCCCATAATTCCTACATTGCCACCATCTTTTCCTATTTCCAAGATCACGTTATCCTTGAAAATCTCATTTATAACGCCTCACACTTTACCCTCGTCTTTGGTGACTTGTATACGAAGGGTCTAGACGAAGCTCTCCTTAGGTGTCTAGAAATAGAGGAGTCAGAGAAGGCGCTAGCCGATGTTCATGACGGTATATGTGGATCACACTTTAACGACCTTGCGTTAGCTTGGAAATTGCTTAGGGCTGGCTACTATTGGTTAGGACCTTATCTTATCACTGCAACATTTGGGTTCGGGGCCTATTAGTTATCTACATCAAAGGAAGCAGAGTGTACCGAGCCTATCAATGTTCTACAATTGCAGAGGTTCTATGCCTAAGGTTCTTGAGCTCTTTGTATATATTTTATTGATCCTGAAAAAATTACAAAAAAATTCATATATGATGCAAAAAAAATCTTAAAAAGCATAAAATGTCATGAAAAAATGAGCATCCTAGTGAAAACCTAGCAATAGGCGCTTTGATGTCTCATCAAAAAAATAGAAAAAGTGCCTTCGTGAAAACCTGGAAACAGGTGGTGCTTGAGACCCTTGCACCTATGTCTATCAGTCTTGCATGGCGCTGCTCCGCTCCACTTTCCACTTTGCCTCTCCTAGCCTAGAATTGACTCTTGTCTTAGTCTAGGGGGCATACGTTGTTCTAGCTTATCTTGGGTCTCTTTGTGCGTCTGGGTTTCGTAGGCACCTTGCAAACGGTGTTTTTCAACGCCACCCCAATTGTGTTTTTCAACACTACCCTAGCGTCGAGTGTTTCTTAACACTTATCAGATATCCTACCTGCAGTCTAGATGATGCAATATTTCTCACTGGTAGATGCGATACTCAAAGTTTGACTCTATGACCTAAACACACACACTTAAACACTTGACTCGCTGAGACTTGCTTGACTTTATTTCTTTGTGTGCTATCTATGATGATTTCTTTGATGAGTGTTCTCTCCCTAATAGTTTTCGATGATGCTGAGCTAGAAGACTGGGGCATGAGGACATGTTTTATCTGCTTTCTACCTGTGGGTATTTTTATTTGATCTTGGTTGTCATGAGCATTTATGCTTGTTCCACTTGACTCTAGGATTTACAAGGTATTATCCTTGACTGTTTGCGCAAGTGCATACATCTAGCCATCTTGACTTTCCTTGTGTCTCAATGCGAGTATAATCTTGTTATACTAAACTTAGGAAATCTCACTGCACTAGTCATCTTAACTTATATGTCTTTGGTACCTAGGTGGGATTTCCACATTCTTATTTGATATAGATCATATTCAGATCCACATAGTTATACTAGTGTGTATTGTATGATCTTGCAACGCTACCAATAATGCTCGATGATAAATATTAGAGTCTAAAAGCTTTGTAACCTTGCAAGTAAATCACTTTTCATAGTAGCTTGCATTCTTAGGTTCATGATAGTTTGTTTTGCATCTTGCATATGGAGAGAGATCTCCTTTCATCTTTCATGGACTTGTTAGTCAAATTGCGCTCACCTTTCGCTTCTTCCTGATCACATCTTTCATTTCTTGTCTTTCATATCACATCATTTACTCTTCATTTCGGGATTGAAACCGAAATCCGAGTTCACCTTGATCATCAGAATTTCATTTCTCCCTCTTCTGCGTAGTTGGCTGACCATTTGAGGTCTGATCCTTCGATCTTCACTAGGGCATCTTCATTTCTTCATCTCGATCTCTCACCCTTCTAGTCTTTCATTCATTTAATTCATCTCTCTCTAAGGTCTTGACTGGGGCATATCTTCACTGCTTGATGGTTATTCTGTCATCTTTCATATTCGATTATGATTTCTAGTGATTTGATCATATTGCTCTTGCTTCTGCCTTCCTTCTACCTGATTTCGCTTTCGATCCCGAGGGGGCAGACACATCATATCCTATTGGCTATTCTCCAGAGCATATGCTTGACCATTCCATTTTCTCTGATTGATCTATCTTTGTGCTTGACATGTTAGTTTTTGTCTCAAGTTTTGATACTGTCCATCGCTTTCCTAAGTGTTCAGTACTGTCGCTACCGGGTTGACCATGCATGATTTGCTCTCTCTGCACTTCATTTTTTGGAGTCAGATCTCTATTTATTGCCTTCTTGGCTGATCTATTCTTTGATGTAATGTGTTCATAGATTGTTCACACATTAGTCAAAGAGGGGCAAATGTAATCATCTAAAAATGGTCATGTAGACTATTAGCCCCTTTCTAGCATTATTTGCTAAAATCATCAATTTCTTATTCTTGATCAAATCCTAGTTCTATCATTTATTCGATTCTTTTCTATGGGATAACCATTTTATCTTAAAGTCTTTATTTATTTAAAAAGAATACTTCCTCCCCTTTTAATAAATAAAAAGCCTCCCACTTTTCATCTTATCCTAAGTTGCATAAATAAAACATTATTCCTATTTTATAAAAATAAGAAAGACACTTTTTGTCTCATATGGACACAAAAGTCAACTCTTATTTTCACATTGGAGGATATTTGTGCACATAGATTGCTTCTCTTTCAAGCTCCACCCTTGATTAAATCTTTTGCCTCTTAATCTCCATGGTCCATTCTTTCTCATTTTTTATAAAAGAAGAGCTCTTTTCCTCATTTGAAGATCCATCTTTTTATGCTAATGTTATGTTGCAGGTTTTCTAGGTGACTTTGGAGCTTAGGAGATTTGGAGCATTCTTAGTTTCCATATTTACATGCTATTCTAGTTTCATTTCTTGCATTTTGGTTTCATTATCATGGCATCTAGCTTAGTTTCCTTTATGCTTTAAATTAGCTCACATAGTTTAATTAGTAAGGGTTTGTAATACTTTCTTTTCATAGCTTAGCTTGCATCTTCATTTTTAGCATAGTTGCATTTGCATTGCATTTCCATTGTTGATTCTTGAAGATATTGGTATTCTTGCCCTTGTCTCCATTGAATCTCCCATTGCATGTTTTACTAGCAAGGTCATAGGCTTAATAGCTCTAGTTGAGAGCATTCTTAATATCCTTGCACTCCATGCCTAGGGAGGTCTAAAGCACATTTTTAAGGTTTCCAATCCATGAACTCTCTTGGAAGTAATGATTTAGAGAATTGTACATCTTAGTGAGTACATGTGTACAATATGTAGAACAATGTATTGTTTGTCAAAAGGCTAAGGGCACATCTTAAAATGCAAGGTTATACTAGCTTTTACCAATCCCTAGGAGGCCATGGAAGTGTCTCGGTATGGACTTTATAATTGGTTTGCCAAAGACAAGTACTGGTTTTGATAGTATCTATGTGGTGGTAGATAGGTTCAGTAAAATGAGCCATTTCATACTATGCAAGATCACACATGATGCCAGCTATATAGCACACCTATTCTTTAAGGACGTGGTTAGGATTCATGGCCTACCAATCAGCATAGTCTCAGATAGGGATGTAAAATTCATGGGGCATTTTTGGAAGACTTTATGGAAGGGATTGGGAACCAGCCTTGCTTTTGGTCAGCCTATCATCCTCAAACGGATGGTCAAACAGAGGTTATTAATAGAGTGTTGGGGAACCTCTTAATATGTCTTACCAAGGAGTATGGGCAAGTGTGGGACCAAGTATTATCACAAGTTGAATTTGGCTATAATGGTAGCATAAATAGGTCTACTGGCAAGAGTCCATTTGAAGTGGTGTATGGCATGCACCCAAGAGGTGTGTGTGAGTTAAGAGAACTTGGTAATCAAGGTGGAGTAAGTGGACATGCTGAGGATTTTTCCCAATCCATGCAAGAAGTCCTTGAGCGGGTTAGAAGGACATTGGTGGAAGCCAATCAAAAGGTGAAGGTTAGAGTTGATGAAAGGAGGAAAGAACTTCAATTTGAAGTGGGTGATTGGGTGATGGCACACCTAAATAAAGAAAGGCTTAAAAAAGGCATACCTAGTAAGCTGCAAATGAGGAGAGTTGGACCTTGTAAGGTTCTAGCCAAGTATGTCTCAAATGCATATAAGATAGGCCTGCCTAGTGACCTATCTATCTCTTCGGTTTTAAATGTTCAAGACTTGGTGAAATATAAAGGACTTGATGTGAAGGATGAAGAACATAGCCTAGATGTTCATACTAATGTGAAAGATCTCAAACTACCAGTCCAAGTGAAGCCCCAAGCTAAGAAGATCATAGACTAAAGGGTCAAGAAGCAAACTAGACATGGAGTGTACATGGAGCACCTTGTGAAGTGGAAGTCTCTCACTGAATCAGAGGGTCAATGGATTGAAGAGAACAACTTCTAGAAGTTAGGCATTGATGTGGCACTCTTGTCTCCTAATGGGACTTAGGTTCTTTTCACAGGGGAGTATGGTGCAGGAGCACCTAGGTTCTCGGCCAACCTAGCTCCTAGACACCTTGTTTTGTCTTGTAGTGACTCTAGCCAAGTCACTATCCTTTAAAGACTTTGGGTTGTGTATCTTAGTTAGTGAGTATGTTTGTAGTCCAATAAGGTTCTTAAGTAGTTGGTTTAAGTCCTAGTGATGGTCTCTCTAGGCTAGGTGAAGACCCAAAGGATATGGCTTGTATGCCATTGGAATTTGCAAATCAGTCAAAGGTGTATTTTGACTATGAAAAGGAATTAAATGAGTGAAATTAAGTGGAAAAAGGGTCTTAAAAAGCTTGGGATAGTCTAGAGAGTTCTTTTAGACCTCATGGCTCAACCTTGACAAAGTTGTCAAGCAAAATGTAAAAGTTGTCATGACAACATTTGGTCTTCAGGCTGTCCAAGCCACAAGTTAGTTATAGGTCTAATAACGACCAAGATAGGTTGACTAAGCCTATTTATGGCTTGATTTTATTGAGACCTAAGGTTGGATGAGAAGTTTCTTTGAGTAATTTTATTAGTTTTTATGACTTTTATGGCTGTACCCGTAGGCTTTTGGATATAGAGCTCGGTTGTCCTATCTCATGGATTGAACTTGAGAAAGAGATTTGCATATTTGATTTCTTTATGTTTTGATTACTTGATTCAAGCTTTATTTTAGATCATTAGGTTTCCTTAAATCTTTGTAGTTTAATTTCTCCTCCGAGACCTGTTAGAATAACTGAGTGGGGGGTGAATCAGTTATCCAGTGTCCCAAAAACAAAATGTATAATCCAAAACTTCTATAATTTCTGCTCATCGGTAAGCACTAAATACTTTCACTGTCTGTACTTTTACCAATTACCAGTCTAATGCTAAAACAGTTTACCAATCAAATCTAACATGTAACATGTAAAGAATGATAACAAACAAATATCACAATCAACACAACACGAGATTTAATGTGGAACCCCTGTAAAGGGAAAAACCACTTGGGACTGGCAACCCAAAATTGTTCACTCTTCTGAAGTGAAGTCGGTTAAGACCCAACCCTGTTAAAGGTTACAAACACACTGTAAGGTGTGACCTTGTTAGAGGATTTTAGACTAGAAGTTATAGTCCAACCAACATTCACTATGGGGTTGACAGGATAAAAATGTTCATTCTATGAATGATACATCATAAGACTTTCAGAGTCCACTTAGTTAAGAGATTTTGATTATATACAATGGTTAAATATGTAACAGTAAATGACTTGCCCTAATACAACTTCAATTGCAGATTACAAATCAATATTTAGTCCATACAAATCCTTCTGATCAATATTTCACTTCAGATTCAATATTGTATCAACTTACTGTCTGTTGGTAATTGCTCTCTGTAGCTTGGTAATTGGTCTGCAGCTCGGTTCTTGCTTAACTAGTATGATCAGAATGCATGAAGCCTTGTTCACGCGATAATCCTGCAGCTTGTTGTTCTGACATATTTCATAAAAAAAATATGTTCTTTTATATAGACGAGTAAGTTGTTTTCTTCTCCACCATCAGATTTTGCCGCTTAACCACATTCATAGATTTTGCTGCTTCAAACTTTCTCGGTACTTGTTTAAATAACACGTTTCAATCTTCTCCGTTAGATCTTCCCTGAATTTTGTTAGCCGTCGATCTGTGTAACAAACATTATCTGTTACCTCGATGTTATACTCTTGCCAGCTCATCAATCTTATCGGCTAAACTAATCATTTAATACATTTTGTTCTACTCGGTTAACAAAGAAATGTGTTGGTGAACACTGCTCGGTTAATACTGTGATCGGTATACACTACTTTGTGTCGGTGTATACTAGAAATACTTCATTTTTGACAACAATGCTTTGTGTCTTTCAGTTCTATACTTTATCATAGATGAATGCAACATAATAAAGTCAATATTATCAAGTCATAGACTCATCAACAAGTTACTCAATGTGTTCCTTATCCTCATCTGTCATGTACATCTTTCCTCATGTAGATTTCTTTGTTCTTCATCTTTTTTTCACCTTTCTTCATATGTCTCGGTATAGTAACTTACAAGATAAGTGTTGTCAAACTAGTTGACATCAATGACAACATAATACTGATTTAATCATATTACATATTTAATCAGCAACTCCTCAATGATCTTTAATCACAGATTTTTCAATCAGATTCCAAATCAGTTGTAGTTCAACAATCTCTCCCTTTGGCATTGATGGAAACTCAAGTAATATGAATTGTACCATACACATACCAAACATATATTCTACAACTTAGTGAACAAAATGTTGTAAGTCGAATAGACTTAGTATGTTTAATCACTACGTTACTAAGAAGCATTAAATAGTACAACTTTACCATTCTGCAGTTGTGATCTTTTCAGTTCTCCTTTTCCTGCTTCTGTTCTATGTAATTGATCTTCAATACTCTGTCTCATTCAAATTGTTTCTCCCTTAGATACTTCTCTTCGGTGCTTGTTCCTTTTCATATTGTTTATCTCTCCTCTTTTCATTTCATATCCCCTTTTTATTTTATATTGTATATCTCTCCCTTTGACAACAATGCCAAAGAAACAAATAAACAAACAATTTTGTCTTCCTCTGTAAATCTGAATACTGATATTCCAATCGGTTCAAGTTCTCAAACTTAATTACAACTTTGAACATGATTCAAAGTGTGAACTATGCTGCATCAACATGAATGATCTTTTGATATAAGTAGGCTAATGCAACAACCGGATCACCTTAGTGACCGATAGACAGGGGACGGACCCCATGTCTAGTCCTCAAGTATTCAAATGTGTCCTTCGGTAGGGGTTTTGTAAAAATATCTGCAAGTTGTTTTTTAGATGTGACAAATTCTAACTTCACTTGCTTCTCTTGCACTTGTTCTCTTAAGTAATTATACTTAATAGATATATGCTTTGTCTTAGAGTGCATTATAGGATTTTTTGAAATATTAATAGCACTAGTGTTGTCACAATATATAATCACCGGGTCAGTGATTACCTCATTCATTCCTTCCAACACTTGTTTGATATATGCAATGTTTGAATAGTTAGTAGCAGCAACAACATATTCTACTTCAACTGTAGATTGAGAATACAAGCTTCCTTTTTACTTGTCCATGTTACAAGTCTCTCACCAAAGAAAAATGCTCCTCCGGTGGTGCTTTTTCTATCATCCACATTTTCAGCCCAATCAGCATCGGTGTAAACTTTTTAGTTCAAACTTCCCTTCCTTAGGATACCATAATTCATAATTCTTTTTTTTCTTCAAGTATTTTAAGATCCTTTTTGTAGCTATCATGTGTGATTCTCTAGGATTAGCAGAAAATCTTGTAACAATTCCCACGTGCTATATTTGGTCTACTGTGAACTACATACATTAACTTACCAATCATGGATCGGTAAAGTGTCTGGTTTACCGCTGTAGTTTCATCCTCCTTTGTCAATTTGCATCCAGTAGCCATCGGTGTTCCCACAGGTTTAGCATCTTCCATGCCAAATGTCTTCAGTACTTCTTTTATGTATTTAGATTGTGTGATGAATATCTCATCAGTCTGTTGAATCACTTGTAGTCCAAGAAAGAAGTTAATCTCTCAGAACATAGACATTTCAAATTTCTTTTGCATTTCATCAGCAAATGCCTTGCAGACAAGATCTGAGCCTGCAAAGATAATATCATCAACAAATATTTCAGCAATGATAATAGTATCATCAGTATCACTTTTCACATACAAATTGCTATTTTCACTTGTTCTAACAAATCCAATACTTAACAAGTATGCAATCTTTCATACCATGCTCTCGGTGCTTTCTTTAAACCATATAAAGCTTTATGTAATTTACAGAACATGTCTTTATGGTCAGGATCAACAAATCTTTCAGGTTGTTCAATGTAGACCTCTTCTTCAAGTATACCATTCAAAAATGCTGACTTCACATCCATTTGATAGACTTTGAATTTCTTATGTGCAGCATATGCAAGTAGCATTCTAACTCCTAATCTAGCAACAGGTGCAAATGTTTCACCATAGTCAATGCCTTCTTCCTGTGCATATCTCTTGCATACCAATCTAGCTTTATTTCTTGTGACTTGATCATTTTCATTCAATTTATTCCTGTATATCCACTTAGTATCGATAACATTCTTATCTTTTGGTCGGGGTACTAAGGACCAGGTTTTGTTCTTCTCGATTTGCTCTATTTCCTCTTTCATTGCATTAACCCATTCTTCATTTTCTAATGCAACTTTCACAGTTTTAGGTTCAAATTCATAAATTAAACATGTGCCTTGTCTTGTTTTGCTTCTAGTTTGCATTCCAGCATGTCTGTCTCCAATGAGTTGTGTCTCAGGATGATGTCTTCTAACAAAACTAGCCAAAACTTGGTTTCTCCTTTTTTGCTCATTCTGCTCAGGGTCATTATCTTGCTTAGTAGCTCCATCTTGTTCCTCGGTTTGTGTTGGTTGTTGTCTTGCATTGTTTCCCCGCTGACCAGTTGACACAGTTTGCGGTGTCGGTAGATACACTGGATGTTCAATATAAGTGAATCTACCGTAGTCTTTCGGTTCCTTTGTACTTTCAACTATCTTATTAATCAAACTCATCAACACAAACATTAGTACTTTCAACTATCTTATTTGAAGCCTTATTCAAACATTTGTATGCTTTACTTGTAGTGGAATATCTCAGAAATATTCTTTCATCTCCTTTAGAATCAAATTTTCCATTTTTGTCATCTTTCAAAATAAAGCATTTACTTCCAAAAATTCTGAAATAACTTACAGTAGGTTTGTGTCCAAACCATAGTTCATAAGGTGTTCGGTTGGAGTCTTTCTCCAGTTGTACTCGGTTAAGAACATATACAGCTGTACTAACAGCTTCCCTCCAATATGTTTGAGCAACATTCTTCTGTATCATCAATGTTCTAGTACAGTAAATTATAGACCCGTTCATCCTTTCAGCAATGCCATTTTGCTGAGGTGTCCTCGGTGTAGATACCTGTCTTTTGATTTTATGCTCATTACAAAAATTAGTAAATTCATCAGAGATAAATTCACCTCCTTTATCAGATCTTAAATGTTTTATTTCCTTCCCGGTTTCTTTCTCTACCTTAGCTTTATACCACTTAAACATTTTGAAAGCTTCAAATTTCTCTTTCAGGAACATAATAGTCATCAGTTTAGTATAATCATCAACAAAAAGAATAAAATATCTATCACCAGAATAGTTCTGAGTTCTCATAGGACCACATAGGTCGTTATGAACCAACTCAAGTATCTTCTTAGTTGAATAGTCTTTGATTTTAAAACTGGACTTAGTCATCTTACCTTTCTGACATTGATGGCACATGGCATGATCAGGTTTTGTCTAGTTAGGCAATCCTCTAACTCTTTTCTTTCTACTAATCTTGATCATGTTGTCAAAGTTCACATAGAATAACCTTCTGTGCCACAACCAAGCATCTTCATCCTTTATCAACAAACAAGAAGACTGATCCATATCAAGATAGAATAGATTACCTTTGGATTGTGTACTAGTTCCGACAAGTCTTCTTCCATCATCACCTTTAGATCTTCACCTTTTTGCTCTCAAAAGCTAGTTGGTGGCCTGAATTGTTCAGCTGAGCCACACTTAACAAATTATAGTTTAATCCATCTACCCAATATGCATTTTCACGTTGTAATTTATCATTGATCATCAATGATCCTTTACCTCTTACCATACAAGGTGCATCATTTCCCATTCTCACAGATCCTCGGTTATATTCAACAAGATGATCAAACTTTTCTACATCACCGGTCATATGATGTGTACAGCCACTATCTATGATCCATGTATCATTTCTGCTTACTGTATAGATCAGTGGTCTTTTCATGTTTCTCTTCTTATTTTGAGTCATCTTTCATAGCAACAAATACAACTTCTATATCATCATCATAATCAGATTCAGTTTGAATATCTTCAGCTATGTAACATACCTTTTTGCCTTTTTCGTCTCGGTTGTCTTTGTTGTAGTGTCGGTAGCCTCTGTTGACTCTTCTCCCATAGCTTCCTTCAGATCGGTCTTTGGATCTATCATCATCTTTTTTCTGTGGACATCTAGCAACGATGTGACTGACTTCTTTAAAGTTAAAGCATGCTAAAGGTAGCTTACCTCTATACCTTCCTTTTCCTTTGGGCAATCTTCTGGCCATAAGTGCTTCAAGCTCATCAAGTTCATCATCGGTATTGTCATCACTATCACAATTTTTACTATTCCTGCTAGACTTTCCAATTTTGAAAGAAGACATGAAAGCGGATTCAACAGAAGGAACGACACTGTTATGAAAATTGTTTAATTCAAAGGTTGTAAGTTTACCAATCAGAGTGTCAAGAGTAAGGTTGGATGTCGCTCTTGTTTCATGAATTGCAAAAATCCTAATTGCATAAACCGGTAGCAAAGTTCTGAGAATCTTGCTTATCATTGTTTCATCATCAATTACTCCATCAGATGCTCTAATAGCATGTACCACCTCTTTGAGTCTATTTGAATATTGGACAATGTTCTCACCTTCTTTCATTCTCATATCATCAAATTTGCCTCTCAGACTTTCAACTCGGGCTCTTTTGACATTCAGATCTCCACTGTATATTTGTGCTAATTTATCCCACATTCCTTTGACAGTTGTGCATGTCTTGATATCTTCAAATTCAGCGTCGGTACAGGCAGCCAAAAGTTCCATCATAGTAACATTGTGTTCATGTTTGTCCTTCAATTGATCAAGAGTTAAGGGACCAGTGGGTGGTTGCATGTAGCCATTCTCCATCTGCTCTAGTGCAGAGTTCCCAATTCCAGATATGTGCAGCTTCATTCTACTTTGCCATACTGCGAAGTTCTCTTTGTTTAGTTTCGGTACTTCCCTCTTATACATCTTGAGACCTTTATGCTTAAATGCTTAAAACTCTGTTCCAAGCAACTAGCGCTCTGATACCAATTGTTAGAATAACTGAGAGGGGGGTGAATCAGTTATCCAGTGTCCCAAAAACAAAATGTATAATCCAAAACAACTTCTATAATTTTTGCTCGTCGGTAAGCACTAAATACTTTCATTGTTTGTACTTTTACCGATTACCAGTCTAATGCTAAAACAGTTTATCGATAAAATCTAACATGTAACATGTAAAGAATGATAACAAACAAATATCACAATCAACACATAACACAAGAGATTTAACGTGGAAACCCTGTAAAGGGAAAAACCACTCGGGACCGGCAACCCAAAATTGTTCACTCTTATGAAGTGAGGTCGGTTAAGACCCAACCTTGTTAAAGGTTACAAGCACACTGTAAGGTGTGACCTTGTTAAAAGATTTTAGACTAGAGGTTATCGTCCAACCAGCATTCACTATGGGGTTGACAGGATAACAATGTTCATTCTATGAATGATACATCATAAGACTTTTAGAGTCCACTCGGTTAAGAGAGTTTGACTGTATACAATGGTTAAATATGTAACAGTAAATGACCTACCCTAATACAACTTCAATTACAGATTACAGATCAATATTTAGTCCATACAAATCTTTTTGATCAATATTTCACTTCAGATTCAATACTGTATCAACTTACTATCCATCGGTAATTGCTCTTTGTAGCTCGGTAATTGCTCTGCAGCTCAGTTCTTGCTTAACCAGTATGATCAGAATGCATGAAGCCTTGTTCATACGATAATCCTGCAACTTGTTCTTCTTCCGGCATATTTCATAAAGAAAATTTGTTCTCTTATATAGACGAGTAAATCATTTTCTTCTCCACCATCAGATTTTGCCGCTTAACCACATTCATAGATTTTGCCGTTTCAAACTTTCTCGGTACTTGTGTAAATAACACGTTTCAATCTTCTCCGTTAAATCTTCCTTGAATTTTGTAAGCCATCGATTTGTGTAACAAACATTATCTGTTACCTCGATGTTATACTCTTGCCAGCTCATCAATGTTATCAGCTAAACTAATGATTTAATACATTTTGTTCTACTCGATTAACAAAAATATGCGTCAGTGAACACTGCTCGGTTAATACTGCAATCGGTATACACTACACTCCGTCGGTGTATACTAGAAATGCTTCATTTACCGACAACACTGTTTTGTGTCTTTCAGCTCTATACTTCATCATAGATGAATGCAACATAATAAAGTCAATATCATCAAGTCATAGACTCATCAACAAGTTACTCAATGTGTTCCTTATCCTCATCTGTCATGTACATCTTTCCTCATGTAGATTTTTCTGTTCTTCATCTCTTTTTCACCTTTCTTAAGATGTCTCGGTATAGTAACTTACAAGATAAGTGATGTCAAACTAGTTGACATCAATGGCAACATAATACTGATTTAATCATATTACATATCTAATCAACAACTCCTCAATGATCTTTAATCACAGATTCTTCAATCAGATTCAAAATTAGTTGTAGTTCAAAAAGACCAGCTTCCTAGATTGTTCAGAGTGGAGACAATAAACATGTCTCTAACTTAGGTTTCCATGGTTGGATTTTTACGGCCACCTGGCATATGTTAGACCATTTTATATACTATGTAAATATGTATTCTAGTGTTTTGATTTGGAGGAGAAGTATTTTTAAGAGGAAGCTCTAGGCGAGCAAGAGCTAGCCTAGCTAGGAGACTTGTCTTGATCCAGCGAATGGGAGAGAGCTTGGTGATTGGGAAAGCCAATCTAATGCCTGGAAAGTGTTCTATAATGTTTAGAGAATCTATCCTATGAAGGAGAGCTCATGAAAAATTTGGAAAAGGGTGGAAAAATAAAACCCTCACTGTGAACCAATGAGGCCTAATTAGGCCTAAAAACAAGGCTAGAAGTTAGGAAGGGGTTGTACGGAGGATTTGGAGGTTTAAGGGTTTTGGAATCCTTTGTATCCTCAAAAAGGGTGTCTGAAAATGTGATTCTTTGGACCACTTGTGTGGACAGATGCAGAGTTAAGCCCTGATTTGTGTGTTAGAAGACCTACAAGGCCTAGTAGCCTAATTAGCCTAAAATTTGGAGATCGGGTAGTAGAAGGAAGGTACTACAAGGTAGAGTACCCAAAATCGAGATAAATAGAGACCAAAAGAGTCCTCTCCCATGTCTATCAACTAGAAACAAGAAGTTGGAGCAAGGGATAAATTCCTTAGTTGAATTCATTGAAGGAGTTGTGGGAAGTAGAGTGAGTTTGAAACCTTGGTAGTGAGATCTTGTGGAGTAGAGGAGATTAGGATGAATCCCTCAGTTTGAAGGGTCTTAGGAACACCAAGATAGGTCAAGAGAAGACCTAGAGAAGTCCTAGAGGAAGTAGGGCTATTGGAAGGAAGATCTCCCTATCAAAAGGAATATGAGATAATGAGACTCACTGAGCATCATTTTAAAATCTATAATCAGATGGTTCTCATGAGTGAGGAAGTCAACCGAGTTAATAGTGAGCTTACTAGAAGATTGGAAGACATTGGTGAATTAAGAGAATAAAATGAAAGGTTAAAAAATGAAGTAAAGATTCAACAAAAACATAATGAGATGATTAAGAAAGATGAAGAAAGTAAAAAAAGGATTGATGAGTTTCTATGCGGTCAAAGAGGACTTGACAACACTATTGGTTTAGGCTATACCGAGCATGGACAATCTTCGAGATAAACTGATCAAAAGAATGCATACGCAAAACCAAGACCAAAGAAGCTCTCATGTTATCATTCTGGTAAACTAGACCACACATCAAATGATTGCAAAAGCAAAGAAAAAGGTATTCCTAAATCCAGTCCTAAATTTAATGGTTATTATTACAATTATGGTAAGTACAAACATCAAGGAGATGAATACAGATCAAAGATGAACAATTCACCTAAGAAACCTTATATGGAAAAGCATTGTTGCACTTGCATTATGCATGGACACATATCACAAGAACGCATGACAAAGATGAAACAAGTTTGGAAACCGAGAGGACAAAACAAGACATATAATTGAGAAGGAAAGGTAATGCATACACTTGGGATTACAAAAATTGGGTTAATTGCACAACATATGGTAGTAATGGACATATAGCAGCTAATTGTATGAAAAATAATTGAAGAGGAATATCTCAAAATCGGTCAAATTATGGAATGACATGTTTGCACTGTCATAAGGTTGGTCACCTAAGTAAAGATTGCAGAGACCGAGCACCAGAATCAAGTACTAGTGAAAGTGGAAACACAATTGAAGAAATTATGAGGATAAGGAATCAAATGTGGATAAAAGCATCAAATGATGTTGCTAGACCAAGCACAACAATCATTGACTCCTCATCCATTGGATTAGGTGATTTCACCACCCACACTTAAGCTATTCAAGTAAGTATGGAATTGAATTTCAAAAGGTTATATCTTACAACAGTTCCTTATATCTATTGTATGAATACCAAATCATCATAAATTAAGATGCACTAGGGTATTATATTGTTGTTAATTAGAAACAAGTTTAGTCGGTTAAACTAGACTGTGTAAGAAATCCTAGTCGGTGAAAAAGTAGAAGACAACCAAGTTTCTTAGCCAACCGAGTATTGATAGTACTCATCGATGTATGTTATCTATAGTGTTAACCGAGTTATTTGATTGTCAACAAAGTGGTAGATGGCAAAGAATTTATTGCATCGATCAAGGTTTTTGTCTATAAACTAGTGGGAAACGAACTCATTTGTTTACACAGCGATCAAGAGCAAAGAAGAGTGATTTGAGTGAATCTTGAGAAGAGCAAATCCAAGCATTTCACAGAGAAATAAGTACATTGCGAATAGTTGAAGTCCAAATCAAGTAATTTTGTAACTAATTGAGTACTCTATATCCAGTTAATTGAAAGCCCTAAGTTAGAAGTCACAATGGCTTCATCCACACGAACTGTGCAAACCAAGGACGACAAGGGAAGAAATTTAATTTGATCAAGAACATAACCTGCGTTGAGCCTCCTTTTAAACTACATTTGGAAGTTGCAGCTCAACCCGATGACAAGGGCATGTTTTCACTGATACCACCTAGGGTTCTTCTCGTAAAGGATGTTAGGTCATATATCCACTGTAAAATCAATGAAATCATAGACTTTGAGATTCAATCCACATATCAAGAGCTTTGCACTAATGGAAAGCTGAAAGATGATCACAAACACTTACAGGTAAAAGGGTTAACCAATGCCCTACATTTCCCGAAGGAATTCAAAACAAAATGCATACACATCGTACCAAGCCATGTCCATGAAGGAAATTTATGGCTAGATGAACCTATGAAGATCACAAAGGATGTGATACATGTAGTGATAGGGTATCCAATGAATGAAAAAGACAAAGCACTAAGGTAGCCGACACGTACCGAGATTGAAAAGCTAACCGACTTAGAATGGGATGATAGAGGCCTGAGAATAAACACCATCGACCATCTTGAAATGAGATTTGGAGCATATGTTATTACATATAAAATTTTCAAATCAAGCAGACCGAATAGTGTTGCATGTGGAGCGGTTGACATTGCATACATGATTGAGAAAAAGGGTTTGCAACTTGACTTATCTAAGTTGATGTTGAGACAGTTAGAGGAGAACATGAGAACAATCAGGGTAGCAAGATCCAATACTTGAAAATTTGGCTCGTTATTAGTATGTACATTCTTTTACTTACATAACTTTTTTCCATCAGTCGGTAATGTTGAATGGGATATAAACCGACCTATTATTGTTCAGCTTAGTGAGTTTATTCAAAACTTAGGAAAGAACTTTGGACCTGTTATGGAAGAATATTTTGGTCAGTTCAAGGAGAGAATGGAGAAAAGAACAAGGATACCAACACAGTTGGTAGAGAAATTTATATAAGATATTTGTTTTATGGGGGATACCGACACCACCCTTATCAAAGCTATAGAGCCAAGAAAAGGTTGGCTTCCACCCATGGACTATGAGATTAACATAGATGTAGCTACAAAATCTATAAAGGCTTTACTTGCCGAGCCCAAAGACAATAGGGCTACAAGGTTTGGAATATTTGAGGAAGCCAAATCCAGAATCAAGATGGGACTTGTAGTTGAGAAGATGGAGTAGGGAAAAGGAGAAAATGGTTAAAAACCTTAAGAAAACATTTGGTGTCACAGATGAAGACATTGAGGAACCGGTTGAAGAAGAAACTGAGGATCAGACACCAGTCAGTGAAGACATAAATGAAGAGGCCACCGAGTCAGAAGAACATGATCAAGAAGAGACACCTAAGGCTAATAAAGGGAAAGGTAAATAGGTTAGGTCAGTGACTAGATCGAAAAATACTAGTTCACCGCCTTTGAAGAAAGGTGTTGCAAAAATAACTAGACCTACACCGAATCGTACATATCAGAAAAGGAAAGAAAAGGCCACCACTGAGCTCCCTGAACCAAAGTGGAGAAGAAAACTGATAAGAGAAAAGGATGATAAAGATTCAAATGAGGAAGACAAAGATAAATTTAGAGTTATGGTGAACATAGGACCTCAGACTATTGATAAGGTAGCAGAAAGGATATGGACTACTGGAAAGCTTAGTTCACCAAAACTTAAAAGGTATCCTCAATTGAGCACCGAGGAGAAGGACAAGCTTGAAGAAGCAGTATGAAGTATGATGATAACATTCAAAACAGTTCTAGTTGAATTTTGTAGCAGCATACCGAAAGAGATATACGAAAAAGTTTTTGCTAGATGGACTTATGCGCTCACAAGTGAGAAAAGAATGAGAGAGAGGTCATTAATTTTGGTAAAATATGACTATTTTGTTGATCAAATAGATGCAATATTAAAACAATATGCAAATAAATTCTTTATGAAGGCTCGAGCATTCAAAATCTTACAAGGAAAATTGCAAGAGGTAGATGATGAGAGTAGGAACATTTGGAAAAAAAATTCTCAATCCAAATGAGCATGTTATTACCGAGGATCATCAACTAAGCATACAAGCAAAAGAGCCTATGAATGTTGATGAAGAGACCATTCACATGTCGGATACTGAGAAGCCCAAGGAAGAAAACAATGAAGAAGAATCCATAGCTGTTGTTGACATTGTAATGGAAGGAATTCTATAAAGGATGACTATTCTAGGGGATGAATAAATAATCATAGAAGACATAATAAAAGATGATCCTAATGATGAGGCTAAAGAAGATGAACTAATCATCGGAGCTACCAAAAACCTTGGTGAAGAAGAAGCAACCGAGGTATCCCAATAAATGATGCCAGGTAATCTACCCATACTAGTACAAGCTATTGAGATAACTACTGAAGCAAAAAATGATAACACTCCATCCGAGCACGCAACATATACAAATGAAGACGAGTGAGGAAGCATGCAAGGAGACCACTAAAATGGAAAAAAATGAACAAGGACAAACAGAGTCAACGGTAGATACTTCTACCACCGACACAAGGTCACAAGCCCCTGTACGACAGACTACAAAATCAATTACAGGGAAAATAAGGAGGAAATCAAACCCAGTGAGATGCCAAAGGTAGATCCTGAGTGCAAGGCTCAACTTTGTATGGCACCATCTCCTCAATCTAGTGTGCAAGAGAAGAATAATAAGAAGCGATGAACTAAGGGTTCGATTACACTTGATGAAATAATTGAAATTATAGCATATGACCCAAGGACACTTGATCCTGAAGGTCTTAGGAAATATGGAGAGCTATGCACCCGAAAGACAGCATAGGAAAAGCAGAGAAAAGAAAATAAAAATACAAAGGTGCTAGAGGATGTCAAGGAGATCCTAATGCAAGTTGCTCCTGATGTAACTATTGATGAATCCACCCCCATTTTTTATCAACTTGCAATGCATATCGAAACAATAAATAGCCCCACTATAGACATCGAGCAGATGATTGAAGAGAGAGCCGAACAAAAGATTTTGTATAAGTTGACTGAAAAAGATCAAGCAAGAAGTGACAATAAACAAGGTAAAACTTTTAGAAGTTGTAAGTTAGTAAAAATTAAAATTTAATCTAAATTAGTAAAAAAATTAATCTAATTAACAAATCTAAGTTAATTAACTAAATCTAAAGTAAATTAGTGATTTAAAAACTAAACTAAATTACAAAATAAAATGAAAATCTTAAAAAAACAAAAGGAAAAAAGGCAAACTTAAAGACCAAACCTAAAACCACGTGGGTTGTCCTCTCTCTTATTTCATACTTTTTTTGGGTCTTATTATGCTTTAACTCTTACTTTGAATTCCAAGTTTTAAAAAAATAGAATATGAAAGGCTACGGGAAGATTCTTCACGCTAATTATTAAAATACCAATTTAGAGAAAAAATGTTAGCAAATATGATGGCTTTGACGTTCTGGAGAAGGCGGAAGTTGAAAAGGCAGCAACCGGGAATCAGGTGAAATAAAAGACAATAAAACATAAATAAATGAGTTTTATTTATGCAAAAGGGGACATTAATTAAACAAGAGCTGTGTACAGCAGAAGTGCCTGCCTAATATTAGGATATGAGGCATGAGGTTAAACATAAATAGATTGTTGTGTTGGTTATTTAGGGTCTCAGACAGGTGGGAAGAACAAATAACATTCTGTTGATTAATTACAGATTCCTATTGGTTTGTTAAGTTGAGGAATTCATTTCTAGGATTTAGTTCATATGTAGGATGAAATTCATCAGGTATCTGTATAATAATAAAATTCTTGACAACTAGATCTAGTGGATTATAGCTTACTTAACAGGAGGGTTGCATTGTTCTGAGTCATCTGGTTACTGTTTTTTAGTCAAAATTTCCAAATATTGTATAGCAGAGTAGTATTCCCCGTTTTTGTTCATGTTAGTCTAAGAGCGTTTTATGATTTTCAACTTTTCAGTTTTGATAGTACTGCAGTAGGCACAAGTACCAAAGCACATCTGTGTTTACGTCATATTATCTGAAGATAATATTTTCTTATATTTATTTTCTTTTTTAACTTATTTGAGTTTTCATTTTATTTTGTTTCTTCTTGTGCTTATTTCTATGGTTTTTTTAAGCTATTAAATGCCACGACTTTCTCTTGATAGCATGGCATAGCTGTCACAGCTTGCTTTTCTCTAATTTGTGGTACATAGTGGCACATGAAGGACAAAAAATCTGTTGGAGAGTGCTTGGATGCTGACCTCAATGAGAACTGGAGAAAAAAAGCCTGTCGGCTTTGAACAATCCAAGTCTGGTATATTTAATTCTTTGGTCTTGAGGAACCCATTGAGGAATGAAACTGGCATATGTTATACAAATCTGTCTATATATTTTCTAACCAATTTGCTTCTCTGTTCTGATTTTTAGAATCCAAGGTTCCGCCTTTGTTGGAAAAGAGGGATTTTTTAGATGATTCAGTGAGTGACGTGTCAAAAACAACAGAAGAAACTGGGAGCAGTTTGAGACCAAGCAAAACAATGAGATGTACATAACTGAAGACTGAGAACTAGGAACAGAATAATTAAACAAATGAAGGTGTTGTGTGCAATACTGATATCTGTGGAATAGAAGGCAGATATTTTTTTCAGGTTTACCACATCTCCAAGAGCTCGTGATTTCAAATTTCGGAGACATGACATCCAGCATGCATTTTGCATTTTAATTCAAAAATTGTTATGACAGATCATAGCATCTATAAACATCTTAAGATATAGCGGAATGTTGAGAAGCATTTGTATAACAGTATTTTAATTTCCCTAAAGCTAAATCTAGAACTATTCCGTATTACAAATTGGTCATGCGGTGCATGGTAAACCTGTTGTTGATGCTATGTTGTTTTAATTTGAGTGTGTGTTGTTGATATCTGAGAAAATACATGATCAAATTAGCTAATAGAGGAAAACAATTCTGGAAAATTTTCTTGCAATAAGGAAAGGAACGTGCGTGTTTGAGCATAGAAAATGAAATCATGGTTAAGTAAATGAAAGTGGTTTTCCTTATTGCCATTGCATAGCTTTACAAGTTTAAACTACTTGAAATTGCAAATCAATACACCCAGTCAGTATCAATATATGCAGAAAAATAAATTCAGATGCGATGAGAACTACTAATCCATTTCTAAGGCTTTACAGAAGAGAACTAAAAAAAATTTAAGTGCAGATTGTTGCACCAACCTTTTGCATGTGCAAGTAAACAACTGCTCTGTTGGCAATAACTTGATATATAGTATTAAATAATTTAAATCAAAGACCAGATACAAAGATCTGTACTATTTGAGAACAAATAATCGAATAAATTATTGAGGTCTAAAATTGAGTTTTTGAAACATTCTATTATTTATAACAAGAAAATACAAGCGAGATATACAAAGCATATTGCGCCTGTAACTAATTTAAAGTGTTGGTTGCAAAAAAAGAAGACAATGAACAAAATTATGGTATCTGTTACAACATTTTTTCATTTTTTAGGTTTCAAAACATTGAACTGTAGAAGTCCAAAAGTTAAATGTAGGTTTTTCAGTAGGATTGTATTTGTTACAACATAGTTTCATTTTTTTGGTTTCAAAACATTCAACTGGAAAAATCCAAAAGCTAAATCTGTTTTCTTTGCACTATGTTTTGTATTGTCAAAAGGAAAGTAGGAATATGCGGAGGACAGTAACTTGCAGTGAACCTTGAGAGACTTAATGTACCTTCATTTTTAGCAAAAACAAGAATGTCAAGGACGAAAAGATAGAAAACAATGTTCTAAAATGATAGCTTTTTTAAATTGTAAGAAATATAACTAAGAAGGTATTTTGATCTTACGTTGTAGGATTGTGTTGCAATGGACATGATGTTGTTCATTGCAATTGTAAAGGTGCCTTCAATTTCAAATGTTTGCACGAGGCAAACAACTTCAGACAGGTTTGTTTTGTAGTTTTCAAATGCTATTTCTTTAAGTCAGGGGAAGTGTTGGTCAAGGAGTTGTCCATGCATATTGCAATCGACAATGTCATCTTCAGTCTGTATTATGCATTGCAAAAAGGGTCCGTAAGAAAATGTTGTTTTTTTTGCACATGGAGTGCAGTGGGCATTGTTGGTGGTTGATGATAGTGCCAGTGATGTTGGTTGGTGACATAGGGTGCACAGGAGCTGATATGGTGCGAGGTAAGCATTTTTTGGTTTCAAAGTACCTATCACCTGCAATTTAAACAAAGATGCAAGTACAATATTTTGCAGAGCAGTCCTTGCATATTCATGATTGAGATTGCCAATGAATGTGGATGGTGTTGTTTTTATGAGTGCTATCCCCCTTGGCCCGTTATAGAGAACATTCTTTAGCAGCAGGAATGGTGTCTATGCAGATGCAAGGATATCTTCCAATGTGGCATAAACGCAAGTGTGGAAGTTTGGAACTATAACCTGCAAAGGAAAAAAATGTGTTGGCTAATGTAAAAATTGGATTGTTGTGTGAAAAGAAAAAAATTGTGTTTGCTGTATGGAGTGAGTAGTTTACAATAGCTGTGTCTGAGACGTAATCTCCATCTTTGACATGGAGCTGATACTCTTTCGGGGTATGGTTATGTCTTGCCACTATAACACCCAATGTACCGATTGAGTAGTTGTTAGCCGAGTGGACAAGTTGAGATATTTTTGTGTCAGGTATCAATTTTTTCTTGTTGCAGACTTTACTAATGGTTTGTACGAATGTTTGTGTAGTCAGCTGGAGGTAGTAATCAACATCACCCCTTTCGTACTGTGATTTTTTCTTTATCTCAAATCCTTCTATATGAACACTTGCTCCGGACAATAGCTGGGAAAGGTATTTATCAACTAATTGGTTGGTAATGTTTGTTGTAATGGTCATTTGTCCATGCATGTCGATGAGGTCAACCTGCAGTATTGGTGCTTTTGCTGGGCTTGCAAGGTTTTTGGCATATGCAGGACCATAAGTGACGAGAACATTTCCTTCGAAAGCAGTGGCAAACTGTGCCGCACAAATTTCAACGACGCTGGATGTATGGTTCACTTTTATTTCCAGCCTGTTAGAATACAAGATTATTTATTTTAGATTATACAGTTATATGAAATGCAATGGAAATAGTAAAGGAGTCTAGGAATAATCTTACCTTTTTACTTGTTGATTGTCATTGGAGTTGTTGCCATCTTCTAGAAGGTTGTCTTGTTGAGTGGAGGATGTGAATAAAGCTCTGGTAAATGGTTTTAGTAAATTTAGTGTTGTTACTAAATGCAGTGACAAGGAAATGCAAGTGTGTTTGCATATATGTGAAGCAAAGGAATGTAACCAAGTAGAGATGATTGAAATACCTTTTCATAGGTGTTGTTGGTTTTTTATCTATCAAGCTGCTAGACATTTGATGCTTCATATGGTTTGTATCAGAAGCTTTTTTGTTTGTTTGATTGGTGATAGATCCAGCCTCAGTTTCTATTGCATTTACTTTGGAGGGATCCATTCTGGGAGATGCAGCTGGTTCGATCTGAAATAGGTGCGACAACATGAGAAACAAGGACATCAACAAGAAGACAAAGTCTAACAAAAACTAAATATGTTACTCATAATGTAACCTAGAGCTGTGCTTTGGAACAAGTGCTTGAAGACTGGGTAGTGAATCTATCTAACTTTATTTTATGCTAGCGTACATGGAAATGAAAGTTGGTAAAGAGATATAAAACGGCTAACATTATGAGTTCGGGAAAAAGCATGTCAACGAACTTACTTTAAGAATGTGAACAAATTGTGTCATGCAACTAACATGCAGTATTGTTGTATTTGCCTGCATATTGCATTCTATTAGATAGGTTCATAAAGATTTTTAAATAAAGTGGATAGACAAGACTTCCGGATAGCATAATGAGGGCATCAGACCTATTCTTTTATTGTGACTGAGCAACTTTGCAATTGTGCAAACTAGAGTTGGAGCTGTAGAGCTATTGCAAGATGGTCTGACCAATATGTATCTAGCAAAGTGAATTTTACAAGGGAAAGAGCAATATTGTGTAACCAAAATTGATCCAACAAACTACCTACATTTATTGTTGGCTTGTCTACAAGCAACATTAATTTGTACTATTTCATAAGTTCTGCAAGCATTGTTTGTGTTTTTGAGGAATGTAGCATGTCAATGTTAAAGTCTTCGGCAATTATGAGTTTGCAATTCATAGGCAATGTGGCAAAGATGCTTATGATTAGATTCAATATGTCGTCCATAGGTGCACCCAGGGTAATGTAAACATTTGTGATGCACATAATATTGCCAAGATGAAATATATCAATAGTTACGGATTCTAGAAATTGTGTTGCAAAAGTATTGGTTCTCAACAAAGTCGTGGTTTTTGCATAGCAAGTCAATACATCATGAATAGATAGTGAAGAATATAAATTGAATCTGTCATCTACCAGGTGAAAATGCTCTTGTATTTTGTCTTTTGTTTCTTGGAAGCAAAGTATAGTTGCTTTAAGCAAATCATGGTCGCGGGCTATATCTTGAGCATGCAATGCAAAGCTTCAAGTATTTAGAGAGCATACAATGACATGGTCCATTGATACAAGAGCAAGAATATGTTGTAGTTTCCATTGTGCCAAATTTTGGAGGCGTTGCATTTCTTTTTGCACTTTTTGGGACACTTTGAAGTTCTGATGTTGCAATTTTTGTATCAAGTACAGGGTTTCAATGTTTCTTACACGAGACAGGGAAGTATATACAAGACCATGGTGGTACACTCTAGAAGGATCAAAAGCAAGTGAATCCATAGTCAGGCCTTGCGATCTATGAATGGTTCATGTGGATGCTAGCTGAATAGGGAATTGTGATTGAGTAACAGTTTTTGTAGTTGTTTTGACTTTTCTAGCTATTCTCATTATTGGGGTCCAAGAAGGTAAAATAGAACCTGTGTATATGGATTGCTTTCTATGGCATCATGATTTTCCAATAGTAGGGTCATTGAATTCTATCCATAGGATGTCTTCATGGGCAGATGTGTGCATTTGGAAAATGTCGTCAGCACCATTGACTAACCCATCTTGTGTATCTAGATTTCCAGCGATTAGTTCAACCAAGATTCCTGGGTTTAGATAGATAGTGTTAGGCAATGATGATTTCTCAACTTGGTAGTGGGTATTGTCAATGGGAGATTCTTTTCCATGAACAACGTCAAATACATAAAGCTTAGTAGGCAAGAGGTTCAACATTATTTTGTTATGTTCATCGACGACTGCATTTCATTGAAACAAGTATGGGAATTTTGGATCATTAGGAGGGGTCTTGTAACATGTTTTGTTCAAATAGGATATGTCTTCATCAGTTTGTTCGCCAATTCTTGTATGGTTTAGAATAGAGATAAAATGTCTATTTGTTTATCTAATTTCATTGTGCAGTTCAAAGAAGAGGATATTTCCCACCCAAAATGTATACGAGATTTTCTCATTACTTATGGCTGGCTCTTCAAATATCCAAGCATCACACACAGGTTGTGCATGGTACAAGTCACCGCAAAACATTATATCAACATTTCCAAACGGTTTTGTTGGTGTGTGTTTGATTTAACATAGCCGCCTATCTATATTGTACAACATTCTAGAACCTAACAATGAAGCTTCATTAATGAACAAAATTTGCAACTGGTCCAATTTCTTGGATAGATTGTCGAGTGTGTTCAAGTCCAAAGGTAGCATCTTTGAAGAGCTACATGGGAGGTGGAAGATAGAATGTGCAATTGTGCCACCTGCATTGTATGTAGCTTTGCCTATTGAAGTGATAATGATTCTGTTAGGCTTGAACGGGTCACTTTCTAGGTGCTTATCACAGTTTTGAATCATTGCATGGAAGAGTACTTTTGCTGTGAAGGTTTTTCCAGTGCCAGGCCCTCCTGTCAAGAAAAAATATAGTGGTTTGTCAGGTGCAAGTCTCTTTGTCGTCAATACATCTTTGATTATTGATTGTTGTTCTTTGTTCAGTTGTCTTCGCAACATGAAATATTCTTGGTTATTGAGCAAGAATGGGTGAGCTATTTCTGTGAATAGTGAGTGGGGAATATTTTACTTTTTCTTTGCACATTTAACATGTTTTAGGTCACTTATGATGTCATATTTTTCTATTTCAGTTTCATTTTGGTTCTGGTCATTGTCATTGTCATTGTCGAGGTCTATTGCTGGATGGCTTCCATTAGTAGCTTTTGTTGTAGCTAGTTCAATGTCACCCCATGTACTAGATATTTGTGCTGTGAACATCGTTTCGACATGTGCAATTTGCAACTTGTTTGCATCAAATGCCGAACTCCATGTTTTGTGTCCTAGTAACAATGATTGTTCATTATTTCTAAAAGGAACATAAAGTATAAGTTTTTCTCTATAGTAATTTTCCGGGTCTTTATGCGGATTGTATCTTACAAAGCATATGACTAGTGGCTTTGCCTTTCTTTTTTGTGATGTTGACAGATTGTTTGAGTAAAACACAGTGTATTCTGTGAGGGAAAAGTTTTCATACAATTGTGGATGCTGAATGTATTTATCTATTGCAGAGGCATGCATGATGTCCTCAGAGTCTTCTCTCTCCTTTTCCAGTAGTTTGGGGTTTTTTAACATCAATATTTTATTTTCGGGAGGTCTTGTATTGATAAAAATGGTTCTCTGGGAACTTTTTCGTAATGGCAAAGAACGAGCAATGTGAACTGCTTGGTGACTAGACATTTGTTGATAGTTTAGCAATGCATTGCCCAATTTTCGTATGAAATGTATCTTGTCATTGTAAGCATAAGTACATTTATGGCGTATTTGGCAGAATGCAAGCAGCAATGTTCTATCTTGCTTTGTCATGTATGAACTACAATAAGATGCAGCAACATATGCATCTAATATAAACTGTGTATCTGCATTTGCATACCATAGTCCCAACACCTTTGTAGCAAATGAATTTATCCAAATATCTGCAGGATCCCTTTTTAAGAAGACAATTCTTCGTGACAATGTTGCTTGTAACATTTCTATGTAATTTTCTTCGTCAATATCGAATTCGTTCAAGAATTCATCAAATGTAACTTCTTTTGTGTAGTGTTTTTTTTCTAGCTGTTTGAAGAATAGTTTTGCCCTATCCTTGACTGCAGGGCCAGTATTTTGTGAAGGTTCTAAAATCATTGTTTGCCTCATGGGAGGCAAGGGAAAGCTAAATCGACAACTGGATATTTTGTACTTTTTGCATTTTTTTTTTGGTGATGTGTCTACATTTTGATTAGATTTGTGTCCAGTAATGTAGAGTCACATGACATGTATTTGTCAATGAAATTTTCTATATCAATGTTCTTGCAATGTCTATATATAGGTGCATCTGCTACCCATAACATGAAATGTGTGTTCATTTCTTTGGTTCTGAAATTCTATAACGAAAAAGTAGTCAGATACTTTACCAAACAACTCTTGGTTTTTTAGCATCATCTTTCGAAATGCATCAAGTCTGTGATTGAAATAGCGATTGCAAAGGATAGGATTTTTCCTTATTTCAAAGTCCAAGTCTTTGTCCTCTATAGTTTCATTGTGTTTATCATGTTGCGTACTTGATATATGTTGCAATGCTTTGCACAATGGCTCCCAAAAGTGTTCAGCACTTGTTAGTGTTACAAACAAAGTTGGAGGGCCTACTTGCCGTATCATTGCAAATATGTTTTTCCTATTATTTTCTAGATAGTTAGGATATGTTCGAATACTCCTCAGTGACCTAAAACCTAATGGGGACTTCAATATTTTTTCTAGATTTGTAAGATTTTGCACATCCCTTGCAAACAATTTTTGGCATTTGAATTCAACTTTCCTTATACAAACCTATGCTAGCGAGGATATTTGATGGATAATTATTTTAACAGCTTTGAAAAATATATTTGTTATGTGTTGAAAAGTCATTGTCTTTATGCATGAGCTCCCACTTGACTAGTTTCTGGTGGCTAAATTTTTTAGTGATGTCTTTAGGTTATGAAAAGCCATAAAACAATGTTGTGAAATTCATTTCTTCTGAATAGCTATCCTGGAAAATTCCTAGAGGTTTAAATCCTTCAAATGGTGCAATTTCAATAATGGTTGTATCAAGGTCTTTGATTGAATGTGACTCATTAAACCAATGTATAAGTGATTCAATTATGGGCTCTTTCTGATGTTGATACAAATCCCTTTGCATGTCAGTATTATAGTTTGTGTCTGTATCTGTGTCAATGTCTGTTTGCATTTGTTCATTTTTTTTTTTCTATTAGGGTTTTCCAATGTTGATTTATTGTGATATTTTCTTTTGTATACAATGGTGTTTTAGATAGAAAGTTTAAAGGATTCATCACTAAAGAAGGCCTAACGTTGCCTTGTGTGTATGCATTTTTGTATTCAAATTTACGTTTCAATCTAATTGCAATTGTTTGGGTTTCGTCTATATGTCTAGGCAATGCTTGTTGAACTCTATCAAAATTGACGAGAACATTGATTATTGTACCATTCAAGCCATATTGTGCTCTTTTGTATCCAAATTGCCTAATTTGTGCAAAAGAAATACGCAGGGAAACTAGTCTTTCTTCCAGGCTAGTTAAGAAACAGATAATATCTATTTATTTATTTCGTCTTATGTTCCATGGTGCAGGGAACATGGATAGTTTGCCAAGCCCAACAACCTCTATACATCGTTTGCAAATTGCCTGGCCCACTACAATTTTTTTTTATTAGTTGAAGTGGAAAGCAAAGAGAAATTATTTACAAATGCATCGTTTACCTTGTAAATCTATTTATGGAAAGACAACATTTCACAAATTTCACACACTTGAGTAGGTGTATCGTTAATAGATAGTAGGTATTGCTTAATAGATTTTTGATTTGTATTGTTGATTGCAATTGCATCTGTATGGTTTTGTGGGTGGTGCGTTGTTCTTGCTTTTCGAAATACATATTGTCTTTGTCTTCACACACGATGTTGTTTGATGCGTAATATTGTTTGTTTGAGAATTTGTTTGATGGTCGGTGTTTGACAAGAGATGGCCTTTGCTGCGAATTGTTGCTTTTAGACATCGTAATGAACATTGTGTATTTTTTCTTTTGGTAGTGAGAACTATATTTTGTTTAATTATTGAACTTTTTGCTGAAAAGGGTATTTTTTTTTTGGTTGCAAATGCATTTTCATTGACATGCAACAAGTCATGTCTTTTCTTAAGCACTTCATTTGACAAATGTTGTTTTTCTTGTAGTGGCTTGTAGTTGCAATGGCCTGAATTGTTCTCGTAACAGAATAAGTTTATGTGTTGTTTGGGCTGAACGCAATTGCATAGGACCTCTACTTTAGACTAGGGAATTATTTTGCATATGTATATAGTTGTCTGAAATATGTATGAAATCCATAACAAGCAAAACTCAGAACCTTCTAGGTTGTTGCAAACATATGGCATTCCCATCTTGCTAATTAGTGTTTGTTGTTGCAAGAGCAATTGGTTGTTTGACATTGCAGGGTGTTGAAGCATGTTGAAGCAACGCAAAGGAAATTTATCTTGCACTGCCAACACATTGGCCAATGACTGGGCCATGAATAGCCGTAAAGCAAGTGCATTAAACTGAGTATCAATCAAGGCAGCTATAGCAGCGAACATGCTTTCACCACATGGAGTGACAAATGCAGGTAGCTGTTGAAGGCCGACTTGATCAAGTTTTGCTTCTATTATGGTGGATATGTTTGTGATTTCACAAGGTACAATTAACAAAGGTGGTTGCACAATCTGTATTCTATTATAGGTGCTTATTCTTGAGAAGATAGGCTCATAGTGCCTAGCTAATGGATTGGCATCATGGAAAAGAATAGATATTTCAAAATGAGAAGCATGTTTATTGAAATGCAAATATGGTTTCTTTCTTGTCAGAGACCAAATGCATATGGATATGTTCAACCAACGAGCTAGACAATAGATACAAAACGTGTCACCCCAAAGACCAGTTTCTCCTTTTGTGTTAGTTTCTGTTGCGGAAAGCCTCATCCTACGCAAGTATGTCTCCTTGTCATTAATTTTATGCAAATCATAAAGTATTGATGGGTGTAACTCGTGATTGAAAGAGTTTAAAGCTAAAACACACCCTCTATGAAGGCAGTATAAGAAGTGGGTAAAAATAACATTGCGAAGTTCATTGGATGTATAGCGGCAATGAAGCAATACATGAAGAGCATCAAATAAGCAATCACCAACCTTAAAGTTGAATGTATTAATTCGGAAGCAGTGCACATTATCCAGAGCTTCGTCAATTGATATGTTTAGTACATTCTCTTCTATTTTGTATGTTTCTACTATAATTGGACTATCCGATATTTGGTCTATTTTTTGGCAAAGCATTTGGACATGTATTGCTTGATTGAGTGATGAAGGAAAATCAATTTGTACGGGGAGTAGTTTTAATATACGTGGACAAAATTATGTTAAATATTTACAAAGAAGACCTTGCAATGCAAAAGAGTTTGTAGTTATAACTCTTTTTGAATCTTTTAGAGTTAAATGTGCACAGGGCAAGTATCGATCGAAAAGTGATTCTAATGACAATTGCTCTGGAAGTGTAAAAGTGTGAACAAAGAAGGTAGCAAATACACCCAAAACTCTATACCAGAAAGCTATAAAAATATCCACTAACCTTCAAGAGCAGAGGAGCAAGAGTTCTTATATTTTGTGCATGTGGCGAAAGCTCTGCAAGAGGAGTGAAAAGTCATATTGTGAATACATATGATTTGTTTAGTATATATTAAATCAAGCTTATAATAAATTTATAAATTAATATTAATTTTGTCTGCAACCAAAAAACTAAGATGTAAATGATAATTACATGATCAAATCTAATTAAATATAGTTAGTTTAATAAATATGTAAACGAACAATATGTAAACTTTAATATTTATATCTATAGTTAATATTTGATATTTATATTTAAAATCCATTGAAGAGAATAATGTAAATTAATAATAATAAAGAGAATACATTATCGCTACATTTATAGGGAAATAAATGACAATTTTAAAGAGTTGCTAGCAGGTAAAACAAACTGCAATAAAAATGTGAAATTAAAAGGAGAGTGGAAACGAATTAAACAGCAGAGCAGGAAATAACTTGTATGGCAGTACTATGCAATAATAACTTTTCAAAATATGTTAAAACAAATTTTAAAATGGATTTCAAAAATTGAACAATAGATTTTATTGGTTTGACCAACATTATGCAGGTAATATTGAAAAGTTTAATTCTAAAAAGTTCCAACACTAGACTGGAAAAGGAGAGCTCGACAATAACTAAAAATTGAATACGTTCAATGTTGTGGAAACAACTAATACTAGATACCAGAGAGATAAAGAGGTGGGATAATATGCTAATTGTACTATGCTTTGATCTGTGTCTACTACTAATTGTCAAGGCATAATCAAATAGAAAGAAGACTCTTATGTATGACTACTGATAAAAACTTTAAAAATTTTGAACGAAAAGATTCACTCATGCTTGTCATCAATAGTTTAGATCCTCTAGAATAGTTGAAGTCTTACATTATGTAAACCACAATATAATAATATAGTCAATTACTAATTTGGAATCTCATTTTATTTTATACTATCAAAATATTATATTAAATCTTATTTATCATTTACAAGGGTAGTCACTTGGAAAAAAAATACTAAGACCATAATAATAATCAAGCAAACATTAAATCATCCAAGAGTTAAGAGATGTTTTTTATTAGAATTGGCTAATAGTTTAAATCAATCAAGTACAATTGACTACAATACAATACAATGACCAATCAAATATTTTAGTTGGTCAACTAGGCAATGTATTATATTATAGTTTAACTTATGTTTGATTAATAATTGAGTAATAGTTTAATTCAAACAATCGTTAAAGTCCTAAAATTGAATAATCGACAAAGTAAAATAGGCATATATAATTATGATTACAAATTTTATTAGTCCCGCTTGTGGATACTAATTTTTTTGGTTGAAAGTATTGGGCATCATTTTTATAAAGCTATAAACATAAGTTACAATATAATATTTTATTATGCTTAGTTTAGACTACATATTTTGAGAAATATTTGGATTGATTCTTTTCAATGTAAAATGAGGCTAGGCAATTTCCTTTTCATGACAGGGGGAAGAAGTGAAAAAATGAACTTGCAAATGCGCGGTGCACAAATTGTAGTGAAGGTGGGTAATGTGGCATATCGCCAGATTTGCAAACTTATTTGTAGGACACATCTGTATTGATATCGTTGCTATTTGGACATTGGTAATCTGGTGCAAATGCATAAATTAACAACATTTGTAGGTAAGGTTTTAGAAACTATTAAGCAGTTTTCAAGTACAGGCACATCACCATTCTTGGAACTATTATTGGGTCCCATTTTTCAACGAGCAACGTCCTAAAATGAAATGGACATTAGCATATCGGTTTGTAGGTGATAGCAGAAAATAGTATATAGACATGGCATGATAAAGATAGCATCACAGGCTTCCAGCCTAAATCTGATATGGATGTGTTTTCATTCAATCAATAGAGCATGATTTGAGAACAGGAGTAGGTCCTATGGAATTTGATCACAAAATGGGTTACATATTTGTAGGAACCATTTGCATTTAATTTATGGGAATGGTAGCAAACCGTTATTGATATGAATTCTAACAAAATTGAATTGCAAATGCTTATTTTTGACTATATCGAGGTAACAACTAGGTAAATTGGATCCAAGAAAAGAAAGCACTCAATGCTATGTTTATAATGGATTTTAGTGCAATTAAGAACCCATGAGAGAAAGAAAAAGGCTAGGGATTTAATTTCGCAACAACTATGGCTGAAAAGAGAAATAGGTAATCCACCATGTATCAATGCAAAAGCCGTATGCAATAAACATGTGTTAAATGGAGTGATAATGTTAAAGACTAAAGTTACAAGAATTATTTATAGAATACCTATACTGCTCAAGAATAGTTGAATTTTATCTTCACAACTCTCACTTTATCTCCCAAAATCCCTGCAAACACCCAGGATTCAATAACCAAGATATATGTTAGCTACAAAGAATTTTTTAAGGCGCACATCAAGTCCAAGCACTCATGCATTCACTTTTCTGAAGAAAACAAACTTTCAAGATAAAGTTTTAGGAATATGCTTAGCTGATAAAAGATAATAATCCATGGTACAAGTCTCTATCATAAACTCCATTTTTTGAATAGAAATGAGAGTTATATAATGTTAAGGCCATGAGGTACAAAAGTAATTCATTTGTTGCTTTTGAACATTCACTTTTTATATATTTCTAGTGTTTATGTTGTATAGATCTATGTTTCTGCAGTAGGCATCTAGCAAAAATCTAGTAAGGTTAAAGCCTCTTAGTCAACACAATTATTCATTTTGGCCTATACATTTATATCACTTGAATGCCACAGTTTCATATAACTAAGCACCTTTTAATTTATGTTCACCATCAAGGCATATGGCAGTTAGAAATTTTAAAAGTGTTGATACAAATAGAGCACAAGTCGACACAATTGAATATATGATCTTTTGTGTGAAAAAAAACAAAACCAGCTATTGTTGGGACTAGTACCGATATCGAGCAATTTTTTTTCTCTGATGGAAGCTTTAGTTACCTTGTCAATATGTGAGGGAAGTGGCAATGTCTAAATGCAAGAGCCATTGAAATATATAATGTATAAGATCTATGTAATATAAATGGATATCTAGAGGACAAAATAGGCATGGCAATTGCTATAGGATTAGGAGAATGCTAAATATGTTGTGATAAATGTGAGTGGAAAACCATTAACCGAACAGTAAAACACTAGAAGTCTAGCATGTGGACAAATATTCTAGCCTAGACTGCACGACAATCCATCCTTGCACCCTACCTAATCACTTGCATTCCAAGATGATACCACAACTAGATCTAAAAATTGTCCCAATCCTAGAAAGAGCTCACTTTAGCATTATTCTTATATAGCCCATCCTAAAATAATATCACTTCCAAGATCTGAAATGTCTTTTTTGGAAACCTAATTAGAGGTCTTCTTGGGTGCCTCTTACGTTTACTAATATAATTTTCACATACAGGTCTAGAAAATCCAAAAAAGTATAAATGGGCTTTGATTTGTTAGTAAAGTTCAAAGGTTCTTAAAAGAGCCCACTACAAATCAAATCTTATTGAATCCAAAGCTTAGACAAGACCCTCAATATGTGGCAACCAATGAAAGCTACTAACTAAAACTACAAAAAATACCTCCATTTGATTTGCAGAGGCAGAGTCAATTGAGACAAAACATGAATGCTTAACTATTCATTATACAAACAAAATCATAAGAGGACATTCATAAAATTATGATGCTTCATTACCAAACAAACATTTACTCATGCATAAGTTTTCCATTCAACTTGCACAGACAAAAAGTCAAAGGTTCATTCGATGAGGCTTACAAAAGTCTTGTCTATAAATCATTATAGGTCAATAATTATATAAGCCTGCAAGATCATTGAAAAAAAAAATTCTATGTTCCTTGTCTTTTGCTTGGGACCGATGGGAAAATTATAGGTACTCATTCTCAAGTCTTGAGTTTTAACTTTTGTCATGTTTCTTTAGCACTTTTATATTATTTTATTCAGTTTTTTAACTTATTATTTTGTGTTTGAAAATAAGGAGAATTTGGGATCGTTCATAATATAAATTTATTTAATGTGTCAATTAAGTCAAAAGGTGCAAAAAGATTAAAGGAGGGGTTCTAAGTGATGGTTCAAGGAGATAAATATGAATGAAGGGCCCATAGGGTTAGAAGAGGGGTTGTAATTGATGGTTCAAGGAGAAATGATGGGTCTAAAGGGTTAAAGAAGGGGTTGTAATTGATGGTTCAAAATAGAGATAAATATAATGAAGATATTAACATAAAATATGACTATAGAAGATATTTAAATGGTATATTCAAAAGGGGTAAAATATTGACCTTTTAAAGTTTATGTGATCATGAAGAGACAGAGATTGCGTGATCATTAAGAGTATTGGCTATAATAAGGGGAATGAAAGGTTTAAATAAAAGCTAAAATTAATGGTAATGATGAAATTTAGTTGATGTATTTAAAAGGTGTAAAGCAATCAACTTATGTGATCATTTATTATATTTGTATTGGAGGGACTTGAAAGGTTAAAAGAAAGGATCAATTTGATGATGATTGTGGTGATGAGCGTTAAATGGTGTATTCAAACATAGTAAAGTTATAATCATTCATAATCCATGTGATTATTCAATAAATTACACTAGTGATCTAGAGGGCTAAGAAAACTTAAAGTAATGATATTGACAACAGCTAAATAGTATATATAAAGAGTACAAAGCAATATTAAAAGGTTCTTATCATAAGAATATTTTCATCAATAATAATTGTGTTTTTATTATAAAAGAACACAAATTATATTGTACTTAATGTATGAATAATCAATTTCTTGAACTCAATACTAAGAAATGAAAGGTATTTGTATAGGATAAAAATGCATACCTTACAATATGAACCCTTCATTTTGCATCCTTTTGTGCGGATGAATAAAATGCATGGTCTTAGCACTCAACCTGAATCATCTGGAATACTAACCAACCCTTGCTATAGATCCAACACTAAAGTTTGTTTTGACAAATGTTGCCATGATCAAGAAGGATTTAAATCAATGGAGCTTCTACCTTTATGGACAAAATTGTGCCTATAATGTCCCCAATTCTTTTTAGGTTATTTCTTATTTATTTATTTATTTTCTAAATACTTAAAAATTGAATTAGTATGAAGAGCAACTAATTATGGCAAGCTATAATAATTGAAACAACAAAAATAAAATAAAATTGGAAGCACAATATAAAAACCCAAATTATATTTAATTTATCCATAGAAGCTTAAAAACTACACATATTAAAATAAAGATCTAAAAATATTAATCTCAAAGTTATATTTGATTTTTACTAAACTTTTCATACAACACATTTAATATATATGTCAACCAAGGAATGTTGTGACAAGTGGATTAGGTTCCTTATAGATGATGAGATAGTAGCAAATAGATTTTGCTACAACAAACATGTGGCTCCCTTCTAAAGAAATCTACTTCTAAATGGTGTTGTGGTATTCATAGAATCTCCACTATATAATCACAATTGATATTTTGTGGTGGAAATAGGCGAACATGTAAGGTTTAGTTAACAATGTTGGCACAGTATGTGAAGCTCAAGGTAAGTATAGATTTCTTCACGCAATTGTGATTTTTGAAGTATGATCAAGCACCCCTCCTTAATTATGTCTATGAAATTCACAAAGGTTTTAATCAAATTGATGGCAATCAAATAAAGTCCAAGGATAACAAGTGCATGGAATGGTCAGTGAATAATTAGTGGAGTGTGCTACTTAATTAAACCTTCATAATAGTTGCGACCACTTTAAAATGATCTAATATGATTATGGAAAATAGAAGTCCTCTAATTTTGCTTGAAATTATTGATTACCTTGACCTAATATAACTCATAAATCTTCAATTCAGTCCACCATGAAATTCTGATTATGGAATTAGCAATGTTAGAGAAGGGTTCTTATCCTCAACTCTAAAGGATATTCAAGAGGATTTTTCCTACTAGCCCTTAGAAAGTAGCCAAGAATTTTCATACATAGATATAAATTCAAATAAAAGCTCACAATAAAAATACTAAATAAATTTTGATAATAAAATGAATTTAAGTTCCCGCTTGATATACTTTTCCAAATCATGCACTTGGATAAAATGGGGTTGCAAGAAAGTGGGCTTAACCTTGGAGGAAACTTTGGAGTTAGCGTGCTTGAGTTTAAGTAATACTAGGACTGGTGACCTGCTAAGAAGTCACGAAGCTTCACCTCTATGAGTATCACCTAGAGGGAATGAGTGCTAAATGTTTTATTAATTCTCATGAGAGATGGATTCTTTTGAAGCACTACTCATGAATCATGGGTCAATGAGTTTGACTCAAAAACTACACAATTGAATCTTGATAGGAATATCACAATTTGACGTGTTGTCGAAAAAGTCTTCTACTTATCAACTAATGAGCTTAAGGGGATTTATAATGAATAGTTCATAAGACACAACACCTAATGGAGGTTTTACAAATGGGGTTGCAACGAAAGTGGGATTAACCTTGGAGGAAACTCCATGGTTAAAAGTTGTTGAGATGGAGTAGTTCTAGGACGGGTGACCTCCCAAGAAGTCTTGGTGCTTCACCTATGTGAGCATGACCTAGATGTAATGAGTGCTAAGTGTTCCATTCATTCCTATGGGAGATCGGTTCTTGTGAACCACTACTCATGAAACATGGGTCAACGAGTTTGACTCAAAAACCACACAATTGAATCTTGATAGTAATATCACAATTTGATTTGGTGTGGAGAATATAGATCCTATTTTAAATAAAGTAAACAAAAATAACTGATTGATGACTATCAGTTTTTGAAAGAAAGAAATCAAGAGAAATGACAATTTAAGAAAGTAACGATATTAAAGAAAAATGCCTAAGTGTAATTAAAGCATGCGATCTCCTAGAGGCACGCTTGTAGGAAAGAAAAGAGATTTGACCCCTCATGAAAGGGAGCCACTCCAAATTTGCATTTTGTGAACAAAATCATGTACTATTTAGTATTTTCATAAGATATAATTTTTTATCAATTATACATCTCGAAGTCTTATGAAGGCATCAAATAAAATTCCAGAATTTACCCAACATATGTTAGGTGAAAAGAAGAACCATTAGAGATTCTTTGAGAGGGTTAAAATGTTGTCAAATCTAAACACCTCTAATACACCACATTTGAGACCTTGCAATTTTAGGGATTCTCTCAAAAGAGGAGGGGACCTCCTAAAATTGGTGTGTGTTTAGTGCTTGGAATGATATACAAAGCTCTCAACATTATGGTTTCTCTTCAGTTAGAAGTTACTAGTGATGCCATGAGAGAGTATCTCCTCATTTCCTTCGTACAATTAAGCCTTGGGAATTCAAACTCCCCCTCCTCTGAAAACCCTCTTTGATTGGTGTTTTTAAAGGAACAATACAAGCCGACCTCTTAGTATTTATTTTCTTGGTGCCTTACATGAATGAAAAATTCTCTATTCTTAACCTAATGTTTGGTGAAGGTGACTTATCTTATTATTATTTTCTTAGCTCTTTACTAACAAAAGCTTTCTACATTCCCTTGTTTTTTTTTTAAATACAATAGCTTTCAAATTAAAACAATATTTGATTAACTATGGAAACTTTCTTCCTATCACCATAGGAATAACAACCTATTTTATTTGATTATAATTAATTCATGCATTAACAAGCAACAAGAATAATATTTCATTAAACAAAATATACAAATTAAAAAGGCATATGACATTATTTATTATTATTGTTATTATTATTATTTTTTAAATCTATTAATAATAATATTATAATTTATTTATCATTATATTCATTAATTTTTATCAATTAAATCAATTAAATAAGAAAATATTAATTTAGGGTCATGACAAAACCATTCATATAACACCGTGGGAAAAGTACCATAAGGAAACTTGTTTATAGATGTCATATTTAAGCCTATTTTTTTGTTGTCTGCAAGGACTGCATACATGGTGATAGGTTCATTCCAGGTACATTTAGCTATTTCTGGATATTGCAAGTAAGCTTGATGTTTGAATGGAATGATAATTGCTTTTTATAGCAAATATTTGAGGACATATTTATTAATACCAATACCAACGCAAAATAAAAACTAAGCATCTTCGATGACAAACAGAGTGCTATGGTGGGGACTATCAAGTGTTTTTCTAGAGGGATGAAAACACTGTCTGAAATTGGGCAGTCGATTGTTCGAAGTGTTGCCTCAGGAACCAAGTAAATAAAAAATAATGTCATTTAGACCGATGTGGAGAGATGTTAATGCGTGAAAAAAAGATATGTTAATGTTCGAAAATAATGGAAAAGGCACCACAATGAGGGCGCTAGAAACCGTTCAAGACACTCCCAATAATGGAAAATATAGCTACTTTTGGACATTTGTACATCTACATTCCATTCACTAAAATGGTGGGTCACACGGAACCAACAAATTAGACGCTCTAGCTGAGTGTTACTTTAGCGATGACGTCCAACTTCTTTTTTCAACCCTTTAAAAGCATAAAGCAATTGCTTTTGTTAGATAAATGCCACACCAGTGAAGACCATATATTATCAGAAGACGTGTTCGTAATAGGTTGCAACATTTTGGAGACATGTATCTCCATGTTTTTCTCTATAGGTGTCCATCTGTCTTCTACATGCAGTAGAAGGCCTTCGGTGGCATCTTAGAGAGTAGTTAACATGTAAATGTAGAATATCTAAAAATAATAGTCACTTCTCTTTTCTCCAGTTTCATTGTTGAGAGTATTCTCGTTTCATTGCTGAAAGTATTCATAAAATGGTTCACATGCATTATCTATGCAAAAATTTGCAGGGTCTACTACATGCTATAGATATAGAAAATGTGCAATGCTATGGAATTGGAGATTCTTATATAAATATTTTTTAAAATCCTAGTTTGAGATCCCTTAGAACTTTTTGTGGTTCAGATTGGTGATCTCCTCGATAGGGGGGAGAAGAGCTCAAGGTCATTTATCTGCTCGAAAAACTAAAAAAATAGGTAGAGAGATCAGGTGGGGAATTCATTATGAACATGGAAGGAGATTATAGATTTGCAACCTAATTCCTAATTTTGCAGGTCTCATTATGTGTGATTGATTATGATTTAGCTCATAACGTCTGCTTCTCCTTGGGTCATTTATCTGTGCCTAATAACTATCGATTAGTCTTTAGGTTATTATGCTTGACTTAGAATTTCAGCTTGATGGCTCCATATCCCTAATTATGTGACTGGGTAGAATAGCCCTTTATTTTCTTATTTTTTTGTGATTAACTATATATATTTTTGAAACAAATTAATTGATGGAAGTGGTTAAACAAATTTATTTTCTATAAGAATAAATGATTCATTTAGCACCCACTGCATGTGGATAATGTTCACAAGGGTGAATTTAGGGCTTCTCAAAAGATTGTCATCCCAATACTCTTATTCCAACTTCCTTGTGTTTAACTCTAAAATTTCTCCAAAGTTGAATGCACTTAACTAACTACTCCATTGACCCTGACCAGAATCAAAACACAATGGTTATTGTTAACTCCCCTACTCATAGTCCTTCGTTTGCAATATTGTAGATTTTCTATTTATACTTCTAACTCAATAATTGTGCAAGGATAATTTAGGTATATGACTGAAGAAGGATTGGAGGAGTTAAAAAACTAGGCACATTGGTATACAATTGGAAATAGTCTGAAAAGTCTCTGTAAAGGTCTGGGAATGTAGAAGGATATTTTTGAAGACATACCTACAATTTTTCCACCAAAATGGAGGCCAAGAATGGCAGATCTGAGCCCTGAAGGACCAATTTCAGGTAGGTTTCAATGCAATTGGCTAGATTCTTAAAATGTTGATGAGGATTAGAAAACTAGATTAACCCATTAACCATTAAAAAAAAATCATCAGATCAAACTCTAAAGTCCTCGAGTTATTTAGTTTACCAAAAATTGTTCTCTTTGGATCAACCAGAATTATAGTTGGCCTGAGACGAGATTTTTCCTGAACGACAAAATTTGAGGAAAAAAAAATCATTTTTTCAAATGTTAAACTATAAAGTTATAGATATATCAAAGCTTGTATTTGTTGGATTCACTGTAACTTGCGATAGTCTTTTCACTGATGAAAATTCATAAATATGTTATCCAATGTAGAAAATTATTAGCTGTCAACTCTAAATCCTATGTTAATAGATCTACTTTAGCTTATAGTCAATGAATTCCGCAAAACTTAAGAATTTTCTATTTTACAAAATAAAAAATGAAAATAAAAAATTTTCCAGTTAGCAAATATTCATTAAACAATCAGTATCCCTAAACTTGAAAATGAATGGACTTGCGAGAAATTTTACTTATTGTATGTATTGGAATTCACTCTTGGCGAGGATTTCACACAATTTGGAGAAAATAGATCACCCAACAAGCAACTTTTCCCCAAAATAAATAAATAAATTGTACTTAGCTCTAAACCCTAATGCTATCCAATTCATTAGCTGATTCCTACTTTGTGCTCATGTTAAAATTTACAAAACATAAAAGATTGAACAATTTTTTTGAAAGTCATTCATGAAGATTAAAATATCAAATTAGAAATTAGGTGCAAAGAGGAAAATTTGTTTCGCTAAAAACTATAGGACAAGGATTAAATCAGGTTAACACTACACAATCACATTACCTTTGAATGCCAAACTCCAAGAGCCAATGACCAGCGCACATAACACTCCAAGAGCCTGTGTGAAATAGAATGCCAAAGACTAGAATACAGACACAGTGCCAAAGCACACAAAATAAAAGAATAAAATGTGAATGTTAGGAATGAATGTTGGATGTTGGAAGTCATTCTATAGCATTTTTTGTCGCATTCATCACTATGATTGTTATTGATGTCAACACAGTGATCTTCTGGAGACTAGCAGAGAAGCAGACAATGTTTTAATTAGCCCACATGGGATATTGCAGATAGAGCTATGCGATGTTGAGGTTATATTCTTTGATATGTTATTTGTCTATGGTTAAGAGCGCAGACAAAAATTCATTTATTCATAAAAGTTATGAGCATTTTGGTGGAAGCAGTATTCAGGCAGTGTTCCTGAGTAGCGGTTTGTGGAAATCGGATGATATCTACTAATCAGGATGAGATCTGATTTTGTGCAGTTAAAGGGAAGGTTGAGACACATTGATAGTGACATGGTTCACAGTGCAAACTTTGGGGTCGCATGAGTGAAGAGTTATTACATTTGGAAGCCGACAGTTTTGTGTAATTCTAATGTAGCGTGTGGAAACTTTTATTTTGTATTTCTGTGCTGACTCATTTATAATTATTTGAGTGTGGTATAAAGGAAGGAATGTTTTTCTTTATTGTGAGAGTAGTAGCAATGTGAAAGAAGTATGAGAATGGTATGGTCGAATGCGAATGTAAGCATGAAGTGAAGAAAAGAGCTAATGAAGTTGTGAAAGCGGAATTGTGAAGGAAGACATGTGAAGTACAGAGATCTGGAATTGAGATCTGGTGTAGCAGTGAGTGCAGTTTGGCACAATAAGAACGTAACATATTTCATATTATTCTGCTAAATAATATTAAGTCATTTGGACAGTGTGTTCAATGATCTTACCCTGAAGTTGTTTGGGCAGTGGGTCCTTCTATCTTCCATAACTCCTAATAGGGTTAGAATCTTTTAACAGGGATTCATATGTACTGAATGTATTTCATAAGAATCCTAACAGAGTCCATCCTTTCACCAGGAATATTTATATTAGTGCATCTTTTGTGGGCATCATTCCCACCAGGGTTTACTCTTTGATCAAGAGGTTCCCTAGTCAACATATCTTGTGTTATTGTGTCATTGTGTATGAATATCTTTCTATGGTTGGTAATTACATTGGTTACATAGTTAAATGTTGTTGAAGTTGATAAAGGTTATAATTATCTGATAACTGATTCACCCCCACCCCTCTTAGTTATCTTGGTGGAATTTACTTTCTAACAATTGGTATCAGAGCAGTAGGTCCTTGAAAGAAAAGTTTAACAGCTTAAGGAGATCCGTGGCAAATTTTAGGAAAGAAAGCCCTAAGTTTGATGGAGTAAATTTTGACAGCTGGAAAGAGAAGATGAAGACACATCTACTATGTTTAGGACCAAGTTATTGGTTGATTACAAAGAATGAGAAGACTATCATTGGAGAAGATAATCTTGAGACAGGATCTAAAGATGAGCTAGATCTATTCATGTGTAACATACTTGCAAGAGAAGCACTTTTGACAGCACTTCCGGAGAATGAATATAGTCAGGTAAAATGTTTAACAAAAGCCCATGAAATTTGGAAATCTTTACACTCTACTTTTGAAGGTGATGAACATACAAAGAGAGCTAGATTACATAATTGGATATGTGCATTTGAAGATATAAGAATGATGGAAGATGAATCTATTAGAAGCTATATTGGTAGAATGTCAGAAATTTTTGCAACAATAAAAGCTTGTGGAGAAACAAAGACAGAGAATGAAGTGATATAGAAAATTCTGAGGACATTAACTCCTGTATTTAAGCAGACGACACAGATGATTGAACAAGTTATACCTTGTACTACAAACTTTACAAGAGAGACTCTTCTTGGAAGATTAGGAGCAGCAGAAATGAACCTGAGGGTATCAGGAGACTTACCTAGAATGGAGACAACATTCAATGCTCTTAATATTCATCCTACTTTGTCAAGAAGTACCAGTGTGAGTGGAGATTATGCCAGCAACAGCAGATCTAGAAATGAAGAAGATAAGAAGATTGAAGAACGTATTGCCTTGCTTGTGAAAAGAGAACCAGACGATAAGAAAATTTTTAAATGTTGGACTTGTCAAGAATATGGTCATTTTGCATCTAAATGTCCTAAGAGAGTTAAGAAGTACAGAAATAATTTTAAGCCTAGAAGATCTAAGGAATTTTATTATGTTAATGATGAAGATCTTGAAGCTAGTATAGAAAGAACTTTGAGTGAAAGTGATACTGAGATTAATGATGAAATAAGATTTGTAGCAATTAAAGAAGAGAATTTTAAATCTGATGTTAAGGAAGAAAAAGCATTAGTTTCCCAAGTTGAAAAGAAATTTGATTGGATTATAGACAGTGGTTGTTCACATCATATGACTGGTGACATGAAGAAGTTCATAAAGTTTAACAACTATGATGGAGGAATTGTTAGAGTTGGTAACAATGCACCTTGTTTGATTAAAGGTATAGGATCTATTACTCTTGATGGAAAGACTAATACTGATGATGTTTACTTTGTTGATGGATTGAAACATAATCTTTTGAGTGTTGGACAGTTAGTGGATAAGGGATATCAAGTTTGGTTTACTGAGAAAACTTGTGTGATAAAGGATAAAGATGGAAATCTGATTGGAATTGGATCTAGAACCAGAGGTAATGTATTCAGTTGAATCCTACTGAGATGACATGCTTGATTACTAAAATTGATGACAGTTGGTTGTGGCATAGAAGGTTTTGTCATATAAACTTTGATAACATTGTGAAAGTAAGTACTACACTTGCACTAAGGGATTTGCCTAAAATTATGAATCCTACTAACATGATTTGTAAAGAATGTGTGATGGCTAAGCAAAAGAGAAGTTCATTTCCTAGTAAGAAGTTCACATCGGCAGAGAAGTTGGAGATTGTTCATACAAACTTAAGCGGTCCTACCAGGACTAGAGGATTCTATGGAGAAAGGTATTTTATGATTCTTGTTGATGATTTTACAAGAATGATGTGGATTGCATTTCTGAAAGAAAAATTTGAAGCATTTGATAAGTTTAAGATCATTAAGAATAAAGTTGAAAATGAATCTGGAATGAAGATTAAATGTTTGAGATCTGATAGAGGTGGAGAATTTACTTCTAGAGAGTTTAACACTTTTTGTGAAGTGAATGGTATTAAGAGACAGTTTTCATCCCCTAGAACACGTGAACAAAATGGTATTGCAAAAAGAAGAAACAGGTCAGTGACTGAAGCAGTGAGAGCTATGCTATTTGAGAATGATTTGGAGAAGACATTTTGGAGAGAAGCAATGAATACAGCAGTATATACAATGAACAAAGTACAAATTAGAGCAGACACAAACAAGACACCTTATGAATTATGGTTTGGACATGCACCCTCAGTTAAGTATTTTAGAATTTTTGGAAGCAAATGTTATATAAAGAGAGATGATGATATTGGAAAGTTTGATCCTAGAAGTGATGAAGGTATTTTTCTTGGATATTCTTTGAAGAGCAAAGCATATAGATGTTACAATAAAAGAACTAAAACTATTGTTCAAAGCGCAAATGTTAAAGTTGATGAGAAGTTTAAAATTCAGGAAAGAATGCTTGACTATGAATTTGATGAAGAAGCTCATCCTCAGCCTAACATTGAAACTACTGAATTATTCTATGAGACTGTTAGTGAATTACTGAATGAGAGTCCTACAGAAGAAACCAGAGAGGAATCTAGAGAAGAATCTACAGTTGAAGCAAGATCTGTAACTATGACACCGAACAGGTATATATCAAGACATCATCCTGTTGAACAAGTTATTGGAAGTTTCGACAGAGGAGTTCTGACTCAGAATAAGGTACATTTATGTTTGATTTCTCAAATTAAACCTAAATCTACTAGTGAAGCTTGTGAAGATGAACATTGGATTAATTCTATGAAAGAACTAGATCAAATTGAAAAGAACAAGACATGGGAATTGGTCCCTAGACCTAAAGATAAGAATGTGATTGGAACTAAATGTGTATTCAAAAACAAGATGAATGAACAAGGAGAAGTAGTAAGAAACAAAGCAAGATTAGTTTGTAAAGGATACTCGGAGCAAGAAGGAATTGACTATGAAGAAACTTTTACACCTGTGGCAAGAATTGAAGCAGTAAGAATGTTCTTGGCCTATGCATATTTTAAGAAATTCAAAGTGTATCAGATGGATGTGAAATCAGCATTTCTGAATGGAGAATTTGAAGAAGAAGTCTACATTGAGCAGACTGAAGGTTTTCCTTTGACTCAAGGAGACATGGTATGTAAACTAAAAAAAGCATTATATGGACTAAAGCAAGCACCTAGAACTTGGTATGCTAGACTGGATAAGTATTTGTTGAAATTGGGATTTACTAAAGGAACAGCTGATAGAAATCTATATACAAAAGAAATTGAAAATGCTTTGTTGATTATAGTTATTTTTATTGATGACATTATCTTTGGAGGAGAAGATGAAGCTAGTGACAAATTTGCTGATGAAATGAAGACTAAATTTAAAATGAGTATGATTAGTGAGATGAAATACTTTTTGGGATTACAGATAACACAGAACAGTGATGGTATCTTTGTATGTCAGACAAAGTACTTGAATGATTTGCTGAAAAGATTTGGAATGGAGAACTGTAAACCAGTTGGAACACCTATGATTACAGGACATAAACTATCTAGCAAAGATGAAACACTGGTAGTTGAGCAAAATAAATATAGATCCATGATTGGAGGATTGCAGTACTTAACACATACTAAACCGGATATACAACATTCAGTTGGAATGGTAGCAAGATTACAAGCTGAACCTAGAGAGTCACATTATGCAGCAATAAAGAGGATACTAAGATATTTAAGAGGTACAATAGACTATGGATTGTGGTATGAAAAATCTGATGATTTTACCCTATGTGCATATATAGATGCTGATTGGGGAGGTAGTGTTGATGACAAGAAAAGCACCAGTGGTGGAGCCTTTTTTCTTGGAGGAAGATTAGTTTCTTGGCTAAGCAAGAAGCAGAATTGTATTTCACAGAGCACAGTAGAAGCAGAATATGTAGCAGCAGCAAACAATTGTAACCAGATAATTTGGATGAAGCAGATGTTGAAGGATATTGAAATTAGGTTTGTTGAGCCTGTTGTCATACATTGTGACAACACTAGTACAGTTAGTATATCTAAGAATCTTGCTTTACATTCTAAGACAAAGCATATAGAGATCAAGTATCATGTTGTAAGAGAGAAAGTTGTTGAAAAAGAAGTCAAACTGGAGTACATAAGCACAAAGGAACAGATAGTAGACATATTTACAAAGCTTTTTCCTAAGGATACATTTGAGTATCTAAGAGGTATGCTTGGGGTTATGCTCCAGCCTACTTTTGAGTAATGATGCAGTTGGTTGCATCCATCCAATGGTATATGAGCCCTATCTATCTTTCTGGATTGGATGTTGGTACTTCCTCTATGGGGGAGTATGTGAGCTGAGTCATGAGGACTCTTGTGAATGTATTTTCTGAACAGTGTCTATTGACATTGAGTTGTTGTTGACATAGTGATGAAATTTTTGTCATTGATGTCAATGGGGGAGAAGTGTACATGAAAAACCACTTGTACCATCTGTTGGAGAGAACTGAATAGGATAACAAAGCAAGATTTGAAATGTTTGTTAGAGCAGCAGTATTGGGTTTTTGGAACATTGGATGTTTTTCATCTATGTTGACATCAATGCTAATGGGGGAGATTGTTAGGAATGAATTTTGGATGTTGGTAGTCATTCTGTAGCAGTTGTTGTTGCATTCATGACTATGATTGTCATTGATCTCAACACAGTGATCTTCTGGAGACTAACAGAGAAGCAAACAATGTTTTGATTAGCGCACATGGGATATTGCAGATAGAGCTATGCGATGTTGAGGTTATATTCTTTGATATGTTATTTTTCTATGGTTAAGAGTGTAGACAAAAATTCATTTATTCATAAAAGTTATGAGCATTTTGGTGGAAGCAGTATTCAAACAGTGTTCATGAGTAGCGGTTTGTGGAAATCGGATGATATCTCCTAATCGGGATGAGATCTCATTTTGCGCAGTTAAAGGGAAGGTTGAGACACATTGATAGTGATGTGGTTCACAGTGCAAACTTTGAGGTCGCACGAGTGAAGAGTTATTACATCTGGAAGCTGACAGTTTTGTGTAATTCTGATGTAGCGTGTGGAAACTTTTATTTTGTATTTCTGTGCTGACTCATTTGTAATTATTTGAGTGTGGTATAAAGGAAGGAATGTTTTTCTTTATTGTGATAGTAGTAGCAATGTGAAATAAGTATGATAATGGTATGGTGGAATGCGAATGTAAGCATGAAGTGAAGAAAAGAGCTAATGAAGTTGTGAAAGCGAAATTGTGAAGGAAGACATGCGAAGTACAGAGATCTAAAATTGAGATCTGGTGTAGCAGTGAGTGCGGTTTGGTACAGTAAGAAGGTAACATATTTCATATTATTTTGCTGAATAATATTAAGGTCATTTGGATAGTGTGTTCAGTGATCTTACCCTGAAGCTGTTTGGGCAGTGGGTCCTTCTGTCTTCCATAACTCCTAACAGGGTTAGAATCTTTTAACAGGGATTCAAAATCTCCTAACAGGGATTCATATGTACTAAATGTATTTAATAAGACTCCTAACAGAGTCCATCCTTTCACAATGAATATTTATATTAGTGCATCTTTTGTGGGCATCATTCCCACCGGGGTTTACTCTTTGATCAAGAGGTTCCCTAGTCAACATATCTTGTGTTATTGTGTCATTGTGTATGAATATTTTTCTATGGTTGGTAATTACATTGCTTACAATGTTAAACATTGTTGAAGTTGATAAAGGTTATAATTATCTGATAACTGATTCACCCCCCCTCTCAGTTATCTTGGTGGAATTTACTTTCTAACAGTGAAAGCCCACAAGAAAGCCCAGAATAAAAAGCAACAGAATGCGAAGGATGAGAGAATAAAGCATATAAAGTTGTAACATTTATGCCTCATCCTTGTGACACCTCTTGGATTGAATATGCAATTAATGTGCCTTCATGTGCCTTGGAAATAGAGGCCAGAAACAAAATGCACCGATGGAACATAAATTATTTAATTTTTCCTTACAAAAATATTTATAACCACTGGGAAAAATAGAGATGACCAATCAAAAAACAACTTTAAATTATGGAAAATTAGACATTAATAAAGAAATTGGCAAAACACTTACATTTAGACTGTGTCTTCACCTTTTCCAAAAAAAATTTAATAGGGATAAAGCGGTGAAAACATAAGTCTCCCGCCTATAAGGCAGGGACTAATAATTGATCAATTCCATAGAAATAACTATAGACATTAATTAAATAATTATTTAATTAAACATGTGAAAGTGACCAAAATTGTGACGGATGACCAAGATAAAGTGACAAAATGGTAGATAAACCACAATAATTCAAAATAAATCAAAATGACTCAAAATGAAAAAAATGAACAAAATTGAGCAAAACCGATTGGGGACATAAAAGACGGCTAAAAGGGGAGGAAGAGGCAATGACCATTTTTAGGTGTCTACAATCATATTTGAATAAATTAAGAAGCAAATTTGCATGGAAGTGTTGTTTATCTTATTTTTAAATATTTTTGCATTGGAATTTGTTGAAAAATTTATTTTGTTGGCTAGAAGTTGTCTTAGCTACAACAATTGAGACTCATTAAGGTTTTCAATAGTTGATCTACATGTATCAGAGCATTTTTTACACTGAAATGTTTGTGAGGAGAAGTGTTTCAAATTCAAGGGTTGTCTTCTAACAAAGACAAAGTTGCATAAAATGTGTGATAGCTTTTTCCATATTTGAAAGTGGGTATAGTGAATTTTGAGATTACATTTTCCAAATTCATTTTTTGGGTGGAGGGTAATTGTCCAGAGTATGTGTTTTGTTGTAGGTTGAGAGATAATATTGTAACTAGATATATGCCATGGACTAGAGAGATCAAGTAAAGAGGGAAATGAGAATAAATATTCATTATTTTTTTTTTTTAAGCCAAAGTGGGATTACCACCATATTTTTATTAATAAACTAGTTCAATGACTCCCCCGTGGAAGAACCAGAAAGAAACCCTGAGATCGTAGTCATATACATATATGGAAATATATCAATTTTTACATATTGGTTTACCCGTGCAAACCACGAATCCTTGTAGGATGATACCTTAAAACACTAAAATCCTCTAAGTTTCAGCATACCAACCTAAACCAAGGATACATTTTAGATATCAATAATTACAAAATTTCAAAAAATCTCTATCAAGCATGCCTATGCAATAAAATAGTTTTACTGGTTTGATCATTCTTCCATGGGGGAAGATGAACGCCAAGATTTTTTCCATCCAACAGGCGGAGCCATGACATTGTCAATTTCCCAACCATCAAGCGCACGCTAAACTGTTGGTCAAGTGTTAGAAGAGTGATCGGGTGAAAGAGGGACATTCAAGTCAGGGACCTGTTTTGCATTACCAGGGGGTAGCAAGTTGCAAGGTGGAGGTTGGACCAAAGGAAGTGGTGAAATTATCAGGTCCAAAATCACGTGCGCCATTCTATGAATTTTATCCACCAGGGCTTTCCCAATAGTCGAACCCACAATCTGCAAGTTGTTGTTTACAATCCAAAAACTCCTCTTTTCCATTGCCCACTTGAAACTGTCATATGCCATGAAGTGCTCATGACTCGCCATAATGTCCTAATGCAGAAACAATCCCCCAATCAACGCAGGGCTTGACCAGAGGTCTTACCTTTGAAGAGCCTTAATGAGTCAAGCGCCATGGATGAACTGAGGCCAAATAACCTTGTTGGCAATGTACACTACTAAGTCCATCGACTTTACCAGATCCATTAAATTGGAGAGAAAATTTGATACCAGTTGCAAGGGTAAGACCACTATTTTTGTCCTCGAAGATAATACACTTTCACCAATAATTCTACGCACAGCCCTCTAATGTAGCATCGAATTGCAGATAAACCCTTGTTCAATCTTTGGACTGTCAATTCTGTTTGGAAACGGGAGCTCGGAAGCTTGCGATGGGATGCAAACCCTGTAATACCTCAGTAAGAGCTCCTCATGGAGACACCCGCAAGTATGGCAGGAAGGAAACTCCAAACGTAGCATTCTATCCACACAAAGTATCTTCACTATATAAACTTCAAGCCACAATGTGAATGTCTGACTAGAGGGACTGAGTATTTGTAGACCACCAGTGAACGTTTATGTTTTGTGCCAATTATTGAAGTATATATGGTACATAACAAATTATAAAATAGGGTGCATGTTGTGAAATCACACATTTCATTTAATTATCAACTTGCAGGCCAACTAAAACAATGTAATTTGAATTGCCAGTGACGGCATGCAAATACGGGATTCAGATAGTGAAGAGATACACAAGCATTGGTATACCAAGCATCCACTCATATTCATAAGTATAGCCGTGTGAGTCACTGATTTTGCTAACCTCTAATGTTTTACTGAAGTGTTGTGTCCATAGCTAGGTACAATTTTCACATACAAATTTATGGCGCCCATCGTGGGGCCCTGAAATAGGTTTCCATTTCTATTCTAATATTTTCTATAAATTTTCTGTCATTTTTTGGCCAAAACTGTGATTTTTATTTTTTGTCTGTACATTTTTCGTACGAGTTTTATCAGAAAGTCATACCAGGACCCCCTGACTATCGTACGACAGTTGAGATTTTCAAGACTCGACCAGAACTTACACATTGTCATTTGGGAGCTACCTACTCTGTCGTGCGGACAGACACCCACTGTCGTACAAGTTTCCAAGTTGTCGTGTGAGAGGTAATTGGTTGTCGTACAAGTTTTACCATCAGAATTCAATTGTCATTTTAAATTTTTAGGCAATTTTCCAAATTTGATTTTTGGATTTGGACTAACAGCTAACCCTAACAATTGAGATCTTCCATTTCTAATTGGTATTTGTTGATTCTAATTGGAAAAGTGCAACAAAATTGCTAAAATAGGTAAAGTCTACTAAGTGCATTGCGAGGAACTCAGGTATTCTATTCAGTCTAATAACACTTCAATTTTGGATATAAAACAAACTCTCATGTGTCAAACTTGTGTACCTTTCCATCTTTCATAATTCACACTTCAGTTTTGGGCTATAAAATGAACATAGATTTTCTTTTTACATACCTATTACACATAGTAAATAGGCCCTATGAACACTATTTGCAGATGATCTAGAGAGAGTGGGCTTCATTTGCTTGTTCATGCATGTGAAGCTCTTCTTGATGACAGATCCCCTTGTAGGTAGGGAGGTTACTGAGATTATTTCACATTCTACTTGGTTTGGTCCTCAGCTTTTGATCGATACGTTCTCTCTCCAAAGATATCAATAGACATAGTTGTTGACATCACAAATCTTGGTGAGATAATTTCATTCTTAGCGTGTTGGATTAATCTATCTGTTGTGTTTAGGTAAAAGTGATAAGGCTAGAGGATTATGCTCTCCTCCCTTTTTGGGTAGTATCAAAAACTCAAATCCTTGGATCTGGACCAAGTCCCCATGTGGTATCTTTTGTGAGTCATCTTTAGAGAGGGTTAACCATAGTGGATGTTCCTTTTATTGGGTCAACCACGTGGATGGAACCTCAAGCAGTAATAGCAATTTTCATTGTGGTAGCAACAGCCGCTATATAAATATCTTTGTGGAATAAATCTTCACAAGTGTGGTCTCTTGTTGGGCTATCAGATCTCCCTAGAAGCTCCTGATTGATTAAATTCTCAGACTGTGTCAAAACCCCGGTGCGCCTAGATTGGAGTTCTCCCTCTTGAGATCACAAAAGTTGCAGAGTCGGACCATTACTAAAATTCCTAGTGAGGCCAAAAAATTTCATTTTCTAAGATTATGTGCGTTATTGAAAATTTTTTGAGAACATACACAAGTAACATTCCTAAGAATTAGCAAAATAAGTCACTTGATTGTTCATGCACAGGGTTGCTTTGTCCCCTATTCATTGTTTTCAGACATGCTTGAAATCACTTGCATGTTGTTCTATGTGCTTGTTTATCTACTTGGTTATTGAAAATGAACAATCTCAAAATGAACTTCAAATCTGGACAGAAAACCTTGCAAACAAACTGATTCTAAAAATTGAGAAATTGCAAATCTGATGCAAAATTCCTTTCTGGAGTCAAAATTCATCCCATGGGATTAGAAAGTCATACGAGTTTTGTCCCTTTGTCATATCAGAACCCCTGGATTGTTGTATGAGAGCTTGTCTATTGTCATATGAGTTTTGTCAGAAATCACAAGCAAAAATCAAAAACCTACTATCAACTATCGTACGAGCATTGCAATTATCGTACAAGTCTTATCAATTGTCATATTAGAGCCTACCCAGAGTCGTACGAGCCTGGAAAAAGTCGTATGAGAATTTTGAAAAATTGCCAGAAACTTACCAAAATTGCCAGAAATCCAATTTTTACAGCCTATTTCTAGATTCTGTCAAAAAAATCATTGTGTCAAGAATAGAGCAGTAACTAGAAAAAATCCAATCATTTTCCTGAAGTGGTCTCTTGAGTCTGATCTAGCCTTCTGATCTATCGATTTGAGTCTTTTTCATCTTTTGTCAAAACCTTGTCAACATTGTCTTCAATTCAATCTTCATAAAAAATGGCTATGTTGCAAGCTCGTGTTCGCCATCTTTTGGGCATCTACCCATACTACTAGGGCACAGTATCCTCCATTTACATCCAATCTAATCTTGACAAGGTTGCATCATTCAATCTTCTTGAATCAAATCATTCTTCAGTTGTCTTCATCTTTCTCTTCTACCTCACCCAAGGTTAATGGTGGAAACTAGAGCCTCATCACAGCGAAAACAAGGAGAAAATCCCAGATTCTCTTTAGCCGCATCTTCTGTGATTGCTAGGACATTTCATCAACCTTTCGACACAACTAAATTTGTAGAAGATGCTCTTGGAAATATTTACTTGATAGGTGGTTACATCACCCCTCCTACATCTACCCATACTACTAGGGCACAGTATCCTCCATTTACATCCAATCTAATCTTGACAAGGTTGCATCATTCAATCTTCTTGAATCAAATCATTCTTTAGTTGTCTTCATCTTTCTCTTCTACCTCACCCAAGGTTAATGGTGGAAACTAGAGCCTCATCACAATGAAAACAAGGAGAAAATCCCAGATTCTCTTTAGCCGCATCTTCTGTGATTGCTAGGACATTTCATCAACCTTTCGACACAACTAAATTTGTAGAAGATGCTCTTGGAAATATTTACTTGATAGGTGGTTACATCACCCCTCCTACATCAACCCACGCAGGTCATTAAGTAACTCCCCCTGCATCAATCCACGCAGGTCATCAGACAACTCCTCATTGATCAATTCCTAGTAGTTCTCTTAACAACACAATGTCTCAAGGAGGAGGCGCAAGCCAAGGTTCCCAAGGACATCAATCCCAACATGGTGCGGATCAAGAACCCACACCTTCTGAAATTGCTCAATACCAAAATAATGATGACTTCAAGAAAATGATGAGGCATTTCTTGAAAGAAGATAGAGAAACATACTTCCTAGAGTTGGCTCGTCAAGGGGATAAACTTCCTCCCAACTTTAATGTTGAAGATATCATTACGCATGAGGAAGAGACTCCTATCACAACCATGATGAAATAGATGCATGCCATGCAAGTCAAGCTCAATAAACTAGAGAAAGAAAAGGAACCTAAGGAGTTTTCCATGGAGGCTATATGCCCTTTTCTATTTGATAAAGACTTGTACATGCTTCCATTCCCAAAAAGAGTGGAGATAAATAAATATGACAAATACGATGGAAACTTTGATCCTCAAAATCATGTCAGAGAATTTTGTACTCAATCTATGGAGTTCATGCATGAACCAACCTACCTAATGCATCTTTTCCCTCAATCTTTGGAAGGGTCGGCTATTCATTGGTTCTAAAAAATGCCTCCCACAATCAAAACTTTTGAGGAGTTAATCAAATTTTTCTTTCAACAATACTCCTACAACATCTGGCACCCGGTCACTATTATCAACATTTGCAATCTGAAACAGAAGTCAGGAGAACCATTCATGACTTTTTCTCAAAAGATGGAGGAAAATTTTTTCTCTATATGCTAGACCTATTCCAGAAACTGAAAAGCTGGAAATCTTCATCAACAACCTTGTTCCAGGGATCAACTACCATTTGCAAATACAAAATCATACATCCTTTGATAAAATAGTAGAAAATGCAATCAAAATTGAGAAAGTTCTTGTACAAAAAGGAGACATATCACTTCAAAAGGACAAGTATGAATCTAGATCTAGTTCTAAAGATAAAGGCAAAAATTGGAACAAGAATAAAGGCATTGTCACATATGGCGTTGTTGATAATATTTGTGCCCCATCTAAGGCACCCACTTTCAATCTCATTGTTGGCACCCAAGCTATCAAAGCCTCAGAGGCAAAAGCAATTAAGTTGAACAAGAAACCATCTGACTATAAACCTTGGGCTATAGATCTTAAACACAAGTTTACTCCTCTTGGAGAGTCCTTGGAATCTGTCATGAAAACTCTATTGGCCAACCACATCATCACCTTGCCTGAGATAAAGGTATTTGATCCTAAACCTAAACAAAAATGGTGGAGAGAGAATGATTTATGTGACTTCCATCGCAATAAGGGTCATAAAAATAATAACTGTATATGCTTGAAACACATCATACAAGACAAAATTGATAATAGAGAAATTTTAATTGACAATCATAAAAACAATAATGATCATATAGCATTCACAGACCATTTCCTAAGCATGGTCAAGGAGATTCATCTTCTCAGCCTAATGTGGGTGCTAAGGTCAATTATGCCTACTTTGGAAATAATGTTGTCATAAATATGGTTGAACCATGCCTATCTAAGCATTGCAATGTCATCACAATTGTAAGAAAGGATAGAGATAATCAATCAGCAAATGCAGTTACTCGATCACAAGCTCAAGTGCATCTACAAGGACAAAATTTTGATTCATCAAATGTCCCTAAGATGCCTTTTAATCTTTCATCTTCTTCTAAACATGAGGCTATCTCTAAATCAAATCCTAAAGACACGAGCCCAACATCATACAATATTGTCCAACAACTCCAGCATACAAATGCAAAAATCTCCATGTTTGATTTGCTTCGGATATCTTTAGCTCATAGAGCCATTCTAAACAAAGCCCTGCTTGGATCCAATGTTCCTGAAAACCTTGATTTAGATAGATTTCAGAATATGGTTGGTCATCTGACGTCTCCCCAGTATATCTCCTTTTTAGAGGAAGATGATAACTCCTTGAGTCATCTGCATAACCAGCCCTTGCACATTGAAGTCTTAGTCCAAAACCATCGTGTCAAACACATGTTGATAGATGGAGGTGTTGGTCTCAAAATTTGTTCTTACAACTTGATCACACAATTGGGATTATCAAAAGCTGCCATGGATCCTAAAAAGAAGACAACTATCAAGGCATATGATGAACAAGAAAGATCTTTCAAAGGAACAATTGTCTTACCTATCAGAATAGGTCTAGTTATCAGAGATATCACATGTCAAGTTTTTGATCTACGTTTGGCTTACAACATTCTTCTAGGAAGACCCTGGATACATGAAATGCAAGCTATTCCTTCCACATACCATCAATGTGTGAAATTCCCTTATGAAGGAGTAGAGGTGATGATTCCAGCTGACCTATCTACAACTTTCAATGCATTGAAAGAAAGTGTTGACAAACTTGTTCCTAATAACAGAGAATCTTCCACTAAGCAGCTAGACATTGCATCAACATCCAAGATAGAAGAAATTGCTAAAGAGGTCAAAATCAAAGACAATGGCATGGGAGAATACATAATGGAACCCATTTTATTTCTCACATCTCTCTCGTTGTCCCCAAAATCTTATGGACAACCTTCTGACAAAGTGAAACCCACAACTAAAGAATCCCAGGTCATATTCAATGGAAGCTTTGTCACAGAGCAAGTATCTAAACAAGAATTTGAAGAAGAAGAGGTTGTGCATGCATGGTTATACAAGGATGAGTCTCAATCCCAATCAGTCTAGAAATGTGACTCCACTTCAAGAAAAATTCCTCAGAAGTCATATGGACTAGGAGACAAATTGATCACAAAAATGGGATATACTGGAAAAGGACCTCTAGGACTACAAGGTAAAGGTCTTCTATCACCTCTTGACCATCGTGTCCGAGAAAACAAGAATACAACAATTTTAGGATATAAGAAGAAGCCTTTCTATCTTAGCAAGAACTCTCTACATGTCTTAGAATAGATTGAACCATCAACAGTAATTCCACCTAAGGAAGAAACAGAAAAATTTGACAGTGATGATTCAGACACCACTGATGAGCTCATTCCTTATGAGTGTTTGCCTAAATAAATACTAGATCTCCTTGAAGCTAAAGATGACCCAATAAAAAGAATCAATGTAGTAGAAACACAAGAACCTACTATGGAACAAAAGAAATTTGCACCACAAGAACCAGCTGATCTTGAAGAAAACCACATAGACAAGGAGGAAGGTCGTAGCTATTCTGAAAAAAATTCCCATGAGTATGAATTCAAATCAGATTCGGAAGGAAATCCTTCTTGGGGTATCCATCCTGACTTTACACATATTCTTGATTTTCTAAAAGGCCTAGATGAGGAATCAAATGACTATGAATGGGGAGTCATTCCGGAGGCAGATGAGCTTATCACAGAGAAACATGTTGATGTTATTCACCAATATGCACCTAAACCCAACGTAAGTCTAGAGAAAAATGATGAACTTAACAAGTTTGATCCACTGATGACTGAACTAGACTCCCACAATTATATTGAACCTATTCACGAATTAAGCGTTTTGAGTTGTAATATCACCTTCGAACTTGAGAGTCGGGTTAGGACCAATGATGACAGATCCATATCCATAAACACCATTTCTCAATTCTTCCTCACTTTGACTATCCAACATCCTGAACTTCTTGACCAAACCTCCACAAATCCAAGCCAAGGTATCTATACCTTTCCAAATGACTATACCCTTGCTTGCTGCCTCAATACAATTGAGCCTATGATGACTTCCATCAGTGAGCTGAGTGTTAGCATGATGGAGTCAGACATCAAGTATCTTAGTCAAAAGAATAAGAGTAAAAATAAAAAGAAAAGGAGTTCTAAGGGTGAAAACCACTTTGTGATAGTCTCAAAACCTACAAAAGTAAAAATAAAAGACGTATCCGAAGGTGAAAACCTCTCTAAGGTGCCTAAGGATGAGATATTTGATGTACTTCCAAGTCATTTACAGGACAGATCTCCAGTACTAATTGAGCCCACTCAATCTATCAACTTGGGAATAGCAGAAGAACCACAGTTGATTCATGTAGCACAATCCTTATCAGACGAACAAAAGCAAGAATTTACTACATTCCTAATAGAAAAGAAGATCAACTTTGCATGGAAATATTAAAATATGCTAGGGTTGGATCTTGATTTTATAATGCACCATTTATCTATTGCTCCAGGAGTCAAACCTGTTAAGAAAAAATTGAGAAAGATGTATCCACATGCTGCACTCTTGGTCAAAGCTAAATTAGAGAAACTACTAAAAGTTGAATTCATCCATGTTATTGACTATGCTAAATGGATCTCAAATATTGTACCTATATCAAAACTAGACAAATCTATAAGAGTATGCACATATTTTAGAGATGTAAACAAAGCATGCCCTAAGGATGATTTTCCGCTACCTAACATTGCTATGATAGTAGACATGACTGCGGGCTTTGAGATGTATTCTTTAATGGATGGTTTTTTTGGATACAACCAAATAAAAATTGCTCTTGAAGATCAAGAGAAAACTATTTTCACATGTGCGTGGGGTGCCTTCTGTTGGAATGTCATGTCATTTGGGCTTAATAATGCTGGTGCTACATATCAAAGAGCTATGACATCTAACTTCCATGATATGATACATCGAACTATGGAGGATTATGCTGACAACACCTTGGCTAAATCTATGAGAAGATCTGAACATCTAAATGATTTGAGCAAAATACTAGATCGAATGGAGAAGTTTAGTCTCAGACTGAACCCTAAGAAGTGTGCTTTTGGTGTCACTTGTGGAAATCTCTTAAGATACATTTGTTTCAAAGAAAGGAATTGAAGTGGATCCAGCAAAGGTTAACGCTATCATGGAGATGCAACCTCCAAAGAATATCAGTCAAATGAGAACATTGCAAGGGAGAGTACAATCTATCAGATGCTTCATATCTCAGCTAGCTGACATATCACAACCTTTCACGAAAACATTATATAAAGGTGTGAATTTTGCATGGAATGAGGAATGTGAAAATAACTTTAATCATATCAAGAAATATCTATCAAATCCTCCTATTTTGATGCCTCCTATTCAAGGGAAGCCATTGATCCTATATGTCTCCACTACATATACATCATTGGCGGCACTGCTAGCACAACATGATGAGAACAAGAAAGAAAGAGCTATATACTATATCAGTAGAACATTGGTAGCATATGAGAAGAACTATTCAATGATTGAGAAAGCTTGTCTAGATGTGATCTTTGCATCATAGAAACTAAGACACTACATGTTAGCTCATACCACACATTTGGTAGCTAAGATTGATCCACTCAAGTACCTACTAAGCAAAGCTACCCTCACAGGTAGATTAGCTAAATGGGTGATGCTATTAAGTGAATTTGACATTGAATATGTTGAAATAAAAGCTATCAAAGGCCAAGTAATTGTTGATCAACTGGCGGACGCACCTTTGTTTGATGATACACCATGCAAATGAAATTTCTAGATTCCTCTATCATGAATCTTTCTTCTAGAGCATGGAAGCTATTTTTTTACGGCTCCTATACACATAATGGATCTGGAGTAGGCATATTGTTCATCACACCTCAAGGATACTCAATCCCTAAAGCATTCAGAATCAAGTTTCCTTGCACAAACAATATTGTTGAATATGAAGCTCTTCTTAATGGCATGAAAATAGCAATTGAATGGATGATAATAGAACTACACATTCATTGAGACTCACAACTTGTAATCCACCAAGTCAATGATGTGTATCAAATGAAAGATGGAAAGTTGATCCCATACAAGAGAATGGTAGATGATCTAAAGAAATATTTCATATATATCACCTTTGAGAAAATTCCCAAAATAGAGAACAAAATTGTTGATGCTATGGCAACACTATCTACCTTACTACAGCAGCCCAAACATGAGCTACACTAAAAGTTCCTAGTGGAAGCACTATCTTATCATGTATATGATTCCCCTAAAACCCGCATGATCTGCACTGTTGTTGGTCATAATTCATCCTGATACAAAAACATTTTCTCCTATCTCCAAGACCAAATCATTCCTAATACTTTCAACCGCCATGAGAAATGATACCTTATCCGCACTCCATCCCAGTATGTCATCATTGGTAAGGATCTGTACAAACGAGGTCTAGATGGTACACTCCTTAGATGTTTAGAATGGGAAGAGTCTTGACATGCATTAAAGGAAGTCCACGATGGTATTTTTGGATCACATTCCAATGGTTTAACACTAGCTCAAAAACTTATTAGGGCTAGGTACTATTGGCCTGAAATGGAAAAAGAGGCTATCAAGTTTGCAAAGAATTGTCAAAAGTGCCAAGTACATGGTAACTTAATTCATGCACTAGGGAGAGATCTAATTCCCTTTACTACACAATGGCCTTTTCATCAATGGGCATTTGATCTTATAGGATCCATACATCCTCATTCTTCTAATGGGCATACCCATATTATTACAGCTACAAACTATTTCACAAAATGGGTAGAAGCAGTCCCTTTGACTCAAGCAACTGGCAAGAAATATCAATGTTCATCCTAAACTACATCATATGTCGATATGGTATTCCACATTCTATAGTCATAGATAATGGTGGTCAATTCAAGAACAGAGACTTAGATGATCTATGTGCCAAATTCAAGATTACACAACATTGGTCATCAATCTATTATCCTCAAGGAAATGGAAAAGCAAAGGCTTCAAACAAGAATCTATTGAAGATTCTACACCATACAGTTAATAAAATAGGAAGAGAATGGAATCTCATGATCAATCCAGCTCTCTAGGCCTATAGAACAAGTATCAAAACACCCGCTAGGGCTACACCATTTTCTTTAGTTTATGGATCTGAAGTGGTACTGCCTATTGAGGTTGAAATCCCATCACTAAGAATCAGAATGCATGGTCTAGTAATTGATGATGACTACAAAGTGTCTAGGTTGTAAGAACTTGAACTACTAGATGAGCATAGACAAGCAGTGTATGATCATCTCAGAGTATATCAAAAGAGAATGTCTAGAGGCTACAACAAGAAAGTTAGACATAGAGAATTTCAGGTTGGTGATCTAGTCTTGAGAGAGAATCCTAAAAATCAATCACATAAAGAGCGCAAGGGAAATTTTGAACCCAACTGGCTGGGTCCCTTTGTTGTCACTGCTACTTTTATCTTTGGTGCCTATCAACTCTCAATGACTGAAGGAGAACAACTCCGAGAACCAATCAATGTTCTCCATCTAAAGAAATTCTACGCTTAAGACATTCAGTCTTTGCAAAATGTCCTAAAAAAATCATAAAAATTGGAAAAATTCTTGAAGAAATGAACATCATGGTGAAAACCTAGCAATAGGCACCTTGATGTATCACAAAAAAAATGAAAAATACAAAAAAATGAGAAAAAGAAAAAGTGCCTTGGTGAAAACCTAGAAACAGGCACCTTGGTAGCAAAAATAGAATCTCTACCAAGATGGTGAAAACCCGACAAATGGGTGCCACTTGTTCAAAATGCTCCATCTATCAATGCAATCTTGGTCTTTTCCCAGCTTTCAGTCTTGCTTTAATTTGTACATACCTCCCGGTTTGTTTCTGCATTCTTGTTTTCAATAAAGTTGATCTTTCCACCAATCAGCTAAAACGTCTATATCCTATCAATGTTTCAAACTTGGGGGCAATCAAAGTCATATCCTACAGTCCTCAGTATCTTAGACGTGCCATATCCAGTCAAAGTCCTTTGAAGCTACATCCGAGTCTATCTGTATGTCTCCTCTCCAAAAAGGTTTTTGCATCTTACAACAACGCAATCAAGCATCAAAACAAAATTGAAAATAATCTATGCTTTACATGCTTTTATCTCCTTGTATGCTTACTAATTCGCATTGAGATTTTTTCATATTGTGTCCTTTCGAGCTCTTCGATGATGTCCTTTACAGGATTTAGAGAGTGGTGATTGGGGGCATAATCTTTTCTTTGTTTTCTACTTTGAGTGAAAATCTAACAACTTTGAAAATTCTAGATTGAAATGGTGTCCATCTGTAAGAGCCTTCATCTCGTATTGGATGGCCATGAGTACCTCGACCATTGATACCTAAAAAATTCAAAGAAGTTTGATCTAACTATTGTCTTTTTGAGTGAGTTCTTACTCCTACTATGAAACGTGATCTTACCTAAGGATGTGAATGATAAAGGGTCACTACGGGTAATTCACATTGGATTTAGAATGATCTCTTGATTGTTTGATTTGTTTGTACTACAAGGCGTATTCAAGTCATCACAACGTCTATGTTATGATGTTTATAAAAATTTATATATCAAAATGGATATGATGTTCAGGTCATCCTGGCGTTTATGCCTTGGTGCTTATATCTAATCCGACATTCCGAAAACAAAATCAATATTCATATGTCCATGGTTGTCTAACCAAGGGGCGTTGTATTGATTCTTGTGCATACAAATCAATATTCATATATTCATAGTTTCCTAACTAGTGGATGTTGTATTGATTTCTGGTTACCTAATAAAAATTCAATGATGAAAATGACCAACACATGATCAGTGACTAGATCCTAGGTCTTAGGTTTGCATTTCATTCTGCATGTCATTTTTCACTTTGCATGATTGCATGATCTCACAATTGCTGAACACACTTGAATGCTTAAATGATTCTTCAAAACTAAACTTAAACTTGACATGAACAGTTGAATCTCACATGAAGGTTTCTTCATAGAACCACAAGCAATCACCATCTTGGGTTAGACATCCTTTTGACAAATGACCAAGTACTTGTCTTCATCAATACCTGCAAAACATATCATGTGTATCATTGCATTTACATTGCATATCATAGATCATCCCATCTATTACATTTCATTACATACATGTGCATTTATCATTGCATAGCATAATCAAAATCATACGTCTTTCATCTATCAACTACATTTGCATAAATCCATACATTTGAAGAAATCATTGCATTGCATATTACATACATTCTACACTACCCATAGCATTTACATCACATGATATCATCATAACTAAAATTGAAAAGTAAAAATGAAGTCATAACCAAAATCTTGATCTCATATATATCATATAACTCAAACTAGTCAAGGGGGCACTATTGGCACAAGGTGCAAAAGAATGAGCTCATGTGAGCTATCAAGAGTCAGATCAGTGTATATGAACAAAATGACAAAAATATATCAGAATATCAAGATAGATCAGTTATCTGCTTGATCCTCTACATCTGGTGGAGGTGGTGGTGGTGCATCTGGCACTACCTTGGCTCATGGTGCTCTAGCTCCCTCTGAAGCAGTCATATACTATGAATATGTCGGAACCCTCTTAGTAGCTAGAACAACAGAATAATATGCCGACACATAGTAAGAGGACCGTGCAGTCTGATGTGTCACCTCTACCTACAATCACCTAACCTTGGCCTCTCGCAACAAAAGCTACCTGTCCAACTCCTTTTGTTGTATCTCGTGGGTAGCACTCTGTAATCTGAGGTCTCTGACCTATATCCTAAGCCTTCTAATGGTCTCTTGGGGAGTCAGTGCCCGTCTAGGATCTACATCTATTGTAGGCATCTCAATATCCTCAGTTGGCTGATCAGCAGCCTCTACTCTATGCGCCTTACGGCGTCTCACCTCAGCTCCAAGATCAAAATCTGCATCACCATATGTAGGATCAGGACTAGCACCTACATCTTGTTGTGCTCTGAGCACCTCATTAGCACTACCTATACTACCTAAAGTACCACCCTCTCTAGTAAATATTCTATGTGCATCTGCAGGCCTGCCTGTTGTAGAACTAGTAGGATGAGGTGGTCTCATATGACTCGATGGTCTCAGTGGTGTCACAACTGCTCTCGGCCTCGGAGGTGTAGGCTGGGGCATGGGAATCTGAACATCGCATTGTCTATGTCTGTGGCCCATTGGTGCACCTATAATATCCATGTCATCCTCCATACTGGGAATCAGCTCTGTCAGATCAGAAAAATGGTGCATAGGATGCTCCGCCAACCAAGCAATGAATCCATCTGTCACTCCAGCATTTGTAACATCTGGTTGGTAATCCCAGTCTCTAGCAACATAACCATTGTACTCCTATGTACAAAGAGCATAAGAGAACCATGATGTCCATCCTAATCCAATCTCTCAGACTATCTATGCATATGTGGCATAATCCTATGGGGCATCTTGAATGATATCATACTATCACCACACTCTAGTAATGATGAATCTCTCAAGCACTATGGTAGACCACCCTATCAACACTCGACTCTAGAAGAAATATGCAAACTGTGCCCGTGTAGTAGGTCAGGCCTCTATCTGTAAATATGGACGCTAGATAACATAAGTCATATCATTGAGGACAAGCCTCCAATACTTAGTGATCCCCATGCGCACCTGTGTGACATATCCTGAATAAATATAGATAATCAGCTCTTATGGCTGGCGCTGAGGCTGACATACTGGTCTACATACTAGGATGTGCTTCTAGGCCCAAATCTGAAGCACTAGAGCACCTGAAGCAAATGACTTGCCCTCCTGATACACTATCTTGTGCATCTCGAAGAACATATGGGCCATCATACACTATCCCTAACCCAACTCAGAAGGAGTGGCCATCAAATGAGTGACCATAGGGGCCCAGCCCATCAAAATATTGTTCTGCTAATGGTCAAACATGATGATCCCTTTGATCATCCCAGCTAATATACACTCTAATCTATGGGTCTACCCATATCACTAAACTAAGGACTCCCATGATATGGACTGGGTCAACTATGTATCATCTCCGAATAATCGCCTAAATGCATGTAAACTAGAGTTCCCTGAACTCACATAGTTAGGGCAAGGACCATGAAATGGAATGCGAAGTATCCGATAGACATCCTTCAGAGTAACTATAATCTCTCTGGTAGGAAGGTGGAAGGTTTGTGTCTCTGAGTGGAAGCACTCAATCAATGCAGTCAGTAGCCCATGGTTTACCTGAATCTCAGGTAACCGTATCAGATACTCAAAACTACAGGCAGCTAGATGAACCCTCATCGGATCAGGAAGTGAAACGCAGAGTCTCTATGTGATCGGATGAGAGATGCGGACATGTACATTAGGGTAGATGACCTACACAGCACATAAATAGGGTATCCTATCAGTCACTTGGTTGAAAAATAGGCTAAAAGTACAAAAATTCAAAATTTGAACACTTCAAAAGGTACATTAAATGCTACGGAATGAGCCTAAGAAATCACAAAATCCAAAAATTTGACCTAAAAGGGTGAAATAAGCTCGATGTTTTCCATACGACAATGCAATCTGGCATCAAAACTCGTACGAGTTTCAGTAGGTTCCCATACGACAATTCATGGTTACACGACAAAGAATATACTGTCGTACGATAATTGAGGGACCCAATGAAATGTCGTACGACACTTGGGTCCCTCTCATATGAGTTTCCTATGGTTTTGGGAAGACGCTCTATAGAAAATTCAAATGTCGTACGAGTCCCAGAGGATTGTCGTATGAGTTTCTATGCTAACGAAATTCAAAAAATTAAAAATGTATGAAAAAGATCTAAAAATGCTAGAAACATGCAAAAATGGAATCTACGGAGAGGCATAGAGGTCCACTTACCAGATGTCTGTACTGTGGAGGTCACCGGTGTCGCCAGCTGCGCTCAAAATAGTGTGAAGACATTGGAACCTTCATCTCGGCCATTTTTCTCTTAGAGGGCTCCACAAGTTTTAGAAAAGACAAGTGAATAATGATTTGAAAATGACCCTTTTGGCCCTTATATAGGTTTTGACCTAATTTTTCAAAGTGCTCTGTTTTCCATGAAAGTTGCACCTCTGGCTAATTCTGACGTTGTAAACCCATTTTTGGGATCAAAATCAAAATCTGAGATCATTTACTATGTCAAAATCGTGATTTAAAATTTTTGGACCTAGGATGACCGACTGCTTGCACAATCAACCTTCAATCATCACAAAAATCCAGAATTCAACTTAACGGATTATCTTACATCAAACTATCAAAATTTCAACTTGGTCACCCATGGTCAACTCATGGTCAAACCTAGTCAAATTGGTCTCCAGGACCTCCAAACAATGCAGAACGTGTTCTCAAACGTGTATAACCACTTCTCAAATCAATTAACATGCTTCTAAACCATTCAACATTGACTTTTCTTGTCAAATTTCAATTTTTATCCCGAAGGGGGCATGGTATTACACATCAATCAAGTCTGTAAAACACATTTATTATTATGTCAATCAAATTTTTCCTCAGTAATCAAGACAACAACCACGTCTAGTTGTTAATTCATCTAAAGACCTTGTCGCTTGGGGCATAACAGATTCATCAAGATCCATATCAATCTGGTATTCTCTATCTTGTAAATTGTATTAGCTTTTCGTAACCATCGGTTCATTAGTGTTATTTCCTTGGTTCTTCGTAACTGAAGGGTTCAGATGTGATACCATTTTGATTCCTTTGGACAATCAAGTCTGGAATCAGGTCACTCACTTCTTTCTAATCATAAGGTTTGGAATCAGGCATTTTGATGCTTATTCATAATAATTGATTCATTGTTGCTATAGTTAACATCAAACTTGGTCAATCAGGACCTAAAATCTTCAAACCTTTCAATCAGTTTCTGTCTCGAAATCAATACATCTTTCAAATCAGTTTCATACATGAAAAACATAATAATCCTTGAAGCACTGCGCTTCGCACAGTAATTCAAAGAGGGGCAAAATGTAATACCCCAAAAATGGGCTATAGGTTCATTAACCTCTTACATCTTCAAATCAAATGAAATTGACATCAAAGTCCTAACCTAAGGCACATCTGCACATCAATTCATAGAAACCCTAATTGATTATCTTAATTCTACACCAGGGAATATTCCTTGAAATATTCCTATTTATCCTAATTATCTTTAATTAATAATTATTTGGTGATAAATCATATTTATCCTAAAGTTTGATTAATTGAATATTCTGAATATTTAATTAATCAGATTTAATTCTACCACTTAATTATTTAATTAGATTTAATTACATTTATTCCTAAATTGTATTATTTAATTTTGACAATAAATCAAAAATCTCATGACTAATTGGTTAAATTCTTATTTAATTAATTAATGTCAGTTGTCAATATTTAATAATATAGTTTTTGAATAAAAGTTTGATTTAATAATTGATTAACCCATAAATCAATTGTTTTAATTCAAAAATCAGTTAAGTTGAAGATAAATCACTTCATTTATTTAATTAATTCATAATTATCTATGCACATTTGAAGGAGCAATTAAACTCTAAATTAGAAAATCAATTCAAGTTGTTATCTTTTGGAAACTCAACATCTATTTTGAGTTGAAAATTGATCTAAACTTCTGATTTAAGTTAAAAAGTTGTTATTGTATGATTTGCATGATTTTGTGAGTTGATATGTTTCTAATTTTTTGTTGACTCAAAAATCAACCTGAGTTTATCAAGAGTGATTTATGGCTTTTCTCAATGCATCCTCAAGCCCTGGATTTCTATAAAAACAAGGCTCGGCTCTTCATAATACAATCTCTCAAATTTGCACAATTACTCTGACAAAATTGCATACAAAGAATCAAACTTTTGTGACAGGCAACTTTGTGAGATCAATTCATAGTTTTCATAGCTTTTCATAGTTTTCATATCAATCCATATCATTCTAGAATAATCTGTATATCATTTCAATTCATTATAGATTAGTTTCATATCAAGTTTTTCATCCTAATTGCATAGAAAATACAAAAATATAGATTAATCTGCATTCATATAGTCATTCATCTTTTGCATTCAAATCCTTTGTTTAGGTGTTGCATCGTCACTAATCTCGGTCTAATCTGAGAATACCATACTCGCACCTACTAGAAGGTAGTAAATTGTCTGGTTAGCTTAGTTTCATTTATCTGTAGATTTCAATTTTGCTAACCTCTAATATTTTACTGAAGTGTTGTGTCCACAGCTAGGTACAATTTTTACACACACAACACTGATGCTTCTTGACAAAGTAGGGTGAACACTAAGTGCACTGAATGTTGTCTCCATTCTAGGTAAATCTCTTGATTGTCTCAAGTTCATTTCTACTACTTCTAATCTTCCAAGAAGAGTTTCTCTGGTGAAGTTCTCAGTACAAGGTATAACTTGTTCAATCATTTGTGTTGTCTGCTTAAATGCAGGAGTCAATGTCCTCAGAATTTTCCATATCACTTCATTCTCTATCTTGATTCCTTCACAAGATTTTATACCTGCAACAATCTCTGACATTCTACCAATATAGCTTCTAACAAATTCATCTTCCATCATTCTTACATCTTCAAATGCACATATCCAATTATGTAATCTAACTTTCTTTGCATGTTCATCACCTTCAAAAGTAGATTGTAAAGCTAACCAAATTTTTTGAGATGTTTTTAGATATTTTACCTGATTGTACTCATTTTTCGGAAGGGCTAAAAAAAGTGCTTCTCTGGCAAGTATGTTACACATGAATAGATCTATTTCCTCATTAGTACATTCTTCAATCTTGTCTTCATCAATGACATTCTTCTAATTCTTTGTGATTAACCAATAACCTGGTCCTAAACAAAGTAAATGTGTCTTCATCTTTTCTTTCTAGCTATCAAAATTTACTCCACCAAACTTAGGGCTTTCTTTCTTGAAATGACTCACCATGGATCTCCTTAAGCTGTTAAACTTTTCCTTCAAGGAACTGCTGCTCTAATACCAATTGTTAGAAAGTAAAGTCCACCAAGATAACTGAGAGGGGGGTGAATTAGTTATCAGATAAATAAAAATTTTATCTTCTTCAATAGATTTTAATCATGTAAGCAATGTAATCAACAACCATAGAAAGATATACACACACAATAACACAATGACACAAGATATGTTGACTAGGGAACCTCTTGATCATAGAGTAAACCCCGGTGGGAATGATGCCCACAAAAGATGCACTAATATGAAAATTCCTTGTGAGAGGATGGACTCTATTAGGAGTCTTATGAAATACATTCAATACATATCAGTCCCTGCTAGTAGACTTTGAATCCCTACTAAAAGATTCTAACTCTGTTAAGAGTTATGGAAGACAGAAGGACCCACTGCCCAAATAGCTTCAATGGAAAGATCACTGAACACACTATCCAACTGATCTCTATATTATTCAATAGAATAATATCAAAATATTATTGATCTCAACAAATTTTTCCTTCTCCTCTAACTGTGCCAAACCACACCAACTACTTCATCAGATCTCAATACCAGATCTTTGTACTTCACATATCCTCTTTCAACAAGTATTGCACAATTCTGTAATTCTCTTTCACAATCTTACAATTCACATCCACATTCTCATATTACAATAAGGAAAACATTCCTTCCTTTATACCACACTCAAGTAATTACAAATGAGTCAGCATACATATTACAAAATAAAAGTTTCCACACGTTACATAAAAATTCCATAATTACACAAAACTATCAGCTTCTAATTAAGATAATTCTTCACTCGTGTGACCTCGGACCTTGCGATCATGTCCACATCACTATCATCATGACTTAAACTTCTACTCAACTTCACATTATCAGATTCAATCCTGATTAGGAGATATCATCTGATTTCCACAAACCGCTACTTAGGAACACTGCCTGAATACTACATCCACTGATTTCCATATAAATGTCATGAATAGATGAATTTATGTATGCGCTCTTAACCACAATCTTGTAAAACATCATAGAGTAAGTCCTCAACTCTACATGGCTAGATCTTCAATACCCCACATGCGCTAACTCAAACACTATTTGCTTCTTTGCTAATCTTAAGTAGATCATTGTGTTGACATCAATGACAATCACAGTCATGAATGCAACAAAAACTGCTATAGAATGGCTATGAATACTCCCCTAGAGGATGTATTCAGCATTCACTCCTAGCATTTTTTTTTCTACTCTTTCCTCCTCTAGTTCAATCTCCTCCTTTCTTTTATCTTTCCTAGTTATAAACCTAGTCCTAACAGAACTTTTTGGGGAGCTTTCAGCATTAGGTCTTCGTGAAATATGTTTTGTATCAATTGAGGAGGTTTTTGATGCCTAACGTTCAGTTGTAGGTTTAGAAGCAGGATTTTCTTCGGTTTGGACTACTAAGGATGAGGGTTCTTCTCTAATGTTAAAAGTTTCCTTAGGTGTAGAAACCCTATGGGTCAATGGTTGTCCTCTAGGACCTACATCCTCCTATGTGAACTTCTTAATAGCTAAAAACTCTTTCCAAGACATATTGGAAACTTCATTTAATGACCTCTCTACCAAAATTTTAATCAAACAATGGTGTGATACGGACTTGGGCCTACCTTTTTGAACTTCACTTGCACTGTGCAAGATAAAATTGTACATAATATTGGTAATATTTAACCTCTAGTTATTGCATATATGGATTATTAATTTTAAGTGAAGAGAATGAAGACATGAATTCCTACCTTCACAAGTCATGTACTTAATCACATATGCAGCTATCTACACATAATCCTCTGGTATTGATAATCTCCTTGTGCCCTATTTATCTACCACTAGATAAGGGTTATCTAGATAAGTGAATTTGAGCACGAGTTTTTCTCGCATCCTTTGATTTTGAAAAGTTTCCTCCTACTGTTGGAAATCTAGTCCCTTCATCTATATGATCCTCTATGACCTCTACCCTTAAACCTTTCACATTGGCTACATTATTCTTGAGGGTCTGAGAAAACTTTAGGGAAATGTCATCGCTATAGTCTGTAAGCTTGAGGAAATAATCCATCCATCTATCATTTTGGAATGCCTAATGACACTCCTAGTCTTGAAGAAGGATAGTATGGATAGTTGGTTCATGACAGACACAAGGGCCTCCCATGGTGAAATTTAACTTTTCCTTACAAAATTTTACAATTTCTTCAAAAGCCCCTTTCTAAACGGTTCACAAACAATTGTAGGCTTCAAGAATTTTAGAAAAAAATTCAAAAACCATTCAACTTCCTTAACACTCCACTACTTTTCACTTTCTATTTGTTCTCTACAAATACCCTGCTGTTGCAACCCTTGAAAATGATACTTCTTTAAAAAATTACAAGTTGACTTCAACACAATGGTTGTAGGAGGTATTATGAGGGATGAATGAAAATTAACTACTTGAAAAGATTTAATTTGTTTAAAATATCACATCAAATTTCATCCACATTCCCTTCATTTCAAATAATTATGACACAATAATATAGGTTCTAACGTAATATTATTTGAGTGGACACAACATGCATGATGACTAGACAGGACACACAAGCATTACCCCCCCCCCCCCTCGCCTACACCCCCATATTAATTAAATAGTAGGTCCTCCTATTAAGGAAGGAAGATTTTAGGAGGATACGTAACAACCATGTGACATATTAATACAAATGAGATTGAAGTTAAATAAATGCACTTGAGTAGAATAAATATTCAACATACCTTTGTGTACCTATCGCTTGTGTCATCAATGAATGAACTAAACGATCCTTGGAAATATTAATTAGAAGTGGAGGTTTGAAAGACATGATGAAATAATGACAATGTGGAAGAAAAAGAGAACGGTATAGATGGGAAAAATTTATTACGGAGAAAAGTATTTCCATGAAATGTGTAAATATTTATTATGACTACATGAAAAATTAATCCTATGGAGAAGAATGTGAGACACTAAGTCCTACTTCTTTGGATGTAGGAACCTCAATTGAGTAGTCTTCCTTGAATTGTTGCATGAACTATGATTCTCTTAGTTGGCTTGTTATACAATTTTAAACAGTGACCATTGACAAGCAGTTTGAATCTTACTGGATCAATTGTTGTTAACTATACTACTCCATTATCAAATGCTTTGATGATTTCATTTGGTCCTGGCCAATGGGTTTGGAATTTCCTAGATTGTCTTGATATCTAGAATCATAGAGAAGAGCCCAATATCCAAGTTGAAATTTATTTTCCTTGATATAATTATCATGTCAATTATTTCACTGATTCTATATAATATTTGTGTGTTGCAGAGAAGACTTCTTGTATTCATCCAAAGTATTCAGTCGTAGGATCCTTTCCTTTTGTGTAGTGGTGAGATCCATGTCCAAGTTAAGAGTTTTTCTCAATGTTTTATGCACAAATTCTATGGGTGTAATAGTTGTTTTTCCATAGAGCACCTCAAATGGTGTGAAGCCTATGGTAGTTTTCCATGTAGTTCATAAGCCCATATTGATTCTTGCAACCTATTATCCCAATCTTTTTTATGAAGTGCAACTATCTTGGTAAGGATAGATTCAATTTCTCTATTGGTGATTATTTCTTTCCCATTAGCCTAAGGATGGTAATCTATGGATTTCATATGTCTTATGTTGTATTTATTAACCAAAGTTGTAATCAATGTGGAAGTAAACTGTACTCCTTGGTTAGTAACTATTTCTCTGGTAATTCCATACCTGGTAAAAATATCCTCATACAAGAATTTAGAAACCTTGTTATCCCTCACATATTTCATACATCTGGCTTCAACCCATTTTGTAAAATAATATGTACACACTAGAATATAGGACTTTCCATTTCAGGATGATTCAATGGGCCCTACAAAGTCCAGGCCCCATTTTTCAAATGGAGTCATAACCACTTGTGGAAAAAAATACATCTCATCTGATCTAGTTGCTCTACACATCCTTTGACACCTATCACACTTCTTGGTATATGTTGTTTCATCCTTATGTATTGTTTCCCACTAGTACCCTGTATTGAGAACCTTCATGGATGTTCTCTTAGCTGCAAAATTTCCACCACATGGTTCATCATGGAAAGAATGTAAAATATCATATGTCTCATCCTTATGTACACATATCCTCATAATCTAGTATGGTCCATTATAAAACATGTAATCTTCTATCTAGGATCATTTGAAGATTTTTTCCACAAGTAACCTTCTTTCCTTTGGTGAAAAGTGAGGAGTCTTTCCAACAGCTAAGTAATTTATCATGTCTGCATACCAAGAGTTATGAGCAATTATGGAAAATAAGTGTTCATCCATAAAGGTATCATCAATGGATATAGAATCATCTTTCACTCAAAAGATGGATAAAAAGTCAGCCACCACATTATCTTTCACAAACTTATCAACAATAGTGATATCAAATTCCCGCATTAACAACAACCACCTTGCTAACCTTCCTAAAATAGAAGATTTATTCATGAGATATTTAATGGTTCCACGATCTGTGTGTATAATGATTTGATACCCTATTATGTAGTTCCTAAACTTGTTGAGGGAATAGATAAATTCTAAAATATCCTTTTCAGTGACAGTATAGTTGAATTCGACTACCTATAGATTTTTTCTAGCATAGTAGATGGCATGCTCAATTGATCCTTCTTTCTATCCTAGCACTTCCCCTAAGGTATAGTCTAAAGCATCAGTATGACTATGGAAAGTAAATGACCAATTTGGTCCCTTCAACATAAGAACTTGAGTCAGAGCTGCTTTAACACTGTCAGAATCTTTGTCACAGACTGATGTCCATTCAAACTTAGATTCTTGCTTCAAAATATTATATAATGGTGCTTCAATCTGACTAAAATATTTAATGAATCTTTTGTAGTATCCTGCATGTCCTAATAAAATTATGACTTCCTTCTTCTTAGTAGGGATAGAAAGGTTATAAGTTACCACAATTTTAGATGGGTCTACCTAAATTCCATCTGCAAAGATATAATGGCCCAAGACCACCCCTTCTTGCATCATCATAAAACACTTTTCACTATTTAAAGATAAATTATGATCTTCACATCTCTGCAAGAATTTTTCTAAGTTTTTGTGCGCTTCTTCAAAATTTGAGCCATAGGAAGTAAAATCATCCATGTAGATCTCCATACAGTCTAAGGAAATGTTAGTAAAGATGCTAATAACTACCCTCTGCAATGTTGCTAGAACATTACAAAGACCAAAAGGTAAAAAAATGTAGGAAAAGGTTCCCTAGGGAGATGTAAATGTAGTCTTATCTTGGTCCTTTAGAGAAATCCTAACCTGATTATAGCCACTAAACTCATCCAAGAATGAGAAGTATTTCTTTCCTAGAAAATTATCTAGGACTTGATCTATGAAGGGATGAGAGAAGTGATCCTTTTTGGTTACAGCATTGAATTCTCTATAGTCTAAACATACTGTAGACATGGAAAATTGGCAAAGGCTTAAATCAATCAAAAGGTGCAATCAAGTCATCAAAATAGCATGAAAAATCGATAAATGGAACAAAGGCAATTCAAATCAAAAGAAAATTCAATTAAGTGATTAAATGATTAAATAAAGCTTGAAAAGGGGAAAAACACTAAGAAAATGATTAAATTCAATTAATGACATAGTTGTTGAAAGCAAAAATCAAAATGAACCTCTTACCCTTCATGGCTAAATTTAATTACTTTAATTAATTAATAAATCATAAATTCTCTCAACAAAGGAAAAAGGAGACAAAATGGACACAAATCACTCACTTTTGTTGAAATGGTCCAGCCTTTTGAAACCATTTAAATATTTGTCCCCCAATTTAGGGACAAAGCAAAGCTAATTGACCTTACCCAAGTATAACCATGGTTATCTCACTCTACCCCCTACCCTTGGGAAAATCTTATAAATAGAAGGCATTTTGAGACATTATTAATCCACTCCATATCTTTGAATTGCAGCAAAGCTCTTGCAATTTGCATCCACACCACTCACTTAGCATTTTCATTGATAATTAGCTTAATTGTTGATCATTTTAGAGATTTTCTTATCAAATAGAGCTAGAATTTGATAATTAGATCTAGTTTGCATATCATTTTTAGTTCAATTCTCATAATTAGAGTGTCACTAGTGAGGATTTGCAGCTGAGAGCCTCACTTACTACTTCAATTTAGAGAACCATGAGATATTTAGATTAATTGTGCATTATTTAGATTAGTTTGCTTTGAATAGTGTAAATTCTCTTTAAATCTTGTTATTTCATGAAGGTGTAAATCACTCACACACAAATGGCACCCACCGTGGGGCCCTAGGCCTCAAATTTATCATAATTTTTACGTTATTTGCAAAATTTAGACTAGAATTGCATGATTTTGCTCACTATTTGCAGGTTACAGAAAAGAAATCACGCCTGCCGGTAAAGAAATCACGCCTAAAGCAAAGAGATGTCACTTCCGAAAATTAAAATATCACCTAGAGTCTAAACGATCACGCTTATCAGCCTGCAAAATCACGCTTCTGGAGAAAGAAATCACGCCTGCGGAAATTAATTTCTCGCGTCACGGACAAGCAGCTGATGCCTTTGGTCATTAAGATGTCGCTTGGAAAGAATTAAAAGCTGCGGTAGAAGAATAAGTTTACGCCTGGTGTAAAGGGAGTTTACTGCCTTTCACATTTAATTTCTCGCTTTGAATATTTTAAATGTCGCTTTCAATTAATTAAATGTCACTTTTGTGAGTTAATTTGTCGCTTGAAATAAAGAGTTCACGCGTTCATTTAATTTGATATCGCACTTAATTACTTTAATCTCACTTGAGCCCCTTTTGGTGACGCTCGCGGTTAAAGTAATTACGTCTTTGTTAAATTAGATCTCGCTTTTAGCATGGAGAATGTCGCCTGGTTTAGCATTGATATTGTATCAGAGTAATTATTGTTGTCGCATGTATTAAAGATTTCACGCGTTTGCAAAATTTAATATCGCACTTGTCTATTTTAATCTCGCTTGAGCCCCTTTTGGTGACGCTCGCGGTTAAAGTAGTCACGTCTTTGTTAAATTTGATCTCGCCTGTAGTCTAGATGATGTCGCCTGACTGTAGTTTCTCTATTTTGTCAAAATAAGGACTGTATGCTAACTTCACTGTCATTTTTTTGTCTCAGGAGCATGGTCTGTCATAAGAAAGTGCAAAAACCAGAGAGAAGGCACAACTTAGAGGAGAAATTGATCTCTAAAAGGATAAGGAAAGAAAACCGGGTACATTCTACCTTTGTTCTCAACAATGATTTAGAGAAAGAAGTAGAATTATATGCTAAATACATTGCTGTTGTAGATGCTTACAAACAAAAATATGTCTCATTAAATTGGGAATTTAGTCCTTAAGTTTGTAAGAATTTTGCAAATATTTTGGTAAAAAGAATCAAAAGCATAATCAATTATATCATTTTAAGCTTTGATTTTGGTTTCCCCTCACTTTGTTTGTATTGTGTTGACTAACTTGTTGGTGGAGGGAACGTTTTGCTAAGGTAAGGGAAGGATTGGGAGAGAAAATAAAAAATCTACTACTTAAAAATGCGCCTAGCCTTTGCTAGCATCGTTTGAGGTATTTTTCTCATCAAGCTTGCACTTCCCTTAAATTGTGGCATTTTCAAAGTTCAAAACATAGTTTAATCATAAAAGGAAAAAAATAAACACTTCAATTCTAAGAATCCCTTTGTCACGGGATTGAAAAAGAACCAAATTGATTGTGAGTGTTTGGGATAAGGGAAAAGCAATAGGGATATGCTCTTCACTCTTTGAGTGAATCAAATTCCCAAACTTGCTCTACCAAATCCACTTTTCATGCTTTCAAATGAACATGTTTAAAACTTAGTGGGCTCACCTCCCGAGATTGCCTTAGAAGGGCCGGTGAGAGGGACAGCCCAAAGTGGGATACACTTGCTTTTGCCGCGAGAATCTGACCCACTATAAAATGAAATGCGAATATCCTTAATGGGGTACACGACAAAAGGATTTTAGCTCTTTTGAACTTCCTCTAGTAGTCCTAACGGATTGCGCAAAATCGTGCTTTTGTGCGTGTGGGAAGCCCCTTAACATAGTTGGGGGATGAAAAGCTAAGATCTCTTTTGAACGGAAAACTTACTACATAATGGTAAAATAGCAAAACTACCTATTAGAGCCATGTTTATGAACCAATTATGTGCTAGGTAGATTGTGTGGAAGCTATTCTTGTGTTTAAACCTGTGAAAACATTCAAAAATATACACATTAGAGCATTCTAGGGATATGGTATCCAATTGATGTGTGTGTTGAGATTGTTTTTATTTTCAAACAAGATATTCCAAAGTTATTGATCAAAACACCATTAAAATTTTAAACCATTTAAAATTGATCAAAAACTTTTACCTTATTCCAAAAATAGCTTATCAAGAGAAGAAAGTCAACATACCCTTAAAGTTTGTTCATGCCTGTTATTACAAGGTCACTCTCTATAAGGAAAGCATTACAAACAGACGGGACCTACAACAAAGAAGAGCTCCCATTTCCAAAGAACACTTTCATTACTTCATGAGTGACTGAAAAGCCCACTAAGGCAAAGGATATTAACAAGATGTTTAGTGGTACCCTAGGAAATATCGATCCCAATAACCAAGGGAACAACATGAATGGGGGTATAGATCCTAACAACAATCAAGGGAACAACATGAATGGGGGTATGGATCTTAACAACAATCAAGGAAATTCTAATAATGGAGGAAGAGATCCTAATTCTCAAGAGGAAAATTCACAAGGCAACAACTTATTTCCTCCTCATAATACAAACTTACCCCCAACTGCCGAAGAAGCCACGATTGAAAGAGCATTAGAGGCAAGACAATGTCCTTATTTCATAGAACTAATGAAAAAGACCATGCTTATGGATAAAGAAAAACACTTCATGGACTTAATACAAAGGGGGGTAAAGCTACCTAAAGATTTTGACATAGAGCAATTAAAGCCCAAGGAAGTAGAAGACCCTATGGAAGCAATAAGGGAACAATTCAAGGCATTACAAATGGAAATTGACAGTTTGAAACAAAACGGGGCTCCTAAGCCTTTCTCTATTGAAACCTTATGTCCTTTTCCATTCGATAAGAGTTTGGTCATGGTGCCTTTTCCCATTAATGTAACATTTCCTAAATATGAGAGGTATGAAGGAACATCTGACCCACATGATCATCTTCGGGGGTTTTGTGCATTAAGTCTTGAATTCATGCATGAATCAACCTATTTAATGAGACTATTCCCAAGAAGCTTGGGAGGAACAGCCATGGATTGGTTTTCAAAACTACCATCCGGCATAAAATCCTTTGAAGAGTTAGCATCTAAATTCGTGACTCATTACTCTTATAACATCAAACATGAGGTCACAATGATAACGTTATGTAACACGAAGCAACAAGATGGGGAAGCCTTTCTCACATTCTTGCAAAGATGGAGGACTGCATTTGCTAGATATCCAAGAAGTGTACCGAAGAAAGAAAAAATGGATATCTTTATTAACGGTTTAAGAAGCGAGCTGAATTATAGACTAAGGATGCAATGTCCTAAAACCTTCCAAGATTTGATTGATAACGGAATTACAACGGAAGAAGTGTTGATTAAGAGTGGAGAGTTGAAATTGTACAAGGAAAATAAGAATAACTCTAACTCCAACAACAACAATACCAACAATAACAACAATCCAAATAAAAGTTGGTACAACAACAATAGCCGTTATGCTGCAAAAAATAACAACAAGGGCATTGTTAATGATGGTGTAGTCGAATCCAGCAACTTGAAGGTGATTCCATTTGCCCTTACAAAGACACCAAATCAAATGAATAATGCTAATCAAGCATATAATGCACCTTCCAACAACAACAACAATGCCAACAAGAATAATCAAGGAAACAAGGATCAAAACAGCAAGTATGATAAGTATTTGAAGCCCACTCCTGCAAGACACTTTACACCCTTGGGAGAACCACTTGAAACTGCATTAAAGGCTCTCATAGCTAACAATGTTATTACATTACCCGCTATTAAGCCTTATGAACCAAACCACAAGCCAGGTTGGTGGGATGCTAAGCATCATTGTGAATATCATAGGATTCGGGGGCACACTACAAATGAATGTCTACAATTAAAGAATGTGGTGCAAGACTTGATAGATAATAACATAATCACTATTGATGGACCCCAAAATAATGAAGATCATACGGCCTTCAAACAACCTTTTTACAAACATGATAAAGGTGAATCATCAAATGGCAAGAAACAAAGTGCCAATAATCTCAACTTTGCGCCATCATATGATCATATTGTTAATGCTATCATCATTAATGAATAGCCTCAAAAGGAAGCAACAAATGTGATTACAAGAGGGCAGAATTCTAGAATGACTTTACAAGGGATAGTCTCTCAAAACACCAATCTCCCACCATCCAACATTGTGGTCAAACAACCTCCTACAGCAGCAAGGCCTTATAGTTTGGTGGACCAATTGCAACGTACTCCAACACAAATCTCAATCTTAGAGTTATTGAAGTTGTCACCAAATCATAAAGAGATTTTGGGAAAAGCTTTGGAAGAGATACATGTTTCTACTACCTTAGGGGAAGAAAAATTTCAAAATATGGTAGGACATCTTGTGGCTCCTCATTGTCTTTCATTCTCCGATCAAGATGACATGTCTATAACTCATCCTCAAAATTTGCCATTACATATAGAGGTTTTGATCGAAAGACATAGAGTCAAAAGAGCCCTTATTGATGGAGGGGCTGGCCTTAACATATGCACATTGAGTCTTGTAAAATCCTTAGGTCTATCCGAGTCTTGCATTGACCCTACAAAGAAAATCACCATAAAAGCTTATGATGAAGCTGAAAGAGCTTCTAAAGGCATGATTGTGTTGCCCATCCAAGTGGGACCAGTTAAGAAGGAAACCAAATGTCAAGTGTTGGACATGAAATTAACCTATAACATCTTATTGGGAAGACCCTGGATTCATGAGATGCAAGCTGTCCCATCCACATACCACCAATGCATCAAGTTCCCATACATGGGTGAAGAAATCACAGTTGGAGGAGACTCAAATCCATTTCAATATTGTAATGCACTCAAACCCTTGCATGAATTGTACATTCCACATAATCGTGAAGGAGTTGTTCCAAGAATCACCAATGAAGATGTACAAAATCCTCTTCAAGCTAGCTCAACTACATCAACTAAGGGCAAGGAAAAAGTGAGCTACGAGGGTCCAAATGTGATGGAAAGTCCATATGTGGCACCTAAATTGGAGACAGTGATCTACAAACCTACTAAAGAGGAAAAAGAACAAGCTAAAGCAGATCATTACCAATACATGAGTGAGATGATGAACAAATTTGACAAACAATGCAAGATTAGTTCAAAAGGGGTAGGAGAATATTCAGTTTCTTTATTTGACATGCCCATGTCTCCCAAATCACATGGAAAACCCTCAAAAGAACATCTTCCACATAAGTATAATTCTTATTTTGTGAGGGAAGATAGCAAAGCAACATGGGATAAGGAAGAGGATGATGTCCTTCAATGGCTTTATCATGATGAGGATGGTACCTTAGACACTCCCATGGAAAGAATTCAGCATGTCAATATACAAACAGAACAATATGGGAAAGGATTTGATATTATGCAAAAGATGGGATACAAAGGAAGAGGACCCCTAGGCCAAAGAAATAGAGGATTATTAGAACCTATTGAACCTGTTTGGAGGGCAAGTCATGAAAAATCCAGAGTAGGTTTTCAATATAAGGGAGAAAGTTCAAGTCCAATGCATGATTTTCATCCTCAAATAAATGCATTAGAATCCGAAGGAGATAGTGATGACTCTAGGGATTATGAATGGGATACTTTATCAGATGAGTCATGTCAAGATAAAGAAGTCATTGCTATACATACTTATGCAAAAATCCCAAAACAAGATGCTCCAATTAATGAAGAATCTCCTATTCAAAGGCCTAATATAGAACAAGCATCTAGTAGTGGAGCATGGATAGAAACATTTTGGACACCTTCAGAGGATGGAAATTCAAACGTTAGTTTTAACCCGCTTGTGGCTTTTCCCACATTGTTTCCCGTAGAGGTCGACGAGGATTCAAGCGAAGGGGACTTTGACCCTACTTCCATGGATCATCTTGAGGAAGTGCACATCATAGATCTAAATGATACAATGTATGAACCCTCAAACGAAGTCATGTCCATAAATCCTATTGATGATACCTTACCCAATAACTCCTTAATTTTGATACATCCAGACCTCATTGATTGGGATCAAACTGAACCACATGACTTACTTTACTTCCCAAATGACCAAGCAACAAACCAATACCTCAATGCGGTTGAACCCTCTTTCACCAACGGACTCAATACGAACATGATGACAATAGCAAGGGTCCAATCTCTTAGTCAAAAAAAGGAAAAAATGAAAAAAAATAAAAAAATGAAAAGTTCTATTGGTGAAAACCCAACTGTGGCACCATTAGAACCAAAAACAATGAAAATAAAGGACGTTTCTTTTGGTGAAAACCCAACTGTGGCACCATTAGAAGAGAGATTGGACACTTTACCTGAACATGAAGAAGAACGGTCATCTATTCTTATAGAACCAACAAAAAAAGTTAACATTGGTACAGAACTAGAGCCAAAGGTTGTACACTTGGCTGCATCACTTACATCTCTTGAAAGAGAGGACTTTATCAAATTCTTCCAAGAGAAACAAGTAAATTTTGCATGGTCATATGCCGATATGCCTGGATTGGATCCTGATTTCATAATGCATCATCTGAATGTTAGACCCGGAGTTAAACTTGTGAAGCAAAAACTAAGGAAAATGCACCCACATGTGGCTCTCTTAGTCAAGGCAGAATTGGAAAAATTGTTAAAGGTGGGATTCATAAGAACAATAGCATATGCTCATTGGATCTCTAACATTGTGCTGGTTACTAAGCATGATAAATCTATCCGTGTGTGTACGGATTTCAGAGATTTAAACCTTGCATGTCCAAAAGATGACTTCCCATTGCCAACCATTGATACCATAGTGGATTTGACAGCAGGTCACGCAATGTACTCATTAATGGATGGATTTAGTGGTTACAACCAAATCAAAATTGCTCCTGAAGACCAAGAAAAGATAGCATTTACTTGCCCTTGGGGTACTTTTTGTTGGAATGTCATGCCCTTCGGTTTAAAAAATGCTGGAGCTACATATCAAAGGGCCATGACAACTATTTTCCATGACATGATGCATACTTTCTTAGAAGATTATGTGGACGACATTCTAGCAAAATCCCACAATAGAGAAGAGCATTTACAAATCCTAAGAAAAATATTCATTCGGTTAGAACAATTCAAAGTTAGATTAAACCCAAAGAAGTGTGCCTTTGGTGTCCAATCCGGCAAGTTATTGGGTTATATAGTGTCAGCAAAAGGCATTGAAGTTGATCCTGAAAAAGTACAAGCCATTCTAGAAATGGAGATTCTAAGAAATATTAGCCAAATGAGGTCACTACAAGGAAAGATTCAATCAATAAGGAGATTTATCTCTCAATTAGCAGAAAAGTGTCACTCTTTCACCCGATTGTTACACAAGGACACTACATTTATGTGGGATGAAGAATGTGATAAGGCCTTTGCTACTTTGAAGACTTATTTGATCAACCCACCTATTCTTATGTCACCTATCAAAGGTAAAGAACTGTTGTTATACATATCAGCCACAGAAAGGTCTCTAGGCATATTGTTGGCACAAGAAGATGAGCAGGGAAAAGAAAGGGCAATCTACTATCTTAGTAGAACCTTAATAAAATATGAACTCAATTATTCATTCATGGAAAGAGCATGTCTAGCAGTGGTTTTTGCATCTCAAAAACTAAGACATTATATGTTGATGCATAAGATCAAATTAATTGCCAAGATTGATCCTCTCAAATACTTGCTAAGTAAAACTGCCTTAACAGGTAGAATAGCAAAATGGATCATGATCCTAAGTGAATTTGACATTGAATATATTGATAGAAGAGAAATTAAAGGACAAGTGATAGCAGATCACTTAGCAGATAACCCAATGGAGTCTACACAAACCATGTAAATTGAATTTCCAGATGCAGAAATTGTCAACATAGAAGCAAAGACATGGAAATTATATTTTGATGGATCTTACAAACAAGGAGGTTCTGGAGCAGGTATATTATTGGTTACCCCTCAAGGGTACACCATTCCAAAGTCCTATAAACTCTTATTTCCATGCACCAATAACATAGCGGAATATGAGGCACTAGTCATTGGCATCAAAATGGCTTTAGAATGGAATATTGCAGAATTACAAGTGTATGGAGATTCCCAACTCATAATCAATCAGGTTAATAATGAATACAATACCAAAGATATAACATTGATGAAATATAAAACCTTGATTGATGGATGGAAGAAGTACTTTGCTTTGATCACATTTGAACAGATTCCAAGAGAAAAGAATAGAGCAGCAGATGCCATGGCTACCTTGGCTTCATTGTTACAAAAACTAGATCAAAATGAGAAGTATGAGTTCTTGGTGGAAGAGTTGGTAAAATCGGCATTTAACCTTCCTGACACCCAAATTGTTGCTCTTTTACATGGACATGACTCTCCTTGGTATGGACCCATCTATACTTACCTTAAAGACCAAGTACTCCCCATAGACCAAACTCATGCCCAAAAATGTAACTTCATACGCCAAGCCGCCCGTTACCTAATCCTTTCAGACACATTGTATCGTAAGGGTCTTGATGGGACGTTACTTAGATGTCTAGAGGAAGAAGAGTCTAAGTTAGCTTTACACGAGGTCCACGAAGGCATTTGCGGGTCACACTCAAGCGGTCTTAATCTAGCTAAGAAAATCCTTCATTTAGGGTACTTTTGGACAACATTAGAAAAGGATGCTTGTCAATTTGTGAAGACATGCAGCAAATGTCAATATCATGGTAATATGATACATGCACCGGCTCAAGAATTACACCCATTCATTACACCATGGCCTTTTTATCAATGGGGTTTTGACTTGATTGGAATCATATATCCTCCATCTTCAAACGGACACAAGTATATCATCACAGCAACAGAATACTTCACCAAATGGGTGGAAGCAGTTCCATTAACAACAGCAACCGGCAAACAAATTTCAATGTTCATTTTGAACCACATAATTTGCCGCTATGGTATTCCACATGCCATTATCACAGATAATGGGAAACAATTCAAAAATCAGGATATTGATGAACTTTGCATGACATTTCACATTACACATCATTCGTCATCCATTTATTATCCACAAGGCAATGGACAAGCTGAAGCAACGAACAAAAATATCCTCAAAATATTAAAAAGATCAGTTAACAAATCAGGAAGAGATTGGCACGTGCAAATAAATCCCGCACTATGGGCTTACAGAACTAGTATCAAAACACCTACAGGAGCCACCCCATTCTCTTTAGTCTATGGAACCGAAGCAGTTCTACCGTTAGAAGTTGAAATTCCATCTCTACGGGTTTCATTAAGAGGATTGATCACTGATGAGGATTATAGGATTGCCAGACTACAACAATTGGAATTGTTAGAGGAACACCAGACTCAAGCTTATGAGCATTTAAAAGTTTATCAAAATAGGATTGCCCACAATTACAACAAACACATCAAACCAAGAACTTTTCAAGTAGGAGACTTGGTACTAAGAGAAAATTCCAAAAATCAAGCTGAAAGGGAAAAGAAAGGAAAGTGGGAAGCTAATTGGATAGGTCCATTTGTGATAGTGTCATCCTTTGGAACTGGAACACATAAGTTATCAGATTGTAATGGTGAAGAATTACAAGAACCCATAAATAGCATTCATTTGAAGAGGTTCTACACCTAAAGCAGATGAAATAGTATAAAGAGTATCAGATGAGAGAGCATCATAATTATTGTACATAGTTGAAAAGGGATCCTGAAAATACCAAAAACATTTGAAAATGGAAAATCCAAAAACATTGGAAAAGAAGAAAGATCAAAAACAGTGGAAAATTGAGCCTGCAGAAAGCAAAAACATTTGAAAAACTATCTCTTGGTGAAAACCTAGCAAATAGGCGCCAAGGTGATAAAGAAAAAGACAAAAAAAGACAAAAAAAAGAAAAAGACAAAAAAAAGAAAAATACAAAAAAAGAAAAAAAGAAAAAAAATAACAAAAAAAAAAAATGAAAAAGAGAAAAAAGTGCCTTGGTGAAAACCTAGCAAATAGGCGCCTCGGTAGCAAAAAAAAAGAAAGCACCCAAAGGTGAAAACTTGGCAACAAGCACTTTAGGTTCCCTTAAGTCATTTCCTTCCTAGCCACATGTGTACATAATGCATCTCATCATCCCATTTGTCTAAACCTTCATTGCATCCGTCATTTGTACATAGTCATAATAACAGTTTGTAGCATCATCCTTTGCATTGCCCAAAGTTGTCAAAATTGATACATCAAATACTTGGGGGCAGCATAAACGGATTGGAAAGTGGGTACCTCAAAAAGGATTCAAATGAGCAACATTCAGTCACAAGCAGAAAGGGATCAACATTTTCATAAGAGAGATCAGATTTTTGTAAACCTTTGATTGATAACCAAGAAGTTGACTACCACAACAAAATCCTTGAGCCTAAATTGACTTATTATTCAAGATTAAAAATCAAACATCATTTCATGATCAAACACTTGGAAATATTTTTTTTGAAGATCACAAAACAATGCAAAACACTTAGATAGATTCTTTTGAAAAGTTGGTTAAAAATCTGTTTACTTACATTAATTCAATTTGTATCAAGTCTTTTTAGCTAATCAATGATGTTTCGACTAGATTGGCAATGAGGGAGACATGATATTTTTCTTGACTATGAAGTGACTGTTTGGAGGAAGATTCATTGCCTTATGAGAATTCATCTAAAGACATGGTCATCAAAGAACCATCGAGGATTATCTTATAAAACAATGAGTTAACCTTTGTTTTTTTACGCAACCGGATACCTTGGATGTTTAGATTCTTCATATCTAAATAACAAAATCCACTTGCAACGTAGAATCTGACAAAATCAGTATTCGTACTCTCATGATTGTTTGTAATCAGTGATAGTCGTATCGATGAGACCGATGGGAAAGCAAAACGGAGGTTACCATATGAGCAGTAGATAAAAAGTGATATTCATATCATCATGTCAGTGGGCAGTGGTGATTGTATTGACTTTCCGGTCCCAAATGCTCAATGATGAAAATATATCCTCAAGGCATTTATTTGCTAAAAGCTAGTGACACTTAGCTGCATTCATATAAAAGGTTAAATGCATTCTCATGTTAGATTAATTGCACATGCATTTTTCCCAAGGGTTTCATTTCGCATCAAAAAGGGGGTACATAATATCATCAACAGGGTTAAATCAGCAAGGACAACATCACTTCAATATCATCTTTTCTACAATAAAAACATGAGATTATACTTTTTGCATTCATTCCATATCATTAATCATTACATAGATATATTATCAAAGAAAAGAAGGAAATAATCATTTACATGTGCATACATACAGATTGCATACATGAGAAATAACATATCAAAACTGCATCCATACATGAGAAAGAAATGCATCTATCTATCTATATCATACATAAGATACATTGCATCCATAGACACCATCCATCCAAAAACAAATGCATTAGATAAACACATATAGCAGCATCTAAAGGAAATCTCATATATCATCAAGTAAAAGTAGGAAAGATCATAAATGTCCTCATATCACACGTCTACTCACAACTCAATACATCAAAGTATAACAATGATATCATAAAATCAACTCTATGATCGCCCATCAACAGGGGCATCAATGTCAAATAAGTATCAAAGTACAACTGGAAAGGTGACACCAAGGTCACAAGACTATGGTACAATATCAAGTATCTCAGCATCAGTACATAAATGATCAATAAGAGCACTCATAGCTCAACTCTCGTCACCACTGGGAGGAGGCTGCGGAGGAGGCTGTGATGGAGGCTGCTGAGGCGGCTGAGGAGGTGTCTGACCAACCATAGCAACAAGGAGAGGAACCAATGGAGCCAAACCTGATACTAACTGCTGAATCATAGATGACATCTGTGATACCTCTGTCCGTAATGCTCCCACATCTGCTCATAGCTGGGTAGTACTAGAACTCTCCCCAACCTCATAGGTACTCTAAGGATCACCTGTATCTATAGGAGCTTTTCCCCGATCACGGGAAAAAGCTGCTGGCATCTGCTATGCACTTGTATCCTGACCATCCACGGTAGCCTGCTGTAATCCTACTCCCGTATCCTATCCTGTACCTGGATCCTATCTAGCAGCCCTCACATGATCCTGACAATCTATCCTCTGTCTTTGTGCTACTGTAGGACGAGGAGGAGGAGGTGGTGCCTGTACCTGTGCATCTCTCGCTCATCCTCTGAGCCTAATCACTGCCCTACCTCAGGGTCTACCTCTGCGTCTCCTCCCACCACCGACATCATCACCATCATCATCTCGCCCAGGCACTGGCTCTGCAGGGTCTGTAAATCGAGGCATCGGATGCTCCATCAACCAAGCTAGATACTCCTGCGTGACTCCGGCATCTCTGATGTGTAATCTCATGTCCCAATCCATATAACCCAGTAGTGATATTTTCTCTATAGCATCATCATATGAAGGCATGTGACCCCAAGTAGCCCGCTCTGCACTAGAATGAGCATATACTGCAGATCCCTGCGGCATAGGCTGAATCCACCCAAACTACCGTAGCACTCTACCTACCAAGAATCTCTCAAGAATAGAGTCGATCCTGCTGATCATCCATTGAGGAGAAAACATATATGGTAACTCCAAGCTATCCTCTCTCCAATCCTCGACATCAACATATGGTCTCCAATAGACCTCATCCATGTCATCAATCTGACGCCGCCAATACTCCAAGTGACCCAAGTGATGCTGTGTCACCATACCAGTATACTGCCATGCAAAAGGATATCCTAGAGGATGATCTCGATCTGATATAGGATGACTGACTGGTAAGTGCTCCCATATCCACAACTGCAAAATGTGAATCCCAGTAGATAATGAAGCTGATCTCCTGTAAACCACCTCATGAAGATCGTGATAAAGCTGTGCCAGCACACAAGATCCCCAGTCAAAGCGTCGAGGCTGATGTAGCAAATCCTCGATAATCCTGCCCCATCCCACTGAAAATCTATGACCTCGCCGATCAGGTAATAAAACACCACCAATGATAGCACCTAATAATGCTGGTAAAATAGGAAATGAGGCAAACTGAGGCCATAGGATGCAATCATCACCTATAGATGGATCTCCAAATACTCGTCGACAATATGTCCCATCATAGACTGCATCATAATATACTATCTCTCCATGAGTCGGGATCCGTAGCAATCTATAAACATCCTCAGGTGTAATAGTCATCTCGCCCTGTGGTAGCCAAAATGTGTTTGTCTCGGAGTGCCAATGCTCTGCGACAGCGGTAATCAAACCTCGGTTCATCTGGAACTGAGGAAGCTCTAGTACACATAATAAATCGCAGCGTCTAATCACTCACCTCTCGACGTCAGTCAACTGCGCCCTAAGCTCCATCACCCAGTGTGGTACAGTCCGAAGGTACAGAATAGGGACATCCTCCTGTTTAGTCAAAACAAGGGAATCACATGAGTAACTTACTATCCAGAAATCAAACAATCAATCATAGTCATCAATTTAAATATACCTATCAGACCTACCAATCCTAACTCTAAGCATTGAGGAAGGATGATCCTAGTTTTATGTCTCTAAGCATTTGAGCATAAAATGAATGGATGTTTAGATCCATGACCTAATATTCGTGATGAAGATTGATTAACCTTATTCTTCGATATTATAGCTACCTATGTCCTAATTCATTGTTGAAATCAAACAAAGGGAATACCCTAACTGAACATTCGATTGAATTCATTGACGTGATCGATATCAATCAAGTTGACGCAATCGAGCAATCAGACGTCCTAGAAAAGTCTCAAATAAACAACAACAAAAATTTTACTTACGCGACTTTTCTTTCCGGCATCATTTCTTTTACCAGAGGCGACATCTCTTTATTCATACGCGTGATTTTATTCATCCGTGTGACTTAATTTCATGGAGGCGGTATTCGATTTTCCGCAGGTGACATTTTATTATCACGCGATACACAATTAAAATGATTAAAACCCTAAGCGATATTAAATTATCCTTAGGCGACAAAAGATTTTCTAAATGCGTGAGAAAACCTAATGAAGGCGACATCAAATTTACCGAAGGTGACATTTTAAATTTTCAGGCGATATTAAATAGCACGGAGGTGACATTTCTTTTCACAAACGCAGAATTAAAATTTTTAAATGCATTAAATGAGGTCATAAATGCAACTTTAAAAACCTGAGGAAAATTTTAATGACATACCGGAGGACCATCGGTCGCTCTCCGACTGAACCAGCGTGCTCTCTCAAACCGATGCTCGCGATGTGGGACCACCATCATCTCAAAAAGCCTAAAATCAGAGCTCAAATCTCAAGAAGGAACGGTGCAAATGAATAGTAAAATGAGGGGTTTTACCCTATTTAAGGTGAAATTGGTCCTAATAAACACTTAAAAATGCACTTTGGACCTATTATAGGACATTTCCATTAATCGGGGCATGAATCAAACTTGATTGTTTCTTTCAAACGGTATCAGAAATCAAAACATATTCTAACTACTCAAAATCTTTCAAATCAAGGAATCAATATGTTTTATTTCTGAGGGGGCATCAGAGTATCAAATGGGCATCACATCAAAAACATTTATCAGTGGGGCATATCATATCATATTGTATCATATCAAGTATCATATCATATCAGTATCATATCAGTATCATATCATATCAAGTATCATATCAGGAGGCAAATCAATTGCATATCAGTTTCATATCAAATCTGTTATCATATCAAATCTATCAGCATATCAGCAATCAATGAACCTAGGACCTTTATCAATCAACCCAGGACCTTTATCAGTGAACCCAGGACCTATCATCAAATCAGATCAGTATCATATCAGAGGCATCAAAATCATATCAGCACCATCAGCAGAGATACATCATCGTCATCAGGAAGTACATCAATCAGAACGATCAGAGGCATATCAGAACCAGGACCTGAATCAGATCATCATACTAAGGGAATCTTTGAATCGGTGTTCTTCGCACATCGACTCAAAGAGGGGCATTTGTAGACATGGAAAATTGGCAAAGGCTTAAATCAATCAAAAGGTGCAATCAAGTCATCAAAATAGCATGAAAAATTGATAAATGGAACAAAGGCAATTCAAATCAAAAGAAAATTCAATTAAGTGATTAAATGATTAAATAAAGCTTGAAAAGGGGAAAAATACTAAGAAAATGATTAAATTCAATTAATGACATAGTTGTTGAAAGCAAAAATCAAAATGAACCTCTTACCCTTCATGGCTAAATTTAATTACTTTAATTAATTAATAAATCATAAATTCTCTCAACAAAGGAAAAAGGAGACAAAATGGACACAAATCACTCACTTTTGTTGAAATGGTCCAGCCTTTTGAAACCATTTAAATGTTTGTCCCCCAATTTAGGGACAAAGCAAAGCCAATTGACCTTACCCAAGTATAACCATGGTTATCTCACTCTACCCCCTACCCTTGGGAAAATCTTATAAATAGAAGGCATTTTGAGGAATTATTAATCCACTCCATATCTTTGAATTGCAGCAAAGCTCTTGCAATTTGCATCCACACCACTCACTTAGCATTTTCATTGATAATTAGCTTAATTGTTGATCATTTTAGAGATTTTCTTATCAAATAGAGCTAGAATTTGATAATTAGATCTAGTTTGCATATCATTCTTAGTTCAATTCTCATAATTAGAGTGTCACTAGTGAGGATTTGCAGCTGAGAGCCTCATTTACTACTTCAATTTAGAGAACCATGAGATATTTAGATTAATTGTTCATTATTTAGATTAGTTTGCTTTGAATAGTGTAAATTCTCTTTAAATCTTGTTATTTCATGAAGGTGTAAATCACTCACACACACATACCCTCCATTTCCCTCCTTTCTTAGGAACTATGACAAGAGGTGACACCCATTGATTGTCAAATATAGGGTAGATGAAACTTGCAATCACCAACTTGTGCAATTATCCTTTGACTATCTATCTGAGAGAAAGAATAATCCTCCTATGGGGTTGCCTCAATGGTTTGAAGTCTTCTCTGATATAAATTCTATGAGTACATAACTTAGGATCTAATCCTTTGATATCACTAAATTCCCATGTGAAATCTTGTTGATGAGTCTAAAGTAAGGTAAGCATGGACTCTTATTTTGATGAGATTAGACTTTTTTTAATGTTTGAACATTTTCCATGGTTAACTTCCAATTGTGTTTTCAATTCCACCATAGAGACTTCACTTAGAGTATTTGATTGAATTTCATGTGGTAGTAAATTATGAAAATAGTCTATGGCTATAGGAAAGTGTGGTGAAGAACAAGGTGGAAGAATAGTTTGCAAAGGACATGGAGTAGTTTCACAAGACTAGTGTTCTACTCCATAGTGATTTTGAATAATGGAAGATAGGATATCATCTTCTTCTTGTGCGGAAATCAATGGTTCTCTTTTTATGATCATAAGTTGTTTGACAGAATTGACTTCAGCCTCTTCTTCTCCTGTAATCGTCCTAAGGTATGTTCTTCATTAAGATGAGGTTGTGCAAGAGAATAGAAAGAAATTTTATTAGTGAAATACCATCATAAATAGTCATATTTCCTGACCTACATGCTATAAAGGCATTTGTAGTAGAAATCCAAGGTCTTCTCATTATAACTGGATAACCTCCCAATTTTCCTTGGGTGAAAGGATCAAAAAATCATCAAGATATTCCCAAGAATCAAGGGTAACAACCAAATCTTCTATCATACCATGAACTTTGGTTGTTGAGATATCTTCAAGCTATAGGATTGTTAAAGTGGCTCTTAAGCTTGTGACATCAAGTTGCATCATGACGTCTTTAGTCATAACATTGATGGTTTCTCCTGAGTCAACTAAGGCATTCATAACCTTAACCCCATTGATAACAATGTTAACTAATGGACTACCTAGGTCAAAGTATTTAGGAATGGAAGCCTTTTCAAGCATCAAATTAGATAATTGATCTAGTACATGGATAGTTTTAGGATCTTTCTTATTTCTTCTTGGATTCTTCAAAAAATCCTCCCTGATTGATTTACGATAGATAGGAACTTCTTTTATATCTTTTAATAGGGGTATTTTGATACAAATATGTTTCAACTGGTCAATAATGTCAAAAGTAGAATCATCTTGTAGATGGGCTATTTCATTATCAAGTCTATGAGGAAATAGAGGAGTTTTAGGAGGTAACTTAGAATGTTGCCTCTATTGTACTAGAGTTTGTTGAGCAAGTGGAGCAACAGATTCTTGTTGGGTCATTTCCTTTGAAGGTGCCTATGTGATAATAGGAGAAGATGGTGTTGGAAGAGTAGTATCTGATCTAAGATAGATATCATTAACATTTATAGCATATGCAGGCTGTTGATTTAGATCTGAGGAATAAATTTTTTTCTCTTGGGGTTTTTTATTGGGATTAAGTGTTGGTTTTGTTGGAAGTTGTGTAGGTTTTAATGGAGGTGCATTTTTTGTAGGAAGGGGATTTGGTGGCATTAAAGATGGATACTGAGGTTTCTAGAGGAAACCAAATGATTAGTTATTCCAATGTTGACCACCCCTCCACTGAGGTGATTGTTTCCAATTACCTTGTGGTGGTTTCCATTAATTCTTGGATTATTGCCAATTATTTTGGGGTTGTTGCCAATTCCCTTGAGAGGATTTCCATTAATGTGCAATATTTTGGTAGTTTGGCCACTGAGTTTGTGGATTATTCTAGGGTTGGGATTGATAAACTCTAGCATTATGATTAAATTGTGGTTGCCAATAATTACTAAAATAATTTGAAAAAGGACTGATAAAATTCAAAGAATCTTGTGGCATACCTTGTCTTGTAGCCCATGGTTTCCTTTGAGAAATGTAAAAGACTTGATCATCGTCTCCAAATTAGGCACCATTTTGCATCTATAATCCTTCTTCTTTTCCTATAGTGGGGGCATAATTATGCCAGCATGGCCTCAGCTTCCTCTTGTTTCTTCTTTTATTGCATAGTATCCAATTGTGTTTCCATGTTGATAATGTCTTTCTTGAAGTCTGATAGAAGATGATTTATTTATGTCCTTGAGACTCCAGTGCCATTTGATTTTCCCATTGCAAATTTATTTCCTCTTCCTTTCTTGACAGCAACTCTGGAATAGTTGAGATATATCTTCTTTATGTCATCCCATGTTGATTGATTTATATATCCTCCTTCCATCAAGTCCAGAGATTCAGTACAACCTTCATTTATCCCTCTAGGAAAGAGAGATTTATGGTAATCTTCATTAAGTTGATGTTGAGTGTTCTTTTGTAGACTAAATAGGAACCAAGATATGTATTCCTCCAAACTCTCATCCTTTTTTTGTGTCATCTTAAAGATTTCATCCCCTCTCATATCATTTCCTCTGTAATAATCCTTGTACTTACTCAAGAATGTAGCCTTCATCTCATCCCATACATGCATAGCATATCCTCCTAGGCCCATGAACCATCTCAATGCTAACTACTTAAGAGTTGCAAGAAATAATTTAAGCCTATGAGCATCAGTAGTGTAGTCATAGATTCTACAAAGAATGTCAAACTTAAAAAGAAAGGTATCAGGATGCTCTATTACTAAGCCATAAAACTTAGGAATGGCTGAAGAAGGAATATTCTTGAGGTTTTTATTGTCATGTTGATCATTAATATGAAATGGAAAGGTGGGAGGAGCTTCCATTCTTGGTTCACCTCTTGGTTGATAAACTACTAAAGCCAGTTGATTATCAACTTGCAAATTTTGATTGAATGGATTATCAGGAGGACGAATATAAAAATTGGCCAAGATTTCAACAAAGGGATTTAGATCAAGAGGCTCTTTAAAGATATTTAGACCAATAATTTCTTATGAGGAACATGAGGAAGTGGGTAAATTTTGAACAGCATCATCAAAGGGATTCTCTTATTCTTATTCTTATTCTTCTCGTTGGACAAAGATTTCCCCTAGCTGATTTTCAAGGGCATTGGGAAGGAATATTTCTAAGGAATCTCTTCTTCTTATATACATGCACAGGTTTAGTGATTCAAAATATCTTGGGCAGAAATGGAACTTTCAAAAATGTTAACTGTAACAACTTAAAATTAACATAAAATGAACTAAAAATTTTACTCATGACTGTAATAGGTCCTTAGCTTGACACCATCCCTAGAAATGGTGCCAAAAATGTAGCCCTTTCCAAATGGATAAATAACTTGGTTCAACTCCTCTACTCATAGATTGGTCATCTTAACTGAGAAGCTATCATCCTATGGTAAGGTTCATTTAATATGTCAATCTTGGGGTGTAAACTTGAAATGTGTTTGTACAATATATGCGCTAAGTCTCCATTGAAGTCATGCTAAGTACTTTTGAAAAGGAATAATGTAGGAAAATAGATGTTTGAATGTAAAAGTACTTGGTTACCATCTACCAAAGCATAAATATCATAAAACAAATTGCAGAGTCTAAGTTCAGGTCTATCAGGTAGGAAAATACTCTGCCTGCTTTGGTTGTAGGAACAAACACAAGAACTATTTCCTTGTGGTTGCAGGAATAGACAAGTGACTAAACAACAACCATAACAAATGTAAACAAACAAAAAAATGTAAAGGATCACTCACAAAGTGGGCCCCCTTGTGTGAGTGAATCCAAGTTCTTCAACACACTATAAACTAAGAATAATCATTGATTTATTCATATGATAAAAAAAGATTATATATGGTACTTAGAAACTGTGGAAACTATATTGTTAAAAATAATTACATTAATATCAATCTATTGTTGACTGATCTCTCTCTCTAGCTAACCTCTGAAGAGGCTTCAGAATCTTATTTATACTTAAACTTACAACTAACCGACGACAACCTAACTGACCACCTCTAACAAAATATATGGGTGTAGTTATTACATTAAAAGCAAAAATGAGATATTATTTCAACAAGGAAGAAATAGTCTTCTTATCCATGAGAGGAAATATAGGAAAACCATTCCCTAGATTTCTACATCAAAAAATTACTAAATGCTCCAATTGGAAAGTATGAAAATAATTTGGGTCTTTAATGTTGTCCTCATTTCCACCCCCGACTACATGACTTAGTCCAAGAGCTGGTGAAACTTATTAAGTATCTAGTTGGTTGTTCTTCCCTATTAACCTATTCTTGCAGTGAGAGTTTAGGATCACAAAACATGGAGATACATCCATTCCACATTACATACATTTATTAAAATTCAGATTTTACCAATATGGATATATCACATGGCTACAGGAAAATAGACTATTTGGCTATAGAAAACCCATTATGCTTCAATTACTCAAAAAGGAATAATATAAACATAACTATGGTTTAAAACATCAAGTATTCCATCCTAAAAGTATAAAAATCCATATCTTGTATGTCTATTAGATACTGCTTTAAAAGTCATAAAACTATTAAAGTAAAAGTCTTTAAACACCATAAACCCTATATCAATTTAAAGCAAAACAAGAGAAACATAGATAGAATAAGCTATTATTTCATCCCATCAGTTTCTTCATATCATATTAGAAATGTTTTTCATGTTTTATTTGAATATTGTTAGATTAGATTATTATTACAATTCAATATTAGTTTCATTTGTTTTTAATAGTGTTTCAGTTAAATGATGAAGTATATTAGAACACTAAAGATTAGACAGAATCTTTATTGATCTCATAAATAGAATCGTGTTTGTTTTTTCAATGTGTGGTCTTAGGTTAGGTATGTTATCTTTACATTAATGCAAGTGTAGTGTAGTTTAATTTAATGAAAAGTAGAATTAGAATTTATTTTCAGCAAGCTCAAAGTAGACTAAGTTTATTTTATGCAATGAGTGGTAGATTAGAAGATTCCATAAAGTATTCCTATGAGTTATGTCAAGTCCAAGATGTATAGTTAGGAATAGATTAAGTTAATTGATAAGAGTAAAGGTTGATAAGTTATAGGAGTTGCAGTTCAGACTTAAAGAATTTTGTAGTTTGAGTACTTGTATGATAGTTAGCAATGGAACCCAACCAAGAGGAAACCAATAGCAATCACGGCAAAAAGGCCTCCAAACCAAAAATAGCCTTATCACATACAGCTCTAGACATCTCTAGATTGACAATTATAAACTAAATAATGCAAGTATTGTGACAACAATGACCTTGCCCATAAAATTAAAATTAAATTTTAATTTAATATTTTGGGTTAAAATATGCATCAAGGCTATGGTTCAAATCCCCACATGCTTAAAAGGCTCGGGCAAGGGGCTAAGTCTCACCATGATGGTGCCCTAACAATATAACTATTAGTGGATACTAATGTATACCAACTGTGATACCAAAAGGATGAGGGGTTTGTAAATGTTCATACAACTAGGGTAAGGAACAAGAAATTATATTTTTTTCAAGAGACCAAAATAGGTCAAATTAAGGGATAATTTTGAGAAACCCCCCGGGGTAAAGGTGTAAAATATTGGCAAATATTTCATTATTTTAGGGGGGAAATATTAATTTTGATGGCAAAAAAATTTAATTTTAAAGGAAAAAATATTAATTTCTATTAGTAATTATTTTCCAATCATATGAAAATTCTATAAATTCCTAGAAATTATTTCATTATCGTGTGGGAAAATAATAATGTATTTGGTGAATATTTTACTTATAAAGAAAACTATATATATATATAAGTGTATTGGTGAATTTTTTTATTTTGAAGTGTTGGCGAATAGATTTGTCTTCCTATTTTTAAATTAAAATTGAATAAAGACTCTATACTTCTAAAGACAAACGATTCATCAACAGTTGGGTAAGCATAGAAAATTGCTTCCCTCTATATTTTTAAGGTACAGCTTCCTTGTATAATATTCAGTGAATTATTAACAAAAAGTAAAATCATACACCTTTGATCGGAAAGTGTAGAAGGACCAGTCGAATACTCTTGGGTATCGAGGTGATTTATAGAATCAACATAAGATTAAATTGAACTAAGAAGAGAACTGAGATTTATCTACTGCTTCTAAAGCAAACAACCTATTAAATAACTTAAGAAGGATGAGCTAGAAAGAAACCAAAAGCGACTGAATATAAATAACATATGCACATATTTAAATGTATCAACTTTCAAAAAAATTAATACATTCCAGATTTTGATTCAAAGATCTAAACCATACCATGCATTCATATATTAATATAAGATTAGATCAAAGTCTAATCAAAAATCAATCACAGCTGTTTCAAAAATTAAAAGACTACGCTAACTATTTACTTCCAAAAAGAAACTATCTATTTCCTATCTATATTTTCTAACCCCTTCTTTGTTCAATGCTCCAACATTAATAATTTCAAGTCCGAGAGAGCCTCCAGAAAAACCCGGCCTCTCTGACACCAGAAAAATTGTTTAAACTAGTTACATAACTAAAAATAGAGTATCATAGCACGTGTCATTTAAAACATAAAGAAAGGGAAAAGTTGTCCTGACAACTACTAACTCCCTCCGGGGCCTTCTGACATGGCGGTCTATACGAGCTTCCAGGATCAAAAGATGTTCACCAATTCCTGGGCTGGCTGGAAATGCAGATTCTTCAGACCTATCAGCTTTGCTCGAGTTGCATTCTTTTCCCACCTCAACTCCCTAATTCTCTCCTCCTGCTTAGGTAACTGCCCTCAGTTCAGCAGCAACATAGATTCCACATTCACAATTCTAGTGAAATCCTAAATTGTAGGCGCTTCATTTTCCTTAAGAGCATTCATGGTGTCTGTAAAGACTTTAGACATGGCATCTGCATCTCTGTTACCTTCATCAATTTGCAGAATACTCGAGGGATTCACTATTTTGACATCTTTGAGGGCATCCACATGCATATCCAGCACTTCTTTCTTGATTGCTTTAGCCTGAGAGATTGCGGCCTTGAACATCGTATTTTTCCATCCAAAGTTTTGTTTCAGGATAAATAGCATACAAGGGTCCACTAGTTTCATCGAGTTCTTAGCCAAGAATTGAGTCACACCATAGGTTTTTATCTCTCGAACCTGTAGGACGATCGCTACCCATTTCTCTTCCTCCATCTCCCAATTTGGAACCAGGGTTTGAACTTCACCGAGTAATCCTTCTCCATCTAGACAAGTGGATATAAACTCGCGAATGAAAGCACTCCCTTCAGTTATAACATTGTTTATCCAAGACTTCATGACTTCCATCAGAACCCTCCCCTATTGCATCTGTTTCACTAACCGTTGGCTTTCAACTAAATTCAGATCAAAATCTTGGGAAGACTGGGCTAGTGGCAGTACTCCATCGTCAGCAAGTGAGGAAAGAAATTCAGCCATGGTAGAGACCAGTTGTTTCAGCTCGTGTTTCTCTCGTCCATCTTTTTGCGACTGCCTGAGCATGTGATCAGCTGAGAATTTAAATAGGTGATCCCTTGAATCCCTGTTTAGAACACCAAGCTCCATTTTCAGGATTTTGAAGTCTTCAGCCTACGGTTCCTAAATTCCCTCTTTGGGCTTGAAAGTGGATATTTTTGCGGTTACCTTTCCAATAGATGGATCGGTAGAGAGCCTAACATCACTCTTCATTCTTTTTGCTTTGGGAGTCTAGGTAGCATATTTAGTGATGATCTCCTTCACAGGAAGTGAAATTGGTTTATAAATTTTTCTCTTATTTACTGACTTAGTTAACCAGGGAGGAAATGAACCAGTGACCATCTGATTATCAGGAGTTTTTACAGGAGTATTCTCAACTTGAGAAAGATACGTGCCCCCGGAAAGGATTTCCTGAACCTTTTCCTATTGATTTGGTGGAAAAGAAATGTCATCATCATTAATCTCAATATCCAAGTAGTCTGATCCCAAGGATGCCATTTGACAATGATTTTCTACTCTTGTCTAGGTCTCGATCTTGGTGCGGTAGGATGCCCACTTGGAATCACTTTTTTCTTAGGGGATGTAACTTTACCTGCATTTTGAATCACAGTAAATACATTAGATGGGGCATGTTTCACATTTTTTAAAGCTGATCTTGCACTATGCTTTTCAAGAGGGGGGGTCTTAGCTATTTTCTTTTTCTTTTCTATTAACCAGCTTTATGTGACCCTGAAAATAGTTTGAGCCCTCAGCTTTATATCATCTTCTCCTTTCCTGTTCCAATCTATGTTCGGGGGACTTCCTACTTCTACATTGCTAACCTCTGAACCTGTGGCTTCGGAACTATCTTCTTCTACACCCTTATTATCAAAATTTAACTGCAACATTTTGATTTATGGAATGACAAGTCTGGAGTGATCTCTTTTCCAGATTGCATCCTTGTCACCGAGATCTTCCCATAGGTCCTAAAGGTGCGAGCTTGGTGAAGGATAATTACTTAGACTCAGAACTTGCCTAGTGAAACCCTTCTTGTCAAAACCCCTTCTTAATTCATAAAACTACAAATGAAAACTTAGCAAGTTGCTTCCTATCACCGAAGTGTCCATCATATTATTACAGGTCAAGTTGCTAATCTTGATTGGGAACATAGAAGGCCATTTTTCTTCAGCAGGGTATTTTTAATAACCGCGAATAGTTGCCTGCAAACTTCTGCCAAAATAAACTAGTCGAAAGCAAACCTTGGGAGCCTAAGCAGTTCATCATCGAAGCCTCCAACCCGGATGTAAGTGAAACATGGGAACTGAATGAATAGACTTCCATAGGCTTGAATCAATTTCTGTGCCTCCAATGAAACTCTCTGGTTTGGGACTCCTGCCAATTATTGACACAATCTACCCAGGAAAATAGCATGAACCTTCCTGTAATTTTCCAAAATTTTATCCTTTCTCAATAATGGATAGTATTCATAAATTAGAAGATCTTCATTCTAAGGAACCTGTTGAATGGAAGACAAATCTTGTGTGCATGCCAAGCAGTATATCAAATAGGAGGACATAAAGAAATCCTTCTTAATAGCCTGAGCCTGTTTAAGTTGGTCCCTCAAGGAACTAGCAATAATCTCTGCCTAATCAATATGTTGCCCCCCTTCCAAGACTATCTCTATAAAATGAAACATTCATTCCTCATAGAGTAGAACCTATTATGAACCTTTAATCCGATGAAGCAACACTATCACATCATGAATAAGAGGTTTCATGTGATCTTTGGTAAGAACTTTAGGTAACCAAGACCCACCTTTGTAATTGGTTTGAGTCCACTTCCTAGCCACATGACTCTGGTTTTTATCTACGTTCTCTCTATATTGAGCTAGAGATTGGGTGGGAGTAAAACCGACAAGGGACTCTTCCGAGATTTTAAAGATAGTCATAATAGTCTCCCTATTGACTGGCACAAGGGTTTGGCCTTCTGCACTCATAATGCACTTAGATTTAACATCATATCGGTTAATACATTGTTGAACCAATTCTAGGCATACAGCTAACGGCGAAAAAACCGCAGCTTGTAATAATCCACTCGACAGGAACTCTAAACTATGATCCTCCGCTGCACGGCTTGTAAGGTCAATTGCCATTTTTTCTACTGATACTCCTAACAAGTCTGTGTTTGAGACAATGGGAGCTCGACATTGCATATTTTTGACATTTTTGAAGAAATGCATACTGGACCTCATATCTGCCTCAAGAATGAAAACAAAAGTGTCCCCCCCTCTTTCGAAGCAATATATTAAATAGTAATAGGAAATGAGAAGAGCTTTAGGAGCTACCTGTTTTACATAGACTTGGAAAAAATTCTTCTCCAACAGCTGAGACTCCACAGAAAACTTAATAGGAAAGAAAGACTTACAAAGCTGTTTATATTTTGAAAAAATTAAAGCCCTGAAAAATTGACTTTAATGAGCATTAGTCAGGGACATTAATTTCAAATGATGTGAACAGTGATGACTCGGCAAAAGGAAGTCCTTAAAATCTACCATCTTTATTATCATTATTAACCATTCCTCAAATGATATCTCCCGCTCGTGCTAATGATTTCATTAATCGTCACCCAAAACTTCATCCGAGATTTGCTTTATTGTTCCCATCAAATCAAAATTGCCCGTCTTTAAAACTTAATCATCATTTCGGTGTCAGCTTATATCATGGGTCCCATCAACTATCCTTTCATGTATGACTCTACTGTAATTTATCTTTGAACCTCTTCGAACTACTTTGAACCGGAGTTCAAAGTGGTTTGAAGTGGTTCATCACCAAAAAGATGATGTAGGTCGGGGCCCACCTGCAAAAAATAATCATTAGAAAAGAAATCCTTCATTGAATTGCTTCAAACTACTTTGAACCGAAGTTCAAAGTGGTTCGAAGTGGTTCAGGTGGGACATGAGTCTTGAAAAAGGTTCATATAAGAAAGGCCGAATTTGAAGTCGACAAACTTGAAGACTATTTCTTAGATGACTTTGAAGGGCATAAACGCTTGAAGGATTATTGCAGGGAAAACTGTCAAGAAAATGCGTTGAATGAGCTTCAAAATAATGAACTAGCAAGGATCTTAGACACTTCAATAATGGTGACTCTAACTATCTCTAACATGAAGGAAAAAATATTTAAGTGTATTAGCAAAGTGTTTTCAATCGTATGAAAAATTCTAGAAAGATTTTACCTAATCTTTCATTATTTATGGGGAAAATATATTTTATTGGTGATTTTTTTCAATCCATGTTCTCTTAATAGCCACTTGCCATGAATAATGACTCATAATGATTGGCCAATGCCAAATGGAAATTAATGTAACAATTAAAGAAATGTCACATCAAATCTCGAGAGAATAAATCCTCGATTTGTTGCCATGTTTCCTACACTGTGGTATTGATAATCATGGCCACAGGCACACATACCTAACAACCATCATTTCATTGTTATAATTTATAAATTTGTATTATTTTCAACCATTGGATGGTCCAAGATCAATGGCTAAAATTCTATTTTGGGCCAAATTTTTTAAGGACATGAAGTTCTACAGAAAGTATGTGGAATGGAGTCACATGTCAAATCTATATACTTAACACCACGTAGTAACCTTAAACGTCAACCACAAGTGGTTATGAGGATGGTTGATAATGTTACAACTTGTGATGGACATTAAATAAATGTCATGTCACTGATATTCTCAAGTGTGATCATCTATGGATGGCGTCAAATTTGGTATTGATGGAATGACATTATTCCCAGTTTCTCACACTTTCATTTGTGACAAATATTTACAGATAAATATCAAAGGACTGGGAGCTATTATTGACAGTGGTAAATAGTTTGGGTGGCATTTTTAGGCTATTTATAGATTATTTAGTATTTTTACTCTTCAATTATCCTTGGGTAGATAGAATGTAGTACTTGTAACTTGGTTAAAATTATGGTTTAAGCCTTATCAATATTTCATCTTTATTTATAAATTCTCTTAGAGTTTGGGTAGATAAAGTGTGGTAGGTTGGTAACTAGGTGTACATTGTAGAATATGAAGATGGATAGTCCTATATGGTTGAAAATTGAGGAGAAGCAGACGGCCTTTTTGGGCAGTATTATAGATGAGACAATGTAATCAATTTGTAGGCAGGACTAGTTTGGAATGTTTATAAACTAGGGCATGAGGATGGTTCTAGGCTGTGAATTTCTAGTATCTATTGATAGATACCGAGTGAATACAAATATTGCATCCCATTTTTTGGCCTCTCTTCTCGACCTCAGAGGATACAAGGCAGAGATATTATTTCTTCTCAAGCATATTTTTAAAGAAGAATTCTTGAGGGGATTACTGCCAACTTGTTGCCCTAGCATAAATAGGGGGATCCCATGGCCAAGAGATATTATTTATTCATTTTGTTTATATCACACAATTTGGTTTCATTAATTAACTCTAATCTAGGTTCATTTTACAAATAAAAATTAAAAGGTTGAAAACAGTAATTTCACTAAGTAATTAAGAATATTTTGATAAACCCTAATTTGCAAAAACCCTAATTTGCATTAATCTCACACTATAATTAATTCCTTAAGTATTTGAATTTATTAACTAAATAATCCCTATGATAAATTGATTTAATTCTAAAGTCCTAAGTGCTTTAAATTAAATTAAAAATCCACCCCCTTTAGCTAATACACATAAAGGAATTAATATTACTTAGTTATGTGAATGGATTATATTATTTGGATTTAATAATTCAAAATACTCGAAGGGTCACCCATATGTGGAAATAATTCATTCTTTAATTAAGTAATTCCTTAATATTTGTCTCAATTGGGAATGAAGAGTCAACCGTTTCATTTCAAGAACCTCTTCATTCTCTCCCCAGGCTTGTCTATATAATGAACCTTCTTCCTCATTCGAAAAAAAGGCAATTTTGAGAGTAACTAAACTATAGCCAATTTTAGTCTCATTTTCATATTTTCAAGCTTTCATTGCAATTAGTTTAATTCTCATTTTAGTGTTAATTGCATTCTCATACTAGCATAATTTGCTTATTGTTATTAGTTTAATTTGCACATTTCTTTCAAGTTCTTAGTGTAATTGCATCTTCATTCTTAGCTTTAATTGCATATTCATCTTAGCTTAATTTCATTTTGTTCAATCTTTCGTGCTTTTAAATCCTCCGTCTTAGTTTGGTCTACTAGTTGTTGGCTCTCCAATCTAAGAGTAATTAAACACCCCAACTAATTAGGAGGCAATAGGTCGATTCACTATGAATCTGCGAATTGATTAATTCATACTCATTTTCATAATTTGATTTGTGAGAAATGACTATGTTGTGTCTATGGCTGGATTAGAGGTTCACGTTCAGCTATAAACATTATGGTGCCCACCATGGGGCAGAAAAGATCATTTCTAACCTCACTCTTTAATTTTTCTGATAAACAATTTGAATTATGTCATGCGTCTATACTTCTTTGTGTACAAAATTTCACGTGAGATTCTAGAGCGTGTCACGCAAAGATTTTCTCCCAGTAGAACTTTGTTTCTTGAAGAAACATTTTTGTCGCACAGGAGCATGTACTTTCTTGTGCACAGTGCAGTACTTCCTCGCGTGAAGTTTTACTGTTGAAGGCATTTAAAATTTCTAGATTCTGCAATTTACTATTTTTTTTTCCTGACATCTACTTTTTTTTGCTGTTGATTTCATATCTCTATTTCTGTCACAGCATAACAGTGGTCTGTAGGTCACTTTGTCGAAGATCATAAAACTTGCTAATAGTTTGCTTGCAGGACGATTGTTATAGATCTTTTAAAATGTTGTCTTTGTTTTCTTGCTTTCATTCACATAGTATAATTAGGGCTTTGTTACAATTTCTCAAGGGTCCTGATAGAAAAGTAGGGGAATAGGCTCTTCATTACGTGGAAGTGATGCCCATGGATGAAACCGAGACCCAGATGTTGCTAGAATGATGGATACCTAGGAAAGAAAAGTAAGGTACTGAATCTTTAGCACTTCTACTTGCCAGGGGATTATGCTCTTCTCTCTTTGAGAGAACCAGAAACCCAAAAGCTTGTGGATTTGGTGGAGTGAAGCTAGCTCAGTGATGAATTTTCTTGATGTGTTTGGGTAAGGTGAAGAGGTAGAGAATTATGCTCTTCTCTCTTTGAGAGAAAGAGAAAATCAAACCCTCAGATCCAAGCCAAGTTGTGTCACCTTTAGAGGGCCTGTCGGAAGTTGAACCTCTGGGAACGACCCAAGTGAATACGCACCTATCATTGATGATTCCACCTCACTATAATAAAGAATTTTTTTTTGAGTCTAAAGACTCCAAAACCATGTTAACTTCCTTCTCTTGATTTTGACAATCATCTTGAGAAGGTTTCATTTGTTGTACTAAGTGGCGCCGCTCCTAGCCCTAGCCCTACTTTTGGGGGTGTATGACTTTCAGGTGTTGGTGTGGCTGTGAGGCTCTAGCCCTATATTGGGGGCACTGAAGGTTAGTGTGAATAGAAGCCCACTAAAAACTTTCCCTAGTTATTTTCCTACCCAAATCACCTCCGAAAGGAGTCATAATCTTTTCCTAGGGAGGGGGAAGAATCTATCCCGTAGATTCTCACCATAGGCATGCACCTGGATGCTTGAAGGTGGTATATGACACTGGCCCCTACTTCAAGGGTAACCTTCAAACATATACTATTGAGTCCTTGGAAATACCAAAAACACGAGCGCCCTCTAGGGGGTGACATGGCTGTGTGAGGTGAACGCATGCACATAAGCAGTGAGGCAAAGGTTTTGTCTTCTCACCATTTTTTTTGTAGGGATAACTATGTGTTTGTTATCGAGTCTTAAACTTGTCCATCATGATTAAACAAAGACTCCCATGATATTTCCAAGTTGCTTTGTCCTTGGTAGGTCTGTTTACGACTACTTCTTGTGTCACCATTGCTTGATCAAACCTTTATGCTTGTAAACGAATGCTTGAAACCTTCAAACTAAGATTGTTGATTCAACTATCCTTCAAACTATCTAAAACTTGGATTTTCTATCTAAGAACCATTTGTGTTGTGTCCCAAAATCTATCTTTTATCTCAAAATTTGCGTTGAACTAATGAACATTGGCATTTTCCCATGTGAAGTTTTAGAAACTGAACATTTTCTCACGCGAAGCCTGGGACTTTCTCGCATGGCCTGGTACTTTCTCGCGTGAACCTATACCCTATTTTTCAAAATAGAGACTTATTTCCCATTGACTAGTGAACTTTTTCCCTGATCTGGTTTTTATCTGAGGTCTATTTGTCCATTTTCCTGTCGTTCACTGTTAGAAACTGAGTGTCTCAAACCACGAACTGATCAATTATTGCTTTGACTCATTTTGTCTCTAATTTGCTTATCTTATCTCTTTGTGCTTTTGTACCTCATGTTGCGATAGTCTTATCTCAGCTTTTCTATCCATACTCCTGACGATTCGTACCAGGTGCATCTCACATCTTGGTTGTTCTGGTCTTTATCTCCTCTTCATTATTCTTAGAGATAGAGTTTTAGCATTATCCTGAGTCTTCTCTCATTTCATATTCATCTATGATTGTCACAACTCGAAGTGGCAACACTTATCCCATTTATAATACTGGTCAAGGTAGAGGTAAACCTTGTAATCAGGAAACAAGTTGTCCTGAACCTATCGTGCAATCTAAACATTGTGAGGGATCCTCAAGTTCTTTGTTGAGTAATTTGAAAGATAGCCTACCTCAATCACCTCTGGTGTTCCAAGAGTGTTTTAATCCATTGTTTCAAGCGCAACCGGGTTTCTCATTTCAAGATCAGGACAACTCATTCTTCCAAAACAACTCATTGTTTCATAACTTTGGAAGACCACTTCCTCCTACTAGTCCTATCATTGAACCTATTGATCCTATTGACAATATTAACTCATCTGAACCTATTAATCCTTTTAATCCTGTTAGAGTGCCAAGAGTTACCTTAGCTGCACCCTTTCGGCATCGTTCATATCATTTTACTGAGTCTTCATTTGCTACACAGTCCTACATTGACAAGATGGGAGAGCCATTCGACTTCCAACCAGGAAAATACAGCCAAACTTTTGATAAATCTCAAAATAACCAACATCATGGTCAATCTTCCAATGACCAATGTCATGCTCAACCCCAAAATGAGCAATGTTATGATCAAACCCAAAATGACCAGAATCAAAACAAAGCTCAAGGTGGTCAACCAACATGTCATTTTGAGTTATTTTGTCATCACTGTCATTGCCAAGGATCTCATAAATGCTTGGAACTTGATTTTGACTTTGATCGAAAGGAGGAGGATGATTATGTACAAGGTGTCCTCACAAGCTACCAGAGTCCAAGAGACTCGACATTTTCTTGGACAATCTAATCCCAGACTTCGGATACCAAGTGCAATTACAAGGTCCCCTCACTTTTGATAGCATGATCAAACAAGTAGTGCGAATAGAGGCCTTTATGATCAAGAAAGGGGAATTAACTTTGAATAAAGACAACAAACAAGGATCTTCAAACTCAAATAAAGATAAAGAGAAGTTTGTCAACAAGAATAGAGACATTATGAATGATAGACTGGTTGACAATGTGATCCTAAAGCCTGCTAAGTCTATTTTTAATCTCTCTTCTAGCATACAGGTGATCAAAGTTGCTAAAAAGCCTACGATGGAAAATCAGAAACCTTCAAGGTTTTCTAGGAACAAACCTTGGGCATCTCGACCCAAGCGTGAATTCACTTCCCTGGGAGAACCGCTTGATGTGGTCTATAAAACTCTTGTGCAGAATCAGATTCTTACTCCTTTGGAAAAGCATCTCTATGACCCACAACCCCGACCTCATTGGTGGAATGACAACACATACTGTGACTATCACCAGAATAAAGGTCACAAGACTTCTACTTGTCTTCAGCTGAAACATAAGGTCCAAGATTTGATTGATAGTGGTGACATTGTTGTGGATGGTCATAACAAGAATTTAGACCATCAAGCATTTAAGGATCCCTTCCCTCCTCATGAGAAGGGTAAATCTTCAAACACTAAGAAAACCAATGCTAAGATCAATTACATGTACACTAATGATGACAATGTCATTGGTATGATCGAACCTGTCAAGTTTGAGTATTGTGACGTGATTAATATTAAGGGGAGTGGCGATACTTCCAAACCTAAGACTCCTTTCATCTTGCATAGTTTTTCATCTCATTCGTCTGAATCTGAACAACCTCAAGATTGTGCCAATGTTGTTACTTGATCACGTGGAAGGGTTGTTTTGAAAGATCTCGATCCTCTTGTATCTACTTTGAAACAAACTGTGGATAAGACTGATGTTGGCCTGGCCAACAAGAACACGAAATCTATCCCTATAGCTAGCTTGGCTAGCTAAAGCATCTTAGATCAACTCCAATGGACCAATGCTCAAATTACCATTTTTGAGTTATTGAAGATCTCACCTGCTCACAGGCATATTCTGGATAAAGCCCTCGTCGAGGCAAATGTTCCCAAAGATCTTGATCTCGACCAGTTCTAATCTATGGTGGTTCATTTGACTTCACCTCATTATTTGTCCTTCTCTGAAGAAGATGATCACTCTCTAAGCCATCTGCATAACGCTCCCTTGCATATAGAGGTCATGATAGGTCCTAAACATGTCCACTGAGTGCTCATAGACAATGGTGGTGGTCTCAATATTTGTTTTGCTAAGTTGCTTACCCAGCTAGGTTATGATGAGAATTGTATAGAGTCCTACAAAAAGATTACCATCAAAGCTTACGATGAAGAAGAATGCAAATCCCAAGGCTTAGTTGTGCTCCCTATCCACGTAGGACCTATTGAGAGAGATGTTACTTTTAGAGTCCTTGACATTCCTCTTGCCTACAATATCTTGTTGGGTAGGCCATGGATTCATGAGATGCAGGCTGTTCTATCTACATACCATCAACATATTAAATTCCCATTTCATGGAGCGGAAATCATTGTGCCTACTAATACCAATTATTCTTGCAATTCCCTTGTGCAATCTACAAATAGCTTTGTCCTAGCCAATAGAGAGTCCACTGAGTTCTATGATGCTAATCTTAAAGAAATGGAACAAACTCTGAAACTTAAGGATGCAAGCATGGGAGAATACTGAATTGAACCTGTTCTATCACTAGTTGCTCTCCCTCCATCTCCATGCTCTTATGGGAGACCTTATGAGAGTAAGAAAACTTCTGATGACTCTCCTCAAAAAGTCTACAATGGCACCTTTGTACAGGCCTCTACACCTTTAGAAGATGAGGATGAAGAAAGGGCTATCACAGCTTGGATCTATAAAGGAAATGAAACATCTGAAACAACTACTCCACCTTCAGACTTAGAGTAAGAGCCATACAGTGAGGCCTTCAAGATCATGAAGCACTTCAGCTATAAGGGGAGTGGTCCTATAGGACTGAATGACAATGGTCTGCTAAAACCCATTGAAGATACAGGTCACAGCACAAAGAATACTACTGGCTTAGGCTTCAAAAAGATCCCCTTTCATTTAGGGATAAACAAATTTGTGCCAAGACCTGAACCTGAACCAGAATTTGATGATACTACTTCAGAGGTAAATCTAGAGGTCAGCTCTGATGAAGACACATTTCCATATCCTATTCCTCTGAAACTTGTTGCACTCTTCATAGAACCGGATGAACCTGTTATACCTATCCACGTGATAGAAACTGATAGTGATTTCGATGAGATTGCTTTGGTGCATCGACTCATGTATGACCAATGGAAAGAAATGAAAATGGCTACATTCGATTCTCAGGCTGAGCGGTACATACCCACACATTTCCAAGAACAGTTTGAAAAAGATCAACTTCAGCAAGCCATTAATGCTGCAAGAAATGAAGATGATGATACAACTAGTGCTAATGGGATTCCCACATCAAGTACTGACTCACATGAGTATGAGTTTGACTCTTTGTCTGTTGCTACTTATGATAAAGATATAGACATGGTGCATACCTATGAAAGACTTCTCAAAGTAGGTGAAGGGTCTAGTGTTAGGTCACACAAATAAGACGCCATCGGTGTTAACTTGTCCTCTACTTCCGACATGAATTCTCATAGGGATTTGAATGCTCCTTTGGATGAGATCGCTCTAGGTCTTGACTTGCTCATCCATGCTTTTGATGGTTATACCATGAACGCAATTGATCTAGTCACTACTTCTCTCTCACTCAAAAATCCCAAGCTAATAAATTGGAACTCCCCTCCCTCATCCAATGAAGTCCTAACATTCCAAAATGATTACGCTCTAGCCTGTTACCTCCATGTTATTGAACTTGTAATGTCCTCCATTAAGGAAAGCAGTATCAACATGACAGAGGAAGATATCAAGTATCTTAGTCAAAAAATTAAAAGAAGAAAAAATAGATGCTCTAATGGTGAAAACCACATTGTGGCAATATCAAAGCCAAAAATAGTAAAAATAAAAGACATATCAGAGGGTGAAAACCTCTCTGAGGTGCCCAAGGATGAGATACCTGATACGCTTTCGAGCCATTTTCAAGAGAGATCATCAGTATTGATTGAGCCAACACAACCAGTAAATTTGGGTACAGAGGTTGCTCCACAAATTATTCATCTAGCACAGTCATTATCTGCAAAAGAAAAGGAAGAGTTCACTAGCTTCTTTCAAAAAAAGAAAATAAACTTTGCATGGACTTACTCTGACATGCTTGGATTAGACCCCAATCTAATCATGCATCATTTGTCCATTGCACCAGGTATTAAACCTATTAAACAGAAGCTATGAAAGATGCATCCACACATGGCACTTTTAGTCAAAGCAGAGCTAGAAAAGCTTCTTAAGGCTAGTTTCATAAGGACTATTGATTATGCAAAGTGGATTTCAAAAATTGTTCCAGTCATGAAACATGATAAATCCATTCATGTGTGCACAGACTTTAGGGATCTAAATAAGGCATGTCCAAAAGATGACTTCCCATTGCCTAATATTAACATGATAGTAGATATGACAGCAGGATACGAGATGTATTCCTTGATGGATGGCTTCTCTGGCTATAATAAAATAAAAATTGCACCAAAAGATGAAGAAAAGACCACTTTCACATGTGCCTGGGGCACCTTTTGCTGGAATGTCATGCCCTTTGGGCATAAGAATGCTGGAGCAACCTATCAGAGAGTTGTCACTACCATTTTCCATGATATGATGCATAAAACAATGGAGGATTATGTGGACGACACTTTAGCTAAAAGCATGCAGCGAAAAACTCATCTGGCAGATTTGGGTCCCATACTTGACCACATGGAACAATTTAGTCTCAGACTTAATCCCAAAAAATGTGCATTCGATGTCACTTCTGGGAAACTCTTAGGTTACATCATTTCAACTAAAGGCATAGAAGTTGATCTGGAAAAATTTCAAGCTATTATGGACATGCCTCCACCTAAAAACATCAGTCAAATGAGAGGATTGCAGGGAAGGCTATAATCTATTCGGCATTTCATTTCATAGTTGGCCGACAAGTCACAACCGTTTACTAAAACTTTGCATAAGGGTGTGACTTATGAATGGAATGAAGAATGTGATAGAGGACTCACTCAAATCAAATAGTATCTTGCTAAGCCACCTATATTGATGCCTCATATTCATTGGAAGCCACTTATACTATACATCTCAACCATGAACACATCTTTGGGTGCTCTCCTAGCTCAAGAAGATCAGGACAACAAAGAGAGAGCCATTTACTATATCAGCAGAACATTGGTTTCTTATGAAATGAACTATTATGTCATTGAGAAAGCTTGTCTAGCAGTAGTGTTTGCTTCTCAAAAACTGCGGCACTACATGCTCACTCACACTACAAGGCTTATTGCAAAAATTGATCCACTAAAGTACTTACTGAGAAAGGCTGCCCTAATGGGTAGATTAGAGAAATGGGTGATGATACTTAGTGAATTTGACATTGAGTATGTGGGAAAAAAAGCTATTAAAGGACAAGCAATTGCTAACCAGTTGGCGGAAGCTCCTCTGAAAGATCACCAACCTTTTAAAATTGAATTCCCAAATGAATCCATCATGCTTCTCACACATCAGGCTTGGAGCATGTTCTTTGATGGATCATTCACTCAGCAAGGATTTGGTGAAGGCATTCTATTTATAACACCTCAAAGATACTCATTGCCAAAAGCTTATAAAATGTTGTTTCCCTGCACAAACATCACTGAATATGAAGCTCTCATTAATGGTATGAAGATAGCCATTGAATGGCATGTGGATGAGCTCAAGGTCTTTGGAGACTCTCAGTTAATCATCAACCAAGTTAATGATATCTATCAAACAAAGGATGACAAGCTAGTGCCTTACAAACAAATGGTGGATGATCTCAAACAGTATTTTGCACATATTTCTTTCTAGAAAATTCCAAGGGCAGACAATAAAGTAGTTGATGCTATGGCCACTCTTGCTTCAATGTTACAAATGCTAGAATATGACTTCAGACATAAATTCCTGGTGGAGGCATTACACTACCCTGCCTATGACATTCCTGAATCCGGGATCATATGTTCAGTCATTGGACATGATTCATCCTGCTACCACCATATTTATTCCTACCTCCAGGACTAGATCATTCTAGAAACCTATACCCAAAATGAAAAGTGTCACCTAATTCATAATGCTTCATGGTATGTCATCATAGTAAATGACTTGTATAGACGAGGTCTAGAACCTGATGAGTCCAAACATGCATTAGTTTAGGTACACGAAGGTATCTGTGGGTCTCATTCAAGTGGTCTGACATTAGCTCGAAAACTTGTTAGAGCTGGTTACTACTGGCTAGATATGGAGAAAGAAGTTGTTCAATATGCCAAGACTTGTAAACAGTGCCAATTTCACGGGAATCTGATCCATGCTCTTGCTAAAGAGCTTATTCCTTTCATCAGTTTCTGGCCATTTTAGCAATGGGCCTTTGATCTGGTGGTTCAGATACATACTTTGTCTTCGAGATTAAATAATTTTATCATCACAGCTACTGACTATTTTACTAAGTGGGTTGAGGCAGTACCTCTAGCTGTAACTGATGGCAAGTCTATGGCTATGTTTATACTAAACTATATCATCTATAGATATGGTGTACCCTCATCCATTATCACTAACAATGGGGGATAATTAAAAAACAAGGACTTAAAGAGTTATGCACCAAATTCAAGATCATTCAGCATTGGTCATCTATATATTATCCTTAGAGTAATGGACAAGTAGATTCTTCTAATAAGACAATTCTCAAATTCTTGCACAGAACAGTTCATAAATCTGGTAGAGATTGGCACCTCCAGATTAATCCAGCATTATGGGCCTATAGAAAAAGTATCTAAACACCAATAGGGGCCACACCTTTTGCCTTGGTTTATGGATCAGATGTAGTATTGCCTATTGAGGTTGAGATTCCAACATTGCAAATCTCTCTGAGGGGCCTCATCGCTGACAAAGAAAATAGAATATCCCAGCTTCAAGAGCTTGAGTTACTGGATGAACACCAAAAGGTGGCATTTGATCATCTTCAAGCATACCAAAAGAGGATGTCCAAAGCCTACAATAAGAAAGTCAAACAAAGAGAATTCCAAGTGGGTGATCTCATCCTGAGAGAGAACCCCAAAAATCAGCAGCAGCGGACCCAGAAAGGGAAATTTGAACCAAACTAGCTTGGTCTGTATGTTATTACTGCAACATTTGGGTTTGGCGCTTACCAACTCTCCACCACTAAAGGAGAATAGCTCAAAGAGCCTATCAATTCTCTTCACTTGAAGAAATTCTATAGCTGAGCCATTCTATGTGTGCTCATGTACATACTTATTGATCTTGAAAAAATCCAAAAAAATGGTACATTGGCAAAAATCTTAAAAATTGCAAAATGTCCTGAAAAAATTATCATCTTAGTGAAAACTTAGTAAACAGGCGCTTTGATGTATCTATTATCTTGGTGAAAACCTAGTAAACAGGCGCCTTGATAATAATTAAAAAAATAGAAAATTTGAAAAAATACAAAAAAATAAAAAATACAAAAATATAAAAAAATGAAATAGTCAAAAATACAAAAAAATTGAAAAAAAGAGAAAAGAACAAAAAAAAATTGAAAAAGAAGAAAAATGTGCCATTGATGAAAACCTAGCAAATGGGCGTCATGGTAGCAAAAATAGAATCTCTACCAAGATGGTGAAAACCTAGAAAATAGGCACCTCTTGTTTCCTAAAGCTACATCTCATCTCAGCACCATTTGGCTCTTGCTTTCCTACTTTAGTTTGCTTTCTAGCTTTCCTACTTTAGTTTGTTTCCTGCTTTGGCTTGCTAGCTCATGCACTTGCTTTCAGTTGTCTTCAAGATTTTCCTTAACTCTTCATGGATTGGAACTGGTCACACTTGAGGGCACCTTCCTGGTCTAGGGGGCATTTTCCTATCACTTTTGGAGACCCTTTCTTGTATCAGTCACTAGTGGTTCTCACTGTGTCTATCTACTGATACCTAGCTAACACTTGGATCTCTCACCTTGAGGATCCCTTGGACATCAGTCACCAGTAGTTCTCACTGTGTTTGCCTACTGATGTTTTGCTAGTATCTCTGAGATCTCTCTCCCCAAGGATCTCTTATGTATCGGTCACCAGCATTCCATGCTGCGTCTGCCTGCCAATACTTCATTTAGCTCTATGATTTTCTCTTCGAGATGACTTCTCATGTTGTATTCTTTCGATCCAAATTCAATTCGCTTGAACACAAACGTAAACCAAAATTAAAATTGAATTTGTGATTCTTTGAAGTATGCTGAGCTTTTCTTTTATGTGTTGTTCTTTCGCTTTATCATTCCTCCTCGAGCAACTCTAAGACATCTCCTTGACTGAGAAACATGAAGACTAGAGGCATGATCTTTTCCTTTGCTTTATGTTTTCTGGTTTAGTTCCAATGATCCAATGAATTCACATAAGAGGTGTGTCCACTGTGAGAGCCTTCATCTCGTGTTGGATGGCCATGTGTACCTCAACTCCTTTTATATGGATGCTTTGGTGAGGTTGGTTCTTCTCCTTGTTTGTTTTGAGTGACTTCTTTCTACTACAAGTAAAATTGCAAATGCTCATCCTGCTAAGTGAACATAAGGGTCACTGCAAGCATTCTTTGGCAAAAGAAGGAACTCTTGTGTGTCTGGTGTATTTGTATGCAAGCAACATTCAGTTCTTTCTAGAAATTATGCTTTGATGCTTATGTTAACTTTCTAAATCAAAAGCAATAGGTGTTCAGGTCATTCTGGCTTCTGTGCCTTAATGCTTACACCTCATTCTGACAAATCTAAGACTTATGTCATATTCATATTCTCATGATTGTGATGTCAATGAGGATTGTATGGCATCTTGCGATCATCCCATGCCTAAAAGAACTTGATGATGACAAATACGATGAGTCCAACATCCAAGTCCTAGGGTTGCATCTAGTTTAGGCTTGCATTGAGACAAGGTTTGGTGCTCTCTTGATTGTCTTATTCTGGATATATTCATCGAAGGTTCTCATCTTTTGTCTTAGGTTCGTCATGGCTGCACAAGTGTCTGATCCTCACTCTCGATCTTCACAACATTCTTTTGATTAGTACCTATCATATATTGCTAAATCCTGCATGAGATGATTAGTACCACATACATTGCATGTTCATTGCATTTCTATTTGCATCCATATGCATACATTCTACATTTACATATTCATATACATGTGCATCCATTATAAGCATAAATAAAATCATACATTATATTTTGCATTTCACATTTCATTCTACATATCCATCTATCATCTATCATCACATTTTCACATTGCATATTCATATCATAAAAAGAAAGCATGTTCATATCTAATCCATACATCTAAGGCATCTAGGACACATCTCATAAAATACGAACATCAAAGCAATATATAAACAAGTACAATGATATCAAAATAGCGATCTCATATATATATCTCGATCAAATCAATGTCATGTACAAAAGAAGGATGCTACTCGAGCACAGTATCAAAAATGGAACTACAATATCTGTATCAAGCTAATCTAACTCTTCCCCTCACCACCTGGAGGAGGTGGTGGTGGTGGTCCCTATGCTGGTTCCTGTGGAGGTGGCATCAGTCTCTGAGGAGGGGGCATCGGTCACTGTGGAGGTGCCTGCTGTGGTGGTGCCTGTGGTGCTCCAACATACTTAGAAAATGGAGGCACCTGCTCTGACAAATCTAGAACACCCTCCATTCTCTCTCAGAGCTCTCAAAATCACAAGACAAAATGAATAATGATTTGAAAATGACCCCTCTGGGCCTTATATAGCTTACGACCTAATTTTCAAAAGTGTTATGTTTTACGTGAAAATTGCACCCTTGGCTAAATCAACTACTCTGAATCCATTTTCGAGATCAAAATCAAAATCTGACATCTCTAGATGGCTCAAAATCATGTTTTAAATTCTACGACCCTTTAGGATTGGATGCTTGTGCAGTCAGCCTTCTGGCATCATCCTCCTACCAGATCCTCATCTCCTCATCATTTCCTTGAGATCTTCAATGTTTTAATCAAAGTCAACTCTAGTCAAAATTGGTCAACCATGGTCAAACATGATCAAACTTAATCTGTTAGAAATAGGAAATACTGAGAGGGAGGGTGAATCAGTATTTCACAAATTTTTACTTTTGCCCACTTATGGATATAACAGATTACTTTAAAGCATAAGAAACTAAATAGCATACATAATAGTAAATGTAAAGAACTCATAACACATGATATGTTCTCGAGGAAACCCTGGCCAAGGGAAAACCCTGGTGGGGATGGTACCCACAAAGATCCACTAATCAAAAGATATCCGGTTAAGGATGTTGACCCTGTTAGGAGCCTGTTACAATCATATAGTGTATCAATCCTAGTTAAGGGACTATAGGCCTTGTTAGAAGCCTCAACCCTGTTAGGAGTTGTAGATACAAAACCTAATTACCAGATGAGCTCACTGCCCAAACAAGTAATACAAATGTTTACTGATTACAATATGGTACTGCTTACAACTTCACATCAACAACTTTCACTGCTATCACAATTTACATATATTACATGTTACATTTCAAGTATGTTCGGTATATCTTTATTTATACAAGATACAAACATAATATCTTCCTCCTGTCAGCTTGCATATTTTTATCCAAGAGTAAACATCTAGGATGTCATCTCTTTATAATATTAAGTCATTATTTTGACAAGAAAAATAATCCCTTAATTCATTTACTAGTTCTGTCTTCAAAACTGCTCTATCGGTTGTACTCTCTCATCGGTAAAATAGTCATAACTTTGTCTGTACTATCTATACTCTTTTGTGCATTGAGATGGGGTATCCTTAGACACCATAGAGTCTATGTTCAACTACACAAACTCTAATCATGCTCCAGTGAACGTCGCCAAAACAAACTGTATTGGGTGCTCTGTCAAAATCATTGTTTCATACTTAGACAATTTTAGTCTGCGATCTTCCATACTTACTTTCTAGCTTATGTGATCTTCATAGGGAACATATGTTGCCATAATGACAACATCTATGTACATACCTCAGCCAAATTTCCAACAATCTCCCCCTTTGTCATTGGTGGCAACATATGAGAAAATTGGCTAAGTGTACAAGTCAAAATCTCAGAATTGTATCAAAATTATGGCCATAGTATAAAATAAGTATACTATCCTTATATCTCCTTAAAATATACACATAATCTATAATACTCCATAGAACTCCCCCTATGAGTATCCTTCCTTATCATATATAGACAATTTTCTAAGTATCTCTCCCCCTTTGACAACAATGACAAAATAAAGGGTGGAAAGGGATATACAAAATTGTGTCAAAACTTTTACCTTACTGTCTTATTGCAAAGCCGGTAGGCTTGCAACACAGTCTACAAAATCTATCTTCCAAGTCTCAAAATCTTTCTCCCATGCCTTCTTTATTGATTCTGCTACATTGAGTAAAGTACTCAATCTGTATGCTGCAATCTGATAGGCTTGAAGGGATTCAAAATTGAACTTCTGAAATGTTGTCTTAGTAGTAAGACATTCATCTAGCTGCTCTTCTATTATAGTCAACTTGATTGAGACATGCTCTCTCAAGATGTTTATTTTTATAATTTTCTTGTCTTCTCATCATTCAAAGCCCTTATCTCATCACATAATTTTCTGATCTTATTCTCAACTATACTGATCTTTATTTTTAGGCTGGCCAAAGAGTTTGTCTCTGCTGCAATTTCATCTTGCTTCTCTTTTATCTTCTTCTCTTCCTCAATTAAAATATTTTCAGATTTTGTACACTGAATGTACAAACACTTTCCAGTCTCAAGATGTTTCCTTAAGTTCTTAATGTGTCTGTCAAGGCTGTCAATGTCATTTTTGATATTCTGACTTATATTCTGCAACATCTCAACTTCATAAGCTGCCTAAGCCTTAACCTTAGCAATATCAGTCAAATTAGTGAACTCAACATCAAAAGAATTAATTACCATCTTTACTCTTTCAAGTGGATCTGAATCAAAGACTTTTGTAGATATGACACTTTGTAGCTTCTCAGTCAAATCTTTTAGACTACCTTCCAAATTCTTAACTTTCTTGTTCTTTCCAATAATTTTGTTCAAAGAAGTGATCAACTCTAATTGATCATCGTCATCAACTTCCTTGCTAAAATCTTCAATCAATGTTCCTATTCCTTTCTCCTTTCCAGTCTTAGGAGTAAGACTGATGTCTTCTTGTGGTTCAATAGGTGTATGGGCCTTTGTTTCCATTTGCACTTTAGCTTGTGTAGTCTTTTTTTCAATACTCTTTTCTTGCTCTCCCAAAACCAAATTTTCAACAATGTTATCCAAACTTTTGAGTACCACATCATCTGAATCTAAAGTAACTTGTGTTCCTTCAATGTCCATAGATTATGTGCCAATGTTTATAAAAGAAGAGGGAATATCTTCAACTTCAACTACCTCTGTTGTTGCCTCTGCTTGTTCTGAACTCTGTTTCTCTGCTAGTTCTGCAACTGATTGATCTTTGCTATCTTTTCCTGCTACCAAGTTTTCTAGCACTTGCACAACTGCCTATTCAGTTTCTGTCTTTACTTGCTCATACTGACCTCCCATTATTTGTATAATTCTTCTTTTGGTTCTTAATAGGGTTTCAAGTGGCTTGAGGGTCTATTTAAGGTGGTCATCATTTCTTATCTCACAAAACTATCTAATCACATTCTCTCTCATTTTAGTATCTTCTTCTTGTGCTCTCATCTTTCTTCTCACAAGTCTGTTGTACAAATCTTCTAGTATCTTTCCATGAATAGTATCAAATTTCTTGTTTGTTAAAATCATATGTGTAACCATTGCATTCTCAAGATTTAATCTGTCAGAGGATCATATAAATCATAGTATTTGTTCATTTTGTTAAAGTCTCCATGCTGCATTATATCTTCATTAACTCTTTCTATCCTTGGTTTCCATGATTTCTTCTTTTTTGTCACTTCATCATCTTTTATCTCTGCAACTCTTCTAGGTACTGGTGGAACAATTGTTTTCTGTCTTTTACTCAGTCCTGAAGCACTTGCCTTCATTCTTTTTCTTGGTGCTGAAGAAAAGGGTTTCTCTGTCTGAATAATTTCTTGTTCCTTCTCAGGTTCTTCAACCTTTACCTTAACTTGAATAGGTTCTGCACTTGATGCCAAAGGTGGGACTGATAGTATCTCACTTTGCCTTATTGCTTCTACAGTCTTTCTTTCAATATCAAATTCCTTCTCACTCATACCTGATTCTTTTAGAATTTTCTTTATTGTAGACTCCACTCTCTTCTTTGATTGTTTATCTTCCTTAAGTGTCTTTGCTGAATCAAAGTTTTCATCATATATTCCAAATCTGTTGCCATGAGCATCAACTTTACTTTTCAACAATCTACTAACATATCCTTATGTTTCAACTTCAGAGATTTCATAGCCAAGAGGGTCTATGAATTCATGTCTAGGTTCTACTACCTCAATGTAAGTGAAATCAGTATCAACCATAAAACATATATCATTTTTGTATTTCTCAACTAGGGATGGAGGAATTCTTGATTTATTTACCAAAATGTTCTGAAAAGTTTTCAACACTAACTTTACACTGTCATTAACCTTCTCAATAAGATTTTTCATGTAAACTTTATTGATTCTTGCCATAGTATTCTCACCATCATTCCATTCAATAGTGTAAGGAAATCTTCTTAGCAAGTGGAAGAACATGTAAGTAACCAATGAGGAAAATCTAAAGTGAGTGTATTTATCTTTCTTTATCTTTTCCAAATTCTCAAACAATTGTATTCTAAGAATTTCACACATATCCACATGCTTCTTCTCTACACACATCAAATAAGCAATGTGTACCATACCTTCTGGCATATCATCTTCTCTAGAGCTTCCAACAGAACTTTGTTGTCAAAATCTTACACAATTATTTTACATCATCTTGCTTAATCTTACTAATGACTATACCTCTACCATTGTATACTGAACCGGTGTTTTCAATCACAATCTTTCTCATGTTTTTCTCATTCAGTGGAATTGCACCAACTTTTGATTATCCAGTCACATCATGAATTAGGTCTGTAGTTATGTCTATAACTTTGTCTTCTAACCAAAATTTACCATTATGTATCCTACTCAAAATGATCTTAGTACACTCATCATCAAATTCATATTTCATAGAGTACTCAATGATTTCATTGTTTTCTAGATGTTCATAACCTTGTTTCACTAACATATCCAAGTTGTACAATTTATTATATTCACCATTAAAATCACTCTCCCTTAGGTTTTCATACTTGCATCCAAGATAACTTTTAACATTCTCTAAATGAAGAACTCCATCTGGTACGAATGATAAGGCTAAACTAGCATCTCTTTCTGAGGGTTCAACTAGATCTTTCTTATTTCTAGGTATGTTCTTATCCTTAATGTTGTGAATCAATGACACATCCATGATTATATCTGATTACTTAAGCTAATTCAAGATCGTAGTCGGATAAATACCTTAAATTCGCAAAATAAGGGCTTTCACTAGATCGGCGCTTCAAACTTCTGCAAATCACTTCCAAACTTCTTTCTTCACTTCCAAATCACTTCTAATCGCTTGATAATCATAATAAAATTCAATTTCAATCTTTTAATACTTAGCATTTACTCGATCTGACATCACATTCAATTATTTTGCCGCTAAAATGCTAAAAAGCTAATTCTGTAAACCTGCAACCATAAATCTTCTTGCGACCTCACAAAACACAATATTTATTTTTGTGCACTTAACCATAGCATTAGTATAACATAACAAACCTTCATCTAACTATGCAAAACTTAACTCATTCAAAATCTAATTTTATACTAATTCTAAGTTCCTAAACTATAGAAATTTACATAATTTAAGTGCTTAAAGAAGGGTTAGGTAAAGACTCATTCTTACCATCAAATACATTACCTTCTTGATTACCTTTAATGCTCAATATACCTCCTTGATCTATGCCTTTAAAAAATTTTACTTCATCTTCATTGCTACAAAAACCTTTCTCTTTGTTTCCTACATTTTCATTCCTTCTTGCATAGTTTCTAGGGTTAGGGTTATGATGATAACCTCCATTGTTCATTCTGCAAAATCTTGTTGTGTGTCCAATCTTGTTACATATCTATCAAGTGATTCCATTGGTTCCATATCTAGGTGTTTTCTGATTGATTTGTGTCCTGCAATTCTAGCAATATGTCCAATTTTGTTGCATCTGAAACATACTATTCCATTTCCTCTTTTCATGTCTTCAGTTGATCTCTGATCTGCATTGTTAGTATTTCTAGACATTCTTCTATTGTAATTATTCTCAATAACTTTAGATCTTCTACATTCAATAGCTCTATGTCCAAAACCATGACAATTATAACAATAACCATTAAGAGGTTTGAATTGTTTACCTGTACAATCTCTCTTCATATGACCAATAGTATTACAAGCAAAACATCTACCTTTGAATTCTCTTTGCATACCTTTGGATGATTCATCTTGCTTCGGTGGTTCTTCTTGCTTTGGTGCATCTTCTTGCTTCGGTGATTCTTCTTGCTTTGGTGCATCTTCTTGCTTCAGTGATTCTTCTTGCTTAGGTGCATCTTCAGATTTGTCCTCATCTGACTTATTTTCTTTACTGCTTTCACATTCATTCAGATCTGGTTTCTTGCTTTCACTAACTATCTTCAATATGTTAAATCCAAGACCAGTTTTGTCATAGAATGGTTTTCCATAAGATACTTGCTTATCAATCTTTTCACTATTTGAATATAGCCTCTCAAGTTGTTGTTTGGATTGAGTCAATTCACCTTTCACAATTTTGTTGTATTTCTCAAGTTCATCATACTGTAGTTTGACTTTATCAAATTTAGATGTTACCTTGCCAAGTTTAGATTTCAGATCTTCATTTTCATTCTTTAAACTTTCATTCTCAGATCTCAAATTGTCATTTCCATCTTTCAAGCTAAGCTTCAGATTTGCTATCTTCAATTCATGTTTAAGGATCACTTTTTCTTTTTCTAAGTCTTCACAATCTTCAACAAGAATTTTAGATTCCTTCTCAGATTTCAAATCTTCTATCTTACCTTTCAATTTGTCAATGAAATTCTTTGCATCATCATACTTTCTTTTCAAAGTGTTTCTTTCATTAGTAAGCATATCAATTTGCTTAAGAGCTTCTTTAAGATTCTTCTGTAATTGATCCATATCCATAGAGATCTTACTCAAGCTGCTAGGCTTTCCTTGAATGTTTCTTCTCTGATTAACTGAGCTCTGATACCAATTGTTAGAAATAGGAAATACTAAGAGGGGGGGGTGAATCAGTATTTCACAAACTTTTACTTTTGCCCACTTATGGATATAACAGATTACTTTAAAGCATAAGAAACTAAATAGCATACATAACAGTAAATGTAAAGAACTCATAACACATTATATGTTCTCGAGGAAACCTTGGCCAAGGGAAAACCCTGGTGGGGATGGTACCCACAAAGATCCACTAATCAAAAGATATCTGGTTAAGGATGTTGACCCTGTTAGGAGCCTGTTACAATCATATAGTGTATCAGTCCTAGTTAAGGGACTATAGGCCTTGTTAGAAGCCTCAACCCTGTTAGGAGTTGTAGATACAAAACCTGATTACCAGATGAGCTCACTACCCAAATAAGTAATACAAATGTTTACTGATTACAATATGGTACTTCTTACAACTTCGCATCAACAACTTTCGCTGCTATCACAATTTACATATATTACATGTTACATTTCAAGTATGTTCGGTACATCTTTATCTATACAAGATACAAACATAATATCTTTCTCCTATCAACTTGCATATCTTTATCTAAGAGTAAACATCTATGATGTCATCTCTTTATAATATTAAGTCATTATTTTTACAAGCAAAATAATCCCTTAATTCATTTACTAGTTCTATCTTCAAAACTACTCTGTCAGCTATACTCTATCATTGGTAAAATAGTCATAACTTTGTTCGTAATATCCGTACTCTTTTGCGCACTAAGATGGGGTATCCTTAGACACCATAGAGTCTATGTTCAACTACACAAACTCTGATCATGCTCCAATGAATGTCGCCAAAACAAACTGTATCGGTTGCTCTGTCAAAATCATTGTTTCATACTTAGACAATTTTAGTCTGCGATCTTCCACACTTACTTTCCAGCTTATGCGATCTTCATAGGGAACATATGTTTCCATAATGACAACATCTATGTACATACCTCAGCCAAATTGCCAACATAATCATTAGGACCTCCCAATTGCTTCAAATTGCTTCTGCAACTCCTTGAATCTAGTCTGATTGCTTCTGTTCTGCAAACCTCTTATTGTCAATCATCCTTCTGATATGTCATCTTTTGATTTCACTCCCAAGGGGGAAGGATGATTACATCATTTGAATCTTGTCAAACCAAGTCTCATATTAATCTGATCTAAATCAAAGTCCTCACCACTTGGGGCATCTCATCTCTAGGGGCATCATTGTGCCTCACATCTTGTTATCTTGTCATCTATCTTTTAGGTATCTAAGAAATCTAACTCGGATCCTTGAGGATCAAGCTTCATTTTGGAGATGGTTCTCAAAATCTTTTAGGTATTGGGGCAATCTAACCCTAATTCTTGGGAGTCAAGCTTCGTTCTGGAGATGGCTCTCAAAATCTCTTTTGGACCGTTATCTGGGCAATCTAACCCAGGTCTTGGAGGGATAAGCTTTGTATTGGGGCAATCTAACCCTAATTCTAGAGAATAGTCCTAAGTCTACATCTGTCATCATTTGACCAATCGGTATTGGGGCAATCTAACCCTGATTTTGATCTCTTCTCAAGTCGTCATTAGATCATTGTCTTCACAATCTAACTTAGACTTCGGAGAATCATGCCTCGTCCTAGAGGTGGTTCTACAATTTGATCTTTTTTGGTGTCTTGGAATCCTAACCTTGACTTCCGAGGGTTAAGCTCCATTCTAGGGATAATCCTAAAATCTCATCTGTCACATCAGACTATTCTTTGAATCAATGCATTACTCACACATCAATTCAAAGAGGGGGAAATGTAATACCCCAAAATTGGCACTTAATAATTTCAATCAATTTTGGTGCATTTTCTTCAATTTCACATCTTCAAAGTCCTATTTTACTAGGTAATTTTCTCTCTCCTACCTGACTTTATTTGACTTGATGTCAATTGCAAAAACCCTAATTTGCATTAATCTCACACTATAATTAATTCCTAAGTATTCAAATTTATTAGCTAAATAATCCCTATGATAAATTGATTTAATTCTAAAGTCCTAAGTGCTTTAAATTAAATTAAAAATCCACCCCCTTTAGCTAATACACATAAAGGAATTAATATTACTTAGTTATGTGAGTGGATTATATTATTTGGATTTAATAATTCAAATTACTCGAAGGGTCACCCATATGTGGCAATAATTCATTCTTTAATTAAGTAATTCCTTAATATTTGTCGCAATTGAGAATGAAGAGTCAACCGTTTCATTTCAAGAACCTCTTCATTCTCTCCCTGGGCTTGTCTATATAATGAACCTTCTTCCTCATTCGAAAAAAAAGCAATTGTGAGAGTAACTAAACTATAGCCAATTTTAGTCTCATTTTCATATTTTCAAGCTTTCATTTCAATTAGTTTAATTCTCATTTTAGTGTTATTTGCATTCTCATACTAGCATAATTTTCTTATTGTTATTAGTTTAATTTGCACATTTCTTTCAAGTTCTTAGTGTAATTGCATCTTCATTCTTAGCTTTAATTGCATATTCATCTTAGCTTAATTTCATTTTGTTCAATCTTTCATTCTTTTAAATCCTCTGTCTTAGTTTGGTCTACTGGTTGTTGGCTCTCCAATCTAAGAGTAATTAAACACTCCAACTAATTAGGAGGCAACAGGTTAATTCACTATGAATCTACAAATTGAGTACTTCATACTCATTTTCATAATTTGATTTGTGAGAAATGACTATGTTGTGTCTATGGCTGGATTAGAGGTCCACGTTGAACTATAAATACCTGTGATAGGCTAGTAAAAACTCCAGACCTAGAACTACCTTAACTACATGCATAATGAACATGTGGGCATTCACCTCTTAACTCCTTATCATTTACTTCCCCCACAAACTCTCCCTATGGTTTTGTCACATCGAGCATGATAGGCATGTCCATATCTCCTAACTGAGAACTCACTACTTAGTGTTTCCAACACTCTTTTAGTTTTGAAGTGGAGACTAGAGCCACCTCAATGTCCAATTTGTAGGCAAATAAATAATTTGACAATGGACACTTCGCTTACAACTTAGAAGTTACCCTGAGAGATACAAATCATATGATCTTACCTCATGATCATAAATAATTAGATTACCTTGAGCAATATGATAATTAAATTATTTTGAAATTTGGGGAGGTTGTATCACCTTATGCTCCAATGAAAGTACACTACAGATCAAAACAAATTACTGAATAAATGTTTATTTTTTATTATCATTAATATTTTCATCACTTAATACCTTCACTTTGCAGAATATCATTGCCAACCTAGTAGCTAATTATACAACATCCCCCTAATACTTGCATGGCATGATCTACAATCAATTTATTGATCGTTGGATGATTGCATATCAACGACGTAAACTTCCTGTAGAGAGGAAGGTGAAAGTAGCACCCCCGGTTGGAGGAACCTAACTGGAGAACAAAACCTGGCCTATGAAAAGAAACATGTGTTGAGGTGATGTGTTAGAGTGATTGAATGAAATTTTAAAAGTTTTGTGTTTCATAAGTTTGTAACGTCCACAAGGTCAAATAGGCAACAACCCATGGGATGCATTGTTCATTGCCAACGGATACCCACATGGCACAAATTTATCATTGGACATTTGTGATTTAACTAAATATATTAAATTAACTATACTTAGTACTTAATAATAAGTTGATTCAAATTTCACTGTAATGAATAATCTAAATAAATTTAATGACCTTTGGATGATCACAGATCAATAGTGTAAACTCTATTTTGGGTTGAAATTCTGAAGGATAAAAAATTCTAAAAAATTCCTCTAGAAAAGAGACATGTGTCAGTGTGACATGTCGGATTGAACAAATGAAAGGTTTGAGTTATGTAACATCCATGAGGCAAAAGAGTTGGGACCCACCATCTAACTGATACCCACATGTCACAAATTTTTCATTGGACATTGGTGATTTATCTAAGTATACTTAATTCACTATAATCTAAATCAATTTAATGAAAGTTGGATGATCTTAGATCAATGGCATAAGCCCTATTCTAGGTAGAAGTTGTGAAGGATAAAAAATTTCTACAAACTTCCTCCAGAAAAGAGAAACATGTTAGTTTGACGTTTCAAATTGAACAAATGAAAGCTTTGAGTAATGTTTGCAAGGCCAAACACTAAGTTCTAACAGCCTATGGCTTGCATAGAGATTTGTCTTTCGACTAACTAGTTAACTAGGGATATTCAGAAATAAGATTGAGGGATGCAAAAGAATCTGTCCATGCCAGTCTATCTATTCATCATTTTAATTTCAATTTCCAATTAAAATATATAACTAAATCCCATTTTTTTTATTTTTTAATATCATGGTTTAGATTTTAGAATTATGGTTTGAGGGTTTACATTTTGGTGCTTGTGTACCACCATTTTTTACCATTTCTAGTTATGGTAAAACTGAAAGACACGGTGAAATAAAATATAAATTATACCCAACTAGTTAAAACCCCAAGTTTCACTGATGAATACCATGATATTTATGATCTTGTTATCCATGGTAGGTGAACCATAGAAATTAGATTTTCCTTGGAGAAGGTAGAAATTAGATTTTCCTTGGAGAAGGTAGAAATTACAACTATAAGGACATGACATTCTATTTTTAACAAAAAGAGAACACAAATAAAATTACATCGTGGGATGTTAGATTGGGATGCATGATGTTACCTCAAGTTTTTCCTTGCCCAAAAATTATCATGGTCTGCACCCAAAATTATGATGAAATTAGAAGAGAATTTGTTAATAAAAATACCCAAAAATAAATTGTATCCATCATCGAGGAAGAATTTAAAAGTTTGTTGGACTTAGAGTTAGGGTTTGGAGCAAAAAACTCAAACGTCCATGATGACCTAGAAAATATTGCAAAGGATTATGAGAGAATCAATGAATATGGAAAAAATAAATTTCTCAAAGGTATAATAGTGGAGGATACCCAATTGGATCAGAATCATAAGCCTCCTTATGTAATACTGATAGTGTTGTACCATGGGTTCAGGATATTATTGCCTTGCTAACATTTTTCCTTATATTGGAAAATAGTAGGGAAGTGGGTGCAAGCCTTATTGAAATGATATTTAATATCCATTGTGTTACTCAACCAGTTAGATAAAATTTTGTTGAGCAATTTGTTCAATCCATGCACAAAAAAAATTTAAATAAATAAAAGAGGTTCCTCTAAGACATTTAGGTTCACAACCTCAAATACAATTGGATGACTAGTTCTACATGGAATAATATAATAAATTAAGGTTTTCTGAATTAGGATTAGAACCCCAAAAACTTGTAATATGTGTGTCAAAGAGAGTTTTTGCATTGGACTATACACGGAAGATGGAGAGTACAGATGAAATCTTTCATGGTTAGCAAAAGAAAGCCATATTTCCTTGATTACCTTTCTCATGTGGAGGGTTCACATTTGAGAGAAAAGCATTCAGTGAGGCACAAAAAAATTTTGAAAAAAAATTGTTTTCATGTTGACACTTACTGGCAATGTATAATTCATGCAATGTCATTCAAGCAAGGCTTATGGTGAATAAGAAATTTGCAAGTAGAATTCAACATGAAAGTAAACCAATGCTAGAAATTTTGAAAAATAGGTATTATTGGGATGAGGTCAAAAACTTGATGGAGGAAATTGTTGTTGACAAAAGTATTTCTCTATAATAACCATCAGCACAAATTATGGCATTACACCAACAAAGAACAATAGAGCGGGGCATCCAAATCAAGAGGTCTGACATTTTTTATACAATAACTGATGTTCCATCTACTAAATAAAATATCATATACTCTTTATATAAATCTTGTGTTGACATACACTAGAATAAAAAAAAACCATTGATTTTTGAACTATGAGGAAGAATATAGGTGAACCAAAGACTACTGCAGATTTTGAAGATATCCCAAAGAATATTGAGTTTAGCCAATTCTGGAATAAAGAGAATCCCACTGAAGCATATATTGATAGTGATACTAATGGTTTTAGCATCCTAAAAATTAAGCACCCTTAATTAGGTACTCATTTTATCCTCATTTTAGTATGTATGGATTCCCACATTGATTTCACATTCTCCTAACATTTATTGGACCTTAAAATCAACATTATAAGACCTATATTGACAAAAAAAAAATCAAAACTTGAGGTTATCTCTTATTTCTAAAAGTTCTCTATTCCTCCTCCAATCAAATAACTCATTTCATCTCATTGGACCTTTTATTAATTTAAATTAATATTTAAATTGATTTATCTTAGCACCTAAAGTCATTTGGACCCTTATTAGTTTAAATGAATATTATGAGACCTCCTTTATTAATTCAAATTAATATTCTGGGGGATATGGAAATGGACCAACTAGTTATGGATCCTACCCATAGTAACAGCCTATGCGTGCTCCCTACTATTCTAAGGGGAGTGGTGGTTGGTAGTCAGTATATTAATTGTAAAGTTGCTCAAGTATCAGTACACACTTTCATATTACCCCTTCATATTTTTGTATTTATGTTAATTTATAAATGATGAGACCTCTTCATCCCAATGAACCATGAGTAGTGGTTGGATGGACCTTTCCTAGGTGAATAAGGCTCTTGATCTGGAATGGATGATGCTATTATTTCTTTAAATGGTTTCTACTTCGACCAACATCTAGCTATGGATCTAGATCTACTACTCGATTTCTAACTGGATATGGAAAAAAGGACTCTTGAATTATATTAATAAGGAGGCATCTTGGATTCCCTTAGATCTCTAGATAGCTTCACAGAGGAGTGGGGAAAGTTGTAGTTAAGTTCCCTCAATAATGAAGTTGTGAGAAGCATCTATACTCGCTTCAACCTTTACAATAACCTAAAAGTGGGCCCTTACCCTTAAAATAGTAGGGGTAGGGGTAGTTGATGGGTGGGGTGAGACCTCTCCCTAAACCCTATTGCTTATGGTCCTGGTCTTAGATCTACTGAAGCTATTAGATTTTCTCCTATTTATGATGCCTTTACTTGTGCCCTATCTCAAAATAGTTATTATAAGAATGGGAAGGCCAAGAAATATAGGGCATAGTTCTTAATGGTTAATAGGTATAGGCTATTAGAATAACTAAGAGGGGGGTCAATCAGTTAGATCAGTTATCCTACAGTCCCAAATACAAAGATGTAACACTTGAAATAATTCCAATAAATTCTACAGCTTGGTAAAATAAACTATTAAACTGTATGTGCCTTTTACCGATTACTAGTTAATTAACTCACTGTGATTATCGACCAAATAAAATATGTAGTATGTAAAGTATGACAATAAAAAAATCATCACAAAAACACATACACAACGATTTAACGTGGAAACCCTGCTAAGGGAAAAACCACCTAGGACCGATAACCCAAAATAATTTTCACTCTTCTGAAGTGAGCTCGATGAAGAGCCAACCCTGTTAAAGGTTACAAACACACTACTAGGTGTGACCTTGTTAGAGGATTTAAGACTAACAGTTAACTTTTGACCAGCATTCACTATGGGGTCAATAAGATAACAATGTACATTCCTTTAATGACATAGGGGCATAACATAAGATGGTTAAGTCCACTCGGTTAGGAGATTTTTTGTATCAATGGTTAAACTAAAACGGTAGTTGATCTGATTACTATACAACTTAACTTGAAAATGTTCAGATCTATTCTAAGCCCATACAAATCCTTTGATCAATATTTCAATTCACTTCCTCAACTTACTTTTACTCGGTAATAGCTTTCTGACACTTGGTTATGTTCTACAGTTCAGTTCTTCTTCAACCAGTCTGATCAGGCATGCATGAAACTGTATTCACGCAAAATCTCTGCAGTGTTCCTTCTTCTGGCATAGTATCATAAAGAAACTCACTCTTATATAGACAGATAAACCATTTTCATATCAGCCATCAGATTCTATCGCTTATCCTTCTTCATTGATTTTGCCTCTTAAACCTTCATCGGCAGTTATGTCAATAACATGTTTTAATTCCATCCTTTAGATCTTCTTCAAATTTTTTCAGTCGTGGATCTCATAAAAAACTTTATCCTCAATCTTGAAATCATAACAATTTCTAGCTCATCAAATTTTGTCGGCTAAACTAAGCATTTAATACTTTCATCCATACTCGGTTAACAAAGAAATGCATCAAGCACGATGTGGAAACAACGAGTGCAGTGGGAGTCAGCTGATAGGAAACAATCACCTATAACTCGACCGTTTGGAGAGGGAACAAACAATGGCACAAGTGCACCTTTCAGAAGACATCCAAGTCATATCTATTAGGGACAAGGACATAAGGGTTGGCCCTTCAATCATCGCAATCAGTTTCGCAGCAGGAGCATTTTTATCCGGAAACGAGACAGGATAGAAGGGATTTTTGTAACCCTAGATGGGTTTTTTCTGGGAATGGAAGGAGTGGGGAGAACTGGAATAGGTTTGGAGGTCAAGCACCATGTGGCAATGCACCCTTATACACACGTTTTGGTGGTAACTTCAACTTCACAAAGATCAAGCGAAAGTTCTATCGTCCAAAGGTGCAACCAATGGTTTCTCCGCAACCTAATAAGGAAGATGATAGCAATATCAAATATGAGGTAATGTCAACTCTTAAGATTGCTAATCCTCAATGGGTAGATGTTGTAGAACCTCTCAAAGAAAGGGATTTTTTCTTTAAATGGTTAGGTCCTTGGCCTTCAGTGACCCTAGTTAGAGATTGGTGTAGTCGTGTTTGGGGTAAAAATGTTAAACTCAAAACCCTTTCCAATGGTTTTTCTATGGGGATATGTGCTATTAAAGAGGAGAAATTATGGATTCTAAACAATAGACCTTACCTAATAAGCGGGCGAGGGATCTACTTGAAAGATTGGGAGGAAAATTTCAATCCCCAAAATGAGAAGCTCAATGAATACCCTGTTTGGTTGAATCTTCACAACCTCCCAATGGAATACTAGGATGAAATTACCTTAGAACAAATTGGTAATAAGATTGGATCTTATGTGACAGCTAAAGAAGTGATCAATAAAAAAGACGCTTCTATTCACCCATGTATCCTTATCAAGATTCAAAACAATGACCCCATTCTAGATTATATCATCCTGGGGACAGAGCATGGAACATGGAAACAAATGGTGGAAATATGGGAAGGAGAGGAGATGGAGAGCACACATATGCCACCCCAACAGAATTTGTAGGCTTAAGGGAAAGGGCTTGAAGAGGATAAACTCCTTGATCAGATTGAACAGGAACTTTTAGGTGGATGGAAGGTTTCTGCTGATCCAATTGCAAACCATGAATGTTCCCTTGATCATGGCCAAGGAAACACTCCCCAATGGCAGAAAGATTATAATCTGGCAAAGGAAGAAGTGATTCAAGGTGTGGTCTATCAAAGCTCTCCAGGGGAAGATAGATTGTCTACACAAGTTGTTAAAGAAACACCTCTTTGTATTTTAGAAGCTCAAAGGAATGACATTCTCTCTAAAGAATTTTTGCCACAACAAGAAGATCATCATAGAGAAATCCCTATAGGTGATAATGAAGCTATAGCAACTACAGCGAATCAATCACCTTTCATAGTTCAGGAAACTCTAGTATCCAATGAGAAAAAAAACCCTATTCTAGAAAATAAACCTAACAAGGAGACAGAGCATGCCCTTTTCTTCCAGGAGTTTCAGGGATCCCAAACCCATTCATTCAGAGATGATGAGGAGAAAATGGATGATAATTTAAATTTCAAGGACATAGAAATCTCTCCAATAAGAAATTTAAATAGTGCCTTTGACAGCAATAAAGATAGTGGTGATGGTTCAAAGATTGGGAATCAAACTATGTTGGGCAGGAGGTGGATGTTTGTTTGAATGATCTAGGCCTAGCTGATTTACCAGGTGTCACAGACATTAGGAAAGTAGAAAAAAATCCCTCACAACTTCTTAAACCAAGAATAGGGGAAAAGAAGAGAAGAGGTCCTAAATCAAATAGAGTGAAGTTGGCCATGGCGGGTAACGCTTCGGATCAAACTAAGTTGTTGAGATTAGGAAAAGGCTATGCCTTTTCCCAGGAGCAATGAAAATCCTTTCATGGAATATCAGAGGCTGCAATGCCTTTGACAAGATGCTTTTGATCAAGCGATGTTTTGATCAAATGCAACCTGATCTCATCTTATTACAAGAAACAAAGATTAAGAAGGAGGATTTTCTATTTTATGATAGGAAGTTTGGTAAATGGAAACGTAGTTGTATTGAATCACAAGGTGCTTTTAGAGGTTTGGGAGCTCTCTGGAATGAGGATGTCATGGAGGTTGTTGTCATAAGACATGAGAGTAACTAGCAATGGTTGGAGGTTTACTCTAAATAGTTAAGATGTATTTTTTGTTTATTCAATATCTATGGCCCAAATAACAGCACTCTCAAAATGAGTTTATGGGAAAGTTTAGCCTCATTAGTCATAAATCTAAAAGAAGAGATGGTGATTCTAGGAGGAGAGTTTAATGCCATACTAAAACTTGAAGACAAAAAAGGAGGTAGAGGATGGTGTAACACCAGCCAACAAGCTTTCAATGACTTTGTGGATGATGGAGGTCTAATTGAAGTTTACTTCAAAAAAGGTGATTTTACATGGACTAATCACAGAGAGGGATTTTTTAACATTGCTAAAAAGTTTGATAGATTTTTCTTAGCAGGAAACTAGGCAGAAACTTTATGGACCTGTGAAGCTGAGATATTTTCATTTCAAGGTTCGCATCATTTCTTGATTTGTTTATATATACAAGATGAAAAAACTCTAGAAAGATGCCCTTTCAAGTTTGAGATGATGTGGTTCCAGGCAGAGAAATTTGGTAATCTTATATCTAATTGGTGGGAACAGGCTCCAAAACGAGCAGGTAACAAAGCTTTTATCTTTTTCAAAAAATTGCAATTTCTAAAAGAGAAACTTAAAATTTGGAATAGAGTACACTTTAGAAATATTTTTGAAGAAATTTGTAGGCTTGAAGATTATCTGAAACAGTTAAGCCTCAAAGTTATTGAATCGGGTATGCAAGAGATGGATTTTCATGAAAAAAATAGACTAAAAAAGGAGTTGGATGGATGGCTAAGAAAGGAGGAAATTTTTTGGAAACAAAAATCTAGGGATACATGGCTCAAGGCTGGTGATAAAAATACAAAGTTTTTTCACAATTTTGTCAAAATCAAAAGGGAAAAGAATTGCATTTTCAGTATCAAAAATATCACAGGTGAGATGGTTGCTGACAGGAATTGTATTAACAAGGAGGTTGTAGATTTCTTCTCAAAGTGTAAATCTCAGGAAGTTATTGATGAGAATACTTATGATTATGTTTTGGAAGTCATCCCCACTCTCATCTTAGAAGACATAAACCAGTTTTTAATGGCTCCGACCTCTAAAGAGGAAGTGAAAAATGTTCTTTTTGGTTTGGGTGGTGACAAAGCACCTGGACTGAATGGTTTTCCTGCAGCTTTTTTTCATAAACTTTGGCCGATTTTTGGTAACGACTTATGGGAGGTGGTTGAAGAATCCAAAAAGGGTGGTTTTATTCTTAAAGATTTCAACTCTAGCTTCATTGCTCTTGTTCCTAAAAAGAGTGAACAGGTCACTTTTGAGGACTTCAGGCCTATTGCTCTATGTAATACAGTTTACAAAGTCATTTCAAAAGTGATAGCTAATAGGCTCAAACAATTTTTAAATCATTTCTGAAGAAAAGAGTGGCTTCTCTCCAGGGAGATCAATCTTTGAAGGTATTATTGTAGCTCATGAAGCTGTTCACTCAATAAGAATGTCTAAAGCTCAAAAGATGATGGTGAAATTAGACATTAAGCGGGCCTATGATGAAGTTGACCGAAGCTTTTTGGTGAAGGTTTTATATAAGTTTGGATTTGGGGAGCATTGGATCTAATGGATAAAAGGATGCATAGATACTCCAAGATTCTTTGTTTTGGTGAATGGGATTCCGCAGGGTTTCTTCTATCAAGAGAAAGGTATTAGACAAGGGGACCCTTTATCTCCCTTCCTTTTTATAATTATGGTGGAAGTTTTAGGACGGTTGATTAAGAAGTGTAGGGATAAAGGGGATTGGATGGGAATCAAGATCACAGATGATGTGGAGGCTATGACTCATTTGTAACTTGTAGATGACACTTTTTTGGAAGGTGAAGCTTCTGTGCATGAAGCAAGGATCATGAGAGACACTCTCAGGCTTTATGGAAGAGTAATAGGGAAGTTTATAAATTGGAAAAAATAAGAGGTTTTCTTCTTCAATACTCCTCACCAGTTACAGGTTAGAATCTACAAAATTTTAGATATGCAACAAGGGAAGACACCTAACCATTACTTAGGTATTCCTTTTTTTACTGGTGGAAACAAAGTTGAGTTGTGGAAAGATTTAATTGATAAGTGTTTCGGGAAAATGGAAGGATGGAAGGGGAATGGATGTCTTTTGCAGGAAGGATTCTCATGTTGCAAACAGTGATTTCAGCCATACCAATATACTCTATGATGTGTATGGATATGCTGAAAAAGTTCCTAAAACTTTTAACTCAGAAAATGAGGAAATTTTTCTAGAATGGTGCTAATGAAGATGACAAGATTCGTCTCTTAGCATGGGAGAAAATCTGTAGACCGAAAGCAAATGGGGGAGCCGGAATTCATAATTTGCATTATATGAATAAGGCTCTAGGAGAAAAATTGGTCTGGTGTATGTATAAAAATCCATCTCAGTATTGGGTGAGGATTCTATAATAAAAATATTTGGACTGAGCTGATAATGATAGAATTCTAACTATTCGAGATCTGCCTAAAGGTTCTACAATATGGAATTTTATTTTGTCCTATAGACAGGTCATCACATCTCATCTCTCTTGGCAAATAAGGAATGGTTCAAGTGCTAAATTTTGGCTTGATTCTTGGGATGGCCATAAGGCTCTTTTGGATGTGGGGGGCAATGAGGATCTTCAGGCTTACTTCTCTTTGAGTTGGGGAGATAAGGTGAGTGACTATATGGTTCAAATTGTTGATGGTGTTGGCCCCTGTTGGCGATGGAGGAGCTTGGATAATGAGGACATTACGCCACAGCAAAAGGTGCATATGCAATTTATATTTGATAATAGAATCCTCAATCATAGTGGTAAGGAGGATAAGTTGTTTTGGTGTGGCTCACAGTCAGGTAATTACTCTGTTAAGTTGGGTTATAGATTTATAGATGGTTCGGAGGATACCCTTTTTTCTTCCAGGGACTTATGCTGGCACCAAGACATTCTCCCAAAGGCTGGAGCCTTTACATGGCTTGCAAGAAAAGGAAGAATTTTAACTGCAGAAAGAAGGAAATGTTTAGGCATGGCAAGTCCGACGAGGTGTGCTCTTTGTGAAAACCATGAGGAAACTGTTGATCATTTACTAGTGTAATGTAACTTTGCTAGTAAATGTTGGGACCATGTGCAAATGAAGTTAGGGTGATTGGGGCCAAGACATAATAGTGTGAAGGGAATTCTGGATGGATGGCCAAGAACGTTTGGTAAGTCAACACATTCAAGTATATGGATTATCTCCCCTCGTTAATATTGTGGGAACTTTGGAAAGAATGAAATAGAATAATTTTCAAAGGAGAAGCTGAAACCTTGAAAAGGTGTATCAATAGGAGTGATCATGCTATTGAAGAGGTTATGGGGGTGGCAGCCTTGAGCAAACAAGCTCTTCAGGTGCCCTTTACATAGAATGATACTCTTATACAGATAAAATGGTTAGGAATCAAATTTAAGTCTCCTCTAGGTTCTTTGATTATCAAACCCAAAAAGGAGAAGGTTGGGGTTGTTTGGAAAGCCCCAAAAGAGGGTTGGTTGAAGGTTGATTTTGATGGAGCGGCGCAAGGTAACCCTGGTAGATCAGGTGCTGGTGCTATTATTAGAAATTATAAAGGAGATACTGTGGCTATGGGAGAAATGAGGTTGAAAGATGGGAAAAATAATATGGTTGAGGGACAGGTAGCTTTGATGGCTATCAAGATGGAAAAATAGTATGGTGTTTCAAAAATTCACCTTGAAGGGGATTCAATGATTATCGTGCAAGCAATTGTAAAGTTAACAATTAATACTTGGCACTTGGAAAATTTTATTGATTTAATTAGAGAGGAATTAAATTATTTTGATGATTTTAAAATCACCCATATAAAATGGGAGGGCAACAGGGAGGCAGATATATTATCAAAGTTTTCCACATCTATGGAGGAGTTGGAAGTGCCACATATTAAAAGTGGACATTGGATGTCTGACGTAGACACTCAATTCTGACATGCATTCTTGGTTATAATTACTATGATGTCATATGGGCTTGTGTTTGGGGTGACAAATTTTATATGCATTCCCTCATTATAACATTTTGTTATGAAATGTCATGCACCTTTAAGTTTAGCAAAAGATGGTGACTTTTTATTTTTGTTTAAGGGATGAATACGTTTGAAGGCGTAAATATTTAATGAGAAGGACAAGCTTTGGTGTGGGTTGTTGTGGAAGCATAAAGGTGACCTTTTGGTTTCCTTTTTCGATGAATGTTTCATTTGAATTTGGAAAAGGGTCCTCTCTGCAAAATTAATGGAGCCAAACTTCACTTTCAAGACTAAGAAGCAGCAGAAAGGTTTATATGGCCCGATAGAGAAGATTCGGTTGAATAAAATATTGATGATTCCAATAGAGAAGGTAATTTCGACTATGCAAGAGACTCTCAGCCCTCTTTTCAACAATAATGATAGGCGATGGAAGTTGCAGGTGGATATAGCAGCCATGATAATGGCCTGGGGACTTGAATTAGGGGTTTTTGAGGAGAGGGTAAAATGGGTGATGGAGTCACTCTTTGAAAAGGCTCTTTTGGTTGGTCTTGAGCAGTTACTCGAATGGGCTCACCCGGGCTGGGCATTTGATTACATAGAAATGTTTGAGGATGAGCTGGAAGGGGAGAAAGTGGGCATTGTTCCCTTTTTAATATGGTCAAAGTAGGTGAATAAGCAGGCTTACATGGAGGAGAGTGGAAAATCTTGGAAAAGCTTGGTTGCAGCCATTCTGGAGGCCGAAGAAGACAACAAAAGGGCAGTGGTGTCGATAAAGGTTCTGAGAAAACAAAGGTCTGCAAGGCTCTATCGTGCACGGCATTTTTAAGGTTGGAAAGTTTGGTTTTTTGGTGGTGGCTTCTCTCTATTGCAATTTTTGAATTCTGGTTTCCAGCCACCAGTGAAGGTTTTTTGTCAGCTCGTCAATGTCGTGTTGCGGGTGAACTCTAAGACATTTACGGCCTCTTTTATATGTAACTCTTTTTAAAAATGTTTAGTAGCCCTCTATAAATATCGATGTTTAGAATGATATGCAGTAAAGGAGGGATGTAATTAATTTTTACTTCGAAAATTGGGTATTTTGTAATACTATTGCAAACAGATAGCAACTATAGTTCTTTGGTGTGGGGTGGTCTGATCGTCAATGCTTTTTGATGGGTCTAGATGACTCATAGCTTTATTATGTAACCATCTTTATTATCAATAAATATAATCTATTACAGATCAAAAAAAAAGAAACAAAGAAATGCGTCGGTGAACACAAACTCAGTTAATACTATCACTCAGTATACACTACACTAGCTCAGTGTATACTGAAGTGCTTCATTTACCGACCACATTGCCTTGTACAATTTTACTTCCTTTTACATAATAGATTAATGCAACATAATCAAGTCAACAATATGAGATCATAGACTCATCAATAAGTTACCCAAAGTATTCCTTATCCTCATCTGTCATATCCATCTCTCTCCATGTAGATATCTCAGTTCTTCATCTTTTCTCTCCTTTTAATAGATGTTTAGATGTTTGTAACTAACATGATAAGTACTATCAAAACTAGTTGATATCAATGACAACATAATGACTGATTTAATTATCTTACATATCATTTCAGTAACTCGATGATCTCTAATCACTGATCTTCAAGTCATTCAGGTATTCAATCAGTTGTAGTTCATCAATCTCTCCCTTTGGCATTGATGGTAGTACAAGCAAAATAAAATATGTCATGCACATACCAAACATGTATTCTACAACTATGTAAGTAAATGTTGTAGCTCGGTAAGCTCTCCCTAGCTTGATTTTTAATATGTTTAACCACTACATTACATAACAGCATTACAAGTGAAGACTCTCCTCTAGGGATTTGATCTTTTCAGCTCTCAGATTCCTTTTGTTCTCAGCAACATATCTTCAAATCTCTCCTTGACTTTCTTAGATTATCTCTCCCTTAGATAGATAATTCATTGATCTCTCTATTTATCTCTCTACTATTTATCTCTCCCTTTGACAACAATGCCAAAGAAAAAAATAAAACATACAACTCTGCAATAGCCAAGTAACTCTCTATTTTTTGGTGCAGACAATGTATCTATGTATACTGATATGAAAATCTATGTTCTAGCTTCTCAAATCTTTCACAACCTTAGACATAATCCAAAGTGTGAGCTATATTGCATCAACATGAATGATCTTCTAATAAGATTAGGCTAATGCAACCTCCAAGTCATATTAGTGACCGATAGACAAGGGACAGACCCCAAGTCTAGTCCTCAAGTATTCAAAAGTGTCCTTTGGTAGAGGCTTGCTAAAAATATCAGCAAGTTTCTCCTTTGATGTAACATATTCTAGTCTTAATTTCTTCTCATGTACTTGTTCTCTTAAGTAGTGATACTTAATTGAAATATGCTTGGTCTTCAAAAGCATAATAGGATTCTTAGAAATATTTATTGCACTTGTATTGTCACAATATATAATCATCAGCTCAGTGATTACCTCATTCATCCCTTCCAACACTTGTTTGATATAAGAAATATTTGAATAGTTTGTAGCAGCATCAACATACTCTACTTTGGCAGTAGACTGAGAAATACAAGGTTGTTTCTTACTTGTCCAAGTTACAAGTCTTTCACCAAATAAAAATGCTCCTCTGGTTGTGCTCTTTCTATCATCTATATTTTCAGCCCAATCTACATCGGTGTAAACTCTAAGTTCAAATTTTCCCTCCTTGGGATACCATAAACCATAATCCTCTATTTTCTTTAGGTATCTCAAGATTATTTTTACTGCAACCATATGTGAATCCTTTGGATTGGCAAAAAATCTAGCCACAATCCCTATTGCATGTGCAATATTAGGCCTATTGTGTACTACATACATCAGTTTACCAATCATGGATCAGTACAATGTCTGATTTACCTTTGTAGATTCATCATATTTTGTTAATTTTCAACCTATGACCATTGGTGTTCCTACTGGTTCAGCATCTTCCATGCCAAATGTTCTCAATACTTCATTTATGTACTTTGATTGTGTGATGACAATTCCATCATTCTGTTGAATAACCTGCAAGCCTAGAAAGAATTTAATCTCTCCAAACATAGGCATTTCAAATTCTTTTTTCATCTCATCAACAAATGATATACAAATATGATCTTTTCCTCCAAAGATTACATCATCCACAAATATTTCATCAATCAAAATAGTATCATCAGATCCTCCTTTCATGTACAAATTTTTGTTTTCACTAGTTCTTACAAAACCAATACTTAAAAGATAAGTATGTAACCTTTCATCCCATGCTCTTGGTGCCTTCTTTAATCCATATAAAGCCTTGTGCAGTCTACATACCATGTCTTTCTAATTCGGATCAACAAACCCTTCTAGTTGTTCTATGTAGACCTCCTCTTCTAGTATTCCATTCAAAAAAGCTGACTAAACATCCATTTGATAGACTTTGAATTTCTTATGTGCAGCATATGCAAGCAACATGCAAACTCCTTCCAATCTAGAAACAAGTGCAAAAGTTTCACCATAATTAATACCTTCTTCTTGTGCATATCCCTTGCAAACAAGTCTATATTTGTTCCTTGTAACTTCTCCATTCTCATTCAGCTTATTTCTAAAAATCCATTTAGTACCGATAACATTTTTATCTTTCAGTCTAGGTACTAAAGTCCACGTCTTATTTTTATCAATTTGTTATATCTCTTCATTCATAGCATTGATCCATTCATCATTCTCAAGTGAAACCTTAACATTCTTTGGTACAAACTCACAAACTAAGCATACATTTTGTCTTAACTTACTTCTTGCCAGCATCTTAGCTTGCTTGTCTCCAATGATTTGGTTCTCAGGATGATGTCTTCTAAAAAATCTTGCTAGCACTTGATCTCTTCTTTGTTCTTCATTCTGTTCAGGTTCATTTCCTTGCTCGGTAGCTTCTTCCTGATCCTCAGTTTCTCTTTGTTGTTCCTCGGTGTTATTTTCTTGATGCTTGGTCGACTCAGCCTATGGCTTCGGTAGGTACTCTGGGTGTTCAACATAAACAAATCTATTAGGAATAGTCCCAAGAGCTAACTAAGAGGGGAGGTGAATCATTTATCTACAAGTTTCAATTCTTTATCTAAATAAGTATACTTAAAAATTAAGCATAAACACAATGAAAGAACACTTGAACACAACACCAATATTTTGGTTACAGGGAAACCCAAATAGGTAAAAACCCTGGTGGGAATTGATACCCACTAATAAACTGCACTAGTGTATAATGATCCTTGTTAGAAGATCTTATAACCCTGTTAGGAGTTGATCTTTACAATGAAATAAGTACAGTGACCTAGTCAAAGATCAGACCCTGTTAGGAGTCTTTTATGATTGACCCTGTTAGGGGTGAGGATGCACTGTCTGAGAGCTCACTGCTCAAAGGGGTGAAGGTTGCAACCTTCTGAATAACAAATACACACTATATCTGGATCTTGGTGAACTATGCTTTGACCTATTTTATGAATCAATTCCAATGAATAGCATATATTCTTTACTTGATCACATAGACCTTCTGCTGATGGCTCAACACTTCGCACATTCTACTCTGCTCTTCGCATTCAACTCTAAACCATATCTTAACAATCACAAATGACTGCCTATAAATATCTTCTCTCTAAATGATATAATCAAGTCAATTTGTTAGAACCACCTTGAAATCATAATAACACTCTCCAATAATATTTTTGTCGGCTCTACTAAGCACACAACATAATCTGGGACTTGTCCAATATTAATAAATGTAGATGCACGCTATACACTATCGGCTCTACCAAATTAACTAAAACTTTCTCCTCAAGAAGAATTACATCTTGCGCTCTTAGCCAAACATTCTTAACTCTTCTCTGATCACTAATCCAAGCGTGCATACCAAAATGATAGGCACAACTCTTGTACCAATATAATCTATGTCGGCTCTTTTGAATAAACACAGGAAACTGCAATTGGTGAATAGCGACTTCATAACTTCACTTCTACTACACATCAGACTCTATGTCCATGAATGTAACATTACTAACATGTCTTCATCACATATTCAAAGGCACAAGGCTCCATGATAACTGTACAGACAATCACACACAGAATATTGTCTATAACTCTGTCAGGAACACTGCTGACACAAGCTGCTATACAACTGTCAGTATAAACAATTAACCTTTGCATCCATGATATCATGTTGATAACATGTCCATGCTACATGTACTCAAAGCTTACTGCATAAGTCTTCCACGCATGCTACTTACCATATGTTGTCATCAATGACAAACATATAGTCAACACTAGCTTGCTGGAAAATCTCCAACAAAATCTACCATAGTCTTCTGGCTCCCTAGTGCTTTCTTCATCATTTTTATCATCAAATTCATCAACTTTGACAATAGCAATTTCAATCATCTTATTACTAACTTTATTCAGACACTTGTAAGCTTTAATTTTAGTAGAATATCGAAGAAATATTCCCTCATCCCCTTTAGAGTCAAATTTCCCGTTCCTATCATCTTTCAGAATAAAACATTTGCTACCAAAAATTCTAAAGTAACTTACACTCGGTGTGTATCCAAACCATAACTCATAGGGTGTCTTGTTTGTGTCTTTCTTTAATTGTACTTGGTTTAGGACATATACAGCTATGCTAACTGCTTCTCTACAATACATCTATGCAACATTTTTCTCTATCATCAGAGTTCTTGCACAATCAACAATGGATCTATTTCTCCTTTCAACAATCCCATTCTACTATGGTGTTCTAGGTGTAGAAACCTATCTTTTGATGCCATGCTCATTACAATAGTTAGTGAATTCATCATAAATAAACTCACCACCTCTATCAGACCTCAAGAATTTTAGTTCTTTTCTGGTTTCTTTCTCTACTTTAGCTTTGTACCATTTAAACGTCTTAAATGCCTCAGATTTCTCTTTTAAAAACATAACAGTCATCAATATGGTATAATCATCAACAAAGAAGAATAAAGTATCTATCTCCATTGTAGCTCTGATTTCTCATGGGACCACATAGGTCGGTGTGAACTAACTCCAAGATTCTTTTTGTTGAATAGTCTTTACTTTTGAAACTAGATTTTGTCATCTTCCCTTTCTGACATTGATGACACATAACATGATCCAGTTTAGTTAGGCTAGGAAGTCCTGTAACTTGTTTCTTTCTACTGATCTTAATCATGTTATCAAAATTTACATGACATAACCTTTTATGCCATAACCATGCATCCTCATTTTTCACCAGTAAACAAGAATTCTTAGCATTTTCAAGATAGATTAAGTTACCTTTTGATTGTCCTCCTGTTCCGACAAGCTTTCCACTCTCATCATATATCTTCACCTTCTTGCTTTCAAATGTCACACGGTGTTCTGAGTTGTTAAGTTGTGCTACACTTAGCAAATTATAATTCTATCCTTTTACCCAATAAGCATTATCACATCTGAATTTATCATTTATCAACAAAGATCCTTTTCCTTTAACCATGCAAGGTGTATCATTACCCATTTTTACTGAACCTCCATTATAGTGCTCAAGATGATCAAACTTATCTTCATCACCAGTCATGTGATGTGTACAGCCACTATCTATGATCCAAGTATCATTTTACTAACTTTAGAAATGATTGATGTTTCTACATACCTTTCCTCTTCCTCTGAATCATCTTTCATCACAACAAATACTACCTCAATATCATCATCAGTGTCAGTGTCTGTATCATTCTCCTCAACAAAGTAACATACCTTTTTACCTTATCTCTGTGATATCAGTTGTCTCTGTTATACTGTTGGTTATCTCTATTATTACTTCTACCATAGCTTCCACCTCTAGATATGTCTCTGTCATTCTCATCTTCTTTCAGGTTCGGGCATCTAGTAGCAATATGACCAACTTCTTTACAATTAAAACAAGCTAAAGGTAATTTATCCTTATATCTACCTTTACCTTTAGGCAGTCTCTATGCCATTAGTGATTCTATTTCATCAAGCTCATCATCTATATTGCTATCACTTTCATTCCTTATATTGTGTTTACTACTAGATTTACCAATCTTAAGAGAAGACATAAAATCAGACTCAACAGTTGGTACAACATTGTTATCATAATTGTTTAGCTCAAAAGTGGCTAACTTTCCAATCAGACTATCAAGAGTAAGTGTGCTAACCTCATTTCATGAATTGCAGATATTCTGATTGCATAGATAGGCAAAAGTGTTCTCAAGATTTTACTTACCATAGTATCCTCATCAATGGTACCACCAACTCCATGAATAGCATTGACAACCTATTTAATTCGGTTTGAGTACTGTACTATGTTTTCTCCTTCCTTCATTTTCATATCATCAAATCCACCTCTCAATCTTTCAGCTCTATCTCTCATCACATTTGCATCACCACCATGTACTAGGGAAAGTCTCTCACATTTTCTTTGATGTAATGCAGTCCTTGATATCTTGAAATTCAGCATCAGTAAGAGCAGCCGCTATCTCTATCATAGTGATGTTGTGTTCATGTCAGTCGCTTAACTGATCAAGAGTCAAAGGACTAGGTGGTTGTAAGTAGCCATTCTCTAGTAAAGGTATAGTAGATTCTCCAATTCTAGATAGATGAAGTTTAATCTGACTTTTCCATGTACTAAAGTTGTCCTTGTTCAGCTTTGGCACTTCCCTCTTATACATCTTGTAAAATTTCTACTGAAGTCCTTAAAACTTCGTTCCAAGAAACCAGCGCTCTAATACCAATTGTTAGAATAACTAGGAGGGGGGGTGAATCAGTTAGATTAGTTATCCTACAGTCCAAAATACAAAGATGTAACACTTAAAACAATTCCAATAAATTCTGCAGCTCGGTAACATAAACTATTAAATTATCTGTTCCTTTTACTGATTACCAGTTAATTAACTCACTTTGATTACCGACCAAATCAAATATGTAGTATGTAAAGTATGAAAATAAAAAAATCATCATAGAAACATATAGCACGATGATTTAACATGGAAACCCTGCTAAGGGAAAAACCACCTAGGACCGGTAACCCAAAATAATTTTCACTCTTTTGAAGTGAACTCGGTGAAGAGCCAACCTTGTTAAAGGTTACAAACACACTGTTAGGTGTGACCTTGTTAGAGGATTTAAGACTAACAGTTAACTTTTGACCAGCATTCACTATGGGGTCAATAAGATAACAATGTAAATTCCTTGAATGACATAGGGGCATAACATAAGACGCTTAATTCCACTCGATTAGGAGATTTTCTGTATCAATGGTTAAACTAAAATAGTAGTTGATCTAATTACTATACAAATTAACTTGCAGATGTTTAGATCTATTCTAAGCCCATACAAATCCTCAAATCAATATTTAAATTCACTTCCTCAACTTAATTTTACTCGGTAATAGCTCTCTGATGCTCAGTTATGTTCTGCAGTTTGATTCTCCTTCAACCAATCTGATCAGGCATGCATGAAATTGCATTCACGTGAAATCTCTGCAGTGTTCCTTCTTTCGACATAGTTTCATAAAGAAACTCATATCTCTTATATAGATAGATAAACCATTTTCATATCAACCATCAGATTATGTCGCTTATCCTTCTTCATTGATTTTGCCTCTTAAACCGTCCTCAAAAATTGTGTCAATAACAGTTTTAATTCCATCGTTTAGATCTTCTTCAAATTTTGTCAGTCATGGATCTCATAACAAACTTTATCCTCAATCTCAAAATCATAACAATTTCCAGCTCATCAAATTATGTCGGTTAAACTAAGCATTTAATACTTTCATCCATACTCGGTTAACAAAGAAATGCATCGACGGACACAAGCTTGGTTAATACTGTCGCTCGGTATACACTACACTAGCTCGGTGTATACTTAAGTGTTTCATTTACCGAACACATTGCCTTGTACAATTTTTCTTCCTTCTACATAATAGATTAATGCAACATAATCAAGTCAACAATATGAGATCATAGACTCATCAATAAGTTACCTAAAGTATTCCTTATCATCATCTATCATATCCATCTCTCTCCATGTAGATATCTCAGTTCTTCATATTTTCTCTCCTTTTTACAGATGTTTAGATGTTTGTAACTAACATGATAAGTACTGTCAAAACTAGTTGACATCAATGACAACATAATGACTAATTTAATTATCTTACATATCATTTTAGTAACTTGGTGATCTCTAATCACTGATCTTCAAGTCATTCAAGTATTCAATTAGTTGTAGTTCATCATAGGCTATCTAGTCAATATTGCAAGAAGAAGATTGACATCGAGATAAAAGTGAGATTCTACATGGAAATGTTTCTATTATACCATTTTTCCATTTTAATAGGGATTACTCGATCATTACTCAGATGAGTTTTTCCCTCTTTCTAGTAGTCGAGAGCACCCTTATGCTCACTTTCTCTCCTTACTTTTAATATAGTGATAGCTATCTCCTCTCACCCCCGGTTAATATTATGGGTCCTCCTTTATAAATTAAAATTAATTAGGTCTTCTCCTAATTTATTCTCATAGAAATATTATTGAAATTTTTCCCTTTAAAATATTTTATCTCCTCGCTTTAAGATGGGTCTCATCTCATTTTAAAGCTCGGGGAATATTTTCAACATCTATCAAGTTGGCCTAGAGGTAATTTTACTCTGATATCTCTATATAAAGGTCTTCCTTTCCATTCATTCAATACATAATTGTGATCAATAATCTTCACACAAGGAGATCATATTAATTCAAGCATCCAAGTCTTCATTCCTCCCAAGCATTCTTCTTCTTCTTCAAGTATTGTTGGAAAACTATAAAACCCATCATCAAAGGATTATATTTCATGATTTCATATTGGGTTTTTTTGGAGTCCAATCTATTGCATCAACATTTATGGTCACATCCAAAGAATCATTGCATCATCAAGGCATGAGGTAATTCAAATCTGGTTTATATTTCATCTTTCCTTGTGCAATTTCCTTCTATATTCAAGGTTGATTCCTAAACAAGGAGTTTGAATAAGGAAAACCCCTTTATCCAATTTTTTTCCCCACTTTTCTATGTGTAGGAATAGGTTATGGAGTCAGTGGATGAGAATCAAAAAGTTCATACACAATCAGAGAAAACCCAAAAATTTCAGACCAAAACCCCAAGGACAGGTTGAGTTTCCAGGGATAGGTCAACTTTTTCAGGACAAATCAAGTTTCCAAGGAGAGGTCAACTTTTCTAGGAAAGATAAAATTTTTGGGTACATATCAATCTTTTCTTTGTCCCTTCCATTTTTAGCTAAAATTAGACAGGGAGTTAGTCCACAACCTTCATCTCTCAAATCTACGATTTTAGCTCATTCGGGGACTCCGAAAGTCATAAATTCGGGTCTAAAAGTTTACTTTTTCTATTCTATTTCAAGGTTCATTCAAATCCTTCTCGCTTCCCCTTTTTATCAATTTTATCAATTATATTCATTCATATCTATACTTGTTTCTTACATCAATATCTTTCCTCTCTTTTTCAATCATGAGAAACATAAGGAATCAAAACCCTTCAAGCATAGATATTGCATTGGCATCTCTCAAGTGGTGTTGATAATACTTGGCTTGAAGTGGTTTTGAATTCCAATGTATCTAATGAAGTAATAAAATTAGCCTTTTTACATGATCCCCATTTCATATTATACTTTTTGGTGAACCCGAGGCATGACATTTCCATTCTGATTTGGTGTTTATATCTCCTTTGTATACATTTCATTATTACATTTAGTTTTATTTTTGCATTCATTGATAAAAAGAAAAATACATAAAAATTACATATTGTTCATAAATTCATTCTTGCATTTACATGTTAAAAATAAAAAAAAAACCAAAAATATTTTATTTTCATGCATTAGCTTGTTTTGTTATAAAATGTCTAATTTATTTGTCCAAAGCTTTACTGCTTTTGATGATCCATTTAGTAGTGAAGATTTTTATATGATGGATGAATTCCTTGATGACTTCATCTCTACTAAGAATTCATCCACACCTCCTAAACTCTCCTTTTGTCAAATTCTAATTAATGTGATACAAGGATTTAGGGTTTACAATAATCCCCTTTATGAACCAATCAATGATTCCTCTCTGAAAGATTATCTCCCTCATGAAGACATATTGATGCGAGAACCTAGTTTTAAGCCTTCTCACAATGATATCCATATTTCAAATGAACCATTGGAGAAGGATGTTGATTATTCTCTTGATATATACCTCTCTGATGAGACTACCTTTGTCCAAGTGGGTAATGTTTTTTATAAAAAAGGATGATATGATTGAAACTTCCCTTAATGACATTTCTCCTCCTATCCATTTTAATCATCTTCCCTCTAGAGATGAAGTACTAATTAGTTGTGATTCTCCTTCTCCTAAAGTTTTTCTTGAAACTACATTAGAATAAAAGGGTTATATCCTTGATGCTTTCCCTTCTTTTCTTGAGAACAAAGAACCTAATCAATTCAATACCATTCAAGATACCCCTCAAAAAAAACTACTGATTTTTTTCAAAAAGTGCTATGCAACCCTATTATCATGTAGTACCATGCATATCCTCAAGAGGATTATATCATTGATGTTCTCCCTTCTAAAAATCCAACCTTAGCACATAAGTATCATAATAAAGTAAACCCTATTCAATCTCCATTTCCTTCTTCAATCCTTCCTCCAATACAAATAGGTAAGCCATAAACTCTTCAAGATGATGATTGGGGAACCTTAAACTTCACACCAACCCTTCATAGTAAAGACAAAAGTCTTCAATTTGAGAACCAAATACCTTATTCTAACACATGTATGGATATTGATTCGACCTCTTTTTGATACATCAAAACCTTGTAATGTCCATGGTATAGGATATGTGAAACAAAGAATTAAAACTCGTGAGAAATCTATATCATATTTTTCAAAAGAAACTCTAGGTTTTCAAACTTCCCATTTGTCCAATCAATTTATACATTCTTCTCCTAGTTTCTCATCACAACAAGAGAATTTTTTTTGACCTTCTTAAATCAAACTTAATTACTCTTCCTTTGAAAAATAGATGAAAAAACTGTTGTAAACTGCAATTGAAGCAATTTTTGTGTTGTCATTGATGTCAAAACCTTAACTGGTAAGACTGTTACTACTTAGGAAAGTACTATATCTATTTGAGTGTTGCTAAGGGGATAGGCAAGGTTGGTAACAATAGCACCTAAGGAAAGGTTGAGTTATCTTGATACTACAAAGTGTACTTGACTATGTTGTACAATGATGAGACAATGTATTGTTTATCTTAGTAAGATTGAAGACTAAACTGGTAGGCTTGACTGAGAAAAAATGGAGAAATCATGTTCAAGCCGAGTAATGTTAGTGTCGACCGAGTCAAAATATGCCGAGAAAAATTCTAGTGTCGACCGAACATCAGTTAATTGCCGAGAAAGACAATATAAGTCAAGGAAACATTTTTAGTAATGACCAAGCTTTCTACATGAAGACCGAGTATTTGATCACAGTATTGACCGAGCATCAGTATTTTTATATTTGAAGAGAATTCAGATTTGGAGCCGACATTGTTGAATTCTTGGATTATGTAAAACATGTTGACTTTATTTATTGATTGTTTGAATGCACTATAAAATGTGTTATTGTAAATCTTTAAGAGATTTGAGATGTTTCTAGAAAAGGAGCTAAAGAACATAAAGCGGGTAGATTCAATGAATCTGACCTAACCCTAAGATCTACGAAGGAGATTGAGAGGCAAAAGATGAGTTAACCTAATTGAGGAAGTATTAAGGGAACCTAAGCATTAGGTATATGTGTGCATGGGTGAACAGAGGATGTTGGAAGATCAGTAGATGTTATTGACTGTATAAGCAGAAAAGGTTGAAGGAGAAGTGTGGTGATTTCTTGAAGAAAAGTTTCGAGCAGATCAGAGATGGAGATGGAAAAGTTTCAAAGTCAGTAAACCAGCATTTGTGTACAGAATTGGATCTGATATTTGCAAAGTGAGTTGTATGTTTTTCAGATTAATACTGCTACTACTTTCTAACCATTGTAATAGTCAAAATCCTTTTAACAGAGGTTGACCTAACAGTCATATGTTTAAATCCTTTGAACAAGGTTGCATTCTAATGGAATGTATGTAAGTCCTATAACAAGGCTCACTTCTAACAGAGTGATTGAAATCCTTTAACCGGTTCACACCTAACAGTGTGTATTGTAAACTTTGACAGGGTTGGTTTTTAACCGAGCTCACTTCAGAAGAGTGAAAATAATAGTAGCATGTTACAAAGTGGTTTTTTCCAAATTGGGTTTCCACTATAAATCCTAGTGTCAATGCTTGTGTGAATGTTTTGGTTTAAACATTTTTGTGTTTTACAAGTTAGATACAGCTGGGTAGTGGACTTCAATGTTATAGGTTTCTATTATAGAATCAGTGATGACCGAGTTGGTTTTGGTTGTTAGATCTGATTTAAAGAAAAGTTTTTGAAGTTTTTTTTATACATCTAGACCTGAGAACAACTAATTCACCCCCCCTCTTTGTTGTTCTAAATCATATTAACAAAAATAGCAAACAAAAATAAGAGAATTCTTCTATTTATATACTTTATATCTAGTTGTAGTCTATCTACCAGCTCCTAGTTATCCTTCGTAAATTATTCTACATTGCACAATTTCTTGTACAAAGATTGTGCATTAAGTACAACTCCTTCTGAATCTGATATTTGGGTAGAAAGTTCTACCTACTTCACTGATATCTTGGTAGAGACCTTATTCAGTACCTTCATCTCAAATTTCCTTTCTAAACACTGTAATAACTTATCATTTGCTTCATTTTCATCATCAGTCACTTTCTTAACTATTTGGACAAGTTGTTCCAGTATGGGGTCAGATTCATTAACATTAGTCATGTCAAAATCATCAATGAATATACCTTTTATCCCATGCAGAACTTGCTTTTGCTGATGTTCCCTTCTCAATTCTTCCTGCCTACTTTTCTTCTTCAGTAAGTCTTGCAATGTCTACATCTATTCATATGACAAGTTATTTGTGTCCCATTTCAGAATCAGAATAACTTCTTTAAGTGTCACCTCAGGTGTAGAAATTTCCACCTTTTTTTGTGCCTTCTTCTTCGGTGTATTCCCACTTGGCATCTATATAAGAGCTTTTATCGCCTCTTGCTCCTTAGGCTCTTGGATGAAAATATATGTTACCTTCTCTTATTTTCCCTTATCCTCCACATGAGGATTTACAAACACTAGTGTAGAATGATCTACGTTTTCTTTCTATGGCTCCTCGGTAAATGTAGACTGAAGTGCAGTTGTCGACTGATCCTATGCCTCGGTAGTGCTAATATCGGCTAACATGTCAACTGTAACAACTTGAGGATTGGAAGGGTTGTGTTGACATTTGATGTGTCATCAATTGTGGGATAATCTATGACTTGTAATAGCACAGTGTTACTGCTCGGCAAAGATGTAGTGTGTGCTTCCTCAGCTTGTATGTCTTCTTTGGTCAATACCTAATTCTTCACTAGGGTATCCTCAATGATGTCAACAATAGTTACTTCAGGTAACTCCTGACATTTCTCTTCATTGGGAGCTTCTTTCTCCTAAATATGTGGATCATTTACATCTTCTTTATTATCTATCTTAGCACCCTTAGATGTGCTAGCATCCTATCGTGCACTTTTGTCAATTAACAAACCAAAAATAACCTTCCAAGTCCTAAGACTTTCCTGAACAACATCCTCAACCTTGTGTTGAAGGATAGAGTAAGCTCTAAGCTTAGGATTGAATATGTTCCTGTACTATTCCACAACTTCTTGAATACTAGCAGGGGATAGGTCTGGTGCAACTTGAGCTAATGTGCTCTCCCTTATCTACTTCTTAGTCATTTGGGAAAATTCCCATTTCTATGAAACTCTCTCATATAACTCATTAGGGATCAACTTCCCCATTTGTATTGGTATCATCTTGAAAGTGCAGAGCATCTCAAGTATAGCTTCTTCAATTTTCTCCTTATCTCCTATACTCATGCTCTCAAATCTTATTTGTTTCAAACCTTCAAGTCCAGCAGATTTCTTGATGGTGTGGCATATTTCATCCACATTCGGTGTTTTTCCCTGTATTGGTAACTTCTTCTTCTTAACCTCCTCATCACTCTCTATTTCCTCATCATCTTTTTCCAAAATAAGTTTCCTCCTAGGCTTCTTCCTTAACTGGCTCGGCACTTCCCTAGGCTGAATAATTTTCCTTTTTCCTGATGCAGCGGTTTTCTTTTGTGGCTCGGTAGCTACGGCTGTAGAGACTACCCTTGTTCTTGGTCAGAGGCTTGGCAATTACTACCTTCTTACCTTTCTTCTCCACTACTTTCTCCTCTTCTTCACTTTCACTGGATTCAATTTCTTTGTCTTTTCCTAGTCCCTATGTTAGTTTAAGAGGTGCATCTACCTCTCTCTCTCTCCTATCATTTTTACTAGGTTCTTTACTATCATTTTCCTCTTTCTTTCCATGGTAGAAGACTTAAATCCCATGGATATCTTGGACTTAGCCTCCTCATATGTTCCAAAGTAGTGAGCCTTCTAATCAATTTCCTCGGCTAACAGGGTTGTGATTGTTGTTATGGTCTCATCAATATTAACCTCCTAAGGTAATGGCATTAGCCATGATACCCTCAGTAAAGCAGCTTGTGCATATGTGAAGTCAGTATCTACTAAGAAACAAATGTCCTGATTGTACTTCTCAACTAGAGATATAGGAATCATACTTCTCTTCCTCATTTTCTTCTTGAACTCAACAAAGTAGTTTTCCATTACACCCTCAAAACTCTCTCCTATTTGACTAATAAACTCATTAATTTGAACTTTGATTGGCCTATCCTTATCCCAAATTACTCTGCCAATAGTAGGAAAACACTTGTGAATGTAAAAGAATAGATAGATGAGTAGGGAACCGAACTTACACAGAATTCTTCACTTTCCAGATAGAAGTAAGGTTCTCAGCAAGTTGAGTCAGTTGGAGCTCGATGAGGTCATAGGTATGGCCCTTGATGATTTTCCAAGCCTAGTCCACTGCCATACATGGGACGTTGTCCAACCGACTAGATTGATAGAATTTATGAGCAATTACTCTCACTGCAAACTCAATCTTCAGATCAGTGATAGTGAAGATTTTCATTCTGCGCTTATTCCATACTGCCTGAGTGTTTTCCTGAATCTCCTCCTTGCTTAAACATTTCATTGTTTTCTTACTAGGGAGTTTAGGGTATCCAGTTACCTGGTGGATCATTTCTTTTATGATCTGAACCAGTCCATCCTCTAGCCAAATTTGCATGTCATGTACTCTACTTAGTACAATTTTAATCCAGTCCACTTTGAAATTTTGCAAAAAATCTAGGGCATGAACTAACCCTTGCTCGGCAACCTTCTGGTGTTCCAGCTTCAACACCCCGTTGCTGCACAATTTATCATATGCTTCCTTGATTTCATAGTCACCAATCTCTCCAATTTTGCACATGTAGCGCGACCTAATGTCATTTACCATTAAAACATTTTTCAGAATTGATGATAGAGCTCCATTAAGATCTCCCATGATTGCGCTCTCCAGAATGGCCTGAAACTTTTGTGGCTTACACACCTCATTCCTTACCAACTAAACATTAAAAACCTCCTTTCCTTGTTTCTTCATTACAGCAGATGAAGATGATGCCATTTATCTCAACTAAAAATTATTGAAAAATATTTTACTCGGTAGGGTACCTTTGCGCAAGTGTTCTACAGATGATTTATCGACAGCATGTTGTGAAGAATTTTGAAGTCACCCTTAAGCTCTAAAATAAATAGGTTACACGCTCTTTGAATCGCTCAAATAAATTATCAGTTCAATGGTGAAATGAAATGAATGGTAACATCCTACTTTATAGACTTCAAATGGTTGAATTAGGGCTTCATTAATGTTTCGTACACATTCTAGGTGGAATACAGTTGTATCAGAAATCTTATGTTAAGCTCAGCTAACACAAGCTTGGTCGACACAACCATTTGGATACAACTCGATGTACATCACATCTCAGCTATCATAGGTGCTTGGCATACATTGATAAACTCAATCATTTCAGACTCAAACACTGATGCTCAGTATCAAAAATGAATTGTTCCACTTTGCTCAAATATGTCCTAATGCATCTCTATCTATGCAGATATGGACTTTTTCTCAACATATGTTAGGAACTGATAAAAGATAAAATATTTTAAGACTCGGTTTCATACATGCCTACTTTTCTTAGTTTGAAGTAGTGTGATCACCTGATCCATTGGATTGGGTAACCTTAGGTGCACTAGCTTTACTAGTGCTTCCTTCTTCTTTCTTCTTCCATGTTTTTTTCATCTGATTTCTCAATTTCTCAATGATATCTTCATTCTTTCTTTGATCATTTCTCAATATGGGTGATCTACAGTCTTTCTTTAGATGACCTATCTTGTTACATTTGTAGCATACCATACTTCCATTCATCCAACTTTTAGATTTCCCTCCAAAATGAGTCTTTAGACCATTTTCTCCAATGTGCCCATATTTTCCACAGTAATGACAACTGTACCAAGTATTATAATCCCAGTTGTATGAGTTACCCTTCATAGGTGACTTAGTATGTTCATTTGATGACCAGTTGGGTTTAGATCTGCATTCAAATGCTCTATGTCCATACTTCTAACATTTGAAATAGTGTCCTTGAAATTTTGGTGAGATAGGTGGATTGTTGACCTTAGACCTACATTCTTGTGCCTGATGTCCAAATTTCTTACAGTTAAAACAATGTCCATTAAATTTAGGTTTAGGATCAGACTTACCATGTTTTCTTCTACAGACATTAGTTGTATGTCATGGTTTTCCATAGTGATGGCATGTAGGCTTGTTGTTCTTTTTTTTATCATTCCTTTTCTCTCCACTTTTTGATGATTCTCCTTCCTCAGTGGATGACAATTGTTCATTTATTCCAAGTCCAGATCTATCACTAAATCTTCTAGGTGACCTTAACAGTTCTTCAAAGTATCTTGTAGCTTAATTAGGTTTGTTCATCCTTTCATTTATTTCCTTTTCAAATCTTAGTTCATTCATTAGTTGATTATTTTCTGATCTCAGATTGGTGATTTCCACATCTCTCCTGCCTAACTCTTGATTAACCAATAGCAGTTAATTTACCATATCTAGTTGATTGTTAGCCAACCTTTTCATGTCACTTGTCATTTCATCAAGTCTCATTGATATTTTTCTTTTGTCTTCTTTTGTCATTGTCTTGTCTTCTTCAGCTTTCTTTTTCTGTTCAACTACTTCATAGAGTCTGACAGATTGAATTTCTTGTTCTCTCTTCAAATTTATGATGTCCTCATTTAGTATTTTATTTTTCTCCAATAGCTCTTTTATGACTTTGTCACTTTCTGCAGAGTTCCCATTATCAAATAGTCCAGTAGTATCTTCTTCTTGATATTGTGATTCATTTTGTTGAATATAAATTTCTCTTCTTCTTCTTAAGGATTTCTTCAGTTCTCCTCTAGCTACTTCAAGTTGTTTGAATGCAAGTTGAACATCAATCTTTTGATTATCTATAATTTTTCCCAACTTATAGACCTCCATCTCAAGATCTTTGTCTTCAATTGGTTAGACTTTCTATAAGAAACCTTAGAGCTTTGATACCAATTGTTGGAAATCTATTGGGAAATGTGATGCTGAGAGGGGGGGGTGAATCAAATATCACCTATTGATCCATTTTAGCATTACTAAAAAACTTGCATAGCATTATCGCAGACTTCATCAATGTAATGAAACTAATAAATTAAACATCATTCATGAAAGTACTCATAATACAGTAAATTGGTTACCCAGAAACCCTTGAAAGGTAAAAATAGGGTGGGGATGACACCCACAAATCTTCACTACTGCAGTATAAAGTTTTCCTGTTAGGGCTACAAATTTTATCACAAAATATGATCTACCCTGTGAGGGGTCTGCCCTGTTAGTAGCTTAAAGACTTATACAATCTACCTTGCAAAAGGATTTAAAACTTACAACTAAGTAAGCACTCGGTTAAGAGATTACATAAGGTCTATTAGAACCACTTTGTTAAGAGATTTACTCTAATACACTTGTTAGAATGTCTCATTACCTAATCCTTTAGTCTGCACTATATGCTGATTACATATCTTCTCCTTCCAGTATTAATGTGATCTTATCTATCAAGTTTATCTATGTTATGTCCTTCATTGCTTTACTTTGTTTCACTTGGTCGCTGAACTCTATCAGAATACTTCACTGGTCTAAAGATATTCTCTCTTTCCTTTTTCATCCACACACACACCATTAGGGTTCAGATCTCATCTTATATAGACAACTGAATTTCTCCAAGTTTTGAGATCTATGATCCAGATTAACTCATTTTTTCGCTTAACCTTTCCTTAATTCTGATTGGCTCCAAGTGTTGCATAGGGATTAATGACTACAAAATAGAAGTTTAATCACCTTCGTGATTTCCTCAACAAATAGTAAATAAAATATGAATGTCAGCCAAAAATGGTTTACCTCAGTATTGTGTCATAACAAACACATATGTTAATTCTGGCTTACTCAGCATTTGATATCTCTTGCACTCAGCATTCACTGTTCCTTATACTCTAGCACTCAACATAGTCTTCATTACATAACTCGGTAAAAACTTACTTGGCTAATACAAAAGTACTTGGTGACCATTGGTTTACTTGGCAATGACTACTGCTCGGTATATGTATATTACAAGACTTAGCCTATACATGATGACTCGGTCACAGTGATGACTGACCAACATTTCCTAGATAATGACTAAGTGTATGACACTAATAGACAACAAAACTATAGGGATCTACAATTATGTCCTTTCTTTCATGTATTTTTTTTTTTACGCAGAGATCTTCTCTTTTTCAGTAGATTCACATCTCAAGTTGTAACCTTTCACTAGCTTGAAAGTTCATGTCTATTATAAAATATCTATCGTATATGGTATATAATGGGTTATATTTTACCTTTACTTCACTCTTAGTGGTCAAGGTTTCAATATATTATTCCTTTTAAGGATTCACTAGTTTCTATAGGTTATGTGGTCTTTGTTTATCACATGACATCCTTTCTTGCATGGAGTTGTTTGTTTACATAAGGATTTCCCCTTTTTCAAGAGATTTACATTCCAAGTTACAATATTTTCCTTTCTTTCAAAGCACATGCTTATCCTAAAAAATTTCCTTACTTGGGGGCTTAAGGTGTATTATCCTTCATCAAGAATCTCATTCTCACCTATCAACAAGAGTGGCTAAAAGGGTGCATTCTTGTTCTCCTTCCCTCTTTTATCTTGAAGATGTTCTCCTTTTTAAAGAACTCCTCTTGAAGATATATGTCTTGTAACCAGTATCTCTTCCTCTCAAGGGTATCTTCCCACTTGAAAATATCCTTTCACAATTATCTATCCCTTTCCTAACAATATTTTTCACTCTTTGCTAAGGGTATAAGTATACATTGTTATTTTAAAGGATATATTCTTATTGATAGAAGTGGGTATGATTGTGCTCTTTTCCTTATGACTCCACCATAGTTTTATGTCACCATCATAAGGAGGGGGGTACATATATGGCCTCCTTTGTACATTATGCATCTTTTTTGTTTATTTATCTCTAAGGAGACAATGCTCTCCTTAGGACTGAATGATTTTTGATCCCTAAGGAGACTATTTTTTTTAGGATTGATCATCATGTTGGACCCCTATGGAGACAATTATTTATATAGGAATGATCTCATAATTCACCCTTGAGTGCAAACTTTTTAAGCTTCCCCTCGGTGCAAAATTTTACAAGTCACCCTTGAGCACAATGTTTTTCAAGTTTCCCCTAAGCGCAAAGTTATTCAAGCCGCCCCTTAGCACAAAATTTTTCAAGGTAGAATTTACTAACATAAAACAAATTTCTATACCATCAATTCCCCTCCCCCTTTCTCTTTGGGATAAGTGGAACTAGCATAACACAACTTTCTATCATTTCCTTCTCCTCCTCTTCTTCTCCCATGAATCACCTAGCATAACACAACTTGCTAGTTTGTTGGATTTACGATCCCTCTCTCTTCCATCCATGCTCTCATAGCTATGTTAGTGGGTTAGATCATAGAGTCTTATCTTATCTTTTGTGTGTGCTCTTTCTCTTTTTAGGTGACCACTTGTTCTTTTGCAATAGCTTTCTGAAAAATGATTCTACCAATTGAGACATTTTCTTTAGCAAGGTCTCTTCAACTAGTTGACTTGAAATCTCAATAAGCTTTAGCCTTTTGTTGTTTCTTTATGTTTCCTTTCATATTGACATACAAGTTAAGATCCTTGGTTTAGGATTTTATGTTCTTAAACTTAGCGATATCTTATATCCTTGTAGTTTTCTCATGATCTTCATCTTTCTCTCTCTTTCTACTACTTTACCATGAGCATGGGGTGGAATCATACTCTCGCTAAAGTTGGGGCTAAATGTATCATCCTAAAAAGTAATCACCCTGAATTATGTGCTCATTTTAGCCCCATTTTAGTGTGCATGGGTTCCCACATTGATTTCACATTCTCGTAATGTTTATTGGACCTTTTATTAGAACCCACAAATTCAAAAAAAATGTCCCTTAAAAAGTCTTGAGTAGTCACCTTTCACAGGTCATCACCAAGATTTTTTATCTAATTAGATAGGGAAACACCCTCATAAGAGTCAAAGATACTAAAGTTTTCTAAAAGACCTTTGGAAGAATCCCCATAAATAATCCTTATGTTGCCCATGAACCATGATTTGAATGAAGAAATATTTCATTTTAGTCCTTTGTATAAATAGATTCTAATTGACAAAGCCTTGCATAAGTTCCCTCGATCCCATTTTTCTATTCATCAAAGTTTCATACACATCAGAGAAGGAACGACCTATTTTCTTGATCAGAAAATCTCAAAATAAAGATTCATGTGGTTCATGGTAATGATTAGAGGAATACAAGATATATTATCCTAATGCGAGGATCAAAATTGATGAAATATGCATAGTGCAGTGAGAATCACATATCGGCATAAGCCCTGAAAGTTCCCCTAATGAAATATTCATCGGGGTGACAAATGTTATCGAAAGTTGAAAATGGAAGCTCCAATCACATATGTTACTCCGATGAGGATTGAAAGATTGTGTTAGGCAAATATCTTATGTGTTCTACCGATGAAAAAATCAAGCAAGCAAGGGATAGACTAGTACAAGATGTTGACAGAGGTTCTGCATAAGATACACATATGTAGGATGACGAAGGGAAAAGAATTCAACAAGGAACTCCCTGATAAAAATTCATTAGCAAAGCTTTAACTATCAGAGCATAAGAAAAATTCAAACTCAGTGGCACACCTTACTCTAATGTGCATGAGTAAACTGTATCGATGTAAGATTTCAAAGGCTATACCGACGAGACAAGTGCCAAGGGTTTCATGTTAAGAAGTATGTCAAAAAATGTTATTCTGATGTTCACCCAATTTCAATTATTCTCTAATGCCATATTTTATTGAAAAAATAATTATTTGACTATGCCAATGGGAATCTTCTTAAGTGAAAAAAAACATATTAGAGAGAGCTTCACCAATGATCCTCATCGGGGAAGATATGCTTTTTAGAGCTAATAAAAAGGGGGCTTTTGATGGAGGAATTTACATCAATAACAAAAATTTACATACCTGGTCGAGGAAACATACATCGTTGAAGAAATACAGAAAGAGGAATGATTTTTTTGGCACAAGCCTTGGTGAAACTATTCATCAGAGTAGCTTACAGTATCGGAATCAATTTTTTGAATCTTTTTGAAGGATCATATTACCCCAATGAATGTACAAAGATGAATATCGACATAGTACTCTGACATATGCTCAATTGAGAAAGATGATTTGTTGAGGAATTTTATCAAAGGAATCTAATGTCCACTATCCTGATAAGCTTATCGACAAATAAAGAAACTGTCAAGGAGATCAACCCAAATTAGGGTATGTTGTGTTGATAAGATTGATGATTTAACAGATACTATTGATCAAAAAGACATCCCAAAAGATATGTCGATTAGTTTGATTAGCTTATAAAATTTGGCTTCAACTGAGGAGATTATGTCGGCATATCTCAAATTAAATTGCACTGATATTTGATGTCAAGGTATTAGATTCAAAATTTTGAAAAGGGAGAGCATTAATGGTTGAATGCACAATTTGATGGATCACACGAACAGATTATTATGACATTTGTTGATTGGCTTGATTGCACCAAAATTATTCTACAAAAATAACAACTTAAAAAACACAAGAACTAGAGAATATCACAAACAAAAGAAGAGAGGAATAACTCGACAATTTTCAGAGCCAGTTATATTGTGAGCATTTAGAGGAGGGTTGTATCCAAATTCTAGTTGAATTGTGTGAGATGGAGAATCCTAGCAGATCAAAGGGAAAAAGACAAGTGATAAGTACAAGTGAGGGAAGAAAGAAAAGGAAAACAAATGTTGAGCTAGCCAAAAAATTACATCAATATATGCTAGATCAAATGCAGGGATCTTGACCAAAGTCGAGATCTGCACAGAGAAAGTTGGAATCTAAGAACGTAGAAGACAGATTCAAAGATGTGGGGGATGTTTGGATAGATGTTAGCATTTATAAGTTATTCATCTTTTAGTACATGAGGATAAATCATCATGAACCCATCTACAGCCCCTCGCGGATGAATTTGGGGAGGTTAGTAGTGCAAAATATTTTCGTGAACACTGAATTGCTCATAATATTAGGAAAAAAATTATAAATCTGAGAATAAAATCATTTTCGATTTAAAAAGAGACCCTTTTAGCTGCATTTCAAAGAATTCCATAATTAAGTTTTTTAACCTGGACTATTCATCATATTACCCTCTGATATTAAACGACTTAAAGGAAGAATATGTAAAAAATGGACACTACATATAATGAAAGGAGGCTACCTCTACACGGACCCAGAAAGGAAAATCAATTGGTTCCATTGTTCGAGGAGGATGGCCCTCCATTCTCTATTAATTTTTTTATGAATTACTTAAGGCTTACATATTATACACTGGGGCAAGTTTCGAGGATAGAAACACCAGATTTTATGGTAATTGCAATAGATACTCAAATGAACAACCCTCATCCCTTTGATTATGTAGAGAATTTGGTGAATATGATAGACCAAGGATTGACTTATATCAAGGATGGCATAGAGCAGCCTTATTTCAAGCATTATTCTCTCCTAATGCATATGATCTTGTTCTATGATAATGTACAGGGATTATAGTTGTAATCAGGTAATAATAGGATCAATAGAAACCTACAATAACATATAAAATCTCAACCACAAAGAGATTGTTAGAGAAATTAGTATTCCCACTATTCAAGAAAGGATGCAAGACAAATAATAAGCATAATCAATCAAATATTATGAAATCAATCCAAAACATGAATATGCAAACCATAAAATCCTTCATTGGTGTTCTCCTTCTCATGCAATGTGGGCTCTTAAAATTGAACTCAAGATCGTGTCAACATAAGAATTCAAAGCAATTGTGGTTACCAAAATCAAAAGTTTGGCTCTCTATTTATAAGATTTTAGGGGTTTCAACCAAGAATCCATGATTGAAGGGTTGTTTGGTTTTGATTGAGGAGTTGAACTCAGAGTGAGTGAAAGTTCAACTGAGTTGATTTATTATCTTAATAGGATTGATTGATCTATCAGCAAATAGATTGGAGAAATGACTTTGAATGGACTGGTGAGATAACAAAATAGATTGGTGAGCTAACTAATTGCATAGATTAGAAGACTGAATTGATGGAAGATTTAACTGATTACTGAGGGAGGTGGTGGTACCCTAAATTTTGAGAATTTAGGAGTCCCAATCCATTATCAAGAATCAAGTTTCTCCATACTAAAAAAATCAAAGGAAGGAAAATTTATGACATGAATAAATAGAACTAACTAATCAAAGCCTTCAAAAAATGTTGGAATTTTGACATGCTACAAAGATGATGCCGAGAGAGCCTGAAGGTGGTCAAATTTTAAAAATCTAAAAAATGACCCAGTTCGAGAAATTAGATTTCCTATTTCCATTAAAAATATTATCTTTCAACTAGGTGTTTTGGTTTTCCCACCAAACCCAAATGCGAAAGTTAGGTAGTAATTTTTTAGTTATTTTATTGTTTTTTCAAAATAATTTGTAATAAGGGTTGTGTCTTTTCACCCTAAAGAGGTATTAAAGCCACACACACACACACACACACAAATATGTGTGTGTGTGTGTGTGTGTGTGTGTGTGTGTGTGTGTGTGATGTAAAAAGTAAAGAGACATAATAACAATTTGAAGATAATACTTTTTCTAGTTTATGAAAAAACTTATATAATACTCGGGTTATATGTGTTAATCTCTATTGAGCATTTAAGATTGTCATTAGTATCAAAGGATATTAAACAGGTTGGTCGGTCACTTATATTGAGTTGGTCGGTAACCAGAAGTAAGACAGAGCAATCGGTAAAGCCTTTACACTGAGCATCACATAGTTCACTGAGCATCAGCGACACCGACACCAATGGACAGTAAACACCGAGCATCATATTATACATCGAGTAGATTATACAGTGTTTACCGATGATCACAGAAAATGGCATAGTAATCTAAAATGGCACATTCTTCTATGCAAATGGTTACAACATATTGTAAAATGGTTTACCAAGATTGAATAGCATTTATTGTAAAAGATATTCATTAAATGTAATGTTTATCTTATTGTAATAGTTGATCTAGGTTAATTTTGCATCGTAGATCTTAGGGTTATGATTATTTTTGTAACCTAATTTTTGCTAAGGCGGAAAAAATAGAACACTATATATTTTGTATGTTCGCATCATTTTATAAGTAGTTAGTGAACTAATATATATGAATCACGAAGCACTTGAAGCCATTGCCTAACTTCAAGTCAATCAGTTTACTGAGCAGAATAGAGTATAGAGGATATCAGATTGAGTAGAATCAGAGAAGGCTACCGAGCAGAATAGAGCAGTGAATCATCATAGTCAAGGTGATATTTTTATGATCATTTATAGATCTATTTCAAACAATTGAGTTGTCAAACTAGCAGATAATTTCCTATTACTTTCTGACAATTGTAGTAGAGTTTTTGATAAAATCTCTTAATAGAGTAGACTTAACAGTCTTATGTAAATCTCTTAACCGAGTATACACTTCATTAGTGTTGTCAAAATCCTATAACTAGGTAGATCTAGTTGATCTAATATGTTACTCTTAACAGGGTAAGATCACCAGAAGTGATCAAAACTTGTAGCCTTAACAGGCAAACCTTTTCTATCTACAGTAGTGAAGAATTTGTGGGTGTCATCCCCACCACAATTTTTACCTTCTTACAAGGGTTTCTGTGTTACCAAAATACTTGTGTTATGTGATTGTCATATTGATTTCATGTTGTTTACTTTCTCAAGTTAACTAGATGGTTGATTTATGCAATTAGATTCAAGTTATTTTGATCGGTTATCACAGTACACAGTTTTAGATCTGAAAGGTTTTGAAAGTGAAGTTTTGAAGGCACTGATTCACCCCTCCCCTCTCAATACCTATCTCTCCTAATTCCAACAATTGGTATCTGAGCTTAGTTCTCTTGTTAAACAGTCTAACCACTGAAGGGTAAAGATCTAAGTCATGGAGAGATACAAACTTGACAAGACTATTGAGAATCAGAAGATACAAATACAGATGTTTGTGGAACAGTACAAACAAGCCAAGGAAGAACTGAAGAAATTACTGGTTGAAAAAAAGAATCTTGCAATTCTGTAGAATGAAATTGGTTATCATGAAGAGCCTATTGATGAAATAGTTGATCATATTGGATCAAGCTCTAGAAGCATCTCTGACAGATCTGAAAGAATAATCTTTGACTTGTCTAAAAAGAATTAGCATCTATCTAAGCAAGTGAAAGCACTTCAAATCAGTCATGAATCTCAGATGGTAAGAATGGTGGAAATCATGAATAATGCTAGACAAGCTAAAGAAGATCAGAATCTAGCTATTGAAGACCGAAGACTGATGACTGAACAACTCCAAGCAAAAGAAAGTGAAATACAGAGACCCGTTGATCGTCACTTCCAAGTATCAAATCAGATGATGATAGTTAATCAAGAAATGAACTAATTAAATGGAGAATTATCAAGAAGACTTGAAGATGTTGCAATACTCAAAGAAGATAATGAAAAACTGATAAATGAAATAAAGATACAAAAGCAACAAAATGAAATGATGAAGATAGTTGCGGACAGTTCTAAAAAGATTGATGATTTCCTGACTAATCAAAGAAGATTCAAAAGCAGAGCCGGTATAGGCTACACCGATGAAGGAGAATCATCACAACAAGTTGAAAAAGTCAACAAAAATCAAAGTCAAAAACCTAAAGTGTTGACATGTTATCATTGTGGAAAACCAGGACATACATCTAATGTGTGCAGAAGCAAAGCACAAGGTAAACTTCCTGTCATTCCTAAATTCAATGGATATTGTTATTATTATGGTAAGTTTGGACATCCAGCTTATGAATGCAGAGCTAAGCAGAATGACATTGCTAATAATACTACTGAGGAGAAAATATTCTATACTTGTAATAAGCATGGACACACTGCAAGGAACTGCAAGGCAAAAATGAAACAAGTCTGGACACCTAAAGAGAAACTACGATGAAATCCATATCAATCGAAGAGACAAGGTAACTCATATGTTTGGGATTATAATACATGGACTAATTGTGTTGTATGTGGTCAATATGGACATATTGTAGCAAACTGTTACAGAAAGAGCCGGATTGGACAATCAAGAAACTGGACAAATGCAGGAAGAGCATGTATGCACTGTCACAAGGTCGGTCATTTAAGCAAGAACTGCAGAGACCGAGCACCAGATGAAAACCATATATTTGAAAGTGGATATAACATTGCAAAAATTATAAAGTTAAGGAACACAATGTGGAAGAAGGCATCTAATGAGAATGCTGAGTCAAGTAACATTGTCGGTGAAACCTCGTCCACTAGATTGGGTGACATCGGTACCTCCACTTAAGATGACAAAGGTATGTATGAAACTGACATTTTTAAATGATCACATTTTACATACAGTTCCTTATATATGATGTACAAATACCAAATCTACATGAATAAAGATGCACTATGGTTTATGTGTTGTGAGTTTGCAAATGTCACATAGTCAGTAAAAGAAGAAATGACAATTGATTACACGTTGGTAATCACTATACAAGGTTAACCGACAACAGTGCAAACCAATGAAGAAATTCTATGTTAATCGTGCAAAGGAAATAGTAGACATTACCGAGCTGACATTTGTTTCATATCAAAAGTTAGGTCACGCATTTAATGCATCAAAGTTTGAGCAGGAATATCGAAAAGTCTATAAATACGTGGAAATAGAGTTCATTGTTACATTGCGATTTTGAAGAATAGAGATTTTACAGAGAAGAGTTCGAGCTAAAGATTTTCTAGAAAAGATTCAAATCTACTGTAGATCGAACCGACGACAATTCTTTGACGATGTCGAGTAAGTTCATTTACTACCGAACACTGGTTATCTATTGCTTGTTGAAACCCTAAGAAACAATTTATGGCATCAACATTGACTGCAAGCAAATTGCAAAACATTGAGGAGGAAGTAGAATTAATTGATAGGGCTAGTTTCACTGAGGCCAAATTCAAACCACATCCCAAGGTTGCAGCACAAACGGATGATATGGGTGCATTTTCAAGTATTCTAGATAGGGTTTTGTTAACAGAAGATGTTAGGGCCTATATTCACTGCAAAATTAGAGAAGTAGGTGATTTTGAGACCATTGCTACTTATCAACAAGTTTGTGGACCGGATGGAAAGATAAAATCCGATTATAAGAAGATTGAGGAGTCAGGGTTATCACATTTTACATACTTCCCACAAACATTCAGCACTGATTGGATAAGAATTGTGCTAAGCAGATTTCATGATGGCAAATTTTGGTTAGATAAACCTGTTGAGGTCAAAAAGAAGATTATCAATAGGGTTACTGGGTACCCTACAACTGATAAAGCAAAAGCCTTTCACAATTCATTTCATCCCAATGTCGAAAAGAACACTGGAGCTCAATGGGACGGTAGGGCACTAAAAATCTCACCCATCAAAGACCCAGTGGTAAAATTCACAGCACATGTCATTGGGTACAAGATATTTCAATCTAGCAGACTAAACAGTGTACCCTACAGCACCGTGGACATGGCATATAAAATTGTGAAGAAAGATCACCAAGTAGATCTTGTCGAACTGCTACTACACCAACTGCAAGAGAATATGAAGACAATAAGATCAAAGAAGTCCAACACATGTAAGTATAGATCACTGGTTGTCTGTACATTTTTCTATCTACAAAAATATGTACCTGGTATCAGTAAAGCAAACTGGCAATCCGATAAACCGATAATTGCACAAATTGGTGAAATGATGAAAAGTCTAGGAGATTATCTGAATAAGGAATTTAATGCATATTTCAAATAATTTCAGGCAAAAATGCATTAAAGGAGTAGAATTCCAAGGGAATTAGTGATTAAATTTGAAGATGACATATGTTTTGTAGTCAGCATAGATCACTCTATGATAAAGGTAGTAGAACCGAGAACAAAATCACTGGCACCAATGGGATACGAAATGAACTATGATTTCACTTTGAAATCTATTAATGCATTGCTGGCATTACCGATAGATATCACTGCCACTAGGTTTGGCACATATGAGGAAGCTAAGTCATGAATCACTACAGACATAGAGATCGGAAAAATGTCTAGAAGGGCGAAGAAAATGAGAAAAGATCTCATAGCAAAATATCGAAATGCATCAGCCTCATCTGCAGAGTCACCAATTAAAGGAACAACCGAAGGTTAGTTACAGTTGGCTGACAAGCCCTATGATAGCGAGGAGACCGAGTCAGACAAAGAAAAAGATCCCACACCGGTTCCTCCTATCAATGTTGAATAAGAAATGTAGTTACCAAAACCTGAAGGAAAGAAGACACATTTGTCAACTACAGTACAACCTACTGAGAAAGAAGAAATAGTAAAAGTAGCAAAAAGAAGAGCAGCTACACTGACGAAGAAATACATAAAGAGAAAGAACAAGAAAGTAGCTGAGACACCGAAGAAAAAGAGGAAATACATAAGAAGTAAAGAAGATATAGAGGAGACTGACACTGAAAATGATCCTAATCAATTCAAGTTAGTTCGTAACAGGGAAAGTGAATAGAAGAAATAATTGAAGATATAATTGAAAATGGAAATCTTGTAGATCCAGGCATAGGCAAAATTTAGCAAAATGTCAATTGAGGAAAAGACAAAGCTAGAACATGCTATCATTCAGATGATGATTAAATTCAAGAGAGTACCAATGGAATTCGCATGTCAATTATTGAAGGAACTAGATGACAAAATAAATGAGAGATGGGCTATTGCACTAGATACTAAGAAAATGAAAAGAGAACAATCATTAGTTCATGCAGCCTCACACTTCAGCTATGATGTAGCAAGTGAATACTTGACAAAGTACCAAGCAAGATTTCTAGTCAAGAATAGAGCTATGCAGATAATGGATGAGAATGTGACTGATATGGATGTCACATGTGATTCTCTATGGACATCAATTCTAAAAGCATAAGAGAAAGCTAAATAGGAAGCATTCCTAAAACTATCTAAGAAGAGACACAGTTCAAAAGGTAAAGGTATTTACATTGATGATGACAAGGGAAAGAAGCTAAAGTACACCGATATATCAGTTACTGAGGTAATTGATATCACCGAACAAAAGGAAGAAATAATAATTTCACATGATGCATCAGATCAAGTAAAGATCCACTTGCAGAAGCAAACCGATGATGATGTACTCATTGAGGACATCACTAACGGTGATCCTGATGATAAGGATGATGAAGATGTGACTATAGCACCAAACAAAGATGAAGCACTAGACACTGATAGTGTGTTCACATCTCTACCGGGTGAACTTCTTGTACTTGCAGAGGTAGTTGAAATACTTTCACAAGTACAACCCGATGCTTCTCATCCTGAGAAAAATAAAGATACAATTGGGATACAAGCACCTGAACAACTTGTAGATACAAATGAGCCTACCAAAATAGAGGCACAGTCTACAGAAACAAAGGAACCAGAAGAAACAAAGTTGACCAAGGTGAACCCACCTGACACTACAACTGAGACTCCCACACCATCTACCAAGGAGCAGAAGAAGGAAGATATGGTGTCAATTGGGAAAGATACTCCGAAGAGTGGAGAAAAAGCTATTGTTATTAGTGAGAAGAAGTCACCTCTTGCACAAAAGAAGAAGAAGAAGAAGAAAGCAAAAGGGTTGGTCACCATTGATGAAGTCATAATTATACCAGAATGTGACCTGAGAACCCTAAGCCCCGAGGAACTAAGTAGATATGGGGAACTATGTTCAAGGAAAGCGGCACAAGAAAAGTTAAGGCAAGAACACAAACACACAGAAGTGTTACATGATGTGAGGGATATTTTGCAATAGATAGTACTGGAGACAAATATTGATGAGAATACTCCCATCATAGATCAACTTGCTACACTCGCCGACAAAATCAATGCCCCTGATACAGATGTAGATAAAAGAATAGAAGAAAGGGTAGAATCAAAGATTCAAGACAAATTGGAAAAAAGGATTAGCATAGAAGTGGCACTTAAAAAGGTAAAATTATTTGAGGTCATTACCGAGGTAAAATCTATCACCCAGATAATTTGTCAATTTTTTATCAAGCTTTGTACTTCAGACACCTTCACTGTAGAAGTCAGTGAAAAGATAAATGGTTCCGAAGCAAAAATAAAGTTGAGTACACAAGCAGCTATAACTGAGCCGAATGCTTTCTTAAAGCATATTCACCAAGTTCAGGAACTCCAGTGGTTAATAGCAAATTTAAGAAAACAAGAAGAGCAAATCATTGATCAGGTCACAGAGTTACAAATAGAGCTCACTCCTTACCTAAAAATTTTTGACACTCACATTGTCAAAGTTGAACAACTTGTAGCAACACCAGAGATTTTGGTGTTAGATAATATCTTTGACATGCATGCACAAGTCGGTCTTGAGCATATTACTCTTACCAACTTGAAAGAGGAGTGGGACAACCTCTTGGAGTCTATAAAGAAAACCCATCCAAACATTTTTGATAAGATGTAAGTATACATTCTATTTTTTGTATTTGGCATTATTATCAAAAAGGGGGAAAACATGTATATGTTAAATAAGTATACTTTGATATGTCTATATTACCGGAAGCGTGCACCGAGGGGGTATACTTTGTACTTAGAAAAAAAAAACTTGTGGATATGTATATGGTGGAGATATATGGAATATATAGAAACATTTTGTCTATAGACATTTGAAGTTTTGATACTAATGCCAAAGCGAGAGATTGTTAATCTCTATTGAGCATTTAAGGTTATCATTAGTATCAAAGGATATTAAAAAGGTCAATCAGTCACTTATATTGAGTTGGTCGGTAACCAGAAGTAAGACAAAGCAGTCGATAAAGCCTTTACACTGAGCATCACATAGTTCACCGAGCATCAGCGACACCGACAAACAGTAAACACTGAGCATCACAGTATACATCGAGCAGATTAAATAGTGTTTACCGATGATCACAAAAAATGGCATAGTAATCTGAAATGGCACATTCTTCTATGCAAATGGTTACAACAAATCATAAAATGGTTTACCAAGATCGAGGAGCATTTATTGTAAAAGATACTCATTAAATGTAATGTTTATCTTATTGTAATAGTTGATCTAGGTTAATTTTGCACTGTAGATCTTAGGGTTATGATTATTTTTGTAACCTAATTTTTGCTAAGGTGGCAAAAATAGAACACTATATATTTTGTATGTTCACATCATTTTATAAGTAGTTAGTGAACTAATATATATGAATCACGGAGCACTTGAAGCCATTGCCTAACTTCAAGTCAATCAGTTTACCGAGCAGAATAGAGTACAAAGGATATCAGATTGAGCAGAATCAGAGAAGGCTACCGAGCAGAACAGAGCAGTGAATCATCACAGTCAAGGTGATATTTTTATGAGCATTTATAGATCTATTTCAGATAATTGAGTTGTCAAACTAGCAGATAATTGCCTATTACTTTCTAACAATTGTAGTAGAGTTTTTGATAAAATCTCTTAACAGAGCAGACTTAACAGTCTTATGTAAATCTCTTAACCGAGTACACACTTCATTAGTGTTGTCAAAATCCTATAACTAGGTAGATCTAGCTGATCTAATATGTTACTCCTAACAGGGTAAGATCACCAGAAGTGATCAAAACTTGTAGCCTTAACAGGCAAACCTTTTCTACCTACAGTAGTGAAGAATTTGTGGGTTTCATCCCCACCACAGTTTTTACCTTCTTACAAGGGTTTCTGCGTTACCAAAATACTTGTGTTATGTGATTGTCATATTGATTTCATGTTGTTTACTTTCTCAAGTTAACTAGATGATTGATTTATGCAATTAGATTCAAGTTATTTTGATTGGTTATCATAGTACATAGTTTTAGATCTGAAAGGTTTTGAAAGTGAAGTTTTGAAGGCACTAATTCACCCCTCCCCTCTCAGTACCTATCTCTCTGAATTCTAACAATTGGTATCAGAGCTCATTTCTCTTGTTGAATAGTCTAACCACTTGTTGGCGAACAAATTTGTCTTCCTATTTTTAAATGAATATTGAATAAAGACTCTACACTTCTAAAGACAAACAATTCATCAACAGTTGGGCAAGCATAGGAAATTGCTTCCCTCTATATTTTTAAGGTACAGCTTCCTTGTATAATATTCAATGAATTATTAACAAAAAGTAAAATCATACACCTTTGACCGGAAAGTGTAAAAGGACCACTCGAATACTCTTGGGTATCGAGATGATTTACAAAATCAACATACGATTAAAATGAACTAAGAAGAGAACTAAGATTTATCTACTACTTCTAAAGAAAACAACCTATAAAATAACTTAAGAAGAATGAGCTAGAAGGAAACCAAAAGCGACTGAATATAAATAACATATCCATAGATTTAAATGTATCAACTTTCAAAGCAATAAATACATTCCATAATTTGATTCAAAGATCTAAACCATACCATGAATTTATATATTCATATAAGATTGCATCAAAGTCTAATAAAAAATCAGTCACGGCTATTTCAAAAATTAAAAGACTATGCTAACATCTACTTTCAAAAAGAAAACTATCCATTTCCTATATGTATTTTCTCACCCCTTCACTATTCAATGCTCCAGCATTAATAGTTTCAAGTCCGAGAGAGCCTCCAGAAAAACCCGGCCTCTCGGACACCAGAAAAAATTATTTAAATCAGTTACATAACTAACAATAGAGTTTCAAAGCACATGTCACTTAAAACATAAAAAAAGGGAAATGATGTTGTGAAAACCACTAACTCCCTTTGGGGCCTTCTGACATGGCGCTCTGTACGAGCTTCCAGGATTGAAAGACGTTCACCAATTCTTGGGCTGGCTAGAAATGCAAATTCTTCAGACCTGCCAATTTTGCCCAAGTTGCATTCTTTTCCCACCTTAACTCCCTGATCCTCTCCTCCTACTTAGGTAACTGCCCTCAATTCAGCAGCAACATAGATTCCACATTTGTAACTCTGGTGAAATCCTGAACTATAGGCACTTCATTTTCTTTGAGAGCATTCATAGTGTCTATAAAGACTTTAACCATGGCATCTGCATCTCTGTTACCCTCATCAATTTGCAAAATACTTGAGGGATTCACTATTTTCATATCTTTGAGGGCATCCGCATGCATATCTAGTACCTCTTTTTCGATTGCCTTGGCTTGAGAGATTGCAGCCTTGAACATCATATTTTTCCATCCAAAGTTTTGTTTCAGAATAAACAACATATAGGGATCCACTAGTTTCATCGGGTTCTCAGCCAAAAATTGAGTCACACCATAGGTTTCTATCTCTCAAACCTGTAGGACGATCACTGTGCATTTCTCTTCCTCCATCTCCCAATTTGGAACTAGGATTTGAACTTCACCAAGTAATCTATCTCCATCTAGATAGGTGGATATAAACTCGCAGATGAAAACACTCCCTTCAGTTATAACATTATTTATCCAAGACTTCACAACTTCCATCAGAACCCTCCCCTACTACATCTGTTTCACTAACCTTTGGCTTTCGACTGAATTTGGATCAAAGTCTTGGGAAGACTGGGCTAGTGGCAATACTCCATCATCAGCAAGTGAGGAAAGAAATTCAGCCATGGTACAGACTAGCTGTTTCAGCTCGCATTTCTCCCGTCCATCTTTTTGTGACTGCCCGAGCATGTGATCAGCTGAGAATTTAAATAGGTGATCCCTAGAATCACTGTTTGGAACACCAAGCTCCATTTTTTTGATTTCGAAGTCTTCAGCCTCCAGTTCCTGAATTCCATCTTTGGGCTTGAAAGTAGCTATTTCTGCGGTTACCTTTCCAGTAGATGGATCGGTAGAGAGTCTAGCATCACTCTTCATTATTTTTTCTTTGGGAGTCCGAGTAGCATATTTAGTGATGATATCCTTCACAGGAAGTGAAATTGGTTTATAACTTTTCCTCTTATTTACTGACTCAGTTAACCAAGGAGGAACCGAACTGGTGACCATCTGATTGTCAGGAGTTTTTACAGGAGTATTCTCAACTTGAGAAAGATCTGTGCCCCCAAAAAGGATTTCCTGAACCTTCTCTTGTTGATCTAGTGAAAAAGAAATGTCATCATCATTAATCTTGATATCCAGGTAGTCTGACCCCAAGGATGCCATTTGACCACGCTTTTCTGATCTTGTTCTAGTTCTCGATCTTGGTGCAGTAGGATGCCTGTTTGGAACTGCCTTTTTCTTAGGGGATGTAACTTGACCTGCATTTTGAACCACAGGAGATACATTAGATGGGGCATGTTTCACATTTTTTAAGGCTGATCCCGCACTATGTTTTTCAAGAGGGGGGGTCTTAGCTCTTTTCTTTTTCTTTTCTATTAACCAACTTTTTGTGACCCCGAAAATAGTTCAAGCCCTCAACTTTATATCATCTTCCTCTTTCCTGTTCCAATCTATATCCGGGGGACTTCCTGCTTCCACATTGCTAACCTCTAAACCTATGGCTTTGGAACTGTCTTCTTCTACACCCTTAATGTCAAAATTTAATTGCAACATTTTGATCTATGGAATTACAAGTTTGGAGTGATCTCTTTTCCAGATTGCATCCTCATCCCCGAGATATTTCCATAGGTCCTCAAGATGTGAGCTTGGTGAAGGATAATTACTTAGGCTTAGAACCTACCTAGCGATACCCTTGTTATCGAAACCCCTTCTTAATTCATAAAACTACAAATGAAAACTCAGCAAGTTGCTTCCTATCACCGAAGCATCCATCATACTATTACAGGTCAAGTTGCTAATCTTGATTGGGAACATAGAAGGCCATTTTTCTTCAGGCAAGGTATTTTTAATAACCATGAACAGTTGCATGCAAACTTCTGCCAAAATAAAATAGTCAAAAGCAAACCTTGGGAGCCTGAGTGGTTCATCATAAAAACCTCCAACCCCGATGTAAGTGAAGTGTGGGAACTGAATGAATAGACTTCCATAGGCTTGAATCAGTTTATGCACCTCCAATGAAACTCTCTGGTTTGGGACTCCTGCCAATTGTTGACACAATCTACCCAGGAAAACATCATGAACCTTCCTGTAATTTTCCAAAATTTTATCCTTTCTCAATAACGGACAGTATTCATAAATTAGAAGATCTTCATTCCAAGGAACCTGTTGAATGGCGGACAAATCTTGTGTGCATACCAGGCAATATATCAAATAGGAGGACATAAATAAATCCTTCTTAATGGCCTAGGCCTATTTAAGTTGGTCCCTCAAGGAACTAGCAATAATCTATGCCCAATCAATATGTTTCCCCCCTTCCAAGACTATCTCTATAAAATGAAACATCCATTCCTCATAGAGAAAAACCTATTTTGAACCTTTAATCCAGTGAAGCAACACTATCACATCATGAATAAGAGGTTTCATGTGATCTTTAGTAAGAACTTTAGGTAACTGAGACCCACCTTTGTAATTGGTTTGAGTCCACTTCCTAGCTACATGACTCTGGTTTTTATCTACGTTCTCTCTATATTGAGCTAGAGATTGGGTGGGAGTAAAACTGACAAGGGACTCTTCCAAAATTTTAAAAATAGCCACAATAGTCTCCCTATTGACTGGCACAAGGGTTTGGCCTTCTGCATTCATAATGCACTTAGATTTAACATCATATCGATTAATACATTGCTGAACCAATTATGGGCATATAGCTGACGGCGAAAAAGCCGCGACTTCTAATAATCCACTTGATAGGAACTCTAAACTATAATCCTCTGTTGCATGGTTTGTGAGGTCAAATGCCATTTTTTCTACTGGTACCCCTAACAAGTCTATGTATGAGACAATGGGAGCTCAACATTGCATATTTTTGACATTTTCAAAGAAATGCATATTGTACCTCATATCTTCCTCAGGAATGAAAACAAAAGCATTCCCCCCTCTTTCGAAGCAATATATTAAATAGCAACAGGAAATGAGAAAAGCTTTAGGAGCTACCTGTTTCATGCAGACTTGGAACAAATTCTTCTCCAACAGCCGAGACTCCGCAGAAAGCTTAATAGGAAAGAAAGACTTACAGAGCTATTTATATTTTGAAAGATTAATACCCTGAAAAATCAACTTTAATGAGCATTAGCCAGGGACATTAATTTCAAATGATGTGAATAGTGATGACTCAGCAAAAGGATGTCCTTGAAATCCACCATCTTTATTATCATTATTAACCATTCCTCAAATGATATCTTTCGCTCATGCTAACGATTTCATTAATCGTCACCCAAAACTTCATCTGAGATTTCCTTTATTGTTCCCATCAAATCAAAACTACCTGGCTTTAAAACTTAATCATCATTTTAGTGTTAGCTTATATCATGTGTCCCATCAATTGTCCTTTCATTTATGACTCTGCCCACAATCTATCTTTGAACCTCTTCGAACTACTTTGAACCGGAGTTCAAAGTGGTTCGAAGTGGTTCACCACCAAAAGATGATGTAGGTCGAGGCCCACCTGTAGAAAATAATCGTTAGAAAAGAAAACCTTCATTGAACTACTTCAAACTATTAGTGGTTCAAAGTGGTTCAGGTGAGACGTGAGTCTTGAAAAAGGTTCATCTAAGGAAGGCCGAATTTGAACTTGACAAACTTGAAGACTATTTCTTAGATGACTTTGAAGGGCATAAACGCTTGAAGGATTATTGCAGGGAAAAACTATCAAGTAAACGCATTGAATGAGCTTCAAAATAATGAACTAGTAAGGGTCTTAGATGCTTCAAAAATGGCGACTCTAACTATCTCTAACATCAGCTCTAGCTAGGGACTGCATATTGCTCAATGTGCAGAGAACTCTAAATAACTGGTTTCGCAGAAAAGGCAACCTAAGGGGAAAGAAAAATAGAGAACAACGACACAACAAAAAGGAAAATAGGAAACACTACCTAATATGTACATGGGAAATGACTAATTAAATCATTAGAGCTTGCATAACTTGAGGTCCTGCCCATTATAATTAAAAGGCAGATTCACACCATCTAGGTAGGACAGTCAGAATGCATTTGAGCCAAGGGCTTCAGAAATAATAAACGGGCCTTTCCATAAGGACTCAAATTTCCCATGAGATCCTTTGGGTGCTCGCCTCTTGTCCCATAGTAGCACTTCATCACCCTCCATAAAGTTATGAGGCCGCGCTCACATGTCAAAATTCTACTTCACCCTCAGCTAATGCTTTTTGATATGATCTACCAACTCCTCTCTTTCTTCTTCTAGTCTACTCAAATGCATAACCTGTTTCTCTAGAGGATCTTTGAAATACTGATCTTCAATAACTGCTTGGAGCTTGGCTGAGGAGATTTCCAAGGGCAGAGAAACATGGGCTCCTATCCCATATACCAATTCGAATGGGGTCATTCTAATTGCTCTTTTCAAAGTAGTTCAATCTGCCCATAAGGCTTCAAATAGCTTCTTATGCCATTCACGGGGATTATCATCCATCAACTTTTTCATGATTGCCACCAAGTTCTTGTTACTTGATTCAGCTTGACCATTCCCTTGCGAGAAATAGTCAGAGGAATGAGCCAGAGAAATGCCATGTTCATAACAAAAAGTTGAGATTTCTTCAGAGGAAAAGTAAGTAGCATTGTCCGCTACTATCTTAATAGGCACCCCGAACCTAACAAAAATATAATTTAAAAGGAACTCACACACAACCTGAGAATTCACTTTCTTGGTGGGAATAGCTTCCACCCACTTAGTAAAATAATCAGTGGTTGTGAGGATGTAAATATGCCCAGCACTAGATGGTGGATTCAAAGGTCCCACGAAGTCTATCCCCCATTGTTTGAAAGGCTCATCAACAATCACCGGTTTAAGAGGTAAAGCAGCAAGATGAGGTCTCCCAATAAAAAGCTGACATTTCTCACAATTGTGAACATACTGGTAAGCATCCTTGAACATACTAGGCTAGTAAAAATGATTTCGAAGAATCTTGAATGCAATCACTATTGAGGAGTAGTGGCCTCCACAGGCTTCATCATGGAATACCTTCAAAAGCTCTTTCTTTTGCTCAGCATCCACGCATCTTAAGAAGGTTCCATCTATGCCTCTTTTATATAATGTCCCCTAGAATATCATATATTTACTTGTTTTCAATTTCAAGTTACGTCTCTCCTTGAAACTTAAATGGTCAGGGAACTCACCATAAGTAAGAAAATAAGCCATGTCCGAAAACCAGGGATCAGTTAAACTGACCAACAATGCCATTAGTACTTCATCAATTTTCTCAGACGGCTTACCATCTTCTGTTATTAGCTTGCATAGGCCTTTCCCTCTTACCAAATTGGTCAGTTTAATCATCAAATCATACTCTTGAATTTTTGCTATCCAAACTGCTCTATTATTCATACCAATCTCCTTCTGAGACAAAATACTTTTCAATGTAGTTTCAGGTATGAAAATAGTACAATGGGAATGAAGTATATAGTACCTGAACTATTTTACTACGTTTACTACGGCAAAGGCATGTTTTTCCATCTGGGAGTATTTGAGCTCATGTCTTTTCGGAGGTGTGCTCATAAAGGCTATGGGTGCTTCCTGTCCTTTCTCATCTTTTTGTGTTAATATACTCGATAGAGTATGTTTGGAAGCATAACAATAGATGATAAAGTCCTTTTTGAAATTGAGACTTTTTAGCACAGGTGCTTGAGATATTGCATCCTTAATATTATTGAAGGCTTTGCGCCCATTATCACTCCACTTAAAAGGAATTTTCTCACTCATCATATCAACCATGTGCTTAGTAATTTCTGAAAATTTAGAAACAAATGCATGCAGGAAATTCACCTGGCTGAAGAAGGATTTCCATCGAACATCTCCCTATATAAAATAGTATTGTTACTATTTTGTCTAACTAGATTTCCATCGAACATCTCCCTATATATAGAGAGTTACATTCAAAACATTCAGATACACTTGATTGATTCATCCATAAAAGAAGGAGAACACATCAATCAATAACAAAAGATCATAAAGATCGAATAACCATCTTAACAGAACATTAATAGTGGAGGAGATCTAGGATGATCATGCTCCCCTATATTCCCTGAAGCATTCGTGTATTCCTTTGATCCTGCAAGTTATTCCATAGCTATCTTGATGGATCTCCTGATCATGACTGAAACATCTCCACTCCATCATTGTTGTAACTGATTTGTTCTCTAGTTTCTCCTTCATTCCTGGCAGGTTAGTAGCATATGCATGCACATTCATATATTCAAACTAATCAACTTCTTCCAAATTTTAAAACACACATTAAAATAGCTATATGAAATACTGCATCATGTATATATAATATTGGCAAAGTGTGTATACTATTTCCTACCCAAAAGTTTAAGGATATAACTGTACTTATGGATTATATACAACCTTAAAACACTTAAAGATCACACAAATGTTCAGGAATGTTTTAGGAATAGAGCATAAAATATTATAAAACATAGACCAACTTTGGTCTCATCACATATTATTTTAATAGCTCAGTGATCTCTAATCACTATCCCTTCAGTTCATCAAGATATTCAATCAGTTGTAGGTTATCAAGAGGGACTATTTGTTGTCTCCAAAGTTATATACTAACAAACAAATTTGATAAAGATTTAATATACTTCTCCCTAATAACAAGGCACTGACATATAGTGTTGGAGGTTTCATTGTTGATTACAGATAGATATGATTTAGGATTCATAAATAAACATCCTAACGGAAGAAATTTCAAGCAATTCATAATTTATTTTCAATTCTAAATAAATTATACAATCAAGGCAGATTAAGTTTTCAATGCAATCAGATTTCAGAAGAAGTACAATAATCTGCTATAAAAAGCCTTAGAAGATCCTAAGGTATAGGCCTACCATCCTTGGTCCTGCAGAGCCTAAATTGTAGAAGTTCACATCCTAGAAAGGGTGGAATTTTTCAATTGGCCAAATCCCTTTAGGTTTCTCATAATTAGAAATAAGAATCCATAGGAAATCCAATTTGTTGATTTGAGCACTAAAAAATTGGCGGCTCTGCTGAGGAGTTGTTGTGAGAATATTATTCAAAAATTCTGGTATCAGAGAGTCGGACTCTACTAGAGACAGAACTCGGAATCAGTTGTATGATTTTGTCCTTCTTATGAAGAAGGTGGAGACTCTATTCAATAAGATTTCAGTTGGTAACTCTACTGAGGGAGAAGACTCAGAAAAAAATAGTAGATAGCTTTTTCAAATGTATTGATCATTTCAAAGAAAGCCTTTTATTCCAGATGGCATCAGGCCATTGGATTTTAGCAATTTTGATTATGAACCTAGCAATTTATCCCCACAACTTTAAAAACTTGTACCAAAGTTCCATGGAGAATGGGATGAATCAACACTTCAACATTTGGGTGCATTTTGTACATTTATAGAAGATTATGAGGTTTCTACAAAGGATCGGGTAATGAATTTATTTGTCAGGACATTAAAAGACAATGCGTGACAAGCATATGAATCATTACCTACACAAAGTATTTCATCTTGGAAAGCATTTGAAAAATGGTTCCTATATGAATTCCATTATGCAAACAATGAAGATAACATGTGTTATGAACAGTATGAAGACCAAAGTTGTAGCATGGAGAAAGGAAATAACATGTGTTACGAACAGGAAGAGGATCAATAAGACATCAAGGAAACGGAGCCTTGTACATCTCCCTTGGATGAAATTTAAAATATTGAAAGGCAAGAAGGTGATGGATGCAGTGTGAAATCTACAGGAGTACAAAGCTCTAATGAAGTACTAGATTCAAATGAAGAAGAAATTTTGGATCAGATGGAAGAAAAATCCATTGTTGATGAGATTTGTATTGAAACAGATTTCCTTGAATGTAATAATGAAGAAGAAAATGTTCTTATTTTAGAATAAATTCAAATTTGTTAGATATAGAATATCACAAATATGTTGATAAAAACAATCCAAATTATTTCTCAATCCACCACAATAAACAAGTTAATGGATCAGTGCATATTCAAGGTGTACTAGATGAATAAAATAATAAATCCAACTATGGACTTGCATCTCAAATAATCAAACATGTATTTCATAATGTAATAAAGGATAACATTAGAGAAAAGAACACAATAAATCCAGTTTTTGATCTATGTATGGCTGACTCTTGTGACAACAGGACTTGTGAAATAGAAGTAGATAATATAAATAAAATACATGAGGAAGAAGATTTTCTCGGTGCAGATCAAATTTCATATTTGTTGAATAAGGAATATCAACGGCATACAAACAAAAATGACTCAAAATATTTTCCAATTCACAAAAATAAGCAAAATGATGAAACACCAGAAGATAAACCTGATGAGAGGGACACTTGTCTTGTTGATGAAGCATATGATTCTAAAAATGATGAATTTAGTAGAGAGGAAGAAGAAGAAGATATGTCTAAATTATCTATGTTATTGAATCCATTATTTGAAGAGGAAGAAGAAGAATATATCTCTGAGTTCTCTATGTTCTTGAATCCATTATTTGAAGAGAATTTTCTATACGATCAAGTCCATCAATATCATGATGAAGATAAAAAACCTAATGGTACTTTTAAAGATGATGAAACTCGAGATATGTGTGGAGATGGCTATTCAGAAGGTGAAACATGCATTAGTTCATCATATGAGCAGAAGTTGTATCAAACATGTGAGGATGAGATGGAATCAAAAAGGCATAATGAGGAGAATGTGTTAAAAAATAGTTCTAAAAATTTTCCAAGTGTTCTATATGATCAGATTATTGATAAAAGTGAAGTAATATTTCTTGAATATGAGCTATCTTCAAAAAATTCTTGTGAGGAAAAACATATTGAGTATGGAGAAAATCATGTGCAAGAAGACATAACTGATCAAATACATAGGGGTTCTCCATTCACCAAAGACCACAGTGATGAAGAAATAAATATTGTCCATAGGGATGATGCATCTAATACATAAAAGGATAAGATATTGGGGCTAAAAATTATGGAATTTATTTCTTTTCAAATACTCTTACTGATAAGGAAAGGACCAATTCTGATCCTAAACAAGTGATAAAGGGAAAGTATACCATGATCAGAAGGAATGAGTTTTTACGTGATCAGAATCAAGTGTTTGATAGAGGAAAGGATCAATGTTCAATTTTGGGGGGCCTGGGGTTACCCAATTTTACTTTGCATCAGATTAAGTATGGATACTTGGTGTGCTTTTCCAGAGATAGCTAGAATCTCGCCATGCTCACAGGGAGCATATGTCCCTAGAAAGAGCCACTGGTGGTACCCTAAATTTTGAGAATTTAGGAGTCCAATCCATTATCAAGAGGCAATTTTCTCCATACTAAAAAATCAAAGGAAGGAAGCTTTATGAAACAAATAAATAGAACTAACTAATCGAAGCCTTCAGAAAATGTTGGAATTTCAACCTTCTGCAAAGATGATACTGACAAAGCCTTAAGATGGTAGAATTTTAAAAATCTAAAAACAACCCAATTTGGGAAATCAAATTTCCTATCTCCACCAAAAATATTAACTTTCCACAAGGTGATTTGGTTTTTCGATCAGACCCAAATCCGAAAGTAAGATAGTTATTTTTTAGTTAGTTTATTATTTTTTTTCAAAATAATTTGTAATAAGGGTTGTGTCTTTTCACCCTAAAGAGGTATGAAAGCCACACACACACACACACACACACACACACACACACATATATATATATATATATATATATATATATATATGATGTAAAATGTAAAGAGACATAATAACAATTTGAAGATAATACTTTTTCTAGTTTATGAAAAAACTTATATAATACTCGGGTTATATGTTGGATGTATCAAGCAAAGTTTTGGTGGTAATGAAAACTTTTAATGCAATATCAAAGTTCTAGTTGCTCTTCGAATTCTAGTGATATTATTTTGTCTTATGTCTTTGTTTGAGTTCTTTAGATTAAATCAGTGATTTACTTTGATTGATAGTACAATTGATTTGGTTATTTTGATGAACTCTAAACTAGAAAAATTAGAACATATGTATTGATTGGTCAATCTCGTGTTCTATCTTATTGGGCTTCTACAGGGAAGTTAAAATCAATGGGACTAGATTATTGTTTCCTTAAATTTCTTAATCAATTAAAGCATCATCAAAGTGATAACAAACTATCTTAGAGGGACTATTTGTTGTCTCCAAAGTTATACTAACAAATAAATTTGATAAAGATTTAATATACTTCACCCTGATAACAAGGCACTGGTCTGACATATTGTGTTGGAGGTTTCATTTTTTATTACAAACAGATATAATCCGAGATTAATAAATAAACATCTTTACAAAAGTAATTTCAAGCAATTCACAATTTATTTTCAATTCTAAATAAAGTATACAATCAAGGCAGTTTTAGTTTTCAAAGCAATCATATTCCAGAAGAAGTACAATAATCTGCTATAAAAAGCCTTAGAAGATCCTAAGGTATAGGCCTACCATCCTTGGTTGTGCAGAGCCTAAATTGTAGAAGTTCACATCCTAGAAAGGGTGGAATTTGTCGGTTGGCCAAATCCCTTTGGGTTTCTCATAATTGGAAATAAGAATCCATAGGAAATCCAATTTGTTGACTTGAGCACCAACATGAGGAATTAACAATGTGGATTGAATAGTTAGGAGAGGGAATTGTGGAGTGAAGAGTTGTGATTAAAAAACTAACTCAAAGTGAGTGTGAGTTAGGATTTAGAAGGATAATTATGATTTAAATAAATAAAACATTATTTATTTGCACATGTGGAGATATTTTATAAATAAATAATTACTTATTTATTTATGAGAGGAATTGTTAGTTGTAATTAAATAAATATAATTTATTTAATCATGAGAGGGGAATAATTAGTTTAATTAAATAAATATCATTTATTTAATCATGAGATAGAAATTTAATTTAATTATTACATAAATGTAATAATTAGGAGGGAACATTAATTAAATTTGGTTATTTAATTAATAATTATAAGGTAGAGTATAATTAAATAAGGTTATTTATTTAATTATATTATAGATGAATAGACGATGAATTAATTGTTTAGAAGTTCAATAATTAAAGTAATTAATTAAAATCACTTAATTATGGAATTAGGGAAAAATGATGATTTTGATCTTAGAATATGGTAGAATGACATGATTAATTAAATAATAAAGATTATTTAACAATTTAGGAAGAATATTATTAATGTCATTGTGTTAGAACAATAGGCTATTTTTAAGTGTCTACATTTTACCCCTCTTTGATACAATACATTTTAGGCATTGTTTCAAAGAATACTAAAAATTATGCCCCATTGGGAACAATGTGACAATGAGGTAAATGATGCCCCTTGAGAGATTATTTGTGCTAGAAATACATGAATGATCTCTTCAAAGAAGATTTAGATTAAATGATGCAAGAAAATAATAATTAGTAAGAAGTGAAGAATGTTGGTAGGTTGTGACGACTGTTCGATCGATATTGGACATAGAGATTGTTGATAAGAATCATGACTAGTTTCAGGAAGGACCCATCATGTATAAGACTAGCTACAACGTCTAGTTTCAGGGAAGACCTGCCCTGTGTAAGACAAGTGACAATGCCTGGTTTTAGGATATATACATCTTGTATAAGACAAATGATGATGGAATGAATGACCAATTGATTTGACTAATATGAAAAATGGTTTGACTATTTTGACAAATAGATTGAGTGAGTGAAGAGATTTGACTAATAAAAGAGATTAGACTGATAAAAGATGTTAGTAAAGAAACTTTATAAGAGGATAGAAAGAGGATGAAAGAATGATAATGAATTCTTGATTGAAACCCTTAGTTTATAGTAAGTAGAGAGCTTAATGCTTTAATAACCATACTTTTGATTTCCAATTGATTTGAGCTATTTATTTATCATCATTGAGCCACTATTATTATAGAAAAAATGGGTATCATCCTACCAAGATATGAAATATCTAGGTACAATTATCCTCTTGCATTGAAAACTGGCACGCTAAATAGACAAGGAATGTGAGCTGATCCATCTAGGTCAAGAATTTGGAATAAAGGTATGTGTGGCGTATCACAATCAAAGTATCCATTGCAATGTTGCAAATTGGATATTTGTATATGGATGTGAAGGCTCTTATCATAGACACCCAGATTTCTCTTTTAAGACTTCACCACAAACATCCCACAAACAAAAAAATAAAGAAAAATAAGTCATGAACCATTGTGCCATCTCTAAATCACTTTTGGACATCCCAAAGATGCGTAAGAACATGACTTGTGAAGATCAAGACATAATAAGACTAACTGACTCAACAAGTTGCAGTTGTACCGATTATATGTCTATGTATTTGCAGTATTTGGACATTTAAATTTTGACGTATTGTTGATGCTATCAGATTTCAAGAACAATGTACCCTATCTAAGACTAATCCGTCCGATTTCAAGTGTTCCTTCTCTTGTCTAAGACAACATGATTTTTGACAAAATGCTTTGTTGTGGGACTGATTGATATATAAGATAGTTTGGGTAGTGTAGTTGAGGACTTATTGACTAGTTTTGAGTGTTTTGACTTGGTTCTGTTGAAGCTCATATGTGTTGTATGTCGTCTATCAATGCCTGATTTTGAAATGCCAAAGAATTGGTTATGTACAAAGGAGATTTATTGCAAGATTTTTTTTGGTTATTTTTTTATTTTTTTGGTTGTCTTCGATATTTTTTTAGATCTTTTGCAAATGTTTTTGGTCCATCATAGGGTTCTTAAGTTTGGAGTCGAGGTATGTGCGACGTATCACAGAAAGTGAAGGATCTTATCACAAACACCCTAAACATGGTCACCTTTAGATGAATTTTTTATATTTTTTGATGTTTTTTATTGTTTTGAAGGTTTTGCTATGTTTTTGGAGTTTTACAGGATGATTTTGTGTTGTTTTTGTTGTTTTGAAGGACTCTTTTCAATCACTGAATGAGATGAAAGGCATATGTCAAGATTTATTCTCAAACATGATTGTATTCACTTGCCCTAGTGTCTAGCAAGGCATGGAATGCTATGAATGAGCTGATGGGACGACAATAGATAGGTGAAAAAATGGAATCAAAGTTTATTTGGATGCAAGGACTATCTCACAATGGGATAACATGTTTACCCAATCTAAGGGATCAAATATGTGGCTATGTAGGAAATGACATGACGCATTGAATGACATGGGATCTATAGGGAATGGACATGTCAAGAGACTCTTGAAAATATATTCTTCATTTTTTTATGTCCTTAATTAAGACCAATGAGGGGATTTGGGATAGGCAATATGAAACATGACAATGGATGATAAAAGTAAGGGATGGATAAGACAAAGGATTATTGTAGGGTGTGGATAAAGTGAAGAAGAAAAGATGTATGAAGCCTTGTCAATATCAAAGATGAAAAAAAGGATATGGATGGATGTAGGACTATGAAGGATGTGATAAGTAGGATTGCATGAATGAAACTTGCCCCAAAGTCTAGAGGGTAATGGATTACACATGACACCTATTTTCTGGGTTTTATCATGGTACTTGCCCAATGCGCCACAAGAAGTGGTTTTCACCATAGGATGAATTATTTCTCTTGATATGTTTTTTTTTGTCACACAAGGTGCCTATTTACCAGGTTTTCACCAAGGTAACAATTTTCTTTCTTTTTGCTTTTTGCTTTTTTTTGACATTTTTGGAAGACAATGGACGTAGGAAATGACATGAAGGAAGGAATCAAACATCTTGTTATTTGGATAGTATTCATGGAGGATGTGTTGTGATGGAACATGGTTGTTTGAAAGTATAATCAAAGTTGTTGATAGGGTGATGGAAAAAGGGGATGAAATGGAAGAAAAAATGGACTAGGGTAAGAGTTTATGCATAGGATTGGAAGTGGGATGGAAGGATGGAAAATAGGTGTTTGATAATGAGTGGGGTATTGGAAGAATCGTGTATGGGTGGATGGAAATGTTGGCAAGATCAATGTTGGCACACACCTTGAGGGGTGGTGGAGTGATGGAAATAAAATTGATTTTGGATTTTGGGATTTAGGTAGAGGAGTGGACATGGATTTTGGGACACAAGGAACCAAAATGGATGGAGTAGGTGATGGAGCATATAAGGTAGTGGATTTTGGTACATAGGGACCCAAAATAGATTTGGAAGATGTAAGACATTTATGTGGGAGATTGATGGGATCCTTTGGAATAGCAAGCTTGGATACCAATTTTGATTTTTCTTTGGGATATTGTGCTTTGAGCAGCTTCTTGGGAATCCACGTGGTTTTAGATTTTTCATTCTTTTGTGGGTCCTTTGAATGAATTGTTTACATAGGGGATTTTGAAACCCATATAGCTTTTGAATTTTATTTTTGCTTTATTAGCCTTTGTGGCCTTTTGGATGTTTATTTATTTTTTTTGGATCATATTTTGCTTTATTTTTGCATTTTGATTAGATGGGACATGTTGATCCTTGATTGCATGTGGATTTCTTGACTTATGGATTTTATGCTTGGCATCAAAATTTCTTGGAAGGGAGGTGGTATTAATGGGTGGATATGCATTATATGGAGGCTTTTTGGATGGGTAGATGGTTCTCAAAGATGTGTTCCTTTGTTGACTTGCATGTGGAAAAGGGTAAGTGGATTGTGAATTAGTAGATGGAGGAATATATGAACCTAAGATAGATGGAAGGAATGTGGGAGAAAGCATATGCTTGGGTTTATATGTGGTAATTTTGGATGTAGAGGGGATATCAACATCTTGATGGTGAGCTATATAGTCAAGGCCCTGATAATATGGTTTTTCTTTGATATCAAGGTGCTATAATATACCTTGTTCATTGAGGCCTAAACCCTTTCCTTGATAATGCATTTTTTGACAAATCTTCATAGCAATTGGATACTGATTATTTTTGAAACAAGATACAAGTCCATTTTGAGGTGGAGGAGGTACATATGGAATAGTAGGACTATGAAGTACACCAGAACAAATGAACATGGATGAACCAAGTTGATATGTAATAGGTTCATTATTAACGTGGGTAGAGTTGATGCAATCTTGAGGTGGACATGGGAGATTATGACATGGAGATGGAGGGACGATGGTATCTTGTGGTGGAAAGGGAGGATTATGACATGGAAACAGAGGGATGCTGGGATCTTGTGGTGGAAATGGGAGATTATGACATGGAGATAGAGGGACGATGGGATCTTGTGGTGGAGAGGGAGGATTATGACATGGAGATAGAGGGATGATGAGATCTTGTGGTGGATATGGAGGATTACTTTGATCTTGACATGGAAGAGGATCATTGGATGGAGTGTAAGGGACATCATGGTCTTTCTTAGGGAGTGTATGATGAATGGGACTTAGAGGAATCCTTTTCACTTGGGATGGAAGGGTATCATGTTGGACAGGAAAAAAATGGATAAGAGGGTCATCGTGAGATTCTGGAAATATGGGATCTTGGTAAGTTGATTGGGCATTCTTGGAATCTTGATCTTGACCAATTTTAGGACTTGTTTATTTATACATTGAATTATCCTCTTGATATGGGACATCAGTTTGGATATCTATGGTGGATTCTTGAAAGGACTTGATGCTCAAGCATGATGTGGAAGGACTTTGACTGGGACTTAATGGAGTTTCTTTGCTTGGAAGTGGAGTATATGGTGGCATTGGATCTAAGACTTATGATTTGTAGATGGGACTGTCTTTAAAGAATGGATTGCTGGGATTTTTATCGTGGATAGCCCTTGTGGGAAAACTAGAAATTTTTCATTAATGGATGCATTTATAGGTGGAGATAGTGTGGAGGAAGAAATACTGGGAGTTATGGATATTGCTTGTGGGATTTTTCTATACATAGGTATGTGATTTTGATCATGTTGGGGAATGGTGTCTTGACATATATCTAACTCCTCATTAGGTGAATTATTGGGATATTCTTTATTAGTAACAACACAATCATTGTCTAGACTTCTGATAGTGATGATATTAATTATCAAATTGGGGTTTTCTTTTGTATATGCAAGGTTAGCCTTATTATCTTGTCTGGTTGTAGAGGCCTTGTCTTTTCCATGATCTATTAATAAATTTTGGAATATCTTATGGTCTTGGTTGGTGGTGCCAGAATTTGTGACAACTTTGATTTCACCACAGTCGATGAAATCTTGGACAATGTGCTTAAGTTGCATGCAACTAATTTTTTTATGTCCCTTAATTATGTGATAGTTACAGTAACCATTATAATCCCACCATGTTAGTTTTTAGGGACCCTCATAATGTCTTATCTCAGGTAAAGTGACTAAATGGGTTTGTATCAATTTCTTCAAGATCATCTCAAGAGGTTCTACAAGAGGTGTAAAATCTCATCGAGGAGTAGGGTTCCTTCTTGCATAACTTTTTTGTTGGGTAAACGTATTGGTTTGTTCGAGACTTTGTCTAGGAGAAGTGATGTTAACATTGTGAGTTGTTTGTGTTGGTTGTGTATGTTGTATCAATGCTAGTTGGGTATGTTGGATAGGCTTTGGTGCTTGCACACGTAGGACTGGTTGTGCCATTTTTGCATCGACAACCCCATCATTTGTCACATTCTTATTTTTGGACCAATATTTAGTTTTGTCATAAGGTGTTAGAGTAGTGGTCTCTTTTTTGATGATTTCCTTCAAGGTAAGGGATCTTTTTTCTTTTAGCCCTTGCTTGGCTAGTTCTTCAAAGGTCTCAATGCGCTGGGAGTTAAGTTCACACAATAGGTCTAGTTGACAATTTTCAATGAAAATTTGGATATTTTCTTTAATTGGAACATAGAAGGATGCCTCGGAGGCAACATTTCTCCAAGCTTGTAGGAAAGAGGCAAATCTCTCTCCATTCTTTTTCTTGGTGGTGCAAAGATCTATCAATGTTACTTCCATGAAAATGTTGTGTGAATAGTGATATGAATTTTTATGCTAGTTCGTTCCATGTCCTTATCCCAGGAGAGAGTCTAGAAAACCAATTCATGGATGTACCACTAAGACTGTGTGGAAAAAATATCATAAGATATGTTTCATCGTGAGCAATTTCCATGCAAGTTGTAAAAAACTCCCTTATGTGATCACAAGGATCACCATTTTCCTTGTACGTATCGAACTTAGGTGTGACAAAATTGGTTGGAAAAGGTGGTATATGCAATGTCCTATCAAAAGGATAAGGACTAAGATTTTTTGTGGTGTAAGACCTTTTAGAAGCGCGTGTTTGTAAACTCATGAATTTTTGTTGAAGGGTTTGTAACTACTGAGCAAGTAGATCAATGGTAGTTGGTGTAGCAGGCAGTGCGTTAGGGTTACCATATGAGGCTCCACTATTTTGAGATGTTGCAGGTATATACAGTGGTGGAACATGTTGAGATGATGGGGTGTATTGAGGTACTAATATGTATTGAGATGTTGGATTATGCTGAGGTACTAGAATGTACTGGGATAATGGATTATGTTGTGATACCATATTATGTTTGGGTGCTAGATTGTGTTGAGCTATGGGATTATGTTGGGATGTTGGATTTGGAACATACTAAGATGTTTGGTTTGGCTGAGGTACTGTTGTAAGATGGGAAATTTTAGGCCCACTTGCCATCATATTTTGGATGAAACTAGAAAACATTGATGAGTAATCTGGATTAGTGGGAGGTACCCCTTGACTGATTTGGGTATGTCCTAAAATGGAAGAGACATCTAGCGGGGCACCACTACGAGGCTTTGGTTGAGGTGCTCCCAATAGGGGTAGCCCTTTCTTTGGTTGGAGAACTGTGTTGGAGGAACTTGTTGCCATCATTTGTGAAATACTCATAGAATGAGTCAAGGAAAATATAAATGATATTGTTGTGGTAGAAAGTGTAGCAGATGCAGATGGAAAACCAGCAAATAAGGGATTGGTGTACTGGATCCCTAAGATACTGGAAGATGTGGTGACCTGGGAAGTATTTTGCGTGGAACTAGTGGATGGGATGACTAAACTGAGTGGTAGGGGTGTTGTTGAGGCTAACCAAGATGGTGGTACATGTATGTCTTCTACTATGGTGGATGTGTCAAACCCAGTTGGTAATTTAGTACCTTTTTGTATGAGCATGTGAGGGTATTTGTTTGGGTCAGCCTCTATCATGGATTATAAGATTGCTTTCATCTTCTCATCACGTAAACCATCATCAATCTCTTCTTTCATACATTTGGATTTGATTTCTGCGGGGGTTATAAGCTCATGTAGTTGTAAAGTATCATCTAGTGTTTTCTCCTGGCGTGAAAACATCTCAAAATTGTTATAGTTTAGTGCCAAGGTTCTTGGTGCAAATTCAATTTCTTGATGGAGATCATGGTTGTGGATTTGATTGTACTCTATTATGTCCTTACTCTTCTTCGATCGCATGTTCGGCATATGCAAGTCTATCATGAATGTGGGACAACTAAGGAAAACAAATTTAATCTTTTTTAGGATGATAATGCAAATTAGGATGAATAATAAAATATGATGTGTAAGGTGTAAGTACCTTACCCTAAGAGAGATTATAGAAACTTCAAAGGTAAACCCTCTAAGAAAAGACCCAAATGATAATGAGGACTATCTTGACACAAAAAGGTAGGATAAAAGTGATAAATTATGGAAAAGGTGTCTATCTAAGACAAATATTAACCAAAATGACAAGGTGTCTATGCTAAGGCTAGTAGATAAAGATAATGTTGACGATGTCAAGATAAAACACAAGAGCACTATAGGAATGTCCTAGGAAAATTGACCCTCTAATTTGAAAAATGATTGTAGGAAGTGTAATACTTTAACCCTAAGAGATGCATGCTATGTTTTTGAGATTTTATTTTTATTTTTTTGAGACTAATATGATGACTATGCAAAAATGCAAGATTCTAAGATATGTCTATCTAAGTATGTCAATCACAAGGAACCAAGATGAATGTTTGTAGGACCAATTATTTGTAGTATAAATCTTGTAAGACAAATCCTATAGGATAAATGTTGTAGGACAAATGTTGTAGAGCTAATTGTTGTAGGACAAATGTTGTAGGACCAATCTAAAAAACTCAAAATCAGTGTGTAGCTACAAAACTGACTCAAAAAAAATGATCTATGTCTGTTAGCTCACAAACTCAACGTCTGTGGTCAAATTTGGATCCATCTGAAATATTATAGGCCCATTGCTTGGGTGTCTGTTAGCTCACATGGAATAAGTGCCACACAAATAGAGCTAAAAAATCCCTTGAAGGTGTCTATGCTATTGCCTTTTCTGGGTATTGTTGTCGTGTTAGCGAAGATCTCTTTCACAACACAATATTCCTGGGACATATATGATGGGAATCTTGGGGGAGATTCTTTTTCAGGCTCCCCTTGCACTATAATAAGACAAATGTTCGGAGGTAAACCAGGTGGCCTTTAATTAACAGGTTGTAATAAGTTTTGTAGAGTCTCCCCAATCGGTTTGTACATGTGTGACTCACTTAAGAGCCTAGTTGACCATGTTGGTTGCTTAGGGATACTTCACCTGGTCCAGACTATCATCAACACACCTCACCCAAGCTTGAGGAGATAAGACCATAGTTTTCTCAGAGTCTTATTTATTTACCAACCAGAAGGATTTATCGGTTTGAGGTCATCCTCTATAATGGGTTAAGTGAGCCCTCCAGACAGACCTCTAAAAAAATGGTTGCTAATCTAACAGATTGTGCAAGCGCACCAAGAACTTCAAACACCGGGATAATCATATTAAGCACCAATAGTCAAATAAGACACTGAGCTATCATCCATACAAGCACATGAGTTCAATTTTAAGCCCAAACCAAATGAGTATTGTTTTGTCCAATTTTAGATGCAACAAAGTCCAAATGTATTTTGCCTTGTTCGATTTTATTGCACCAATCTCAACTGTTCTTTTCCTTGTTCAATTTTTTACCACCATGTCAATTTTAAGCACCAAAATGAGATATGGAATGTGAAGTTTGAGCATGCATTGTTTGTTTTAAACCAAAATGAAAGATGAATTGATTTTAGATTAACAAGATTAAAACATGCTTCCAAGCCACATACTAAAAAGAAAAGTTAATACCCAAATAAAAACATTCTTCTCTGATTTATACTTCCAAAGTGTTGATTTGTTGTTTCTTGGCTAGTATCTTATTTTGTTTTATCTTTCTTTCTCTTCTTCTCTACTCAACGGGCTCCTGAATCTTGACTTTTTTATTTTGTTTTGTGCTTTTGATGGTCAAGGGCATTACATCAAGTACATATTTTCAACAATAAAAATGCATTATTTTACAATAGATAATGAGATTTATATGGAAGAGAAAGAAATCTTATTTTGTAGTTTTGAAATAATATTTTCCATAAAATGATTATCACTTGCACCTACACACAAAAAGCAAAGTTTTCAAAGATCTATATATATATATATATATATATATATATATATATATATATATATATATATATATATATATATATATATATATTTCAAAAATATTTCTCATCAAAATTAAAATCACAGAGAATAGACCCCTTATATAATTTTAAGAGATTTCCAAAAATATAAAATTTTCAAAGAAATGTGTTGATTTGTGTCCAGAAATATTTTTTTATGAAATATCATTAAAAAATTATTAAAAATTAAAAAAAAAAAATAGAAAATTTTAAAATTTGGATTGTAGCTTTCTTATGTCAAAAGAAACATGAAAAAAATTAAAGTCATAATTCTTAATTTGTGCTCTCATGACCCATTTTATCATAACAGGCCAATTTTAATAGATCTACCTTTTTTGAAAATATTTCCCAACAAAATTTAAATCACAAAGAATAGACCCCCATTAGAATTTTTTGATATTTCAAAAAATGTAAAATTTTCAAAGAAATATGTTGATTTTTGCCCATAATTGATTTTTATGAAAAAACATTAAAAAAATTATTAAAAAATTTAAAAATTTAAATTTTGGACTGTAGTCTCTCCATATCAACGCAAACCCGCAAAAAGAATTTCATAAAAAAATTCCAATTGGTTTGAAAGATATGACCAAATTTCACGTTGGGTTCACCATTTGTAATCAGGTAATAATAGGATCAATAGAAACTTGCAATAACATATAAAAACTCAACCACAAAAAGATTGTTAGAGCAATTAGTATTTCCAATATTCAAGAATGGATGCAAGATAAATAATAAGCATAATCAATCAAATATTATGAAATCAATCCAAAATATGAATATGCAAACCATAAATCCTTCCTTGGTGTTCTCCTCGTGCAATTTGGGCTCTCAGAATTGAGCTCAAGATCGTGTCAGCATAAGAATTCAAAGTAATTGTGGTTACCAAAATCAAAGGTTTGGCTCTCTATTGATAAGATTTTAGGGATTTCAACCAAGAATCCATGATTGAATGGTTGTTTGACTATGATTGAGGAGTTCAACTCAGAGTGAGTGAGAGTTCAACTGAGTTGATTGCTTAGCTTAACAGGATTGATTGATCTGTTAGCAAATAGATTGAAGAGATGACTTTGAATGGACTGATGAGTTAATTGATTGCATAGATTAGAAGACTGAATTGATGGAAGACTTAACTGATTGCTGAGGGAAGAATTAACAATGTGGATTGAATAGTAAGGAGAGGGAATTATGGAGTGAAGAGTTGTGATTGAAAAGCTAACTCAAAGTGAGTGTGAGTTACGATTTAGGAGGATAATTATGATTTAAATAAATAAAATATTATTTATTTGCACATGTGGAGATATTTTATAAATAAATAATTACTTATTTATTTATGAGGGATTGTTAGTTGTAATTAAATAAATTTATTTAATCATGAGAGAAGAATAATTAGTTTAATTAAATAAATATAATTTATTTAATCATGAGATAGGATTTGATTTAATTATTACATAAATGTATTAGTTAGGAGGAGGGAACATTAATTAAATTTGGTTATTTAATTAATAATTATAAGTTAGAGTATAATTAAATAAGGTTATTTATTTAATTATATTATAGATGAATAGATGATGAATTAATTGTTTAGAAGTTCAATAATTAAAGTAATTAATTAAAATCACTTAATTATAGAATTAGGGAGAAATGATGTTTTTGATCTTAGAATATGGTGGAATGACACAATTAATTAAATGATTATTTAACAATTTAGGAGGAATATTATTAATGTCATTGTGTTAGAGCAATAGGCCATTTTTAAGTGTCTGCAATGGTCAGAAGGACTAAAACTCACACAAATTGGGAAATAAGGAGAAGAATTGCCAGTTCAATGTGGACTTCTATATGGGATTCAAGGTATGATGGATCTCATTATGTTCTTTTTTAAGAACTCTTTGTTAAATCAATCTATGAAATGTACAACTATCCCAGTAATTATTCAATTTCCATGGAGATTAAGAAAAAATTTAGGCCAAAAGAATTTGATAAGAAACGGATTGTTTGTCACAATTAGGAGATTGGTATGTGCATAAGAATTTTATTGTGATTATGGCCTTTGGTTTTGATGGAGCACCCTTTAAGTTACCAAAAATAGTACCAGATGGGGTATCTTATTTGGAAATTGTGAGACAAGTGGACTATTATAGTGTCATGAACCTTGGAGCTCACCATAAATAGACTTGTATGCCTAGAACCATTAATTTTTATGATTTCACTAGTGTGTCTACCAAGGCCTTTGACTTAATAAGAACCAAACTATTGGCACAATTCAATTTGAACGAATTCACCCCAAGGAAAAATTATGATCCAAAGATATATATAAATTACTATAAAAAAAATTAGAATCTCAATGGGTATACCCACATTCTTCATCCACAAGAGGATATTTTCAAAAACAAAGAAGATAAGGAGATCAAAGAGGACATTGAGAATTTCATGAGGGAATTAGAACAAAGACAACAAGAGTTACAAGAAATGGAAAAATCATCTGGGGATGAATCTACTGAAGAAAATGAGGTGCAATCACATCAAAGGATGGTTCCCCGATGAATTATTGATGACTGTGAAGATTTCCTTGATAGAGATGTCCAGGTGGCTAAGGAATTATAAGTTGATAAAGATGATAGGTTTACAGCTTATGAATCTTTTGTTTCAGATGATGAATTTATAAAGTCCAAAGAGTTCAAATCATTTTTGTACAATTTTAAAGGCAAAATATTGAGGGAATCTATCCCTAATATACCCCAAGTAACGAACATCTATTGAAGGATGATATAGACCAAGAAGTTCATAATATGGCTTCTAAAAGGGGTAGGAAATTACTAGTTGAGGTAGGTATTATGGTGTTTCCTAGTTTGATCTCAATGCATCTTTGATTTTTGACAATTTTGTGCATGATAAGGAAAAAGAGTATAAATTGAACATAGAGGGGGTAAAAGAAATTTACATTGGATAAAGATTCAATCCTAGCAATGATTCAATGTTGATATGGGTTTTGGATCCACCTCATAAAAGGCCATGGATTATTGATTTTGAAAAATCATTTGGCCATCTGATGACATTAAAAGTAGGTGAAAATTAGCCCATCACTACAGCAAACATGAGCATAAATATTGCTTAGTTTAATAAAGCTCAGATTGAATTACTGATCAGAGAAAGGAATGCATTGAAAATGAAAAAAGGCTCAGCATAAGACCATTAACATCACATAGTCAGCAGAGCAAGTGCTGACAATAAAAACAAAGCTTAATAATATAGATAAGTACAAAGGTCGATGCCCAACTAGGAGGGTCAAACTCACACCGCAAGAGGAGGGCGAGAGTTCTTCCTATGCCTTCAGACCACTGTCCAGGCAATATTATCTTTAGGCTCTCCAACGACGGAGACTCTGTTAGGAAAAGTGTCAACACAACAACTAGATTGTTGTGGAAGCTAAGCATCGTCAACTGAACTTTGGTGCAACGCGGTAGCAAAAGTAGAGGGAGCAAGAGTGCCCTCCGGTAAAGCACCAGCAAAGTTGGAGGCATTAGCGATGTTTGCAACAAGAACAACCCTCGAAACAGTAGTAGAGTCATGGCCACAAACAACAGCATTGGCCTCATCTAGATTTTCCACAGGGGTATCTTCTTTGTCAGCATCTTGCAAGTCCTTGGAGGATGACTCTAAGAGGGAGTTAGCAGTACGGACTGTCAAGTGCTCATTACCTGCATCCTTCCACCATGAAGCAACACCTTTGTGACATGAAGAGCAATCAAAAGTCATGTGACTAGTAGAGAAGCAATGCATGTAGCAGAAGGAAAGGCCCTCATAATCTAGCGCTTGAGACCAAGGCCTATCCCCAACCATAAGCACTACGTCTCCTGGAAGCAGTTGGGACAGATCTAAATCAACTGATAAATGAGTGAAAGTAGAATGACCTAGTCATTGTAGCTTCATCAACCTTTAAAAACCAACCAATACAGCTCCCTACAGTCTCAAAGCAAGACATATCCCAAAAATGAAGTGAGAGATTAGGGAGTCGAACCCACATTAGATGCACATTGAACGGTTCAGTGAGAGGGTTCAATGAGATTGTCCAAGGTTTGGCAGAAAGGGAATGACTCCCCCAAACCCATAATTTGTTATAAGAAGAAGAGAAAGCGGCAATAAAAAATCCCTTGGCACAAGGGTAGAGCTCAATATTACCAGACTAGGGGTTTCCAAGAGTTGGTAACCCAGCCATGTAGATCTAGGAGAGAGGGTCAGAGGCCCGGGAACTTTCTCCTTAGAAGGGACAATAGCAAGGGATTTTGCAGCATTAGCATAGCTCCTCCCACCAGTGAGAGAAGATTTTAGAGGGGGAACCCCACCTCGATCAGCCTTAGACACATGGCCACTAGCACCAGCCGCAAAATGTGTTGACAGAAAGTCCAGTAGGAAATGGAACATTGACGCCACAGGAAGAAACACCTCTAACAAAAGTCACCGTAGCATAAGTAATGAAAGAGACATCCCCAGGAAGTTGGCAAGAAGATGAAGCCCCAACACCATGAGGAGGCAAGGCACCATGATGAGTCGTAGTCCCTAGAACCAACAAGGACTACACAGACGCAATAAGGGGGCCAACACCCGAGTCAAGCACATAACTGACAAGCCCCCCAACAAGTGGAGCGCCATTCACAGAAGCAGAGCTTGAATTTGGTGAGTGGGAATGACCGTTGGTGAGAGTAGCGGGAGCCATTATTGTTCTACTTCTTGTTGTTTGTTGTATTCACATAATAATCTATTTGGTTGATCTGTGATTAATTAATTAATTAATTAAAAATAAAAAATAACAGTCAGATTTCATACTCTTCATTAGAGTAGTTTAACTTTGTTTTGCAACATTATGATTTCATCTCTATGATTCTTATCATGTTTACATCTTATGGTCTTCTCTATGATTCTTATCATACTTACATCTTATGATCTCATGCCTATGATCCTTTTCCACTTTATATTTTATGGTTCCATATTAGTGACCATGTTTATGAGCATTATCATGCTTATGATTACACATTTTATGATCCATGACAAACCCACATATTTTACATCATATTTGTGCCCACATACCTAGCTTTTAAGGTTATTCTTATCTTGTCACATACCATCATCAAGGAAACACTAAGGAGAATTCTATTTTTCCATTATTATACATCATGTCTTTCCTTGATTACATCTTCTTTCACAATTTAAATATTTTTCTTGATGCTACTTTTATGATATTTTCATTTCTTATTATGATTTACAATTTTCTCTTCTCCTCCAATTCCTTGTATCCTTTTTATACAACTAATTGGATAATAGAACATATCTATCAATAGCATTCCTTTATAAATTAAAATTTCTAGTTACAAGCTCTTAATCAATCCCCTATCTTTGGGGGAGTTTTCAAAATCTTTCAATATGATTGAGGTCTAATTGAAGTCCTTTAAATTTTTTAATAGTCGAAGCTTTAGCACTTTTTCAATACGTGTGTATCTCTCTTTAGTTGTATTAGTACCTATTAAATATGTGATGGATGATATCTATTGCATACTATTTTTCTAATTTATAAATCTTCAATGGAGTTCATATCGTGAGAAGAATTCATGAATAATTATATTTTGACCATATTTATATTCTTCGAATGAGCATATTACTTAATATAAATGTTGACTACTTGTTTTAATTTAATGAGTATGCCTTGTAATCTACATGCACATCAGTGGTGACAAAACGTCATGAAGAATATTGATACACATCCTTTGACATTGTGTTTTGAGTATGATTTCATTAAGAGTGTCCTAATGTAATAATTAGTCTACAAGTGACATATTATTACTTGAATTTAGCTCAATGCAATCATACCCAAACTCCATCCCTAAAGATTTGTCCATACATCAACCAAATCCATGGGTATAGTCATTATGAATTGACCTAGCACATATTTATAATAACTTAAGAAAATGTCATATTGTTAAAGATTGGCTCATTTATTTAAAATCATTCACCTAGGAATTAATTCATGACACTTATAATTCAATTTGTTAAAAAAGAGAATCAAACATTATTGTAAGAATAATTACATCATCTAAAGTTCATTGCATGCTTCTTGTTGCTCATGAACCATAAATTATCTTCAACTAAGGGCCTTCCTAAGGAAAATATTGCCCTTTAATTCAACAATTACCAAGTGTTTTCCTAAACACTATTATTTTTTACACATCAAAGATTAAAATGAACTTCACATATTTGACTAGTTCAGTCAAGCCACTTCAATTCAAACCCCCATTATCAAGCTCAAGGTCACTTTGTGATCAATTCTAAACATATCCGACTTTTCCATTGTGACAAATTCTAAACATATCCAACTTCTCTTTCTTGTAATCTAGCTAAGTCATATTTATCATACATTTAGTTCAATTAATTGATATTGATTGCATCCAATGATCATATTTGTTTATCATTGTAAATTTAATTAATTTGCCCAAGACAATGGAACAATATTGTTTGCAAGATCTTCTAGTGGCCCAAATTGCCTATAAGATTTATGAAGCTCAACTTTGATGGTGCCTTGTAGAGCAATTCTTAAGTTGCAAACCCAAAGCTTATTCTATGAAGTGAGGAACTCTCTCTATTTACTAGTTCACTCCCAATAAGGTAGAATCGGCTACAAACCATGTTAAGTCATGGAAAGGATTACCTAGATAGCATCATGTAAGCCCTTTCATCAATTTAGTCATCCCATGAGATAAGTTGTCTCCTTGCTATTTATAGAGCATAACTTTGACTACAAACTATGCAAAGTCATGGAAAGGCTTACTTAGTATCACGTAAGCCCTTCAATCACTTTAGTCTCTTCTTGAGTGAATGGTAGGTACTAACTATCAATCTACAATCAAATTTTAGGACTTGGTCTACATGATACCAAGAAATACCACCTTGTTTCTATAGCAACTATTCTTGTAAGTTCTTTACACACTATATCATGATAGTAGTTCCTTTTCAACAAAGCTAACATATGTATAGTACTTTCCAAACCATCAAACAAGGTAAAGTACTAACATATATGACCCATTAATAGGCTAATAAAGAAATTAAGGGGGCATATTATATAAATGTTAGAAAGCCTTGTTGAAAAGGCAACTCTAGGCTTTCTAACATATATGATATGCCCCCTTAATTTCTTTATTACCCTTATTAATGGATCATATACATTAGTACTTTAACACCTCATTGATGGTTTGGAAAATACTAACATATATGATATAATACCTCTTGATTTCTTTATTAGCTTGTATATCGGTGTTCCTAAAAAGCAATCTACATAATTAAAGCTTACCATCTCGTTAGTATACATCAGGGCAGGAGTTGCCACTTCCGCAAGATAATGGCATTTGGGAATCAGCCTTAATGGCCAACAATAGTGTCGTGTGTAACGATACCTGTACTTGTCTTTCTTTGTTCTTGCTTAGTGTGCCACCGGGTGAGCTCAGTTTGAGTTCGAACCCTCGTTGACTTTCTATCCCTCGTTGATTTACAATAGAAAAGGATCAGCGTTGCAAACTATAAATTAGAGGCCACCTAAAATTGTTTGGAGTCACTTTAAATAAATGTCCAGGGCACAAAGCTATTTGATGTGGGGCGAGGCAGTAGAGTTCGAATGTTGGCAATTCATCGGCAGCTCCAAGACCTGTAATGTATTGGACTCGTTAATTGTGCATAAACCCTCCTCTTATCACACACTTGCTCTCCCACAACCATATGATGGTTACTTCGTTCCTGGTGGACCAGGAGGGTTGCCACAATTAATGAAAGACCTCGCTCAAGTGTTTCTCTGTCTATTTCTGGTTATAGATTTGACGTGGACTTCTTATTGTTTTCTGTGGGCATAAGTTTTTGGATTGTTCACCTTCGAACTAATTTTTTTGACTACCCTTGTATTTTCCCTCTTTCAACCATCAGTGAGGCCACTTTTAATCATTTAAGAGCTCAATAGACACCTTAATTATCAAAAAAAAAACTTCAGATATTCTGTTTGACACTTTGGATAGGAGAAAAACAAAATTATCTGTGGCTAGGAGAAAAACATAATTATCTGATTAGCCTACGCATTAAAATTTATTAGCAACCTGCCTGTCAGCAGAAACTAATATAAGAGAAATGAAATCGTATAAATCAAGACATGACCAGGCTACTGGAACAATTCATGTGTATTTACGCTCACCAGCGACCATCAAGATTTCAAAAAGATTCCATTCAAAAAATTATTAACAATACATCCATTACTCAATATCGTGTGCAGCTATATCCAAGAAATAAGAAAAGATATCATCGCAAGTACAGCCAAATCATAAAAATTTCAAAAAGATTCCATTCTAAAAAACAATTAACAAAACGTCCATTACTCTGTATCGTGTGCAGCTATATCCAAGAAATAAGAAAAGATATCATCACAAGTACAGCCAAATTTCAAAAAACAATTAACAAAACGTCCATTACTCTATCGTGTGCAGCTATATCCAAGAAATAAGAAAACAATATCATCGTAAGTACAGCCACCGCAAATAGAATGGCCTACCAAATAAATCTAAGCAATAATTGACACCACGAACAAAAATGGCGATGGATGATAGCTCAATAACATACGGGAACCACCAAATTGAGAATAAAAGCGCTAGAAAAAACCAAAATAGAATAACAGTAAGATTGGATATAAAGGCTGGAAATAACTTTCAAATTGAGACAGAAAATAAGCTGATTGAGAACCAAAGACGACAACACTACGTCAAATTAATAATCGATTAAGAATTAAACCCAAAACAAGATTTTCATGACATAATACAACCTTTGATATACATCATTTCATGATTACCCTTTTTTAATGTAGTCCTCTTTTGAAGATATATAAAGACAACATAAAATCCGAACCATACTAGTCCATCCCCCTAGTTATATCATAGGCGGTCAGTTTGTTATAATGAATCATTGAACCCATAAATGAAAGACCTCATAAGATACAAACAATTTCAAGCTGCATCTCCTTCCTCTCCCACTCCACAAATTAGGGTTGAAATCCTCAAATTCATAGTTAACTACCATCCCATCTGATATGCATGTCAAATTTAGTCTCCTCTGCAAGGACAGATCCAAGTAATCCCAGAGATCGCAAAAACAGAAAAACTGTCATTTCTCAAGCTTTCATAAGACTATCTATCCATCGATTTAAAATAAAAGTAGTATGTCTAAAAATTAGATACGTGGACCAGGCAATCTAGAGAGGACTTTCAAAACCGAACCAAATTATTGTAATGGAACTTAGTATTATGAATGAAATTTAAGTAGTTTAATGGGACAGAAATGCATATGTAAACATACCTATGAAATATATGAGAATATGAAACTAATAAATGGTTTAAATTTAACAGAAAAACAATAATACAACCATCAACCAGATTTATGGCAGTGAAAAAACACTAAAAGAAATCAAAAAATGTCGTATATTTTCAAAAAGTAATAACTCAAGATGTTGTCAAACATACTGAATCCGTGTCTTAATAACTATTTTTAAAATCTAACACAATCATAAATAACTACAACATTTAAAAAACCTAATATAACAGAACTCAAAGCCCCACTCATTTGCTACACGATAGCATTTGCAGCACTAGCAATCCTAGGCCATAAATCAGCACACTCTTTGCCGATAGGTCCTGTGATAGCAGAACCTGCAGCAATAAAACATAAAAACCATCAAAATGACTACCCCAGCTGCACCCAATAATCATCCAAAACAGTAATCATATTGACAATAAATTGAATGTTTCAGATAAACATCCAAAGTTCCAAACATAATCAGTGTTTTAATATCTGACCTTTCATTTCTCCCTTAGGGTTCACAATCACACCAGCATTGTCTGCAAAAAAAACAGAAAACTTTAGAAACTTTCAAAAATACAAGCATAAAACAAAATTTCAAGAAAGGAAGATGAATTCAGAAGTTATATCCTTGTAAGCTAGCCCCCTAAATATCAACCTGTGGCAAAACAATTAATCAATTTATGTCCCAGAAACCTTGCATTTACAAGACAAGAAAAAAAAATATATGCCCACAATAGGGGTTGACAATGCTCAGTTTTGCCATTTAAAATACATTCAACTTGTAAAATACATTCAACTTGGACATTTTGTAAAGCCATTGAGTCATCGTAAATTGTAATCTATACATTCAACTTGGACATTTTTTAAAGCCATTGAGTCATTGTAAATTGTAATCTATACTTCAATTTTTAATTTGAGAGAAACATTGTCACTTAAATCAGTCCTTGTGTGATTACTTCAGTTTGACAATAATACTATTGGGCAGGCAAAGAAAAAAGGATAGGGAGTAAATAAAGCCATGTCGCAAAAAAGAGTTTCTCGTCAGATGAAAAAGAGAGTGTGCCTAAGTTGCAAAAAAAACTATTTGATAGCTGTCATGAGGTGTTAAGCCAGATGACAACATCAGTCATTGTGTGATTAGTTCAGCTTGACAATAAAACTACTGGGCAGATAGAGAAAAAAGAATGGGGAGTAAATAAAGCCATGTAGCGAAGAGTTTCTCGTCAGATGAGAAAAGAGAGTGTGCCTAAGTTGCAAAAAAAAATTATTTGATAGCTGTCATGAGGTGTTAAGCCAGATGACAACATCAGTCATTGTGTGATTAGTTCAGCTTGACAATAAAACTACTGGGCAGATAGAGAAAAAAGAATGGGGAGTAAATAAAGCCATGTAGCGAAGAATTTCTCGTCAGATGAGAAAAGAGAGTGTGCCTGACAGTTGCACAAAAAACTATTTAATATCTGTCAAGAGGTGTTAGGCCAGATGACAAGCTTAATAAGAATGGATTCGATAGCTGTCAGTTGACTTAATAGCTGTCATGACTCATGAGGTGTTAAGCCAGATGACAACAGCATACTTATCTAATGGATTCTTCAATACAGTTCAATGTTCACATTGATCATCGCACAAAAACATTTAAGCCAACTGATACCCATAGTTAACATCCAAAATCTGAAATATGATGTCCTACACCAACCAGCATAGCAGCAAACTCTTCATAAATATTAGATAAAACCTAATGCCAATACAATTACGAAAAAGCACCCCTTTAGATGAAAACATTTTAATATTCCATGGACAAGCAATAGTAAACTCACATATCAATTTACTATAAATCTTCCAAGCTGTCCTTACTTGACTTTTGGATCAATTCAAGTCAAATCAATTAGTCAATCTGACAAATGCAGAGGCCATAAAGATGAACCAATTGACTACCCTAAACATCCATGTGAACACATGTTCATCACCTCTACAACAATGATCTTTTTACTCCACAGAGCACTCAATGAAGTATTGTTACAAAATTCGCCAAGAAATCAAAATTAAATTGTGAGAAAATGAAATCCTTAGTAAATACCAGCTTTTTCAACCTGAAAATCATGACACAGATTAAATCACTAAAGATTTTGTATACTACAAAGGCCACAAAACCAAGGATTTGTTGCAATGAAGTCAAAATCACAAATCACAAATCACAAAAAAAATTCGCCTATATGCTGCAACTCTTTTAGATTTTCCAAGCATTCATTCACACAACCAATTTAGGATTTAGAGTTTAGAGTTTGCTTTACTAAAATAGGAGGCTAATGATTTCCATTGACAACTTCCCCTCGGCACATTCCTCAATCGCCCCTATTTCCATCTATTAACATAGTCAATTTGCTCTTCACCCAGATTCTAATTTGCTCCCCCTTTTCTGCTTCTACTATATATGATGGTTTTACAATTTCATACTCACCCACTTACTAACATCAGCATGCCTCTTCATGTGTACCTAGAATCTCCTGAGTTGTCATCCAAATGTTCATGAACCTTAAACCTTAACTACCGTTCAAAAGTAATGAATACAACTTTCTTATGCTGTCATATCAGACTTGGTCAGTGTAAACATTTTTAGCGACTAAGGTCTTTTCTAGCCCGGCTAAAAATTTTAGCATGTGAAACTTAGCTTGGTATACAATAGAAAGCTATGAGTTGTAATAAATTATGATACTTCAATGCTTTCTAAACATTTATAGTGACTAAGGTCTTTTACAGACCGGCTGAAATTTTTAGTTTGTGAAACTTGGCTTGGTATACAATAAAAAGCTAAGTTGTAGTAAATGATGATCCTTCAATGCTAGAACAGGTAATAGTGATCTTTATTATATAGTTCTAAAAGACAGCTTAACATAACCAAGACCACTTGATAATACTAATCAGGCTATCAGCTCAAGAATCTCTAGAATATTATTTAGATTACAGTAAGATTTAAAGGATATAGCAGAGTAAAATCACATTTTCTATCAAAGGGGATGTCAAACAGGAAATTTAACGACATACATTAGACAAAATTATTTCACTTTAAATTCATTACTTATCAAATAAACCTTGCTTAATTTACCTGAGTGCTATATGACCCAAATGGGCTGTATTCTACATATAACAAGGGGCACTTATTTCATTAATAACAGTTTAAAGTTTGGTAGGTAGGCTTCATTCAAGCAGATACTAAGTTTCATTAATAAGTAAAGACTAAAAAGAGTTAAGCTCTTAATCGTATAAACTAAGAAAGACACTGATTCCCTCTGATACAGTGATCAGGCGTACGCATAAATGAAATTAAATTGTCAGGCAAAAACATTATAATGGTTGAGGTCAGTCCAGTATCAAAAACATAAAAGGGTAAATTCACCTGATCAAAGAAGACCATAAAATAGTTGATCACAAACTTGAATGGACAGATACATGCAGATTCAGATATAATATCCAGTGCAGATATGGCTATTTTGAGGGCCCCTAATATGGATATGGCTGGATACATTTTTTAAAATATATTATGTTTATTTAACTTTAATTTTTCTTTCAGAATTAAATATGAAAATATTAAGCTAACATTTATTATCCATAGTTCATATATATTTGATTTATTTTATTTCATTTTAATTTAAATGTAAATGTGAAAGCATTTAATTATTTCTAAAATATTGAAATATATATAACTTTAACATTAAAATCACCTTCAAAATAAAACATATTAATAAGATTATCAATCTTGATTAATAAAAATTCGGAATTAATTTTTTATTGTCATACAATCGATATTTTGAACTCAATTTCAGACATCAAACAAATCACAAATCATACATCAGGGCAACAGCCTTTCAAGGATACGGGCATATTAATTTATTTTAGAAGAGTGATAGTAGTTTGAATCGTTGAATGTAAAAATATTACTCTTAAATTAAAGCAGTTTTTTTCTCTTTTTCTTGGCATTTTTGTATTCCCTTAAGAAAAGCTTGACTGTTTAAAATGTCTCTTTATGTTTTGGATTTCCAATTTATTCCTGAGAAAATAAGTTGTAGCTAGGCAATAGAGCTTCACTTCCAATGAGCAAAGCAGCTCACGCAATACACAGTAGCTTACTAAGAAAGATGTGATTACGACCAACAAATCTATTAACCTATCAATAAGAAGTTCCGAGTCTTGTGTGCAACTGCTAACAAATAGGTGATAGCAACTATAAGCAATGTTAAAAACAAATAACAGACACAATTAGGATACAAATATCAATCGTAACCTTCACCTCCTCTCAATTTTTTTCTCTTTTGCATCAAAATTAAAAGATTTACTTATGATGGTTCACGGCGGGGTAAGTGAAATTGTCGATGTCCAAAATACATTGTTCTCCACAACCTTGCGTATGCACTATTAAGTACTGAAAACCTAACGATCTTAATGAAAATAAATCAAAACCATAACACCTAATCATGTTGGAGTGACCATCGCAATCATAACGGCGCTGCATCAATTGTGCGGAACAAGATACAAGATGCAGTCTAAAGCCAATGTAGGAGAGCAGATTCATCACGACCAAAAGGGTATAAAGAATTGTATGGCGAAGGCAAGGAGAATCGAATTAAAGAGGAGATGAGTAGAAGTGAATACCTTCAAAGTACATGTAAACGCCGTCCTTTCGCCTCCACGGCTTCCTCTGACGAACAACGACAGCAGGCATGACCTTCTTCCGCAGATCGGGCTTGCCTTTCTTGACGGTGGCCATGACCATGTCACCCACGCAGGCTGCAGGAAGCCTGTTAAGCCGCCCTTTTATTCCCTTAACACTGATGATGTAGAGATTTTTCGCTCCTGTGTTGTCGGCGCAGTTAATCGTGGCAGCCACTGGAAGACCCAGTGACATCCGGAACTTGTTACCAGCACTTCCACCCCGACCTGCACATTGCACATCGTCCATAAAACAAATTCATTGCCTTCGCATTTCTGGCTTTCGCCTTCAAAGATCGTAAACATTCAAAACTTACCTCGTTTCGACATTTTGCCTTACTCCTCTGAGAGCTCTGATTCTCTTTTTACAAAATGATATACCGTATAGCTTTCCGCTTTAGGGTTTCGAAAACTAAAGCCCTAACTTAACTCCCGTCAAACCCCTGGGTTTAAGCCATCTTATTATAGGTCTTGGTTAGCATTCTTAAATGGCCTTCATTTTTTTAGATAGTGGGAGGTTTTATGAGATGAACTTTAAAATTGTTATAACTTATAATGTTTTTCATGTTTGTGTTCTTCCCTCTTTGAAGTTGTGCAACCCATTTTATTAAATCAATGGTCCAAAATAGCTACTAAGCTATGTAAGACTATGGAATTCTTTCTTATTGTTGGATCAGTTTTGTTTGTTTGTTTGTTTGTTTTGTCATAAATAATAGCTTTTCAATTGGCTTTATAGGTTTATGCATTACATGTTCAATATTTTATAATTAATCTAAGTAAAAAAATTATTTTCTATTATATATAATTTGACAAAACAATCACTAACGAATGTGAATATGGTTCGATAGTTAGAGATCTGCAATGGGGATTGGGCTCCCCCTCCACAAGCAAGGATGGAATCTAGATGGCAAATGGTGAAGAATAAGAAAACAAAAAGGGCAGAAAGGGTTGTGGTCAAGATTGGTAGGAAGAAGAATAGACGAAATGATGGAAGGATTCCCCGAATTTGGGCAATTCCAATCACATCTGGGACTCTGGATTTTGCCTCGGGAGCAAATCATATCTGATTGGGAAAGAGGAATCATCCTCCTCCCCCTTCTACTAGTCATTTTCGAGTTTGATTTCTCCTCCATGCCCCTCCATTAATAATAGATTCCAATTGCTCCAAGAGAATGTGGAGGGTTTTTTAAAACTGACCTTTGTGAGTAATACTCATGATAAAACACACTATACTGATTTTGTGAATGTGAATACGAACAGGATTCAAAATACAGAGCTTTCCAATGGGGGTAGGGCTCCCCCTTCGCATAACCATGGATGGAAAAATCCGCTCATAGCAAGTGTGAAGGGTTCTATAAAACTAGCCCCCTGTTAATAAAACTCAAAATCATGGCAAGTGGATTTCCAAGACTCATGGAGATTATGGGTGTTATAAACCCTTGTATGCTCTCAACCACCGAGCAAGGAAGGATAATAGAAAACCCAAGCCTAGGTCACGATTTTGGCAAAACAAGATGGAAGATGCAAACCCTAAAGTCATGGGTTGTGTGGTCATGAAAAATAAGTATATGAAGGGTTTGAGGGAATGTTGCAGAAAAATGGTCTTTTTTTCCAAATGTTGTGGAAGTGGCCAACCTATTGAAAGCATCGCCAGATGGTGGGAACAAGCATATGCAGGCCAGGTAAGTATTTCCATTCTCCCTAATAATTTTGTATTCATTGATTGTAAAAATGAAGCCCTAAGATCTGAACTGTTAAATGGGGATTATGTCTTCTATCAAGGATGCAACTTTAAATTCATTGAATGGCAACCTAAATTTATTCCTAGTCAACATAAATTCAAAAAGATGTTGAAATAGGTTAGGTTCATAAGTTTACCAGTTGAATTGATGCATTCCTAGATATTATTCAGATTAGGAGATGAATTGGGAGGCTTTATTGGGTTGGAAGAAAATTGGACATTTTCTTCTAATGTCAAAATGCTAGTAGATGTAGATATTAACCTAACCTAATTAAAATCTATAGAATTATGTAAGAAATATTCAAAAAATGAAAAGAACTTTAAAGGAAAGAATCCAAGTGAGTGAAGCAAAAGGAAGTATTTTACCATTAACACAATGAAAGAGAAATATTGCTTCAAGATCTTATCAAAACTATCGAGATGCTCCAAGATTAGCACAAAGAGACAAAGTTTTTGAAAGGGGAAAGCAAAGAAAACCCCTTCTGACATTATGAATGAGTTCATAGCCTAAAGTGTGTGTGTGTGTGTGTGTGTGTGTGTGAGAGAGAGAGAGAGAGAGAGTTGCTCATTTACAATAACTTCATCTTAGAAATGAGAGAGGAGCATCTCTTCAATAGAGATGAGGAGAGGAGTTACTAAGTAACTAACCAATCTATGAATGTCATCATTCATAATAGGTGTGTGCAAAGTGTCAAGGTCCTCTTAAGGAGGAATAAACTAATTTCCTTATAAAGGAATTACAAAATATGAGTTGTCCTCTCACTTGGACTAGAGGACAAAAAAATTGCAATAGTACTAAGCAATGGAGGAATATTAACAGTATAACCAAGGTTAAAAACAAGGATGGTACCATAATAGAGGATCCTCATATGATTTCAGATGAAGTTGTTAATCATTTTGAAGGAATGTTAAATAATTAGGAAGGCTCAAACATAGAACACCGAAAGAAGATTCTAATAAATATACCTAGGATTGTTTTTGTAGAGAAAAATAGAGCTTTAAATGCAAAATTCACTAAAGATGAAATAGATATTATAGTTATGCAGATGCACCTTGATAAGGCCTCGAGGCTAGATGGTTTCCCAACCTTTTTCTTTCAAAAGTGTTGCCACTTTATTAGGGATGAGGTGGTGGGGACTATGGAAGGTGTAGGGAACTCTGGTAATTTACTAAAAGAAATTAATAATACTTTTCTCGCTCTCATTCCTAAGAAGAAGAAGGTTGAGAATTTTGATGACTTTAGGCCTATATCACTATGTAATACCTTCTATAACATTATGACAAAAACCTTAGCCAAAAAAATTCAAAAGTTGCTCCCAGAACTAATTAGTGAAGAGCAAACATGTTTTGTCCAAGGCAAATCCATCTATGATGGAGTGATAATTGCTTAATAAGATATATACTCAGTCCAAAAAAACCATAATCCTAGCATGTTAATCAAGCTTTATATAAGGAAAGCCTATGATAAGGTAGATTGGTGTTTCCTATGTAAATGTCTTAACGCCTTTGACATTTCAAAATAATGGATCAATTTGATCTTTGAATGTATCTCCACTCCTATAATGTTAGTATTAATTAATGGTACACCTCAAGGATTCTTTAATACCTCCATGGGAGTAAGACAAGGAGATCCAGTATCTCCCTTTTTATTTATAATTATGGTAGAAGCATTAGGGAGATAATTATGAAGGCAAGGGAAAGTGGTCAAATTAAAGGCATTAAAGTAACGAGTGATTTAGAGCCTACAACTCATCGATAATTTGTTGATGATACAATATTTTATAGTGAAGGAGAGAGACAAAAGGCTCAAGAATTTAAGAATATTATAAGCTCCTATACAAAGGCAACTAAACAAGAGAACAATGAAGAGAAATCTGTAATATTCTTTTAACATAGAAAGGAGTGTAGAAGAGGGTATTTGCAACATTCTAAATTTAAAAAAGGAAACTTGTCTTGTAAATACGTAGACCTTTCCCTAGATAAAGGGTTGAGATCTACTAGACTATGGGACCCTATTATTATAAAAATAAAGAATAAGATATAATCTTGGAAGGGCGAATGAATTTCATTAGCTGGAAAGACCATTATGCTAAAAATGATACTCTCAGCTCTTCCCATTTACCAATTGTCATGCTTTAATCTCCCAACCAATAAAAGAGAATAAATTAATAAAAGTCTAAGAACCTTCCTTTGGCAAGGGTTGAAGGACAAGAAGAAGTAGTCATTGGTTGCATGGAACAAGGTATGCAGACCAAAGGAGGAAGGAGGAATGAGGAATAGGGATTAAGAATATGAAATAATAGAGTAAAGCCATAGGGGAAAAACTAGTTTGGAGAATGTAAAATAATCCTAACCTAAAATGGCTAAGAATTCGAAGACACAAATATTTGAATGGTGGTGACACCACAACCATCTTTATGACAACTTCCCCACCCCCCCCCCCCCCCGTTGAGGGGTCACACATTTAGAATTTCATGTTAGGTTGTAGAAAAATTATCGCAGAAAAGTTAACATGGAATCTTAGAAATGGGGAACAAGCCTAATTCTGGGAGGATTTCTAGGGTGGTTTCCCCATCTTTTATAGTTTACATAATTTTGAAAATTCTAAAAGGTTGATAGAAGCTCAATGGGGAAGGCATGTTAGAAAGTACATTGAGGGTGGTTTCATAAATGGATGGAAATAGAAATCAACTAATAATTGTAATATTCCTGGATTAGAAAGAAATGACTTCAATAAAATTCTAAGATGTAGAAATATCACTTTTCGACAAGGTGAAGATAGGTTGGTATGGGATGGATCAAAAATAGGGATGTATAACGCGAGAGAAAGTTACAATGCTCTAATTAAAAAACATCTTAGACCTTCCATCGGTATCCCTCTCAATCTATGTTGGGATAAAAACTGTCTCCCAAAGGTAGGAATATTTTCTTGGATAGCCTTACAAAACAAAATATTGACTTTCAATAGGTTTAGAAAAATAGGGTATGAAGGTCCTAGTCGATGCCCATTATGTGAGCAGGAAGAAGAATCGTCTATCCATATCCTATTATCTTGTAAGTTTACCAATTAATGTTGGCAATGATTATGTGGAAAACTAGATTGGATCTCAACTCTCCCTAACACCATTTTGGATTTGTTCAAGTGTTGGCCATCCCTTCACAAAAATAACATTTATAGTAAGTTGTGGATAATTACTCCCTCAATAGTAATCTGGGAACTTTGGAAGGAAAGAAATAGATGAATATTCAGGGATAAGAAAATGAGGGTGGAACAATTAATTAATAAAATGGAAGTGATTATCATTGAAACCTTAAATAGTAGGATTATGAATTTGCCTAGGGTAGAGGTGAATATGACTCATTGGGATGAAAGGATGAGATGTATATGGATAGGTCTAAAAATACCTCCCTATGTTGGATTATGGGATTTTGGTAATAGGAAAAGGAGAGATAAATGCAAGTGGTCTCCTCCCTCAGAGGGGTGGTTTAAATTAAACTTTGATGGCACCTCGAGAGGTAATCTAGGGAAGGCTAGTGTTGGATGATGTATCCATAACTGGACTAGTATAGAAGTTGCATGGAAAACAAAACCATTAGGAATGAAATCCAATAATGTAGCTGAGCTTATGGCCTTAATTGAAGGGCTACTAATTTGCAAAAAGATGAGGATCAAGAAGTTATAAATAGAGGGAGACAACTATTGTTATTAATGCTCTAAGAAAAGGATCAGTGCCAAATTGGAAACTCAATGCAATACTATCTAGAGCTCTAAACTTAATCAAAGATTTCAGGAAGTGCATCTTCAACCATATCTATAGGGAAGGTAATTCAAGGGCAAATAAATTAGCAAATATAACTATAGATGGAATCACCTCTCAATGGATAAGCAACCCAAATAGATAAGGCTTATAAGATGATATTAGTATAATTAATGTCTTAAAGGATCCTTCCTCGGTTAGGGAAAATCTAGAGGGAACTTACAAGCTAAAGTAGTCAGTGTGGTAAAAAACCATAAACTATAAGAACATAACTATTTGATAGTCACATGTGTTAAGTTAATGGTCTCATCCCAATATTTAATCCAAAATAAACCAAATATCTTTTTACTAAAGGTGTCGGGTATGAGTAAGTAGTGATAATGCTTACATGAACCTAACATTATTAAGTGTTTAGAGTATGTGGCTCTTTTATTTTAGTAAATTATTCGAGATTGATAAACTTGTTACTTTAGTTAGAAAGATTAAGGAGATTCAATAGGCAAAGGTTATGGTGTGTATATAGTCATCGCTTATATGCCAACTTGTAATTAAATCACGTTTACTCTCCATTCATGGCATGATTGATTTTACAAACATATCACTTCCCATTTAATATCAGTACTCATTTAAGTGACAAGTTGCACTTTGTAGCCTCATCTGAACCCTCTAGAGTGATAGTTGGCTTCATCACCTATAGACATCACTAGAGGACTATGTATTGTTGGTCACTTTTGATAGGGTCAATTTGATTGGTTATCTTTGGATATAGATATTGTACATAATAAAAAGGTGATAAATGTTATGTAGGGGATAATAGATCACTCACCAAGTTTTTCCTAGTGGGGTAGTACATGTTATACATTTAGGAAATTAAGTAGGTTCTCAAAGGCTCACCTCAAGAAAATCAAATCAGCACAACCCAAGATGGAGGCAGGGGTGCTAATGCAAGATCCAAATGAGAGTGAAGGCTTAGGAGTTTTTACTTTCCTTAAAGAGATGCAAAATGTGAATGTGTGAGATTGTGATATGTAAATGCATGAAAGAAATTGATATTATGCCTAAGGAAATGACTACTAACAATATGTAATATCAAATCTGATGCATAAAAGAAAATGTTAGAGGGTAATGGAAAGAGAGAACTCACCTTGAAAGCTAAGAAGAAACAAGTGAACTTCATAACTAGGTTTTACTATCAGGAATAGAAACTATTACGGATCTGGAATCGTGGCACCTGTATCTTCTAACTATAGAATTTATAAATTACTAGGACTATGCCAACTCAAGTCAACCTTGTCCAAGAAATTCAGCCTTGTCCTGGAGAGTCCAAATCAACTAAATTATGTAAAGGATCAATCACTGGTTCTGTATCTTGAAATTCTAGATCTAAAAATTCAAAAACTTGTTCCTACATACAAGGAAAAGGGGAAAAGGTTGTGGAAAGGGGCTTTCCTTGGTTAAGCCCCTATATAGGAATCAACCTTGAAATGAAATATAAATTACATAAGGAAATACTATAAACAAAGTAAATGTAAGTATTCACCTTGCATGAAAAACCCTCATGGATGGATGTTAGGATCTGACTAACCCATGAAGATGTTTGTATGCTTACTTGAAATGTCTTGTAGAATCAAGGATGTCTTCACAAATGCAATGGATCTATACTTTCCAATCCTAAATATTCAATGTATGTATGCTTGTGGATCTTATTACTAGCATGAGAATTCCTCTACTTATCCATGAGAGAGAAAATTGAATCAACTAGGGAAGATGGCCTTTGCTTTAATGGATAATTGAAGAAATGGAGACTTGGAGATCTTCAATGGGTGCTTTCCTTAAATCCAAATCCTCAATTGCACAACTTAAATTGATTGACTTGCTTGCACTTGATCTTGATTGATAGAACTTGCTTGCATAAGGATGCCATGTAATTATAGATGTAGATTGCTAATAATGGATGTCAAAATAAGAGGTGTTGATGTGCTTTTATACTCATTTCAAGATTCAATATTGTTGGACCAACCACAAATGAGATCGGGAAATAAAACACCCTTGCATTGGACCCAAAGCCCACTTAAAATTAATGTCCAAGGACAAGGTTAATTTAAGTTGGCCTAGTCCAGACAAGGCTAATTTCAAAGTTATTATGGGGCTTGGGTAGTGTGCAAAGTCTTGGGGAAAGAAAATGATAGAAGTGGAAATTCAAGCATAAATACAATCAGATCAAAAATCACTAAAATGGGTCCAATATGTCCTAAAGCCACCAATTAATAGGTGCCAACTTTTTAGGATACACACACACACACACATATACATAGAGAGAGAGAGAGAGAGAGAGATCCTTTGTAGTTTGTTTTCTTCTTGGTGCAGGAGCACCACCTCCACAACTCAGGGTTGGGGATCAACCTTTTTTTGTCATTTTTCTTTGTAGTAAAGCCTTCAAAAGGCTATAGGTGTTGATGGTGCATGTTTGTAATAGGTCTTGAGACCTAATGTGATGTAGTGACCTAATTAGTCCTAATAGGGAAATTATGCTCAAACTATGTCAGAGTCCTCCAATCCATGTCTGATGAAGGACAAAGGTGTATTAGGGTCCTAGAAGGTCTTTTTGAATGATGATAATGTCTATAAGTCACTTAAATGTGACAAATACAAAACATCCATTAAGTTGTCAACAAGTTATAGTGAGTTGCCTAAAAGTTGCTCACAACTTGAATTAGTTGTACACCAACGACTCCCTAGTTCAAACTTCGCTTAGAAAAATTGGAGAGAATTTGTTTAAAGCCTTTGGTGTTGATTTTGCATGTAATGATGAAGTTGACATGAATGAGAAAGGATTTTCTTTGTAGATTCAACGCGTTTCTCTATTTTCTTGTTGTTTATTGTGATTGTACAGACTGATAAATATTGGACCATACAATCTATGACCATGGAAAGTTAGTCTATTGAATTGGCTTCCATTTGAAATTAGTTTGAGTTTATTTGGTGACCATTGGAGTGACAACCATCTGATTTTGTGAAGACTAGTTCAAGAGACCTATCAAACCGATGGTTTTGGATTGTAATGGCCCTAACCTAACATTCCATTGTAGGATCTGGCCAATCTCTTGAGGAATGTTAGGCACATGTGTACACTATAGAATGCATTTGGTTTTGGACAAGACAAGGCAATTCCTAAATTTTTCCATTAAGCCCTAGGCTTGGCATCTAGATGTGACAAGCCTGGTAGAGGAGGAAATTTATTGCCAAGAGAGCCAAGGAGCATATGGGTGTAATTCAATGGTTTTTTCAAGACCTTTATGCATAAGAAGAACTAAAACCATAAGCCCCTTGCCTTTAAAAATCCATTGTTGTTGAGTTTGTGCAAACCCTCTTGAACTAGGCCTAATAGGCTTGTTTGGTTCATAATTGGTTGATCCAATCAAACTCATATCCAATTTTGTGACATTTATTGGTGTGTCTAAATGGGTGTCTGAAACAATGATCTATTTTGGTCCTTGATAAGGAATTTTGGGAATAAGAGGCAAAATATTCAATTAGGAGGGCTAGTAGAAAGGCCTCAAGGGAGGACCTAGGGCAAGGTTGGAGTAAGACATAACCTTGGAAGGTTATTAGTAAATAGGACCATTGGTTGGTGCCTAGGAGAAAATTTATTGTAAGAAACCCTTAAGAATTCTTGAAGGAACACTAGTCACTCTACATCATACTGGTATCAGAGCCAATAGTTGGAGTTTGGTTGTAGTGTTTGTCAGAGGACGATAGTCAACCAGAGGCTAGCACAATGCCTCCCAAGGGGATGCTTCAAGATGTCGTAAAAAATATGGTAGAATAAATGGTTGCAAAGAAGATTGGAGAATTGAAGCAGTCCAAAGGCAGAGACAATGAATGTGAATATGACATAGAAGGAGAAGAAGATGAGGTGAAGAGGAAGCCCTGAGACAAGTAGTGGAGTTGGGTGCAAAGAAAAAGGCATTTGTGGATGCCCTAAAGTCGGTGAATAGGGACAATGCAGAAAACTTGCCCACATATGGAGGAAGAATGAATGAAGATGAAGTGGTGGAGTGGATTGAGACACTCACTAACTTCTTTGAGTATAGAGAGGTCCCTGATGACAAAAAAGTCAAGTTGGCAAAGTCAAGACTAAAAGGATTTGCCCTTACATGGTGGAACTTTGTACAAGGGGAAAGAGTGAAGTAAGGGAAGAGTGTGATAACTTCATGGGAGAGAATGAAGACCAAGATCAAGATATAATTATGTATGTGGATCACAAAGTGCAAATGTATAAAAAAGTACAAAATCTCAAATAGAGGGATATGGATGTTAGCACATACACAAAAGAATTTCATAAATTAAGCCTTAGGTCCAAGAGAGTGTAGGAAGAACCTAAGAAAGTGGCCATATATTTGAATGGCCTAAGGATGAACATTTAAGAGGAGATTAGTTTATTGGCATCTGAGACAATGAGCAAGTGCTTCCAATTAGCCTTTAGGGTGGAAATAAACTAAAAATGAAGGGAGAGAAGAGTAACAAAGGTATAAGTGGTAGGAGTTACAGAGGTAGGGGAAATTTTGGAGAAAGGAGCTCATCAGACTCGCATGGAGGAAGGATAAATGGTGAGTCAAGTAGTCAAGACTCAAGTGGAGAATTCAAAGGTAGAGGTAATGGGTTTAGAGGTGGAAGAAGACCCAATGGAAGGGGTAGGAATGGAGGACCAAGAAGAGGACTAGGAACGTTTACTAGAAGATGCTACAATTGCAATCAATTAGGACACATAATGAGCCAGTGTCCAGAAAAGGCTTCAAGTTCTCAAGGTGGAGATAGAATGAACCAATTAGTGCAAGATGATGAATGTGAAAGTGTTAACTCCCCAATAGGAAGTGTTTCTCCAATCCTTGAAGGAGAAAACATGATGATAAAAATAACCTTTCTTGAGATACCGATGAAGCAGGAACCCCCACGAAGGAAAAATTTATTTAAGACTTAAGGTAAGGCCCAAGACAAACTCTGTAATATTATTGTTGACTTTGGTTCTATAGAGAATGTTGTATCAATTGAGATGGTAGATAAGTTGAAGTTAAAAAGGTTACCCCATGTCAGTCCTCACAAGGTATCCTAGTTGAATAAGAGTCAAAATTATATGGTGGATGAGAAAGCTTGGGTTGATTTTGAAATAGGTGACTATAGGGATAGGATATTATGTGAAATTATACCTATGGAGGCCTTCCATATCCTACTAGGTCACCCATGGTAATTTGATGTCAAGGCACAACACGATGGTGAGAAAAAAACCTACCTCATAACAAAGAATGGGAAGAAGTACAAGATGGATCCCTTGCCTGAACACATAGGGGAAAGGGACAGTGGATCAAATGCGATGATGGTTAGTGGTAAGGAGTTCTTGGATCTGATAAAGGAAGAAAAATCTTAGGGGTATGCCATATTGGTAAATCCAAAAGGTGACTTTAGTTTGCAGTCTAAGGAAAAGAAAGAGCTTCCACAAGAGGTGTAGAAGTTTCTAGACAAATACCAAGGTATAGTAGTAGAGGAAACACATAATTCATTGCCATACATGAGGTACATAAGCCATAAAATAGAATTAATCCCTGGAGCCACTCTTCCCAACAAGCTAGCTTATAAGATGACACCATTGCAGAATGAGGAGATAGCGAGACAAGTGCAAGAACTATTAGACAAGGGTTTGATCAAGAAGATATTAAGTCCATGTGTAGTCCCAACTATGCTTGCCCCAAAGAAGGATGAGAAATGAAGGTTATGCATGTATACATGGATATAAACAAGATTTACTATAAGGTACACGTTCCCAATGCCAAGAATAGAAGAGCTCACAGACTACCTTGGAGGATCATGTTATTTTTCCAAAATTGACTTGAAATCAGGCTATCACCAAATAAGAATAAGGAAGGGGGATGAATGCAAGACTACCTTTAAGACCAATGAAGGCTTGTACAAATATCTTGTGATGTCATTTGATCTTAGAAATGCTCCTAGAATATTTATGTGCCTAATGAATGAGGTTTTGATTGAATTAATTGGCAAATTTGTAGTTGTTTATCTCAATGACATTCTTGTTTTCAGCAGGACCAATGAGGAGCATTTGGAGCACCTTGAGCAAGTATTGGGAAAGCTACACAAGGAGAAGCTAATGATAAATCTAGATAAATGTGAGTTTATGAAAACTAAATTAGTATACTTAGGCTTTGTCATTTCTAAAGGTAGTCTGAAAAATGGATCCTACTAAAGTAGAGGCAATCCTAAATTGTCCCACACCTAAATCTATTGGAGATGTTAGGAGTTTCCATGTGCTAGCAAATTTCTATAGGAAGTTTATTAGGGGATTTAGCCACATTTGTGCTCCTATCCTAAACACCATTAAAGGAGGAATAAAATGTAAGTTTGTTTGGACTGACAAGGCAGATGAAAACTTCCAAGTGCTAAAAAAGAGAGTGGCAGAGTTGCCTACACTAGTGCTCCTTGATTTTAACAAACTCTTTACTGTGTGATGCCAGCAAGCATGTCATAGGGACAATGCTTAGTCAGGAAGGACATCCAATGACTTTCTTTTCAGAAAAGTTGAATGATGCAAAACAAAGGTACTCTACTTATGACCTAGAACTCTAGCAATGGTGCAAGCCCTCAAGAAATGGAGGCATTACCTACTCCCAAAGGAGTTCATTATTTTCACAAATAACCATGCACTGAGTTTTCTCAATAGGCATGAGAAACTTAATCAAAGGCATATTAAGTGGATGGAATAATTACAAGCATACACTTTTACCATAAAACACAAGAAGGGGGTCACCAATAAAGTTACAAATGCTTTGAGCAGAAAAGTGTTCACTATACAGTAGGTCCTGTTACATAGCATAGGAGTTGAATCCCTTAAGGATATCTATAAAGAATATATTGATTTCAATTATGCTTATAATGTATGTTTGAATTTCACTAACAAATTTCATGTGGATTTCTCTAATTACATGTTGCAAGAGGGGATATTGTTCAAAGGAAATTTGTTATGTGTTCCTAGATGTTCCACGAGGGAAAACATCATAAGGTAAAAATACAATGGGGCTCTAGGTGGTCATTTTGGGCTTGATAAGACCCTAGAACAAGTGAGTAGATGCTACTTTTGGCCTAAAGTGCAGGTGGATGTCAGAAATCATGTTGCAAGTTGCCCAATTTGTTAAAGAGATAAGGGAAACTCGTCAAATGCTAGTTTATACCAACCATCACCAATTCCCAATAGGCCTTGGGAAATTGTTAGCATGGACTTTGTACTAGGTCTTCCAAAAACACCTAGAGGATTTAATAACTCCTAATCTTTTTAATGATATTTAAAAAAAAAACCTTTTGTAGAGATCAGAGTCAAGAATATCTTCATATAGATTTTATAGTGTTTTAATTAGACATAGTCTATTATAATTAAAAAATATTGCAGGTAGGTATTTTAACAGTCAAGAAGATGTTGATTCAGAGAAAGAAAAAAATAGTAAATTATATTAAATAAATTTGAAAAATATATGGTGCACTAGAGGAGAGAGTCCTCTTCAAGAATATATATTACTTTTTTTGATTGGGATAGATTTGTTATGAAAAATATGACGGGAGATGAAAACTGTTGATTTCAGGTGAGTTGGAATTTGAATTGTTATAAAAGATAAAATATAGGTCACAAACCAATTTTTATTTATTCACGCACTAGATATATATGTCATCTATAACATATTTTGAAATTAGGGGAAAAAATATTTATTTACATGTAATTTTTTGGTGGGAACTAGAACCCTAATTTTCAGCATTTTTCAGCAACTGAAAAATCATCTTTAAAAATTGAAAAAACATATCAATTCACACATATGATTCAAAATTAACAATAACCCACAAATCTTTATTTTATATGCTTTATTTGTCTCTGCAAAAGCATTGTTAGATATGCCTTCAAAATATGAAATCATTTCCAACAAACCTGTACTGTCTGAATGACCATTTCAAAGAAATATGGCTTCATGAATACCATGTTTGCAAAATAGGCACAAGATAAATCTAATGTCTTTCAGACACATAGAACTCGACAGATATAAAGCCGAGTTCACCGCTGCCAATGTTTTATCAATATGAAGATATGATCGTGTTAAACAAATGCACAAATTTTCATTCAACTCATGTCATCATTTACCAGATAACACATGTAATTAGAAACTACCTATTGGCATCCATGCAAATTTTTACAGAAATTGTATAGCCACTTGTCCAATGTTTGGGAACAGACCACTAAATCTTCACCACCCATAGGATTGACGGTCTTCGATTTTGGCAATTTCTTTTTCCAAATTACCTCGCCCACTTAATAACACATTAATAATATTAGTTTACTTTAAACATTAGTTTATATAAGCCACACAATTATTATTATTGTTTATCTAAAAATGTTTTTACAATTTTTTTTATTTTTTTTCGGGTAAAAGGCTTGTGCCAAGACATTTTATTAATATTTAAAAAGATTACAAAGAACCCCACTCGGTGCAGGCACTGGTAGGAAAGAGTGGGGTTGAGAAAACCTCCAGCCATGCTTGGGACCTTAGTCCGAAATATAATACATAATTGTAGTAGAGGGCATTCCATATATGTACCACTTTTTCATAGCATTAATACATATATTTTGATCCCGTCCTAGCTCTAAATGGATCAATTCTATTTTTACATTGAAGACGTTCAGAGTCTACCATACTTAGACTCTTATTTTCATCCCAGAAAAGTTATTGCAATTTTTCTAAACTAATTGTAGCGTCTGTTAATCAATCTCGATCCTTGCTTCTAAAATCATTATGACTATTGCCCTGGATTACCCGTATCATCTCATAATTTGACTAAGATCATTGTTAGTATGCTCAAAACCAATATGTACTATCTATTCCTGAGGATAAAAATATATATCATAAAGAAAAAAGAGTATTCTTATTTAAACCCAGTTTGCAGATGCTCGATAAAGCTCTCATCATAGAGTGGTTATAAGCTGTAAAGAAGATAACCAAGATACAGACATAGCTAATATTATCCTAAATAAGAAAAATTTCCTTTCTGGTAAAAGGAGACACATAATAAATTCTATGCTAAACTCACAAGGGCTAATCTGTAGAGAACCTTGAAGCATAATCCAAAGAGAGGGGATGGGCTGAAAAAAGGGGGTTTGAGGCTGAAAATGTCATACTTGTGGAGTAACCATGTCGAGGTAAGGGATGAGGAAAGGCTCACAACTAGTAATCCCTTAATCAGGTTCTGAGAAGCATACATTACTGAAACTTACTAACTAAATCTTTCTACCCTAAATAAACCATTAGAGCTAAACTGTGAATCGAAAAAGAAAAGTAGTCTAAAAAGGGTTAAAATTCAAAAAATCCCTAAAATTTAGTTCGAAAAAGAGTTATCTTAATTGCTTCAATTTTCCTGCAATATAAGATCCATCATATATGCTTCAAGATAAGATAAGAAGATTAACAAATTTATATCACAAGAAATTTCCTAGCTTTCGAACTTCGAAAGTGATTTCTTTTGAATTCATCATTAATTAAGAGCCATAATATTCATATATCTATGCCATTTTTGTTCAAGTTTATAAATCATCATCTATCGTATGAAAGATTATGCAATCTATAAACTTGCTTAAGAGGTATATGAAAAAACCATCTAGAAAACATATGTATAAATTTGACTATATATGAGCAAAGAAAAAACATAAACTTTTCACTTATTGTTAAGTACGCACAATAATTAAAGTTATCATAACCTTCTAAGCTACTTATAGACCCAAAAGTGTTTCACCAAAACATCAAAATGAGACATAATTAGTGCGGAAGTTTGTTTTTATAGTATTTCGACCTAGATTTATGCTGCCAGAATAGCGTAGAAGCCTTTAGTTCCTTCATTTATTTCTAATTGGGGTGTGGAACACCAATTCTTCTTCAGAGGGGTGGTCTGTTCTTGATTCAAAATTCATTTTTCCCTTGACCACTTTTAAGCTCTTAGTCGTTTATTGACTAAAGCAGGAGGGAATAACTGAATGTCATCTAATGACATTGAGTCGTAGTCTATTTCTACTTCAAAACCTTCCACGGTTAAATAATCTATAACCCATTTAACACCTTCGCATGGTTTTACCTTCAGCCATTTCAGAAGAAAGTCTGCATTGCGCTTGACAGTATCTCTCCTATCTTTAAATATCTTTTTGTCTTTGAAGACCAAAATTGGTCTTTGAGCATAATGAATCTTGTGGGTTAGGGAACCTACATGATTAACCATATAATCCTTTGGGAACGGAATCATAAGGTCTGTATTGACACTATTTATAGCTAATAGAAGCCCACTACAGTGCTTATCCTCAAATAATTCCAATCATGTAGAAATTACCTCTTCTTTAGGGATTTTGACCAAGAGAAGGATAGCAGCGAAGGTATCGATAATGTTGTTGTTAACTCTGTAAACGAATTCATGATTAAAACTATCCTCACCCATAATCTTTTCTACTGCCCTTTGACCCAAGTCGTCTGTCTTCATTAATTTATCCCATCTCTCCTCTTTGATCATTCCCTTAAACGCATACAACCCATTTTTCGTGAGGGAGATGAGCTTGATATTAGACTCCATCATCGTTTACGAATGCTCTTGCCCAGGGAAAGTAACTATTTATTACCATCTTTTCGATTCAGGGAAAGTATTGCATGCTATATTGACGACGTTTATTTATGACATTAGACATAAAGTAATTAATGAATTGGTTGTACTTGTGAGGGTTTACTTTATTGATATGAGGCAAATATTTCACCAAATCTAAGAAACTAAAAATGAATTGACATTAAAATGTTTCTCATTTTTTAAAGAAAGATTTGATTGATTTCCTTATAAATGAGTAGTAGGCGAAAAATCACCATGTACATAAAATAAACCCTTTTTAAAAATAATCTGAGAAAAACAATTTTGATGTCTAGGTTATTGAAAAAACTTTTAGGACATGTCTGAAGAGCATGAGGATGCCAAAGAGTCTTTTTCTTCCCTAGCCAGCTTTAGCCCAGTACTGTCATCCATAATAAACTCAATCATCCAATTCATATTAGGTGGAGACCGTGCATGGGTGAAAAATAGTAAGAAGTCTAGGTTTCTTCTAATGGAAGGGGTCTCTGCTAAAAATCTATCCCAATCTTCAATTTTTAGTATAGGGAAGGTGGAGACAAAGTTATGGTTGATGACTCTGTTATTGTAGTCTTTAGACTTAGGGATGGATAAATTGATGCGAATACTATTTAGTACTTTGTCCAGATCCACCAAATATTTCTTCTTGAAAATTCTTCTACATAGGTTTCCAACAGCCTTTATGTCTGGGTCCACATGAAGGGCTGAAGCGATGAACATTGTCGAGATATCAGAGTTAACGTGATATCTATTGATATTCTCCTTGAACTCACTGCCTAAAATAACAGATACTACTCTTACCACAATATTAAATTTGATAGGTATTATCTTCTTGACTCTTCTAGAGGAAATTTCTCCGTCGAAGGCAACTTGTTTGTTTAGGCATCTTAACTTGATTGGAGTTCTCATTTCTTTAGGAGATGTTTTACAGATACTGGATGAAAAAACTAGGTCTTGTCTATAGATTATAAAGGTTTCTAAAAATGTTAACAGAAGGTGGATGTGAATCCTCAGCAATTTCTGCAGAAACTAATCATGACTATTCGTTTTAAATTCTGTGAGTAACCTTGAATAATAAAGACTATTTAAATATAAATGTGAGCTAACCTTTATGATACTATTAAAATAAAGTATGCATATGACTTTACATCTGACTTTATGAGAGAATAAATCCCTCTAGTAATTATATAAATATTCGATTGTACAAAAAATGAAAGATTACAAGAGTTCCTATGTGAATATATATATATATATATATATATATATATATATATATATATATATATGTATATATATATACATATATATATATATATGTATATATATATACACACATATATATATATATATATGTATATATATATATATATATATGTATACATATATATGTATGTATATATATATGTATATATATATGTATATATATATACATATATATGTATATGTATATATATATATATAGATATATATATATATATATATGTATGTATACATATATATGTATGTATATATATATACATATATATCTATATGTATATATATATACATATATATCTATATATATATATATATGTATGTATGTATATATATGTATACATATATATACATATATATGTATACATATATATACATATATATGTGTATATATGTATACATATATACACATATATATGTATATATATGTATACATATATATACATATATACACATATATACATGTATATATATGTATATATATACATATATATACATATATATATACATATGTATATATATATCTAAACATATATATATACATACATGTATATATATATATATACATATATATATATGTATATGTATATATATATGTATATATATATATATATGTAAACATATATACATATACATATATATACATATATATATATATGTATATATATGTGTATATATATATACACA